>JAIUSX010000012.1:8750000-10000000 GCA_026573805.1 Hesperophylax magnus
GCACATGTTGAGTAAATTTACGAAAATCGCGTCCTGGTCAGTTTCTCTATAACATTATCAAAGCAGTTATTCCCCTGTAACGCAAATAAATAAAAGTACATTTTCCTTACCAACCTGTCGTTTTGTAATGAAAACAATAATTTTATATTATTTTTTTAAATGGACACCGGTCAGAAAAAAACCCGCTGGAAAATCGAAAATTTCAAAAAAGCTAAGCAAAAAAAAGTTTTTTTCTGTTCATCAAAATGAATATAGAATACATAAATAAAACCATTACGGGCGTATCGTTTAAAAAAAGTTGTCCTATAAAGGGATAACTTGTGAATAACCTTTCATTTATTGACAATTTTGGGTTATGACTTTTTTTATTTGAGCTTTCGTTTTCGAGAAAATCGAAGGTGGATTTATTTGGTGAATTTCTTAATTTTATATTTGATAGAATATCTATACATATTAATAACATCATTAATAAATTGACCTCGAGAAATAAAAGAAATTTTATTTTTTTATTTATATATTTGTTAAATTATTCTGTGTTATTTAGTACAACTAAACAATAATCTTTTTTCATTTATTCGTTACTTGAAGCATACCTTGTTTGGAGTATTTTTTCCGGCTGCCATGGATAAATCATAATATTGATCTACAAAGAGAAAAATAATATTGGTAATTTTTGGTTCAATTACCAAACGTGCCCTATGAAAAAACATTCACTCTCCCACTTGGTCAGAGCGCGTAAAGACAATGAATTCTCTCACACACACTTGCATAAAGATGCCGCCAGTAAACAACATGACGTTAGTGCTAACCGTTAGGAAAAGGAACGCATTATAATGTTGTATTTTAAAATATGACACTTGAAAAAATACAATACGTCAAATTTACATGAAAAAAGAGAATTTGTGAGTAATTACTGTTTTTGTAGCTTCATTAGATTATTGCAATTCTTTAAGTGAGTCGGTATTCTACTTTTAGACCCATTAATGAAACATTTTGATGGCATTTTCGAAATATATACGCCGTAAAACAGGGAGCCTATAGCTCCACCGCCATCACCGGGGGCTTCCATCCCGGAATAAGTAAAAAACTGTGAAATGCGTTGAAAATTTGGTGCAAAATGAAGTATTTATTTAATTGTTAATATCCACAGATAGCATAACGATAATAAGAGGCCGTACTTCTACAGATGTGTGTATTATATACATATTTTAAATTAAAAATATAGTGTAAAGCCGTTATTAACGCCATAATCATACATCCAAGTTTTAAAAGTGGGTTGTATGGTGTATCAATGTTTTTATTTTTTATAGTCGAATGCCTACAACAACTACAAAAAAAAATAGGCAGACTGAAAAATAATAGTCCATTAATTGGTATAAAAAAATATGAAGTGTGAGAATGACATACGAAAGGTAGTATTAAGCCGTTTAAGGGAGCTGTTTTCCAGCAAATCACCATTATGCCCTATAACCCACTCTTAATAGGTCAAAATTCGAACACGACCTGCAGATCAGCAAAAAGCTGGCTGCCTGCCCGCATGGCAGTAGAGCATTCTGGTCCCTTGCGGGCTCAATAGGTCGGAATTTTTGCAAACCCAGTTTGCCACCTCTTACCAGACCTGACGGCTCACTAGCAAACACCGCCACCGAAAAGCCTAACTTATTAGGGAAAATGTTTGCGGAAAACTCGACCCTCGATGACGGAGGTGCTGTTCCGCCGTCGGTTCCTCACTGCGGCTTCTATATGAAAAAGCTGAGGATCCGGCATCGGGATGTACTCCACGTTATACGGGGGCTCGATGTTAACAAAGCTAGTGGACCTGATGGAATACCTGCCCTGGTATTGCAGAGGTGTGCTGCGGAAATAGTTCCAGTTTTGACAAAGCTCTTCAAAATGTCCCTGAAGTGTGGCACTGTGCCCTCTGGTTGGAAAAAAGCGGTCATTCACCCTATTCCCAAGAAAGGTGACCGCTCCAACCCGGCCAACTACCGCCCCATAGCGATCACATCAGTTCTGTCCAAAGTGATGGAACGTGTGATCAACGACAAACTGCTCGCATACCTCGAGAAGAACAAAATTATCAACGACCGTCAATACGGATTCCGGCGGAACCGCTCGTGCGGTGATCTTCTCGCGTATGTGCCGCATGTTTGGGGGCGGTGCCTGGAACGTCACGGTGAGACCCAAACGGTCGCACTAGACATATCCAAGGCCTTTGTCCGGGTCTGGCACCGAGGACTTGTCAACAAATTGCCTTCTTACGGACTTCCCGCATCCCTGTGTACGTGGATTGCTGACTTTTTAAGGGATAGGTCGATTCAGGCAGTTGCTGACGGTTTCACCTCATCCTCTATAAATGCTGGCGTCCCACAGGGATCGGTTCTGTCTCCGACTTTGTTTTTGTTGCACATCAATGACCTTTTGACATGTGCACCGATTCATTGTTACGCGGATGACAGTACTGTTCATGATAGCTTTTTGTTTGACAAGCCCCCAAAGGGCACACAAACTCCAACGGCTCGGAGGGCTTTGAAGCAGAGAATGGACGGTTATCTCGAGAGTATTTCCTCCTGGGGTAAAAGTAATCTCGTCGAATTTAATGTTTCAAAGACCCAATCCTGTCTGATTACGTCTAAAAGGGATCTAAATGATAATCTAGTCTCCTTCAACGGAAGCAATCTTCCGAACAGGCCTTCCATTGATATGTTTGGTGTAACTATAAGTGACCAGCTCAGGTATGGGGGCTCCATCGAAGCCAGAGTAAAGCTGGCCTCTCAGAAGCTGGGCGTACTGTACAGGGCCCGCAGATACTTTAATAGTACACAACTGCCGACCCTATACAAATCGCAAGTGCGCCCTACTGTCGAATTTGGCAGCCATCTCTGGTCCGGAGCCCCTAAATACCTGAAAAAAACCCTTGACTCTTTGCAAAAACGGGCGGTCCGTTTAATAGATTCCCCAATCTTAACAAACGGACTGCAATCTTTAGAGCACAGGCGTCAGGTAGGTATGCTGTCGTTGTTCTATCGGTATTACAATGGAAGATGCTCTGAGGAACTAGCGTCATTGATCCCTTCGGCACCGGTGCGTAGTCGGGATACACGTCAAACGCGTGCCCAACATTTGTACACGGTTGACACTTGTCACATGAGAACGGGTCGCTTCTACGATTCGTTCTTAAGTTCAAAAGCTCGGCTGTGGAACGAACTGCCGGCCTCTGTGTTTCCTCCCTCCTACAACATGGGACTCTTCCATACCCATGTTCACTCCTTCCTCTCCACAAAAAGACCCTCCACACAGCATCCCCAAAGATGACATAGGCCCTGAGGGAAATGATTTTCTTCAGGGCCTCCTGTGTTGAGTTAATATAAAAAAAAAATATATTCTTCATGCATAATTCGTTCATCCTAGACACGGGAGACTATAGATCATCCATTATGTTAGCAATCAGCACAGCATCATCATTATATACTCGTACAACAGGCAACATACTTTCAGATTACTCAAATTCGCGCCCAATCCCACGTCTTTTAATTCTTGCATACAATTATCTATGTATAGATTGAATTACGCAGCCTTGTTTAGCACTTCTTGATAAGATTTTTTTTAGCCGTACACGTGCCATATTGCTTTTGCACTACTGAGTTACTCGCACGACAAACCGTGGGACTTTAGAAATTAAATTTTGGCTCTTTTAGAGATGAGAATAACTAACCTCCATTAATACTTGGAGACACTGTATAGTTTTTGACCAATACATAAGGAAGAAACTGGCCCGAAATGGCCAAACAGAAGTTGTGTTTCATTTGCATTTCTTACCCAATGTACCCTCGAGAGGAAACCGGCATTTACAGTCTATGTTACTGGCGTTAACAGAATACAATATTTTCATATTATGTTAATTCAAGGTTTAGTACTAATTATCGAACAACTAGCCCAGACCCGTGAAAAAGTACAGTATAAACCTGATAAAAAATACCTGTGGTATGTCAAAGATATAGAAATGAGGAAGAAAGGGATTCACTGCGCCCGGAAACGATTGACAAATTTGCATGGAAAACAGGAAAAAATGTATGAAGGAGTTGTGTTTCTGCTAGAATAACCAGGCGCCGTCTTGTAGAAATGGTATAAAATTTTCTATTAAAATATCATAGGTAGGTACTTTCTTCATCTATATTTAATAATTGTATGTTTAAAATGAGTATTTTTTTGACAAATTTCGTGATTTTAAATAAAATAATTTTCCCATTATAGGTAGGCAAGTAGCAGTTGAAATTTTCTAAACGACACTTAAATTGAAGAAAAATTGAGTTCATTGAATAAAATTTCACGCAGCAATGACTAACGCACATCACAAACAACCTGAAGGCCTCCGTGGTCGAGGGGTATGGCTCTCGACTAGCAAGCCGGAGATCGAATACTTTATATCATTTATATTGATTAAAATTGAAATAAACCAACATATTTAAAATATTCTTTTCCAACACCGGGTTTCTACCTAGAAAGCTATGCAAATTTCATGATGCCGGACCTCACTTTTTAATAAGATTTACAAGCAGAATTTTATTCCAGATTTAAATTTACTTTTATTTTGGATTTTCTAAAGAAATACAGAAACATTTCTAACGGATGCATTTAAGGGTCGTTGGCTTCAAATGTGATTCACTTAATACACCCTTATTTACGAAGGGTAGCAATGAACTGAAGGAACCATAAAAAATCACTTCGTCTGAAATTGAACTTGTGATTTCATGTCAAAACGCCATAACTCAACCCCCAGACATGCCGAACGACCAAGTAATCAATGCAACGAATGCATTCGTGGATATTGGGCTAGTTTTAATAGAAGCTTTCAATTTAGTGAATATTGTTTTGAGATTTTCTTCATTCTATTTTTAAAATTTAAATAACAACTCCTTACAATGCCGACTAGAGTAAAAACCTGCGGGTGCGACCGATAAATTACGAAGTCAGTGCTGTCGCTATGTAAACTTCGCTGTTTAAAATGGTCTAATTACTTTGACCATTGATATGCTTGCGGTAAAACATCACACAAATCAGCAGTCAAACTGTCATTGCTCGATGGTATTGACTTAATCACGTGACACTTCAAGATCCGTAGCGACCAGGCCATTATTCAAACCGTCCTTCAACTCATCAGAACTTACGAAAGTTAAAGATTGCTGGTTATTTTTATTAGATAATTTCTAAACGCTTCGTTTGGAAATATCAAAAATAAGTCGAAGATGTTCGATGGAAGACATGGCATGATGATGATCATGTGAATACAATTCTTGAGCCTGGTAAATCTAGCCGTGGCAAGAGTCAATACATTGAAGTATGAATGTGATTAAAGCAATGAGATTGTACCAAGACGTAGTTGTGCGACTGTCCATTCTCGTCTTTGATTTTCACCACAAACAAGATAAGATTGGTGTAAGTCCTTATAAATGTTTTGTTTCATATTAAGTGATTTGAAAGGTTGTGTTTTTCCAACCGCCTTAGCCCTATATATTTTTCCTCCCTACTTACTATCTCCAGCCTAAAACAGTCCCAAAAAATGAAAACAATAGTTCCACTGACTATGGGCAGTTAGAACATTTGTGCAGTATCACACAAAATATGTTAAAAAAGAAGGGAAAAATAAGTAAACTGAAAAATATATATTTTGTTCGAAAACCTTTTCGTAAAAATACTCCAGCTCCCGAAAGAAAAAATAATTGAATTACAAAACTTCTCCCGCAGTTAGACCGTGAAAACTTGTTATTTTTAATCAGAAATTCAATGACAGCTCCCCTGCATAATGTATCATTCGTATTCCGCTCCGAGTTCCAGAAATATTAACCATTCCGGTGCTGCGTGGTGAAGGCGGGACTTTATCGGGACAGGAAACGATTGGGTGAATGCGTTCCGGTTAGCCCTGGCCAATTTACGGTCCTTAATAAACCTGGCGTGTCCACCACTGGTTACTGGACACGGACAAGGCTGGGGTCCAATTTACCTCAACTTACAGATTACGGTAGTGGAGAGGTTGATATTGAAACTACTAGGTAGGAACCGTCAAGATAGGTAAATCTGTAGATATCTGTGGGTGCCTAGATTATTGTGATGTACTGGAAGTATCGTCTTGGTATGAAATACACCTGTAATCGGGAGTATTCAATAAGTGCATTGGTTCGTCAAAGATTACGAGTGCTTTATTATCGTAGATAATTACAATAAACCTCGAGCAGGACATACGTTCTGTCTATCAGATACAGGCTATGGAATTCAAAGTGAGCTGCCTAGGAATCGGCTAGCCTCGGCTGCACTCGGAAATATTCGGGTACAACCGACATGCTATCTCTATTACATGGTTTAAGTACCGCCATCTATGAAAAACCTTAACTGGAAAATAAGAACTTAACTAAATAACAAAATTACTCCTATATTCATGGCTGGGTGCCAGGAGGCTCACGATGAAAGTAGTATCACGAAATTTAAGCATTCAACAACATTTTTGCTGCTTATCTCATTTTTGATAGTTTCAATGTTATATAGAAGTAAATTTTCTGAACATTGTTCCCAGTGTTTTAGTATGAAACATAGACAGATTCTCTACAATGTAGTCATTTACAACTGACATATTTTCAAAACAGAAAAAAAGCACTATAGACAGAAGAGCTTACAGTAAAGCACCTACCTACTTTGAATTTAAAACGATGTACGAAATTTTGTTTCGCTAAAATAATAAACCAATCTATTGTTTTAACAGCTCTTGGATACTGCCATCCAGTCTGCGAAGTTAATTTGATTAGTAACCGAGTAATGGAAGAAGAATTTTTAAGAACTGAAAGAAAATAATGTTACAGCTGGGAGGATGCTGCAGAAAAATTGAAATAAGTCTACCTTGTGGTGAATGACTTATTCTGCATGGCTCTAAAACTGCGTGTCGAATTTGGATTACTCTTTTGTACGGAACGCGGCATTGGACTTGTCATTTGCAACTTGCTCCTTGAGCGGTTGAAATTGTGAAATCTTTTCTCCATGTGACAAAGGAATCCGAAAGGTGGGTGGTGGGAGGGATATAGGTAGACATTAAAGTAAGAATAAATCAGAGGTGACTGAACATACATATTTCATGCACGGAGGCGTGACAACAAATTCAAACGAATGAAATTAAAAACAGGTTAATAAATTCATTTCTCCATCCAATCATTAATGTTAACGTTAATATTTGTGAAGAAAGCAGGAAGACCTACCAGCTTCTAATCCACCCTCCTACAAAATCTCTTCGGAGTCTCTCTTAGCTACGCTATATTTTGTCCTTAAATTAAATACCCTCTGAACAACATCTTTTGAAAAAAATTTCATTGGTAGTCAAATATTATGTTTGTCATACTACATAACATTTCGTATTGTTCAGAAACTAGAGAGGTCACATTTTTATCGCATGGACCATCTTATATGTGTTTTAGCTACGACCAAGATAGGCGCACAATCAACTATTTACTAGGGAAAAATTGACAGAACAATAATTCTATATTACATAACAAGGACAAAGATATTTTATATACATAAACTCTATAGAATATTATTGTTCGTTATTATTTTCGCTTTCTACTAAAAAAAAACATTCCCCTGAGAATAGATTTCCAAAGAAATATAAAGTACTCGAATTTTTCGATTTGTTCTGTTTTTTAATACTTTTTCCTGAAAAACATACTTTTATTCGTTCGAAGCAAAAACAACAAAATAACATCCGTTCCGATCATCGTGATCGTGAATATATATATATATACAGGTGTTCCGACTTCGTGCTAATATATATATTTTTATGAACAGGTGGTTCCGACATCGTGATAATATATATTTTTTGATTCATTTACGCCCCTCGTGCTCAAGTAAAAATAAATTATTTTTCGTAGTGCATTCAAATAAATAATAATAAATGTTTTTATTCCCAGCTGCATAAATTGTATTTGCAATTCGAATATGTATAGCAACAAAATAATATAAAAAATAATATAGGAATAAAATCAATACAAAATCCACAAAAAGAGGGAAAAAGGAATTAATACTCGCTTGAAACATATAACAAAAATATAAGTTAAATATTTACGTAAAAAATGTAAGTTACAGATTATGTAATATAATTATTTCAATTTGCCAATTTATAACGCCGCCGCCCTGGGAACCATTTATTGGATAAAAAATACCTCTGCCATGGGTCTCCCAAGTGGTCCGCTATGTTTGGTTACTAGCAGGGGTGTCCGGGTTCATCGGTTGAGGTGTGTCCGGGTCTTGGCGACGGATGCGCCTGCCCACCTGCTGCGTAGTGGATCTGATTGGGGAGCCCCTTTGACCTCTCCAGTTGGTCTCTCTCGACCCATCGGCTTGCACCGCAGCGGGAGGGATAGATTCATATATCCGCCGCTCCTAGACACACTGAACTCTAGATTCCTACCCACCCCTATTTGTATTTTTACTTTTTTCCTACCCAGCACTTCCTCTCCTTCCTTTCCGTAAAAAGACCCCCACACGGCATCTCCAAAGATGACATAGGCCCCGAGGGAAGTTATTTTCCCTAAGAACTTTTGTGCGTGGTCAATATAAAAAAGGAACCAATTAATTCATTCGTTAAGAGCGTACAATCCCATTTTTAATCGGATTAGAAATAATTTGTAGAGATTCTTAATAAATTAGCAATTCTCATTTTTCTCCATGTGGTACTGGTAAACACAAAATTTTACAGTTTCCGTAAGCAATATTTGACAGTATTCAGTTACCTACTGTAAAGGGCGCAATTTCCCTGTGAGAGGTCCATTGCAAAAAGGGTGCCTTAGTACATATCGGCGTTAGCTCAGGTGGTAGAGGGTGAGGTCATGATCATCAGGCGTCAGGTCAGCTACGGCTTTTACACGAGGAACGGATTGCCAAACAAACCACTTCGAATTCGTCAAAGGAAACGCATTAATGGGATATGATAGTATATTTACAAAGCACAATTACAAACAGATACACAAATGAGATGGGTCATTTACATCCTAAATATCCTAGCGTTTCGTTAGGAACAATCTCTCTTGATAATTTAGGTTCTGGCTGGCAAGCGTGTGTGTGGGCATAATTCAAGTCACAAAAGGCACATAAAAGGTAAAGATAGTTAATCCGCTTACATGAATTTGTAGTAGGTTTCGCGTACATGTTGAACCACAAAAGGAGGGTTATCTTCCGTACTGTACGCGCTATTACGCGTACATTTCTCCATGGTGAGTAGGCACAGCGATTAGGTACAGGCTTCGAAAATACTTGTACAAAGCGGCCGTTAATTTAGGCGCGCAATCATGGCGTCCTGGTCGATAGCAAAACAGACATGTTGACAGGGCCAAGGCTAGATTGTCAGTGTGGCGGTTGGTGATTTGAATGGCCGGCGTGTCGAGCGTAGAGCAGTTTTACCAACTTGGCCGTGCGCAAGGCAGGCGCGCGCACAGCGACAATGGTAACAACTCACCGCTGACTAATTGAATTCGCGGGAGTTTTGAACGTGTCCGATTCGTTACGTGACACATCCCCGCCCGCCCGAGAAAAAGTGACGTGGCAATGAAGCAATAGGCTTAAGAATCCTCTTTTACTTAAAACATGCCACTGGCTTCTCAGAGAGATGGCTTGCGAGAGAGAGAGAGAGAGAGAGAGAGATTGTTGGGTGTGCTGGCTAATTGATGACAAACATAAAACACATAGTGACATGACAAGACAAGACAAAATACAGTGACATGACAAGACAAGACAGAACATAGTAACGTATGACATGACTAGACAAAACACAGAGACATTTTGAAAGAGAGAAAAAAAATGACTCTAAGTTTATCATTGGTCCGGGAAGCTAAGGTTTGCGAAGCGTAGTTTGTTTGCGTAGTGGGTCGGAGTTTGCGTAGCACTTGTTATTTTCACTGACACATGACCCTTTGAGATTACACTCAAATGAACACTAGGGTCTTGGAAAAGAACATGGTGTGGAACTTTGTTGTTGCGGAGGGGTTCTACTATCACAGAGGTCAAAATAGGTGCTTCAGGTTTGTAGAGGTGCCAGAGTGGGTCCATGCTGGTAGTAAGCAAGGTTGTACTGGTTATTAAAGCGTGCAGGGCTGCGAGTAACATAGGTTGGTGCCAAATGGAGGTTGGTGGTGAGTATGCACAAACGGCATTTGGTGAGTCTGCATGAACGGCGACTGGTTGGTCTGCATGTTTTAGTATTTGCAAGACAGTGCTTGTGTCAGTGCTTGATGGAGCAAAAGACAACTGTTGATTTGGCAGGAACGGACAACTAACCTGGGGCTGACATGCTCGGAGGTTGTTGTTTGGAAAGTGTCATTATATTGTGAGACAACTTGTTCGCAACTGCACAAACGGCTCACACTTGATTGAGTTGAGTGTGGTCGGGTGCTTTTTATATAACGAGGCTGAAGAGAGGGGACCTCCGTGACGGTAGTGAAGGCGGCAATGAAGAGGGCTCAGCTGGTGATGAGAGAGGCTGCTGGGCTTCTTTTTAGTCCAGGGGTGAATTATTATTAGAACAAAATTCTTGAAGTTTACCTGCCTGGTAGACCAATGATGCAAAAATGGTTGGAGAGAAACAAATGTGCCTTGGGTAGAAGAAAGAGATTTGCTTGCCAGAAACCAGAGAAAGAGAAAGATAGAGATGTTCCTAACTAGTTGATATTTTACAAATGTGAAAAAAAAATATATGTTTTCGTATCAAGAGGTGACTCTGTATAGTCCATTCAGTGCAATAGTACTGAATACAAATCCACTGATACAAGAACATATTTGTGCAGTGAGACAAAAAAATAACTTCTTTGAAAGCAATTGACCTTTCATGGTCAATGTCATCGCTAAAGCGGTAACAACGTAAGGCTTTCAAGGAAGAAAACATAGTGAATATATTTCATTGAAGGGTGAAGGGATGATGGAAGAAGGGGTGAGAAAAAAAAGATTCGTGGATGAGGTTTGTCCTATTTGACAGACGATAAGCCAATGCTTATCGTACTATTTCCAAATCCGTGAATAATTTTTAACAATATGTACATGGTGAAAGTGATGACGAAAGAAGATGTTTGAGTACAGAAATCTGCTGAAAACTGGCTAGAGTCCGGATTCGATCTTCAGGAGAGAGCGAAATATATTTGACAGCAGGTTTCCCGACTCATTACATTTACAAGAAGGTGTGATGAAACATGACATACAACATAATACAATTCTAGTCTTTCATGTGTATTGGATGAAAGGCAAGGGGTCGATTTAATCTTCTACAAATTTGTGAGAAAATGACAGACCCTTGTTCAAATTTCACAAACCTGGGAGTTTTCTTATTCGTTTCCCAGCCGACGAGTTAGGTGTTTTTGTGTCATGTCCCGATTGACCTCCTACGACACGATACCTCATAATCAAAAGTGAAGCCGATGATTAGTCCATGGTCAATGGATAGTAGATAGTTCTTGGGTTTAGTTACAAGAAGTCTACAGGCATCAGTTCAACCAAAATTTGCTGAATGCACAGCTTCAATGTTATTTAAAAAAAAAAAAAAAAAATTCTTCCAAGAGGGAAATTTCCTGCTGTTTGGCAAGTTAAACAAAAGTGTCAAATGTTTTTAAAATGACCAGACATATCCGGGTAAAATGATCTTCGTCAGGTAGTTCAAGTATAAACAGGTGGCAATCTTAATTAAGAAAGGCCAATTGATATTATATCGTTCACACGAATCACGGTAAGTATTATGACGTCTTCACGTATCATGTTAGAATTTGAACGATTTTGAAAAAAAAAGGTCGAGCCTAGTATTCCTAGGGTGTAAGACTGTAGGTATTTATATCAAAACATTGAGACAAATTACCTATTCGCTGCATTGGCGAAAAAATTAAGTGATTATGACGAGCTTCTCGTATAGCGTTGGATTTTATAACGTTCGCACGTATCATGGTGGATTTTATAACGATCTCTCGTATCATGGTGGATTTTATAACGATCTCTCGTATCATGGTGGAAGACAAATTTACGTTTGAGTTGATAAAGAAGTTTCCATTTCAATACAGACGGCATATGAACAAAGTACACAATAAACATACTCGGTGATGTCGATAGTTATTGGTACCAGTATAACTTTTTTATTTTTTATTTTTTTTTTATTTTAGCGACTATATAAAATAATTGTTACATACAAAATATAATGGTGAAATTAAGTATAAAATATTGTATTTCTTAGTCCTCCTCACTAGGGGGTCCTGTGCCGAGGCGGACTAAAGTTATTTAAATATGGTTTATTTGTCTTCTATGTCGTTTTTAGTGTCTTCTATGTCGTTTTTAGTGTCTTCTATATCGTTTTTAGTGTTTTCATTAGGGTTTTTTCATTGACCTCTTTCAGCCATATTTTTATTAATGATTTGTATTCATTAGGATTTTTTATTAGTTTTATGTCTTGGGGAAGGATGTTATGGAGTTTTGTTGCAAAGTATGTATAGTTTCTTTGTCCGAATGTGGTTTTATAACTTGGAATATTTTTTATATCATTTTTGTTCGATCTAGTGTTATGCATACACAGTCTAGTAGAGGATTTGTTATTTTTGAAGAGCTTCAATAATATATTTTTGGCATATATTTGCTGTACATTTGGTACGTCAAAGGAATTGAATATTTCAATTGAAGGCGTTCTAATTGGTACTTTCAATATGGTCTTTATGATTCCTTTTTGAATCGTATTCAGGTTGTGTAGGTACGTATGTGTAGCAGATCCCCATCCTATGATTCCATATTCAATTCGAGAATGACATAATGCGTAGTAGACCTTTTTCATATCCTTTTTATTTAATAAGTTTCTTAGATTTTTAAAAAAATATAAAAGGCTTGTGAGTTTTTCCGTAATACCTTTGATGTGTAGGTCCCATCTAAGATTTTCGTCGATTATTACTCCGAGATATTTTATGTTTTGTGTTTTTTCGATGACGGGGCAGTAACATTGTATATTATTTCCATGGCATTCGTGTAGTTTTAGTTCTAGTGATTTTATTGGTTGGCTCCTTGCGTTTATTGAAAATGTTATATATTTTGTTTTGCTTATATTAAGGGTAAGCGAGTTGATTTTAAGCCAATTTTGAAGTGCACTAAGCCCCTTTTCAGCCTCATTAAATGTATCCGTCCAATTTTCTTCTTGAAATAATAAAACAGTATCATCAGCAAAACTGATTATGTTTCCTTTAATGTTAAGGTTAGTTAAATCGTTGATATAGATAATGAATAGGATCGGTCCCAGTACACTTCCTTGAGGGACGCCATAGTTTAAAGATAGTAGTTTGCTCTTTTGTTTGCCAATTTGTACTTGTTGTTCTCACCCTGTTATATATGACTCTAATAAGTTCATTGTTGTTTCGGCCATTCCTATTTTTTTTAGCTTAGTTAGTAATATTTTATGGTCTATTGTGTCAAAAGCTTTTTGAAGATCTATGAATAAAGCCAAACACTTTTTCCCTTCATCTATGTTTTTTATGGCTATGCTTGTTAGATTTTCTATGGCATCATTGGTGCTTAGATTTTCCCTAAAGCCATATTGGGATGGTGATAATAATTTGTTTTGTTCAAGAAAATGAACAATTTGCTTCTTCATTACAGTTTCCAAGATTTTTGAAAAGGAGCTTAAGAGACTTATGGGTCGGTAGTTATATATATCCTTTTTGTTACCACTTTTATGTATAGGTATAACTGTTGCTTTTTTAAGGCATGAGGGGAATACATTTGTAGATATAGACAGATTGACCAAGTATGTCAAAGGGAAGGTCAGTTCATTTTGGAGTTGTTTTATTGTTTTATTTGAGATTATATCATTTCCCGATGATTTATTAACATTGAGGGATACAATTGCGTTTCTGATTTCAGTATTGGTTACATTAGTTAACTTTAATTTATCTATCTGGTTCATACTTTCCTTTTCTTCTGGTAAAGTGCTAGTTTTTGGATGTCTGATTTGCTTTGCCAATTTTGACCCTATATTTGTAAAAAATTCGTTTACGTATTCGAGAATTTTGTCCGGATGCTTTTCGAAAGAGATTTGGGTATTTTCAATTGTTAGTTCATCTATGCTTTTGTTATGGGATGATTTTTGCACTTGTAATTTCATTAATGATCTTCCATAATTTGCGTGGGTCATTGTTACATTCGTCTATTTTTTTCTTATAATAATTTTCTTTGACATTGCGTACAACATTTTTGCAAATATTTCTGTATCTTTTATAATATCGTTGTATAAAAATATCACAAGGATTTAAACTAACTTTCCTGTGTAGTTCATCTCTTTTTCTAATGCAATTTATAACGCTTTGGGTTATCCATGGTTTAAGATGTTGATTTTTATGTGAAATCTTTTTTTCTATTGATTTGGTATTTGACATGATGGTATGAGTTATATATTCAATGAATTTACTCCAGGCACTATTTGTATCAAGGTTCTCCAGTAGGTTTATCCAGTTTGTATTTAGTAATTGTTGTTTTACTTCATTCCATATGGTTTCTGTCTTCTGCACGATAATTGGGTAGGGCTGCGATCTTTGTATTTTCTTTTTTGTAATAGATAAAATTGTTGTATAGTGGTCGGTTATAGTAGAGGTGAATATGATAGAGTTGGTTGGTTTAACAGTCTTACTGAATATGTGGTCGATGCAAGATTTGCTGTCATTTGTAACACGCGTAGGTTTATTTATCAAACTTTTAAGTCCGTGGGCGGCCAGTGTTTGCAGATAATCAGTTCTATTTGGATGACCGTTTTCTAGTATGTCAATATTTATATCTCCGATGAGGAAGACATTTTTTTTTGTTTTTTAGAAGATTGAGTTCATTAGAAAGCGTTTCAAGAAACTGATTAATATTAGTTGTAGCTGGTGATCGATACAGAGCTAATATAGTGGTTTCATCACCCACTTTGATTTTCAAACAGTTTGCATTTGGGAATTTTATTTCATTGACTTCAGTTTTAGTGTCATCTTTAATGTACACTATCACACCATCATTTTTTGTGTAATTCAAATTAGTTGCATATGAGGTGTAATTATTAATATGTAAGGGTGAATATTTATCCTTTATCCAGCACTCAGTGAGGATAATTATATCAAGATTAATTTTTAGATTCTTAATTAGTATTTGAAGTTCATCGAAGTTTTTGTTGATACTTCGTATATTTTTATTTAATATATTAAAATTGTTTTTAAGAGTTAGCAGTTCATCTGGTTTGTTTGTAGTTATTGTTTCCTTATCCATGTTTTCAGTAGGTATTTCAGTTTGGTGTGTTCAAGTAAGTGATTTGTTATATTAATTTATAGAGGTCGTCCAGATGATTTACGTACAAATTTTTTTGATCATGACCTTTACGAACCATTATTTTCCCATTTTTGATCCAAACAAATTCATAATTTTTTTCTTTGGCTAGTTGCTTTGTTTTCCAAAGCAACTCTTTTTTGTAGGGACTTATTACTTCACCTATGTACACTTTTTCGTTTGTCAAATCCTTTAGTAAATTAAGGTCCATTTCTCTTTTTTTAGATAGAAGGATTTCTTTTAGTTTAATTTCTGTAAATTTTACTAGGATTTTTGGCGGAGCATTAAGTCTTCGGTCTGTAGTTCTGGTCACATTGTTTATATCAGCGTGTTTGATTTGAACTCCAGCTGCAGATGCGACTTTTTTTATAATTTCCTCCAGTTGTTCACCATTTTTTTGTGGAATTCCTGCAATTTCTAGGTAGTGCAGATTTGATGTATATTCAATTTCAACTAGTCTTAGTTCCATTTTTTTTATTGTAGCGTTTTTTCCCACTTGCTCTTTTTTTATATTTTCAAGTTCGTTTTGGATTGATTTATTTTGGTTATTATTTGTATCCAATTTTTTAATAATTTCGTCATATTGAGCACTTATGTACTCAATACTTTTTATAGATTCCGTATTCTGACATTCAATTTTTTGAATTATATCCTTTTTTAAAGAATCAAACTTTTTGTCGATATAATCAAAAATTTTATCCATAGTTTGTTTGTCCTCTTTATCAAGGTTTGATTTATTGCTACGTGTTTGAGTATTAGACATTTTGTTCACAGTTTACAAGAAAGTTGGGTTCAAAAATGCCCCCACTTCAATTCAAATTCAAAATATTGTCTCTGGTTTCAGTGACAGCCAGAACAATATTTCATTAGGTTTATGTCTATGGCTTTAAATGTCACTTGTCACGCAAATAAGATTTTGTTTTTAGAATCACTGTTATAGTAGATGTGTTCACACTTTGATTATTTAATAATCGGAAAATGATCCACTTTTTGAATGTGATACAATTAGTTTTTGTATGAAAATCACAATGTAGATAACGATTTTTAAAAATTTTTGTAGGACGAAAAATTTGCTTGCTTAATTGAAAACTTCATAGAAGGTGTGATATATAATACAAAAGTAACATGACAAGCAGATACAATTGTACAAGACATGTGATGTGATGGTAGTAATTACTTACACAGCGCACAAATATAGCGAAAGAGACCTATTGGTTTTACTTACTCTTTGCTTACAATATACTGTGATGACACAACCAAAAGTTGAGTTTACACGGTAAGTGATGACATAATACAAGACATATGTCAACAAGAATTTTTTATACAAGACAAAAAAAAAATATATATATATAGCAAAGGAGGCCTATTTGGCTTTACATATTCTTTGCTTATAATATAAAGGTTTGTAGTGGTTTATTTAAGACCTGATTGGGTTTTACCTACTTAAAATGACCAGACAAAATGAGCAAGGAAACACGCTTGGTGTTACCAATTGCCACAAACACGAATGTTGTGAACTTTACATGTTATACATTTTTATATACAAAAAGGAGGGCACCTTGAGACACAGGATAACTTAATATGAGTGACCTGGCTTGGTGTATTTTAACAAGGCAAATTAATGTCATTCAAGACAAAATAAAGTGCGACAAAATAACAGATTTGGGTCAGGAAGTTGAGATCCTATGATTTTACATACTCAATGTGACCGAAAGGTGTTATGCATGGTACAATGTTATTGATGAGGAAGACAAATTGCAATTTGTTTTTCTTTACAACAACTATTTTCAGAAATGACGTGTCAATATCAAATTTTGAAAAAAGACAAGAGCAAATGGGATAGTTGAGCGCCATTCAATTTTGGGAAAACTGAAAAAACTTTAACATGGTAATTGTAACTTATGTTTGTTACACCTGTGTAACTTGAATCAAATGACGATACCGAACTGGAATACACACGCATTTTGATTACAAATTACAGGGGTAGAACATTCACCTCAATTGGGTGCATGTTGCAAAAAGGGTCATTGTTTTTATACGATGGAACCCATTAGAACAAATATGAAGGACAATAGGAAGAACAAGAGCAAAAAAATAAAATGATATGTCAAGAAAACTTGGTGTGTTGGGAACAGGGAATGGAGAACATTTTCGAGTATCGCGCGTACCCAAAAATACAAACCGACATTGAGGAGGTGTCTCTTTTCTGAAATGATCAGTTTCAAAAAAGGTGTGTACATGAGAAAAAGTGAAACGTGAGAAAAAGAATAGTAACGAAAGTTTATATACAAAGAAATAGTGTACCGAGGTCAAGGTTACAATTGACACTTATTGTACCTTGTCGTGTAAGATTTACTTACAACAAACCATAATGGATGATTAACTTATGAAAATCAAGAACATTATGGTTAAAAAGGCTAATGATTTCAACAAAAAACGAATAACACTATGGTAGACGGCTTGTGAGATCAATAGTAGAAGTCATAGATAGTTGTTTAAGCAAAGTTTGTAGTGTATGGCAGTGGTTGTTTCTGCCAATGAGGTACAAACGTAGGGACAGGAGTGATGGTTTCTATTGTTTCCATATTTCCAGCCTTGACAATGTCCTTTATGTGGTAGTTGCCTATGTGTTTACCAGAAATGTCGGACAGGGTGTACACCAAATCTGAGATTTTTCTCAGTACTTTAGCCTTGATAAAGCGGGGTGCCAATTTGGCAGAGAAGTACATGGCACCTTGTGACAATGTGTTATTTCTTCTCCAGACAATATCCTCTTTATTAAAAGTGACATGTTTCCTGCGTAAGTTGTATCTGTCCGCACTTTTTTGGTGGGCCAGTAATAAAGCGTCTGTTACTTCGCTGTAGATAGCAGAGAGTTCTTCTAAACGGTGAGCATATGTTTCTACAGGGTCTTCAGATGAGGGGACCGATGATGGAAAATCAATATTCCGATGTAGAGAGCCGTGAACAATTTGTTCCATGCCGTGTTTGAGGAAGAATGGGGTGTAACCGGTTGTAAGATTTACGGTGTTGTTTATAGCTGCTTGAATTTTTTCCAAGTTTTTACACCAAGTGCGTTGGTCTATATCAACTAGGATAGCCAGGGCAGTATTGATGTTTTGGTTATAACGCTCTACAGTATTGTTCTGTGGTGTGTAGAGAGTATTATAAAAAATGTCCTTTATGCCGTATTTGGACAGGAACTCCTTAAATTCAGTTGCGATGAACTGTTTTCCGTTATCCACAATAATTGTACGGGGGGTTCCGTAAGGTATAAATATGTGTTTTTCCAAAAGGCTTACGACTGCAGATGCGGTGGCTCTTTTTAAAGGGAAAATCCAACAATATTTGGTGAAAATGTCCACTACACTGAGTATATGCATGTGTCCAGCATAACTTCTGGGGAAAGGTCCAATAAGATCCATTGACAGTGATTGCAGTGGTCTATCGGCGCGTTTGGCTTTACCCATAAGACCAGCAGGGGGTGCAGTGCTGTGTTTATAAGCTTTGCAAGTATCGCATTTAGAAATATAATTTCGCACTTGTTTGAAAAGACCGGGCCAATAATATTTCAAGGATATTTTCTTATATGTCTTGAAGGTTCCGGGGTGTATGGATTCCGGGGCACTGTGGTTGTTGAATATTATTTGTTCTCTTTCTTCAGGAGGAACAACCAGTTTCCAGGCATGGTCTTCGAGAATAGACAAAGGAGGTTTGCAATTACGGTACAATTGTCCTTCTTTTATGATAAAATTGGGAAACTGTTGAGGAGAGTTAATGCAACCGTTGAATATCTTTAGATACCAGGTGTCCTTAGTGGAAGAAATGGGAGCAGTTGGTTCGGTGTTTAGGAGAGCAAGCTCGATTCTTGAGAGTGCATCAGGTACAATGTTGTCGGCGCCTTTGCGGTGTATGACATCGAAAGTGTATTGAGACAAGCGTGATGACCAACGAGCGAGTCTACCGGATGGATTGTTCAAGGAGATTAGCCATTTTAGGCTACTGTGGTCAGTAATTACAGTGAATTTGCTGCCGTCTATGTATCCTCGAAAGTGGTGAATAGAATCCATTACTGCCAGTAACTCTTTTTCCGTTATTCCGTAGTTCTTTTCGTGTTTGTTTAAGCTTCGGGAAAAGTAAGCTACAGGGTGTTCTCCATCGGGAAATTCCTGAGTTAGTACTCCGCCGATTCCAACATTAGAAGCGTCAGTATGGAGCGTGAAAGGAAGTGTGAAATCAGGGCAGTTCAGCACAGGTGCTGTTTGTAGAGCAGATTTCAAAGTGATGAAGGCTTTTTCGGTTTCAGGAGACCATAAGAAATTACTGATGCCTTTGCGTGTACCAGTGATTTTGTTGAGGGGTGCTGCAATGTTGGAGAAGTCTTTGATGAACCTTCTATAATAACCGGCCAGTCCTAGAAAACCTTTGACTTCTTTTGCGTTTTTGGGTCTGGGGAAATTTGCCATGGCTTCGACTTTAGCTGGGTCCGTTCTCAGACCCTTTTCGTCGATAATAAAGCCTAAATAACGCAAGCGGGACTTGCAGAATTCTGATTTCTTCAAGTTGATGGTAAGACCGGCGAGCTTGAGTTGTTGGAAGACTTTTTCCAGCATTTCAATGTGTTTTTCGAAAGTGTCAGTTATGATGATGAGATCGTCTAGGTAACAGAATAAGTTATTATCCGATTCTGGGCCGAATAACTTGTCCATTAACCTTTGTAGTTCGGCAGGGCTGTTTTTGAGGCCGAATGGTAACCTTTTGAAGTGGAACATACCTCTACCTGGTATGACAAACGCAGTTTTTTCACAAGATGCAGCATCTAATGGTATTTGCCAAAAAGCTTTGCTTAGATCAATTGAGGATATAAACTTGGCGTTTCGTAGTTTGTCGAGGATGGCGTGAACAAATGGAAATGGATAGGCGTCAGCCTCAGTGCAAGCATTAAGCCTTCTACTGTCGATGCAGAATCGTGCAGAGCCGTCCTTTTTTGATACAAGTAGAGTTGGGTTGGTCCAGGCGCTTCTACTAGGAACTACAACGCCTAAACTCAACATTTCGTCTAACTCTTTTTCCAATTGTTTAAGTTTCTGGGGAGCTAGGTTATAGTACCTTTGTTTGATGGGTGGTCCATTGGTTTTGATGTGGTGTTCGACTAGGTTAGTTAGACCTAAACCGCATTTTTCGAAGGATATTGATTCGAATTTGTTGATCATCCTTTTTAATTGTTGTGACTGAGCAGAACTTAGATTTTCGTAAGGTATTACTGTACGAATTTCACTGACTTGTGTGGAGTGGGAGGTGTTGTTGCAAGTGTTAAATACCTGGGGGGCGACATTAAAGGCCTTCCAGAAGTCTACACCGAGGATAAAGTTCTGGGTTATTGAAGGAATCACTAAGAAGTTGATCGTGATTGTTTTGTTTCCGCAACTGACAGGTAGTGCTAGAGAACCTGTGACAGTTTGTGCTGTGTTGTCTGCGGTTGTGACGTGTGTAGAATGCATCTTGATTCTAAATCCGCAATTGACGAAAGGTATGTGTGCATTATTGCCGAGGCAACTAATAGATGCGCCACTATCCATAAGTCCCGAAAAGGTGACATTATTGACGGAGAATTGAGCATAGGGTCTTCCGTCTTGAGCTTCTTTGCAACTAACAGTTGAAAGATGTAAGGCCTGGTTGAAGTATTTTACGTGTCTCAACCACTCTACCCATTCCTTAGGCCTTGGAGTGAAATGGATTCCCGAGAGGTTGGGTATTAGTTTTTTTGCTTCTTGTTTACCCAATTTGGAGGGGGTTTCGAAAAGTCCGGTGGAGGTTTGACAACTTTATTGGGAGCGTGTAATCTCTCGTAATTGTGTCTTGATTTTTTGAAAATTTCTCGTAGATTGTCACGAGGTGGAGAGCGGTTTTGGGAAGAATGCCTCTTAGGTGCTCTGGTGTCTCGGGGTTCTTGGAGGTTAGCTTGCTTAAAGCAAGTAGTTTGAGAATGACCGGTTTTCTTGCAGAATGAGCAGGTTTTTCTTTCATTATATTCTGGTTTGATACCAGAGGATCTGCTTGGTTTGGTGATTTCGTTTGCATCGTTAGAGTCTTTTCTTCTGTTTTGGTATGTTTCCAATAGAAGGCAAACGTCGTTGAGTTGGTTTATGCTGAGGATTTTTTGTGAAGTAATGATGTTCTCATATTTATGGAGGAGACCATCGATTATAATCGGCAGCAGTTCGTTGTCCGAAACAGGTGAAGAGAGCCTGGCGTTTATGAATTCAGCTCTTTGTATGTAGTTGGCAGCTGATTCATTTGGAAGTTGCTTGATTGCAAACAGCGATAGTTTTATTTTGTGTTGAGCTTCCTTTTTTCCAAAACTGCTGATGAGGGCTGATTTTAGTTTGGGCCAAGAATCTGCCCTTTTTTTCTGTGATTTATGCCACGAGAGCAATTCGGGTGCAATGAGATCCATAAAGTTGCGATGTAGGATCTCTATGGGAATTCCTCTGACTTGGGCAGTTTCTTCTATTCTGTCAATAAAATTTTCCACATCGGTGCGACCGTTGAATTTAATTTTCCAGGATGATAGGTCGTAACTTTTATTTTGTGGAAAGACCGGTGCTGGTATGTTTTTTGACTCTTTGGCTGTGGTACTGGTGTAATTATTTTTGCTTCCACTGGTTCGGGGCAATTAAAACGTAAATTCCTGATGTATTTCTTGTTGAAGTACAAGGCGTAATTTATAAGCGACTTCCTTGATTTGTCAGTTGGCGACAGTTCCCTTTTACGAAGAGCTTGTAGTAATATTTCTCTTTTTGATTGGAAAATGTTGGTGATTACACCAAATGTATTTTCTGTAGGTGCAGTGGGTGAGTCCATTTTGAAGGTTTACTTGATATTTGAAAAAGGAAGATGATTGTGTTCCGGAATTTTTTGAAGTGTTTTGAAATTTTGAAAATTTGGCCAGGACTTTGCTTTGTAAAACTGTGTTTTTTAGTTTCACTAGTCACTTTTACTTGTTGAGAAGAAAAATTGGCCAGGACTTTGCTTTGTAAAACTGTGTTTTTTAGTTTTACTAGTCACTTTCATTTGTTGAGAAAAAATTGACCAGGACTTTGCTTTGTAAAACTGTGTTTTTTAGTTTCACTAGTCACTTTCACTTGTTGAGAAGAAAAATTGGCCACAGATTTACTGATTTGAAATTGAGGATGTTGAAGAAAAGGAATGAATTTAATTTCACTTTTCACGTCACTTGTTGTAAGGTTAAAACTTGTCGAAGGCAATTGGAGGGTTAACACTCGTCGAAGGCACTTGGAAGGTTAACACTCGTATTTGCATACTAGAGGAAAAAACAGTTGTACCTATAATTTATTAGGAATGAATGTATAATTAGTGTTGAGACAAACCAGTGTTTTTATTTACACTAGTTGAAGGAAGGTGATTTGTTGGTAATGTTCGCTATGTGAAAGGAGACATTACGGTTTTGAAATGGGTGTTGAAAAAAAAAATAAACACACACGAATTCGTGATGTTTATTGCTTGTTGAGAAACAAAAACAACTCTGTTGTGTTCGTTTGTAGTTGTCGTGAGTGTTCACGATACGCGGCAAGGTGTGAGCACGCGTGGCCACCATTTTGTGAACCCAGTTTTTTGCGAGCGCGCCAAAAAAACGGTTTGTGGACATTTGTTAAGAAGGAAATCACATGTTGTTACAAGAATAATGTACATGAATAGAATTTCAATTGACGAACACGAGGTAGTCTATTGTTGGTTTATGAAGGGATGACAAAAAAAAAAATTGCCCCATGTTCGGCGACAGTGTAAAGGGCGCAATTTCCCTGTGAGAGGTCCATTGCAAAAAGGGTGCCTTAGTACATATCGGCGTTAGCTCAGGTGGTAGAGGGTGAGGTCATGATCATCAGGCGTCAGGTCAGCTACGGCTTTTACACGAGGAACGGATTGCCAAACAAACCACTTCGAATTCGTCAAAGGAAACGCATTAATGGGATATGATAGTATATTTACAAAGCACAATTACAAACAGATACACAAATGAGATGGGTCATTTACATCCTAAATATCCTAGCGTTTCGTTAGGAACAATCTCTCTTGATAATTTAGGTTCTGGCTGGCAAGCGTGTGTGTGGGCATAATTCAAGTCACAAAAGGCACATAAAAGGTAAAGATAGTTAATCCGCTTACATGAATTTGTAGTAGGTTTCGCGTACATGTTGAACCACAAAAGGAGGGTTATCTTCCGTACTGTACGCGCTATTACGCGTACATTTCTCCATGGTGAGTAGGCACAGCGATTAGGTACAGGCTTCGAAAATACTTGTACAAAGCGGCCGTTAATTTAGGCGCGCAATCATGGCGTCCTGGTCGATAGCAAAACAGACATGTTGACAGGGCCAAGGCTAGATTGTCAGTGTGGCGGTTGGTGATTTGAATGGCCGGCGTGTCGAGCGTAGAGCAGTTTTACCAACTTGGCCGTGCGGAAGGCAGGCGCGCGCACAGCGACAATGGTAACAACTCACCGCTGACTAATTGAATTCGCGGGAGTTTTGAACGTGTCCGATTCGTTACGTGACACTACTTACAAATGAGATTCGTTTTCAACAATAAAACAAAAAAGATCATCTAGACTTTTAGTGTATACCAGCGCTTATGTTTAATTTTCCGAAGAAAATTTCTTCTGAAAGCTTTGTGATGTCATTATTATTTATTAGAATAATACACAAATAACTTTGTTTTCATCACTTTAATATATGTAACCACTACACGTTTCATGAACAATGTTCACTTCATCAGGAGCAAGTATATACTAATGGTGACCGGATAAATCATCACAATGATAATTCATCACATTTTTAAAAAGATATATAAAGTCATGGAAAGTGATGAAACGAAAACTTTATTAACTGGGTTAAGTAGGTTAGGTTAGTTTAAAATTAATTTTTTTATCATCGTTTCTAAAGACTTTTTGGAATGACTTTATTGAGTAAAACCTCAAATTGTAATATTTAATTATTGAAGACAATGTTGGCGATTTCTAAACGAAAATCTGAATCAGAAAAATCAGAAAAGGATACGGTCACATCTAGGACTTGAACCCAGGACCCTTGCCTTGCCGGGGCACAGTGAGCGGTGAGCGGTAGAGCGGTGCCCCTGCAAGGGCACTAATTAAATATTTCAATTTGAGGTTTTACTCAACAAAGTTATTCCAAAAAATAAATCTTCATCCTAGACTTGCCGAAAAGTCAATAAATGTCGCACATTAAAATAAAAAAAAATAAGATAGGTTTATCTAAAAAATACGCTGTCTAGATTGCATTTAGTTTGGGTAGAATCTTGCGATCATACATAAAGATAGTTGCCAATAAACAATGTGCGGTGAAAAGATGAAGACATTGTTGGTAGTTCTCATTCGTAGTATGATACAGTTAAAAGTGACCGAAGCGGATAAGGTCCCATTAGCTCAGTGGTAGAGCGGTAAGGCAAGGGTCCTGGGTTCGAGTCCTAGATGTGACCGTATCCTTTTCTGATTTTTCTGTTTCAGATTTTCGTTTAGAAATTGCTAATATTGTCTTAATAATTGACTATGTATCACTTTTTTAAAGTGTGTTGAATTGTCACTGTGTTGAGTTATCGTGGAACCATTTTTTTTTCCTACATTATGTATTGTCATCTATTTTTTAGGGCGAAGCCCTACGTAGTATTACAAAATTATGTGTTTTTTTTTTTTAATTTGATCGCTTAGAAATATTGACGAAATACAGCGAATAGAACATACGGCCTTTGAAACAATAAATTATTTTTATAAGCCAAGAATAAATACTTTCAGGCCCGTAAAACTTCTTTAAAGGTCAAAATCTCCTTCTTACGAACCCATTTCCGGTTATGTTTTTATTGTATAATGTGGAAAATTAACTTTTATTAACAGGCGGCTGGTATTAAGCGGGAATTTAAACCTTATTGCCATCTACATAAGGTTTGTTATTGTTAGCGGCACAATTCCAAATGTAACACGAAGTGTTGCATCGCCGGAAGTGTTATTGTTTTAACTGCAGCAATATTAAAATTCTGTAATATTAAAACGAAAGGCTTAAGAACGTCCATTTTTTCCATTTCCGTTGCTCAAATAGTCCTTATAAAACTGCGGGTAAACAGTGGTGAAAATTATACACAGGAAATTTGTCAATATTTATAGAGTTGGGCCAAAGTTTTCCCCAGTTGCGTATGCAGAGTCGGTATTCAGATGAACCTATAACCGAAGTGTCAAAGATTTGATTAATGGTTTTGTTAACTGAAGCGCAGAAGATGAAGGTAAAGAAAAACATTATTACATACCTGAGGGCAGTGGAGGACTGAGAGATGGAAGAAGAGGAGCTACGCACCCGGGCGCCAGCTATCAAGGGGTGCGGCAATAAATAAATACTGATGAGTGTTAATATACGCGTACGGTGTGAATATACATGTACAATATGCTGCTTCACAGAGGCTGAATGAGTAACAGTTGTTACGGAATGGATTCACGCTTATCGAAGCTCTACGTTAAATTATAATAATAATAAAAATAAAATAATAATAATAATTTTCTCAATTCCATAATGTGGGGAGTTAAACGCAATCCCGAATCGAATAGGAAATTAAATATAACTATCGATAGAAGCATAGACCACCGTAGTGTGAAATAAGATTCAGTATTTTTTTACGTAAATACCAACTTCTACCAACCCAACTGGAGCCAGTGAGACTATGGCATCTCCGATTGGGGTATATTGAATTTGAAGGTAGTGGGAATATTTACTGACTAATCAGATCTGGTGACCAAACACGGCTAAAATAATTTCAAGCTACATTTCAATTCTGAATGGTGGTCTTACACCGGGCGATACTGAAAGTATCTTTCATTGGAACGTACCGCAAGTATACTATATATTATTTTTTATTAATAAATTGTGAATTAACTCAAATTCATCAAAGAAAATTTACTTGCGCCTGCCAGGATATGAACCAGCGACCTTCGGATAAATTAACCGTCATTTTATACCTATTTTTTTCAAAGTATTACGTATCATGTATGTTAATGACTAACCTTGCTCATTTCACTTGTTTAATAAACGGCTCAACGGACTATGATATTATCGTACGAATTCTCAATTCAATAGCAGCGCAAAAGGAATGTTTCCACTTTAAAAAAGTTTTTCTTTTGAAGGAAACGTGATATTTTTTTTGCTTAATTTCCCAATAAATATATGTGGCGGAAAGAGCTCAGAAAATATGCACCCGGTTATTAGTTTACTAGCAAGTCCGCCACTGATTTTACCGATACACAATATAATATAGGTATCAATAAACTACTTGAAACATTACGTAAACATGATTTATGTTTACTTTTTACCTTGTTTTTGATGTATTACTCTGCCTAGTAAAAAATGCTTGCCGTAACAGCCCCATACCCGATATTCATAGATATATTTGTAACACGGAAGTTTCAGTTTATTTTTTAACAACCCTGAAAAGAATAAACTCTTCGTAAACGAATCATGAAATTCAGATAAAGCTCTTAAATATCTCAAAACACACCAAACAAAATATTTTTCAATTAGTATTCAAAAGCCCTGCTGTAGATATAGACTGTTGAACCAATACTTCGCAAATATTATAATATTAAGTAGTATTTTTTTGCTTGTTTATTCCAGATCTCATGGAGGGTGGTGCAATCACACGAGTTCCGGATAGTACATGGAATATAAATTATAATTAATAAATATTGTAAGATAGAAGAGAAAAAAGTACAACATATATTATCCGGTCAGTCGCTGAGTTGGCATTGCTTTTGGGTCCCACCTAGGCGTAGCGTGTTCAATTCCTCGGCTGGCTAAGTCCTCCATCACAACACAAGCAACATTTCCGCTTACTGTGGTGGATAGTATGAGATTGAGAGTATGAGAGTTTTTCGTTTAACTTTTTTTAATAAATATTCAAAATAATCATAAAGAATATGAAAATAAAGTTAAACTTTCAAACATTTATGACATCAGCAATTGGCTTCATCGCTTGTAAATGTGACTCTGCCAGAAGTCCAGTGCTATCATTACAATAGTTTTTTTGCTCGTGGCTAGTCGCGTTCTGTAGCGGGTGATCCGTTTTCTGATTAGGGCTTGAAATCCCGGATCGTGCTTTTCCTCGAACATATCAGTGACACTGAAGTACCAGGACAATCCAAAAAGCATTTGGTATTCGTTGTGGTATTGAACTTCCATTCTTTTTACATACGATTTATTGGTCCACAGCTCAACCGTGTACAAGCTGACGCAGTATGTGTTTAAAAGATGCCTTTGCTTCTAGGCTAGACTTGTTAAATATTCGAGAGATCACATTTGCCCTACAGTGATCTTCTCTGTCGTTCAATATCCGAATCAACATTCCTAAGTACTTGACCTCGGATTTTTTCTCTCTCTGTTCTTTTATTCCCGTGTCTTTTAGGCTGACAGGTAATACTTTTGTAGGGTCTGCGTCCGACTTGAATACTAGCAATAGCTATTTAATAGGCTTGTAGACCATGTTTTGCGCAGCTACATATTTTTGAATATCTTTAATAACTTTTCATGGCTCCAATGGTTGACGACAAAAGGACCATGTCATCTGCAAACGCAATATTATTTACGCATGTGTTTCGTAGGTGACAACCTACATTTACCGAGGTGAGTTTATCGCTTAAATCGTTCATGTAGACGTTAAAAGAATCAGTGATAAGCTTCCCCTTTGTCTGTCATATTCACTGGTGATGACATTTTATTTTTCCAGATAAGTTGGTTTTCTCGCTGATGATGCCAGACTGCCAGAATATTAATTATTGAAGCGGGCACATTACTTTCTTCGTAGAGAGGTATTTTAAGGAAGAATTTCTTAGGGGCAAAATTAATTCCTAAGGGTCACATTTGGTGATGCTGTGAAGAGGTTCTATTTTAGGAAAGGAAAGAGTGAACCTAGGTCTAGAAAAGAGTAACCGGACATACTTTTATCAGTAAAATCAATATCATTTGGAAAATGTCAACAAAAACAACATTGGAAACAAAACCGATCCATGTGGGATGCCAGAATTTGAGCGTGAGGAAGTAGTTCAACCGTCAGCAACCATTTGAATCGATGTTAGCGTATTTTATGTATTGAACCAACAACTATTTACTCACATATATATGCGCAGAACCACTATCCCACAAAGTTCTTTATGAGGATGTATTGATTCTATATAGGATATCATTATAATGTATTTTGTAACGTATAAGTTTAGTTTAGTTTTGCTACGAAAGTTATACATTATTCACCTTCCAATCAGATTCCAACCCGAACATTAGTCCGAAGTATCATAATATACCGAACCTCAATGGGGTGTGATACGCCACATATTATAATATGCCGCCTCTAGCCGAGGGCGGGGGAGTATACAAATAATACAAATAATAAGGAGGCTGTATCGCGACCAACTTCCTCAATATCTTAGCAAGGGTTGAGGAAGCCTACTTTGGAAACTCCAAAAACAAACACCCTTCGAGGTGATTCACCAAGTTTTTGGTCTTCGAAGGACCTTTTTGTCATGAATGAAATTATCATACGGCAGCTAATAAATTCTGATGGAAATAGTTTTGGGAGATCTCATTTCAGTTTTATGCCTAAAGCTATGTTTGAAGAAATATTTTTAAATCGACTGTGTTTTGGCAAAACCCACCACGGCACATTTTTGGGGAATGTTAGTTTTCGGTAGTTTCATATAGAATAGTCGGCAAAGTACAACATGTAATATTTTTTTCTGAAAAACGCATTTTTAATTTTAAAAATTTAATTTAATTCTAATTATGATGAGAATACCGTCTGCTGTAAAGTTTTCATTTCGTGGCTTAAAGGGTTTTACCATAAAATACCACAGTCGAAATGTAAATATTATGATCTTCCCTGAAATTCCATATACGAATTTAAAAAGTTTATTTTTACTATAATTTTTATCACTGAATTTCTCTCAGGAAATGTTTTATTTTGTTAATGTGGTTAAACATATAAGTAATACAGGGTGTCCGGGTAAAGTGCACTAACTTCAAGGTGTGATTCTACGTAGATTTTATTTTATTAAGTATAAAATAGAAATAACATTTTCCGAAATTTAAATGTTTTAAGGTAGTTTTTAGATATAAAAAAATGGAATTGTTTGGATGAGAAAATAAATATTCTTAAATAATGGAAAAATATTTTAGAATGGGAAAAAAATGTCGAATTTTCGAAAAAAGTTGTTTATCTATTTTACTTCTACCATCATGTAGAATCACCTTCCGAAGTTAGTGCACTTTACCCCCGGACACCATGTATATGCAGCGAAACGTAGAGTTATTAATACTTAAACAAATACGTGTAAATATAAAATAACTTATGATGTTTTACAATTCTACTGCACACAATATTTATTACGGGTGTAAAATCCCCTTCCGAAGTTAGTGCACTTTACCCCCGGACACCGTGTATATGCAGCGAAACGTAGAGTTATTAATACTTAAACAAAAACGTGTAAATATAAAATAACTTATGATGTTTTACAATTCTATTGCACACAATATTTATTGCGGGTGTAAAATAGTATTTTTAATCGATTCTCCTTTCCAAAACTTACGTTATATTAATAAATATATATTTTTTACTATAGTCACCGGGGAAAATAATTTCCCATGTCATCTTTGGGGATGCTGTATGGAGTGACTTTTCAAGAAAATGAAGGATATGAAGTTCAGGGAAGGAAAAAGTGGGTGAGTTATGGACGAATGAATCCACCCCTTTCACTGCTGTGCTCTCACTGAGAGGTCAGAAGGTCTCCCTCAACCAGTATCTCCCGATGCGGCCCACCATGCAGTAAGTAGAACAACCTCACCTCATGAACCCGGGTACCTCTACTAAGTCATTTGAACCACTTGGGGTGACCTATGACAGATATGTTGGTTATAGCGGTTCACATTCACGCCTCTTAAATTAAGTAAATAATTAAATTTATACACATTTTTTTAAATTATTAGTGGGATAGCCTTGATATATTGATGATGTTGATTCATTTTCATGTTCCTACCATTAGATTAAGGTTCCCTGGTACGTATTATTATGACAATTATACTACGCTTTCAGGCTAAATTCTGTTATAAATAAATCACACACCATTGGTAAGTCTTATGCTATGTAAGCTGATGTAATATGCCTCTAATGAAGTATCTAGCTGTACTAATTAAACATTTTAACAGTGCATGTTTTAACAAGGTCACAGCATAACAGGTTTTTTTTTTTGTTTCTTTTTCATTTCTTTTATTCTTTTGTACTAATGTATAACATTTTTTCTTTTGTCTTGTTTACTCATATAATTTTCCCTTCTTTCGATAAAAATCACATATGCAAATGGTAGTAAAAATAAATAAGAATGGATTTCGGAGATTTACTGTTTGGGTGGAGAAATTGAAATTAGTAAGATCTAAAATAAATAAATCGAAATATTTAATGGGTTTTTAAAATATTAAATTCATGTTAAAGCATTATTCTCAAAAATTGCCAGAATACTAACTACAATGCTTCCTTCGTCGATTAGTTTATCGATAACTCAGCAATCCAAACTTGTTAGTAGAAGGTTCCTTCTTACCTACGTTTGTCTGTATTGAGGGTACCTTTTCAATAATTGATTGATTGCCTCGGGGCTCGGGGGTCGGTGGTTAGGAAATTGCCATCGGACCCGGGGTCAATGGTTCAATCCCCGGCGAACGGATAGACGAAGTCACAAGAGACTTCGCTGCAATTATCTAGTTCGATAACGAATGATTTTATTCATAAAATAATCTAGTCTTTTGTATTTCAAAGGATTTAAATGCTACAATTAATTATTAATTGTTATCAATGATGGTACATAAACGAGATATAGGTACTCTTTTCAAAATGAATTCACAATTTATTTCAAAGAAATTTGGATAAAATTTTTTAAAAGATTTACTTTAATCTAACACAATTCGATTGATGGACGCTTTCTGAGGTTGAGAGATAAGGTTCCTGACTACAAATCCCGTCGTGCGCATATACATTTTTTTTTAATGAATGGTAATTTTTTTCAAACTTTTTTTGTATAAAATGATTTATTAAATACTTGTGGCACATCTCTGCATAGATACTCGCAGTATCGCCCTGGTTAAAGACCATTATTCAGAATTGAAATCTTCTTCCCCTCCTCACACCTGTCAGCTTCACAACATACCCCAATTAGGAATGCCAACACTGGCCCCGCTTATCAGAGAACATTTAGGACTATTGTGCCGGATTCACAAAAAAAATTAATTATTTAATAATTTATCTTTCATGATTATCCAAATAGCATAACATTGGTAGGTACTTATTTATTCTTTCGTCAAAATACTTGTTCGTACGATAGCGTTTAATATATCACTCAGCAATAAATGGTTATCCTAATACGAATAACGAACATATTTATATCCGTACATGGCTTAATTGACTGTTACCTGGTATTTCTGCTACAATAGCCAATTCCAGACCTATTATAGGCATACGCATAAACCAAATAAGCTCTTTCAACCATAAGTTTGAACAATTATTATAATTGCTAAAATCGTGAGATTACACAAATATAACAATTTCATATATATCCGGTACCATCAATAATTGAACCGCGTTTAAATGTTACTTAGATAAAATAAATAGGAATTCACAAATATGCAAACAGGGTTGCCAATTTCCACTCTCACGCGATTGATCATCACACACGTAATACGTTTTGAAGCAGATGTAAATGTATTAAAATTATAAAAAAATGACTTCCTAATTGGTTAACCATTAACCAACCATCACGTCATTTTTTCGGGGAATAGCCAGATATGATTGATAGATGCAGCTCACACCAATCTGCACTCCTTTCTAACAAGTCGAAAGAACCCAAGGAAATCAACCAAAATTTTTAGATAAATATACCGCTAATATCAACCCGACAAACTTATTTATTTCGTTCATATACTTGTAGAAATAACGTTAGAAACAAATCCCTGTTCCCCGTATATTTGCGCAGTATAACTCTAAATTTCACAATGTAGTAATATTCTTAGCAATAACCTTCAGAAATATCTAACAGAAGTAAAGCATAAGGGTCATAAATTAATTTACGAGTAAGAAATGTATCGAGAACATTTCCTATCCTTTTCTTATATTCCTCATTCATGTCCCCTGTACCTACTAATTAATGTTAAGACCTAAAACTCCTATCTCTAAACAATTTTAGTGCAATAAACTTTTTTGGCTTTAATTTTATTAACTTCGTATAGGTATAGATCTTTTGAATTATATAAGCTGTTTATTTCTTCCGAAAAATAAACAAAACTCTCTTTTGGCACACGCTCCTTGCTTAATTCACATTAATACATCGTTTTATACACATCCTTGTGTTTTTTCGATTGTAACAATTATTCTGATGCGATGATCTGAAAATAAGCTAGACACAGGAATTCGAAATAAAAATAGATATCTAGAAGTAATAGTAATATTGGTGCTTAAATATATCGTTAGGTACGCAGTTACGGGGTTGTATTTCCACCAAGTAAATGTCCCTACACAACGTTGAAATACGAAATTCCCCTGTGTTCCCATTGCATTATGCAAAATCTTTTTAACAATTCGCCAAAGTCATGACTGCTACATGAAATCGGCTAGTTTGCAATGCTCGGCGAAGAAAACACTTCAGAAGATACGTTACATCATACAGAATTATTAAAAAACTAGTTTTTATTACAGCGTCGTGAGCTCAATTCCTCGACTGCCTGATTCCTCCGACTAAAGCAACATTTTACGCTAACTATGATGTTAAGAGATTTAAAAATATCATCAGATTATTTACGACCAGAGAATGTTTGTCTTTCTCCGAAAAAAAAATGTAAATTGAACACTTTAGAGTCGGGGAAAAGTGATTGACTGCAGCTATTTACGCTTCCCACCGGGGCTGCGATAGTCCTACTGGCTCCAAGTAATTAAGACTCTAAGGCGGTATTCATACAAAACATATTTTTTTAATTAAAAGGTAATTTATAAAAAGATAGACATACATTCCCGGGTCACGAATAATGAATAACCTGAAAATATTTGAAAATCTGCTACTAGCACCACAGTACGTGATAAATGCTAGTTGGAGAACGTAGCCAACCGAGGACTTGAACTCACGAATCCTGGGTGGGACCCAGAAACGATGTCAACTTAGCCACTGACCGGTCAAAAGTAGATTAGATAGAATTTAAAATACCCCCAAAGTTACTAGATTTGATACTTAGGTACAATTATTTTTCTGATAAACATAAATTAATGCAAGCATAAGGAAGATTGGTCGACAGGAAATCAGTATACTCGTATTATCAACAACAATATTGATTATTATAAAAACTTGGTTTATTGCTATTATTTTCAAAATATCATAAAAACAAAATGCTTAATTTGACATCCGGTTGATTAATGGTCTAGATTAACGGCCTCCGTGGTCGAGGGGTAAGGTTCTCGACTAGCAAGCTGAAGGTCACGGGCTCAAAACCCGGCATGCGCAAGTAAATTTTATTTTGAAGATTTATTGTGTTATTTGATAATTAATAATTTAAAATAATACATAGTATATTTGCAGCATGGGTGGAAGATACTCTCAGTATCGCCAAGGTGTATCATCAGATCACCATTCAGAATCGAAACGTTGCGTTGCTTAAAATGGCTTTGGACGTGTTTGGTGACCAAATCTGAATACCTTCTTCTGCACCTTTCTGCTCCACATTTCCTTACCCTCCTCACTACCTTCAGCCTTATAACATACTCCGATTGGAGATGCCATAGTCGCACAGGCTCCAGTAGTTAGAACCCTTGTGAGGTTTCAATATGGTAATAAACAGTACAATAAGGTACTAAAATAAAATTTTATTGACTGAAAATTTTATATATATTTTTTTTATAGACAATGTATAGATAGTCCCACAAAGCTGCCACATTGCTGCTTTAGCAGGTTCTATCTCAATATACAATTATAATTCAATATAAGTCTCCCGTTATATAAATTAAATAACAGACTCTTACATATAATCATAGAACTCACTAAAGCGTCCCAAGTACACTAACACTTTGAATGACAATACGATAACGTACATTCAAAAGTACAAGACAATATAGCACACAGATAACACACATTTAAAAGTAAGACATATACGATAACACACATTGAAAGTGAATAACACCCTACTGTAGCACAATGCAATAGAATTAAAATTCTAGTCTAATACAACGGCTATTTCAATGAATGCTTATTAATATTCATAAAAATAGCTTTCTTATTCAATTCCAGCAGACAAGGGATATCTTAAACTGATTTAAAGTTCGCTGATAGGCTATCTAGTCAAACTCGAGGGCGTTGTGACATTTCGCTGCAAATCCGCGGATCATTGAACTTTAAAATCTCTTTGCGTTTGTTGACTTTCCACTCTATCTTCTACAGAGAAAATCGTTTTCCCATAGCAAGTAACTTCATCTAAAAATCGTGCTGTGTCCTGCAAAATTGTATAATCCAACATAATGCCTTTATAATATTCGCCTTTCATGGTTCGCTGGTAGTTTTAATGGCTATATTTGGAAGGATGCCAAGGGCTGAGAAAGCAATATATCCTTCGGAAACTTCCTGGACTCATAAGACGTAATATGAGAATTCTCCAGAGATCAATTCTTCCAGCTGAGATTATACCGTAACTGCCAGATTGTATGGAACTAATGTGAAATGACATTGAATTAGATTTTATTTTGTATTTAAAGTTTAAAAATGAGTTTGATGGCTTTTATCTTCAACCTATCTGTATGTCCATTTATACATATAAAGGAGGTGAGGATTTTAATTTAATGCACTTATACAGTTTAGTTCCGAGATTGGTGAAATTTCACACACTTGACCTTGATAACAAGGTCACTGTTTTTTCCATTTTTATGTGAATACCGTATAAGAGTCCCGACTGCTTCCAACCGTTTGGAGCCATTTAGACTATGGCATTCCTTATTGGGTATGTTGCGAGGATGAAGGTAGTGGGGAGTGGAAAGATATGGGGAAGGGGAAGGTGGGGGGAGATACCTGGCTATTCATATCTGGTTACCAAAGACGGCTAAAGCCATTTCAACCAATTTTTCAATTCTAAATGTTGGTATTAAACCAGGGCGATATCTCCGACTCTGAAAAAGCCGCAAGTATATTATATATTATTTTTAATGAATAAATTGTTTAATGACACAAATTAATCAAATAAAATTATCTTGCGCAATCTGAACCCCCGACCTTTGGCTTGCTTGTCGAGAGCTTTACGCCTTGACCACGGAGACATCGACATTTGATAAAAAAAATCTCTATTTAAAACCCGGGCAACGTCAGCTGGTACAATATAAAATATGCAAAGCTTATTTTCTGGCACAAGTACCTACAGCAAAAGTTACATGTAAATACGTCATACAGATAATGCGAATCAGTAGATTCTTGCTTGTGTAGTGGTGTACTGTAATGCGGAGTAAAAGGGGAATGCTGATGGGTGTCTTATACTAGTTTGACGTTTTCTTCCCCAAATACATTCAAACGCGCTCTTTAAAATGCGGTTCTTTTACTGCTGTTTTAAGAGCTGTGCTCAAAATTATTATTTTGTGGACATGCATAAGATCGCATCCAAGTACGAACTAGACTTCGATAAATAAAAATAAATCAATAAAGATATACATTCTCAGTATCACCTTAGTGAAAGACCACCATTCAGCATATAAGCATTGCATTGCTTGAAATGGTTTTAGCACTGTTTATATATAAAATAACAACAAAAAAACACTCTTATTAACTCACTCGAAGTTTTCTTCTTAATTTCCTTAAAACTCTAGATATCCACGAAAAAACTCTATAGATGTTAGTTAGAACGTGGATGCGTGCAATATAAATCCACTCAAGTTTATATTAGAATGTATCTATTTGATAATATCTTGAAACTTACTAAAAATCTCTCGTATGGAAATTAAAATAAATTAACAAACAGACAAAATATGAACAAAATGACGAAATTATCGTCTCAATATCCTAATTTTTTTTTCAAAATCGGAATATCGATAAATAAACCTGTGTAAATGTTAGTCAGAACGCGGACGCATCTAAATACACATTTCAAAAGCTTCTATCACAAAGTACTTATTTAATAAAATCCCAAAACTAACCAAACTAACATCAGCCTAATGTAGATTCAAAAAGGATGCTTTGCGTGAATACCAAAACCAAAACATATTATTTTTTCCTGGCTAAATAAATACTGAGTTTTTGCACTTTAGGGAAATCGCCCTCGTATCACTAAAATGCTAAATAAGGTTTTCGTGCCGGAACAATTCGAGCTTTGGCCTGGAGCTTTCGCCTGGAAAAAAGCTTTTCGTAAACGACAATCGTATCTAACGTAAACATTTTTTTCAACTCTGTAAAATACTCTAAAAGGAATCCTCATTTATTGTTAAATAATGCGTTGTGATTCTGAGAAAAAATTCCGTACTCGTTATCCTGATTTTGTAAAATATTCCTCCAATTGAGTCAAGAAAAATATTTCTTCTACAGATACCGTAAAAAATAACATTCCAGAATTAAAATTCGTGCAATTCTTGAACTTTAAAGAAACTAATCCCATAAAAAATTATAAGTTGTTTATAATTGAGTTTTGGCTGTGACAAACCAATAAAAATTGCACGGTGTACAAATGTATACATATTTCCATATACAAGTATGTATACCGTGCAGTATTTATTGGTTTGTCACAGCAAAAACTCATGAACGTATAGCTCGGCATCAACAAATTTAAACGGTTTTTAATATTTTGATCCTTAAACCGTTTCCAGTTTGAATTGAACTTTTAACTATTCATTTAATGGTCAAATTAACGCTAGACCAACCATGTTTTTAGGTGAGAGTTGCGACGAAGCTATTTCAACCGTATAATACCAGCTAAGGCATGGTTAATCAAATGAGTCATACAAAATATTAAATTTTATTTAAATTGCGAATTTCATTAATTTTAATATTTTTTTATTCAATCAACTTCTCTCAAAGATGTATGAATTTATTGAATGAGAATTTATATACTATGTGGAAACGTTTATTTATCAAAAAAAAAATACAGTTGAAAGGTCAGGAGACCTTTAAGCGAAAATAAGGCACAGACCTGGCTTAGAATATATTGCATCTTAAATATTCTTTGGAAATTGAAAAAAATGGCGCACAGAGGCCTCGTAAAAATAATTCAAATAAATATTTTAGTTGCGTTACCATAAATTGCGGCAAACTTGGTCCCATACTACGCTGTATCTTCTTACGTTGATGTTTTATGAAAACATACTTTATTTTTCAGTCAGCAAGATATGTTAAATATATTCGTATTACAATTATTCACGTAGGTACTAAACTCGTCGTCAAACTCAGTTTCAAGTACTTTAAGCCTATATATATATTATTTGCAAATACGTGACGTGTGTATTACGGCGGAGTGTTTTTTTTTAATTTTTAGAATTTGAAAATCCCCATATATTTAATTATTGACACTATTCTATATGAGAAAAAAATATTTCACATGAAAAAATTTTGAGGTGGCGCGGTTAACATAAAATTTACAAAAAAAACATTTTTTAACATTATTACTAGAGCTCCTTGCAAAGCGTACCTCAAGTAACTTTGTGTTATTTATGGTGGCCCGTGTTGGAGTATTGTTTCTCACTCTTGCCACTTTTTCGGGTATCTTCCGTTATAGGAAACAAAGGTAAATTTCTTAGACACAAAGTGCATTGATTTATTCATGCTACACTTATTTAATAAAAAATGCCATGCACAAGAAAAGATTTGTGGGTCCTGTATTTCATGAACCAATAAAGTTCTAACATATCATGTTACCGACTTATCATGATGTTATAATGTACCGTTTATGGGTGAAAAATTATTTATTATGTTTTAATAACCAGGTTATTAAGTGGTTTGGATGTAGCAAAGTCTATAAATAAAAAAAAATAAACATATGTTTAGATTTTGGAAAATTTTCAATACATAAAAACAGTAAATGAAAGCTTTTAAGCGGTACGTTTTATTACTATATATAAGATCGATCATAATCAGCTTAAAATCGTTGGATTCGTTCTGTTTCGGAGCCATTTGGTCTTTGAACTATGGCAGGTATTTGCATTTGGTGAATGTTGCGAGAATTGTTAAATGAAAACGTAAAGTTATCGAGAAATGAAAAGTTATTCAGATTTTTAATCTCAACTAATTTATTTAAAGTAATTTCTAACAATGCGCAAAGCCTTGATTCTGCATAAGTAGTTTCCTATCTGTATTCAATCTGGATCAGAATATAATAATATTTTTTTATTCTAGAATGTATTTTGAAATAACAAGAAAGAAATCAGACAAATAATGAGAAAAATAAAATTAAAAAAAAAACAGTACATAAAGAGACATACAAAATAAAAAAAGAGAAAATCAAAAAAAAATAAATAAATAGTAAAATATTTTTAAAAATACGGAAAAAAATTACAAATTTTAAACCTAATAGTATGCAAGCAGCCGTTTATGGGGGATATTTGACCATCTCCCGTCTCCAGAGGGCCATCAGGGGGGACTCCGTCCATATAAGGTTAATTTTGTTTAAATTGTCGTTTTAATTTCGAGTTTCAGAATCAAAACAGTTGTTTTATTTTTATTTATCTTTGATCACCTTAATATGTTTATGAGTTTCTTAATTTTTTTTTGTTTCATTCATTTGTCGACCACTATCATACTAGGCACATGCCCGCGTTGTGGCGGTTGGTATATTTATGTGTCATATACTTAATTCCTTATCCATATCTTTTTATACGGTCTATAAAAGTATTCCTTCCTTAACCTAATCATTGCGTTTATAACGGCCTTGCGCAGAAGGAAGAGCGCACATAGAATGTGAAACACGCTATAAGACGAGTGCAGGAAACCAGAGAATTGGTGCACTTCCAGAATTGCCTCAATTCCTCGCTCTGCGGTTTGTCCTCTACTATTTTTAGGACTTGTTATAGCCCATTGTTATCTAGCTTACAGGGAACCGAGTAGTAGTGTTTGGAGAAGCCGGAATTCAATTTTCACCATAATGGTAAATCTCCCCTCGGGAGCGGCGCGCCCACCAAATACTATGACATTTTCATTATTAAATTCTGTTGTGGATTTCAGAAACTTTTGCTGTTCTCAAAGTGAATTTTCAGTCAGCTGAGCCGGAGGAATGCGAACCATTTCAATAGAATCAGAGATTTAGGCTTTTCAGGGATTCGATATACAAAATATAATAGAATCTTCAACCTTTCTGCATGATTTTTTTGTAGAATCTCTAAACTATATTTTGGTAGCATCTCATTACATCTCATTATCTTTTTACTTATTCACTATCGTCCAGCAGTTTTTTCACAATTCCATAATAATGTGTATTACATACATATAATAAACAAATATATACATATTTCCATATTCTTCTATACATACATTTGTATATATATTTCCATATACTTCTATATATACATTTGTTTTTGTGCTTTTACTAATATTTCACAACAATAGCAAAATCGAAGTGAGCCGTCAATTTGATTAAATAAAATGAAAAACTTATTTTACGACACTAATTAATAAAAACAATTCGTTTCAAAACCAATGTTTTTTCAACAGCATTCAAATTACACTATGTTTGGATGTACTGCTATTTATAAATAAAATAAAATGCGCTTGATGAATTCAGCGATGAAACCTGTGATGAAATCAGTGATGAATCATGTAATGAAACTTGTGATGAAACATGCGATGTAATAATAATCACTGATGAAACTGGCGATGTTGTGTTGAATCCAGAGATGAAGCACGCGATGTAATCACTGTTGAAACTGGCGATGTTGTGTTGAATAAAACTTGTTGCAAAAACATAAATAAGTTTTAGCATTGGAAATTTTAGCTCGCCAAGTTATTTCCACCATAATCTATAAATATAAAGCTATAAAGTGTCGTAATAACGATTTTTTAGGAAGAATTCGTAAAAATATTTACAGAAAAACTACGATCATTATATATAACTCCATTATTGCTCCACATTTTAACTTCTGTTCAACGATTCCTTTCTTACGTAACTACAGAGGACAAAATAAGTTTGCAAATTCTCCAAAATAGAGCAAAGACAATATATTTAGGTAAAATTGATTTTCAAAAGAAACTAAAATGTTAAAATAACTAAATCGGCTGACAGTGAAACAGATTATGACCTTGAACGCGATGATATTTATTCATAAAATAATAAACAACCTGTTACCAAAATATTTTTAAAATAATATTATTTGCGACAGGAACATTCACAAACATAACACAAAAATGTGCAATGAAATCCAGCTTCCAAAAAACAACAAAATCAATACAAAAAACAGTTAACTATATAAAGGAATGCAATATAATAATCCGCGGTCGTAAACCATAAAGTTTGCATCAACTGAAAGATTCAAACTGGATTATATGAGCCATATTAATCATATTAAAATGTAATAATGTTTGAATATAAATCTAAAAGTAAATAAAAAAAAACAGTAAAAAGGTTGTCACCGATTTATTTTTAATTTTTTTATCTTTCTTTATTAACTTCCAATATTAGTGCTGAAACTTGAGCGACATAGGGTAACAATTACACGCAATACTTAAAAAATATTAGCAAAGAAAATTACGAAATTACACGATAATGTCAAACGACTACAATGACATAAAAAACACACTTAGAACGAATTCTGAAAAAAAATACAAATCCTGAAATTAACAAGAAACGCAAATTGTACCTTTATCCAGGAATCGCGTTCCCTAATCCCAAGAAACTTAGCCTTTAATTAAAACAATTCCTTATTTGCTATTTTGTCATTAAAATCAATGTTCTTATTTTCCTTCTTCCAGAGAAAAAATAAAAACACGGCTGCGGTAATGGAAGGATTTTGGTTTTCTACTTTTCGTTAATTATTTAACAGCCCATTTGCCATGAAATTGTTCACGGAGCTTAGTGAAACTAAGTTTTAAGTTCTTAAGTGGATCGGAAAATTTCCTATTAGGTCGTTTTGAATTAAATTAATTTTTAATGATAACTGGGAATTTAAATTGACTATCAAGTTAAATGATATCAAGTGTGTTCATATATTTTTTAATATGTTTATCCGTACATTTTTTTAATAATTAGAAATGATTGAATTATTTCTATTTAATATTTAATTAACAGATTGTTGGGCAATCTGTAAGGCAAATTATTAACTAACTAACTAGCTAACCATCACGCCGTTTCTCCGCAGGGAGGACGGACCGTCAACAACTCGGTCTTGGCACACACTTCTTGCCTCATTCACATTCACACATCGTCTCATACATACTCTTCTATTATTCTGACTTTTGACATGGCCCGACTGAAGTATCTGTTTCACTTAGTCGTGCCATGTCTTCCTCGGGCGTCCCTGACTTCTGCTACCATTCACATATGCATATTCTCCTTACACTTCTTTCATCGCTCATTCGCTCTACATGCCCAAACTATCTAATGGTCCCTTTCTTGATCATACTCATTACGATTACAGCAGCCTTGTACTCTTTACAGATATCCACATTTCTCACACATCATACATGGTTTTACCACACATACGCCTCAGGGAACTCATTTCTACAGCATTCAGTCTACTTTCTTCCTTTCTCTGCCAGATCCATGCCTCACTTTCACACATCAGGGTAGGTACCAGCACTCCATTGTGGACTGTTAGCTTCGCTTGTTTGGACGATTTTTGTTAGCTCCAACTGCGTTCAGTCCTCAATTAATGGAGTTACCTGCATTTTCGAATCGTTATTGTGTTTCACAATATAAGTCATAATCAAACATACTTATTTTGGTTGTGTTCTGTGTTTCAGCAAACTCATATTTTCTTTGAATTTAAGTGTAATTTTCAAAATCAGAACTGATTGTGTGAATAATTCAGACAAACGATAAAGTACCTACCTTCCTAGAAATTGGTAAATTTTCCTTCCTTTATTGTTCTTGATCTTCATAATCTTTCCGCTTCACAAACCCTTGCAATTATAGTATCCCACAACTTTTCACGGGTCTGTGCTAGTATATTATAATCGACCGATGGTTTATGTAGAAAAAATAAAATTTGCTGCAGAACGATTTGGACAGAGATGAGGTTGACCAAAATGAACATTTTCCAGAGGTTTGTATTGTTGTAATCTTGTTGATACGTTATTTCAACAAAAATTCTTTTGTCATGTTTTGGTACGTAAAATTCCATCGATTTTAAATAACATGTAAACTTTATCTATCCAAAAAAATTGTGGCAATTTGCAATAAACAGGAAATAATGGCGGCTTTCAGTGCCAATTTGTTTTACCTTCCCTAAATTACCATGGATAATGTCAGTGATCGGTATATTTAAAATGCAATTTTTATGATTATAAATATTGGCTATCAGAAACACAATGAGATCATACAGGAAAAGTAAAACATATTAATTTTACATGAAGTGAAAACAAATATACTTGTTTTATAAATAATTAAAATAAATTATTGAATTGAATTGAACTTGGCCTGGGACAGCCCATGAGAAGTAAATCGATTTTTTCTGTAAATATTTTATGAGATAAAACAAGAAACTTTGTTGCAGCTAGATTGTATCCACTTATCTTTACCAAGAAACAGCACGTTAACAATATGCACTTCGGATGTGAATATTGTGAAATTCGATTCCCAGCATTTTCATCTGAGAGTATCAAATGTATTTGCTACAAACCATTATTATTTCCCACGGAGATATTCTCAAGAAGCGGGGGTACTTTCCAACACCAAGGCGAGGGAGCAAGCATCCCGTCTTATGCGGGAAACTGTTCAATAAGGGAAATCTCGTGTAAGTTAAATTGATAGATTTATCGACTGACTATTGAACGCGGAACACATTCAATAAATCGTTGAAGCTAGACGGCTGAATGCAGAACAGCATCGCTTTTAGATATAGTTGCATAGTGCTTACAGATATGTTTATCTCGTCTATGTATACACTTATAGTGTATTTTTTGCTTCAACTTTACACAGGAGGCTCTCAGAAATATAATTTCTCTTAGGACTTACATCATTTTTGGTAACAAAATAAAGAGGGTCTTTTAAAGGAAAATAATGAGAAAAAATTTGGAAAGGAAAGGGTATGAGGGGTGGGTAGAAATCTGGGGGTCAGTGAGTCTAGGAGTGACGTATGAACACTGAAGAGAGTCCGATCTGGAGGTCAAAGGGTTTTCTCTCCAAATACTGTCCGCCAACCGGTTGCCAAGATCTGGATAAACCTCACCTCATGAACCCAGGCACCCCTTACTTGCAATGAACTTACTTACTTGCATGACTTGTACCCACTTTCCCTATTGAGCTGTACAAACATACAACAGACTAAAACTACGAGTTTTCTTATCGATAGTTGGAGAAAAGTTATTAGAAGGAATCGGTCTGAAACATTCATGTCTAAACATTCATCTTAACAGGTATGATTTGAGATTTTCACTGCTAAAAGTATTATCGTGATTTGTTTTTGGGGTATTATGCCGTGTTTTGCCACCTCATTCTTTAGCCAACGTTTCGGACAGCATTGCAGTGTCCATCATCAGGGCAGATGTGTAATCAAATTACACATCTTACACAGCTTACACATCTTACACAGCTTACACATCTTACACAGCTTACACATCTACCCTGATGCTGGACACTGCGATGCTGTCCGAAACGAAGGCTAAAGAAGGAGGTAGCGAAACACGGCATAATACCCCACAAAACAAATCACTATAATTCATCTTAACAATTTATTTCCTTTCTTCTCACGCTTCTTTTAATGCTTTATAATGCAGTTAGCCTGAATAACTTGAAGCCGGTGCCCCGGCAAGGCAAGAGTCCTGGGTTCGAGTCCTAGATGTCACTGTATATTTTCTGTTTCAGATTTTTGTTTAGGAATTGCTAATATTGTATTCAATCTGATAGTATTATTATGCCAGCGTCTGGACGATCTAGGCCCTCTGATTGGTCGAATTAAAATTGTCTGTTTCGGGTAAATTCAGCTAACTTGAAAATTAAGACACGATTTCATACAAAAATAGGATCGCCTCATAATAATACGAGATTTCTTTAAAATCATAGTTTCTGCTCATATAATTTTTAGATAATATCGAAGAAAATATGTTTTAGAAAGTTCATAATCCATTGGATTAATTACATTACAATGAAAATTATCCACAGTTACGTGATTATGTTTGACGTTTATAAAAAATCACGCGTTCCTTATTCAATATGGCCGATACGCATGGCTATGGATGGCCGACAGAGCGCACCTCTGGCGCTTTAAAAACGAACCAAATGAATGGCGCGAATATTTAAATATGCAGCTCACAATATTTTACTACTTACGAATAACAAGCATTTAATAAGATTTCTTTTGGAAGCTTATCACTTTGTAATGGCATTTTTCATTATTATTTATATTTTTTTTGCTTATTAATTATATCTGATTTTATATTGACATATTTTCTAATTTCTAAAATTTCAAACTTATTTATTTGCGATGCTTTATAGGAGTTAGTATACATTGAAGTCAAAAATTAAATATAGATTACAATTGGAAAGAAGAAGTGGAAGGAGGGAGGAGGGGTAAGAGTGGCCGGAGTTTTATCAGAATTAGGAATTACAATATCGTTAGACGGGAAAGACCAGTTGAGTGGGAAAATATTTAAAAGAGGGTTTATAATTTTTTTTGCTTATTAATTGTATCTGATTTTATATTGACATGTTTTCTTATTTCTAAAATTTCAAAATTATTTATTTGCGATGCTTTATATCCTGAGTGAAGTATTTTAAGACCTGAATTTTTATCGAAAGTGTGATCATTATTCAAAAGATGATTTGCAAACTCAAATTCACTATTTCCATTAAGAGCCCTGCGATATTCTTTAGTTCTGACTTCAAAGTTTCTATTGGTTCTACCTTTGTAAAAGAAATTACAATCATCCCAATTGAGTTTTTAAACTCCTGATTTTTTTGTTTGAATTTTGCTATCTTTATTATTAAGAATATATTTCTTCATTGTAATTAGTGTAAAACGCCAGTTGAATAGTACCAGAATTGTTTTTATATATAATTTTAGAAGTATCGTTATCCACAAACAGAATTCTACGCCATTATTTATTTTTATCTTTAGAAAGACCGTTTGAAGAGAATATGTTTAATTTTTTTTTATTTAGTATTTCAACTATCAATTTATTAGAATAACCGTTATTAAATGCTATTTGTCTTATGAATATATTGTTTTATGGATATATTCTATTTGTTTTTTTCAGGTCTTAAAATACTTCACTATAAATAATTTAGAAATTTTAGAAATGAGGAAACATGTTAATATATAAGCAGAAATAATAAACAAGAATTTTTTTATAAACTCTCTTTTAAATATTTTCCCACTTAACTGGTCTTTCCCGTCTAACGATATTGTAATTCCTAATTATTATAAACCCAGCCTACTCTTACCCCTCCCTCCTCCTTCCACTTCTTCTTTCCCAATTGCAATCTATATTTAATTTTTGACTTCGGTGTATACACAATAAAATGTAAACATTATATTTATTTATTTATTGGACAATTTGCATAGCTCCGCTTTTGTGAGATATCACCTCAGGGACGCTATATTGTAATAATCTACCTTTATATATAGATTTTTACCCTCCTGATAAAGGTGTACATATAATCGAACTTTAAACTGTATTAGATACAGTAACATTTGTAGGTAAAGAATTACCACCAGTTGGAGTAAAATTAACACCTTTTTAATTAAACCGACTGCTAATCTCATCGCACAATTACCCTCATTTTATTCATAAACACGGGTACAATTAATCAATATGTAATAATCTATTATTTAAGTCAACTTTGTTATAACTATCTTTAATTGTGACAAACTAAACGACATTGATTAAACTTATAGACATTGACGGTTGTAACACATATTTAAGCACTTCAAGTCTCCTATGAGCTAATTATATTAGGTACGATAACAGTTAATATCAGTTGTAGACATGTAGTCAATAATAGTGTTTCATTTGAAATAATCCATCACAAATACGTAAAATTTCATTTATTCAAACAACTGTCATTCTTATTATGCGTAAATTTAGCATGTTATTATTAATTAACTCCTTCCTGTTCCGTGTTTTAACAATATATATACTCACCCTCTCTCTGTGAATGTCCTAATATCTATCTATTAAATGTAACTGTTGTTAATATCACTTAAAATGGGCGAAGCCCAACTAAGAGCCGCCCGCAGGGCCTAGCAGAAAAAACCCGCGGAGCGGGTTTTTAACTGTTAGTAATTAAGTATTACAATTTGAGTATTATTATTAGGAGTTATTCCAAAAAATAAAGAAAAAAATAATCCAAACAACCCATTACAAATAACAAAAAAATTACATTTAAACAAATTGTTTTGGTTGTAGAAATATTGTTGTTCGCTTAATTCGTCTATTAGAAAGCTTTAAAAAAAAACTCTATAAAAATTTGGTTGGTAAATGTGTGTAAGTACCAAAAATCGTCTCTTTTATCGTCACCCACAGGCTATACCTTGACCTACCAAATGGCATGTTACCCAAGCACTATGCTAGATTTCCTTCATATCAATCGATTGTAAATCATATTTTTCTAGAATTGTAGACATTTCTCCTCCCCGGTGTTCAGTGTTCAATGTACGTTTATAATATACAGTAGGCATCGCGACGCCCGACGTCTATGAAGCGGTAACGACGCCGACTTTCCAGAGCGTTTTATCAACTTCAATGCCATATCTTCGGGGTATGTGATGCCAACTGGGCCACAATAGTCCAAGGAAGGATTCTAATGGCCCTACTTAACAAGAGATGTTATGATGGGAGAGGCATTAAATAAACTATTATTAATGGAAATGTTTGCTATGAAATGAGATATGGTTTAAACGGAAAATATTTCACACGCCCCGAATATTTCTGTCAATGTATATATGCAAGAAAAAAATCGTTTATAGAAAAGTAGCATAAATATAAATTATTTAAAATAAAATAAAAAGCTAGCAAAACCTTTTTTTTCATATACTTAATGCAAACACAGTAGGCAATAATTATATGTAAAACAAAAGTGGTGTTTACGCAGTAATTATTTTATTTTAAATAGTGATGTTAAATCACAAAGTATTTGCTTCATATGAAAAAAATGCTCGCATCGGTATTTAAACAAGCGACAGTTTGTGGTCCATTTGTGGAATTGTATACTTAAGATAAAATAATTAAGTTTTATTTATTTGTTCACTCCTCTCTGTGACAGAAGTCGAAGTACGTGAATGACTTCACTATGTGAATTGTCCATGCACAAACAAGAAGCCGGCAAATTGTCTCCTTCACGTAGTGGTTAGAACGCTAAGGAATATGTGAATGGTTTTGATAGATCTAAAGTGTAAAGCATCCAAATAACTACTAGCTAAAAATACTAAACTCCTGTCTCAACTGTCTCCCAAAACCAAATTTCACATTTAGCGTTGCTCGGGTACACGGAATTTTTAAGTTTAGAGTAAACTTTTGAGGTTGTGAATTCTAGTGTACATAAAAACTATGTATATTTTGTAGAACTTTATAATATCAACTTTTATGTATCTTATTCCAGTGCAGAGATGATGCGTTAAGTTTTCCTCCGGGGTCTCTGACTTTTTCTACCTTTATACTAATAATAGTAAAAGTGTTTATTCCGGTATGTGGGGAGGTTAGTGCAGTCCCACACATTTCATATAGAGATAAAAAAAAATATATGATCAAAAACAAAAAAAAAATAGAACAGAAAAACAATAAATTGAAAATAAAATCGAATAAAATGATAAAATTAATAGAATAATAAAAAGTTGAAGCCTTTATGGAGCCGTGACCAGTGACGGTTTTCTCTAAAGTGCGTTTGTGCGGCGAACCCCCATTAAAAAGATGAGAAAATAAAACAAACTTGTTTTATAATAATATAAGCACATTATAACCAAAACTATATATTGGAGTCTTTTTCTAAAAATAAACAAGTTGACTGTATATATACTGATTTTTCGAAAGCCTTTGATAAAGTGTCTCACAAAGTACTGATCCAAAAACTTCATGCTATAGGAATCAGAGCAAATATGTTAAGCTGGTTAAGTAGCTACATATCTGGTAGAACTTTACTTGTTAAAATAAAATCTTTTTTATCTAAACCATTTTTGGCCACTAGTGGCGTACCGCAAGGTAGTAATCTTGGCCCAATTTTATTTAATGTTTTTATAAATGACATAGTCAACTGCTTTAAAAATGTCAATGTACTGCTATTTGCCGACGATATTAAATTATATAAAGAAATAACTTCCTTAAACGACTGTCAAGTTCTTCAATCTAATATAGACATGCTAAATAACTGGTGTTCACAAAACAATTTATATTTAAATGTAGAAAAATGCAAAATTTTGACCTTTTCCAGAAAAAAAACATCACAATTTTTTGGCTATTCAATAAATAAAACAAATTTAGAAAGAGTAAAGGAAATGCGAGATCTTGGCATAATAATGGATGAGAAACTAGACTTTACGGCCCACATTCAACAAACTGTGAATAAGGGTATGAAAACATTAGGTTTTATATTAAGAACAATTAAAAACTTTGAATCTTTACAAATCATAAAAATATTGTACATATCCCTTGTTAGAAGCCTGATAGAACATAACTCCATAGTTTGGTCGCCCTTCTACAATGTACATATCCATAATGTTGAAAGAATTCAAAGAAAATTTCTACGCTTCGTCAATTTTAAACTTAACATCCCTTTAGAACACATAAATTACCAGTCATTATTGAATCATTTAAATATTCCGACATTAGAAAACAGAAGAAAAATAAACGACCTAACCTTTTTATTAAAATTATTGAACTCTAAATTCGATTGTTGTGAACTCCTGCATTTAATAAATCTACACATACCAACACGAACAACTAGGCAAATATCAACATTTTACATACATACATCTCATTCCAACTATAGTTTTCACTCTCCAATACAACGTTTACACAGTCTTGGTAACAAATACTTAAATAATATAAATGTATTTGACAATAATTTGAATTTGGCCAACTTTAAACGGAGTATGTGCGAACTATTTTTACCTAATTTGTAAACTATTGTTATACTTTCTTATTATCATTATGGTTGATTTTGTGGATTTTGGCAGATTTTATATTTTTCGTCTCACTTACTCTATCCATACCTATATTTTTAAAATTCTTATATTTTATGTAACATATTTTGTCAACTCTGATATATTTTTTTTATGTAACCTGTATTTTGTTAACACTGATTTTTTTTTATTTTTTATGTGTAATCTGTATAACTAAAAAATAAAGATGTACATTATTTTAGGTAAAAGCCCTATGGGCGTTTAAATAAATAAATAAAAATAAAAAAATAAAATAAATAAATTATAGATAGCACGCTATTAAAATTTCGCCTTCAAAACCCGCGCCACCGAAAAATACGATACCTATTCCAAGTTTGTGCGAGTTGAAATCCGCGTCAAACTCTTCATACAAAAGAATCTTAGCCGGTACAGACCCTATGACGGTGACATATACAAAATTTGGTCTTTCTTTGCAAAATTAAGACAAAGTGTGTGCGTCCAACACGCATTATGATATCACGTGACCTCCGAACATTGACGAATGTAACCGAAGAAACCCGAGAACTTCGCGGACTGACCGGCCGACGTTTGACCTTTGAACCATAGGCATGCAAGTTAAGTGTTATTTTTTATGTTATATTATGGTATTTAACTTTGTAGTCATTTTTGTACATATTAAATTTTTGTTTTCTTGTTTCTGCATTTCTCCAACCGTTTGCTTATGGCATTTGTAAATCTACTACCTATTGAAGTAGACCGATTTTGATTTCTGTTTTCGTATTTTTTTTTTTAGATAAGTCGTTATATTCCTTAATTATATTTGCGAAAGTTTCAGCAAACGCCCCATTGTCGTCGCTAGTTATGCAATTTTGTGTTTTGTCTTCTCCAGTTCTCCATCTCCAGTATTCTTTCGGATTTCAAATTGAAAGCGTTTGCGTATATGTTTATTTATGCGTTTGCGTTTATTGATTGTCGCGAATATTTTGTCATAATTTTTTTATACAATGGCGGAATACAGTGTTGTCTATATAAAAAATAATGCCAATACTTATGAAAAAAGGATGGAAATTAAAAATAAAGGGCCTCCGCGTCCTGACCTCTCATTAAACTTAATTTGTGCCGCGAAAACCGAGAAATTCACTCGAGTTTTTAAACGTGAGTGGTACGCAAGGTGTACTTGGTTATGTGGTTGCGAGGAAACCAATCGGTTATTTTGCTTCCCCTGTTTAGTTTTTGGAGGCGACCCATCGTGGTGTAAAATTGGAGTAAACGATCTTTCGCATTTAACATAAAAAATTAAAAAACACTCGGCGTCCCAAATCCATTTGCTGAATGAAGTGCAATTGGCATCCATCGGCAGGCTCGATATACGCCAGAAATTGGATTCTGCTTATCGAAGAACGATAAGAGAATTTAACATACAAGTTGATAAAAACAAGCACATTCTATCGCGACTAATCGATTGTGTTAAATTTTGTGGGGCTTTTCAAATTGCACTCCGAGGACACGATGAGTCTTCGGAATCGGTAAATCCGGGGATCTACCGGGCTCTGGTGGATTTCATAGCCGAAATCGATCATTCTATGAAAGAACACTTGTCGGGAACCAGTGTTTTCAAAGGAACATCCAAGGGTGTGCAAAATGACATTTTGGATGCCATCCTGCAAGTGTGCTGGGAACACATAATGAAGCAGGTGACCGAAGCCGATTACGTTGCCATCCAAGCAGATGAATCCACTGACTGTTCGACAATTCAGCAGTTGGTGATTATTTTAAGGTACGTCCACAACAGTAAGATTTATGAACGTTTCTGGAAGCTAGTGACACCAAAAGATAACACTGCAAAAGCCATCGCTGCCGAAATATTAAGCGAACTAAACATTTTAAAAATAAGTGCCAGTAAATTGGTTGGACAAAGTTATGATGGCGCTGCCGTAATGAGTGAAAAAGTGGGAGGGGTACAAACTATTATTCGACAAACATTTCCGAACGCCTTTTATGTGCATTGCTATGCGCATCAATTAAATTTAATATTAGAAAGGGCCGCAGCAATTAACCACACGGTAAAAAACTTTTTTTCGAACTTGCATGCTTTTCCTGTATTTTTTTCAAGATCACCGAAACGCTCGACTTTACTAAAAGAAATCGTCAAGAAAAGAATACCATCCGCCCCACCGACCAGATGGAACTATAACACCGAAACTGTGAAGATCATCCATTCTCATTTGGAACCGCTCAAAGAGTGCATGGAGGCTATCATGGCTTTGGAAGACGGAGACTATAATACATATAACCAAGCTCAGTCTCTTCTTTCTTACTTAACAAATGAAGAATTCCTGTACTGGCTAAATTTTTTCGCAGTTATTTTACCCCACTGTCATATTTTTACAGAAGGGATCAATAGACCCTGTCAAAATATTGCACGGGATTATTCATTTTGAAAAAGCCATCGGGAAGATTCGAGACGATATTCCACCAACTTCTCCACAGAAAAAACGCCGACCCAATGATGTTAAATATTCCATCATGCGAAAGGAAATTTGTGATGTTCTTTTCATCCAATCGAAAGACAGATTTCAGATTACAATAAAAAATTTCCTGAATCAGATTTTACGCAGACAGTGAAAACCTACAATTTCCTCGAAAATGTCAAATTGAAAAACGAACTGATTGTTTTATATGGTCGCGAAGAACTGTACGATGCCGATGGAGCCCTCTCAATACTGCAATATCTTGTAGAATGCTCTTTACAGTCCATTTTCAGTGAAACTCTTACATTACTCAAAATCATTTGCACGATACCAATGACATCGGTTGAAAGTGAGCGCTGTTTTTCCACACTCAGCAAAGTAAAGACATTTTCTAGAAATACAATGACCCAAGACCGTTTAAATGCCCTGTGTATGATTAGCATAGAGAAGGAACTGATAACCTCTATACCTGATTTTAATACCCGCGTAATTGAAGTGTTTTCAAATGCAAAAAGTCGGCGCATGAATTTTTGTATAAGTGAAAAAAAAACTAAATTTATTTCGTGCCACCTTTATTTGTTTTTTTTTATGTTTTAAAATATCTATTATATATTCTACGAAATTATTCTTCTCGAAAAAACAATAATAATTAGCAACATACATTGAGTGCTATAAAAACATTAAACAATTTAATTCCTATAAAACTTATCTCATTATCTAATAATTGTGTCTAGTGTAAAGTGATTTAAAAACAATAATATGTAGGTACCCCTCCCACTAACTTTATTTAAGTTGTGTGACTGCTGCCGTATTCGGCTATTTGACGAAGGACAACAGTAAGTAAATTTTAATTAGATATGTTTATCTTCTCTTGAATTTCTGAACCCCCTGTTAAAAAGACCACGAACCGCCACTGGCCGTGACTATATTAGGCGCTAGTATTTTTCTCCAGTGTGCGTCAATGCTGGAGGATGGAGTGAGGCGGGCTTCCGTAGTGAGGATATTTCCAGAGCTTATTATCCTTTCCTTCATTCCTGCCACCCTGGATCTAATAAGGGCTGCATAACTTGCCCCTCTGTGAACATACGGGAAGCGCTGCAGTATCTGGGGAGACAAAACATTGTGCGGAAGGCGTTGTTGTATTGGACCCGTAGTCTTTCTATACTACTCTTTTTGTAGTTTGCCCATAGTTCGCACGTGTTGCGCAGAAGGAAAGGAAGAGCGTCCTTTTTACTGAGGTACTGCAAAGGCGAAATCTTCTCCTGAGGATGTTTGCTTTAACGCTGAGAGCTCGTCTTTGTCTATCGATATCATCATCATCCATCAGATTACTGGTGATTATGTGTCCAAGGTATTTAGTTCCTTCGGTCACCTTCAATTTCACACCGTTCAAGGTAGCTGTTATAAATTGGGGTCCTTAGAATAATAACTCAGATTCTTGAGAGTTAAACTGAATCACTTTTTAATAAAATAAAATACTTTTTTGTTTTAAAACCACGATATTTATTAATTTAAGAACCGACCGGTTTCGCTTAATCCCTTAAGATAAGGAGGATAAATTAAGTCATTCGGGGATTTATAAATTAAATTGCAATAATTGTTCGGCTTTTTATATCGGTAAGACATCACGTAATGTTAATATTAGGATAAAGGAGCATCTTCGTTGCCTCAATAATAACGGTTTTTCTGAATTCGCAAATCATTTGATCGATAAAGATCATACATTCTGTCATAGCACCGGTGCTAACATCTTACATAAAAACGGGCATGGTAACAGACTAAACAACTTAGAGGCACTAGAAATTAAAAAAGCTGTAAAAACCAAAAGTCAGATACTTAATAATCAATTAGACATATCAAGTAGTCCAATATTAAGTCTGTTTCCAATAAACCCATAAAAAATTCCCAGTTCTCCTTACTTCCTTACCACCATGCCAGTTGATGCTTTGTTTCTCCCGATTTATTGGTATAACCCATTAGTCTACATAATTATCTGGCGGTTTTTTCCGTTTTTTCCATTACTTGTGCACTTATGTTAATGTATTTTATGACCGTCTTTGTGTTGCTTATATTTGTATCATGTTGTCTCCCTCTATAATATATTTGTATCATGTTGTCTCCCTCTATATTTTGTTATATATATGCACACATTATGTACTTCTTGTTTAGTATTAATTTGTACCCTGATGATGCTTAAGTAAAGCGAAACCGGTCGGTTCTTAAATTAATAAATTTCGTGGTTTTAAAACAAAAAAGTATTTTATTTTATTAAATATGTCAAACCACAAAGTGATTGCTTTCTACAATAATATGAATCACTTTTTATTTGATAATAAACATCCACTATCACAGGTATGACTAAGCACTTTTTAATAACTACTCTGGGTACAGGTACTAGTTCCCGTAGTTATTTCGGAGAGGTGAAACCTTTGATTGTTTTTGAATAAGAGCGCGTTTTTAAGCAAAGACCACCTTTTTATAACCTGACAAAAAGGACTGTTGACACATTCAAATTTCAAAAGGCCGCAATACAGAGATCGTCTTTGCTGACAGAATTTAATCAAACAAATAGCAGAGGCGCGAACCTTTCATAAATAATATTATCTAACCTTCATAGGTGTCACTAGTGGTACATAATTACCCTGAAAATTATACAGTAGCTGAAGGAATATTTTTCGGACCTTGCCCATGTCTTATGACCAATAGAGCCGTTTTAGCGGGGTTATACAACATATTTGTTTCTTCAGATTCACAGATTTTCAGAAGAATGCGCAGTCCCCTTATAGATGGTGCCATCAGGACCATATCGTCCGCATAACTGACGTTATTCAGACACTGTCCTCCGATGTGGCAGCCTACTCCTGCATTGTTTAGCCTTTCGGTGAGTTCGTCAATGTACAGATTGAACAGTATCGGTGACATGCATCCTCCCTGTCTGACGCCACTCTTTAGGAGGAAAGGTTCGGAAAAACCACCTTCCATCTTACTAGGTTTTCCTGCTGTATGTGCCACAATTCGAGGATATTTATGACCTCCGATGATATGCCTCTTTTTCTGAGTTTAGCCCATAGCAGAGGGTGAGAAACCCTGTCGAAGGCCTTGCTCAGGTCTAAGAAACATGCATATGAGGTGGTTTTTTTATTCCTGTAGTATTCCAGGGTTCTTTTTACCATAAATAAGGCAGTATCGGTAGCAGTTTGCTTTTTGAATCCCATTTTGTAGTCAATAGTTTCCAAACTGGGTCCGAAACTGTTTAATAATAGACGTTTGAATAATCATGCGATGGTGGTGGCAATTGAGATCGGTCTATAGCTTTCTTGGGAGGTAGAGTCCAACGATTTAGATTTGGAATAGGTGTTATTACAGTTCTTATCATATTAGTTGGTAAATATCCGTTCTTCAAGATGTCGGTAAACACTCGCCAGCAGTAGAAAAATCGGTCCTCCAGCGTGTTTGATGTGTTCGGTACTCAGTCCGTCATGACCCGCTGATTTCCCAGTTTTCATTGTCTCAGGGCGGTAATGACCATGTCTGCTGTGACCAATAAGCCGCTGTCTTCGTTTGTTAAACGACTCAGTAGTGGTTCGCTTGCGGGGATTGGAGAGGTCGGAGAAGAGGTGGCGAAGTGTTCTGCAAAAATGTTAGCAATTGCTTTAGTGTTCGTTTCTCCATTTATATTGCACGGGATTTTAAATCGTATGTTGCAGTGATTATTTGTCTTATTCCAAAACTGTTTGAAGTCACGGCTATGTAAAGCTCCAGTTATTTTATCCATTTGAATTTTTTCGGAGTCGTTTTGACATTTTTTCAATGCTAGTTTGAACGTTGCACGCTTTAACTTTCTTTCCACCGCGATGGAGCCATCATGGGGCCTACCATTTTCAATCCAGATCATCATAGCACGTCTCGATTCTGCGTATTTTTGCGCGACGAAGTCATTCCAACCACATATATTATTAATGTTTATGCCGTTGTGATCTTTGTTTACGATTACCAAAAACTTCAATCGCAGCCTGTCGTAGTGCCTCCACTATGTGGGTATATAGTGCCTCGATGTTCGCAATTGCAGGGTTGCCAATTCTCTCGTTCGATATAAAATCTTGTTGAATATTTTGTAGAAAAACTTGTGAGGTTATATTATAACTCTGAATGTTGCGTTCATTCTTTGGATTCCAAGTTGCTCGGTCAGTTTTCATACATGTATATATTTCGGCAGTTGGTATTCCTTCCGTTCTTCTTCTTCTAGTCCACGTCGTAATATATTTTCATGTCTAGAATCTGCTTGAGGATATTTTTTGTCACTAAACAGTGTTCCAGCCACCTAGTGGTGTGATGTGCGTCACAAATATATGTATATAAATTTTTTGGTAACATTTCGGTATCAGCACATATAAGATCATATTCTTGACAGAAAGATTTAAGTTCTATTCCGAAAAGTGAATCTGGATTTGCATTGAAATCTCCGATAATTATGGAGTTGGTGTAATCCTTTTCGTTAATAGTTGCTTGTAAGATGGCGAGACAGTCAACGTACTCTTCGAAGTGATCTGCTGTGCAAGTCGGCATGTACAAGGTGAAGATGCATAAAGTTTCGGTAGTTAGGCTGACCTCGATACCCGCAATATTGTTATACGATATGTTACTATTAAAAATACCATATTGTATCGATATATATTGTATATATTTCCCTGGGTGTTTCTGACATTTTCTTCCATTTAAAACACTCTCTAAATACTTTTGGCAATAATAAGAACAAACTTTTAAATTTACAGCAAAATTGGTCCAGTAGTTTTGAATCTATAGGGAACAAACAAAAAACATTTTTTTAAATATACATAGCATCATATTAATACAGAACGCTACGGACAGAACTTTTAGAATTTTTGTAAAATACCGAATAGTGCCTAACGAAGTTATAAGCTGTCAAAACGTTGATTTTTGCGGCCGGCCGAAAAGCGTACTGCACGCTGCAGTATTTTATTATTATTTTACGTCTTTTTACTTCGCGGGACAATATTGCATATATTTTACCAATGTTCACTTAAAAGCTTATAATTTCGTCATTTTTTGAGATACCGAAAAACTAATTATATTGTCGCTAATAACTCCTTTAAAATAATAAAAAAACATTAAAAAATGGAATTTATGTAAGAGCTTCGAAATAAATAAAAAGTAGACGTAAGCGTACTAAGCAATTTTAAGAAAGGGAAGTTTAGGTAGCTCAGAGCGGATGAACGAAGTAACACGGAGAAAAATGACGATAGCTACTTGAAAATCGTCATGCATTTGCCTCGATAATGTATCATGGATATATTCGGATTTTCTCGGATACTTGTTCCGACATCATGATAATATTGTATTCGTAATTTACTAAAAGTTTAACATGAAAAACAAGCATTCGGAAAGCCTGCAATCCCGATTTTAACCAGAATATTTGAAGAGATTTTTAATAAATTTGTTATATTCATTTTCTCCGTGAAGGAGTGTCAGGAGAATAATATTTTTGGAGAAAGAAAATTATAGAAGAAATCCAACCAAAAACCTGAGTCAGGTTATTTCAAAAGTTAGAAAAACAGAAGAGCATGTAGGTATGCATGAGACGACACATAAATGTGAATGATGCAAGGATCAAGCGTTTATACAGGGTTGTGCGGCAGTCCATCCCCTCAGCCCATCCCCTCGGGGTAACGGTGAGCGATGTTAGTTAGTGAGCCTTATTTTTTGTTTAAAATACAGAAGTAAACGAAAATTATTATTGCTGTACGCAATAAACCATAATTATTTCCCAGAGAACCAAAACTTCATCAGTTCCATTTTCATTAAATTCTCAGTACATTGTTTCCTTTATAAGGACATTATGAAGTACATCTATCAAGTTCTCTCCAGTACTTCAACAATTTCCATATTATTTCCACAATTTCGTCAAATTATTTTTCTTAAAATCCACATTTAAAGCGTAAAAATAAATTTATTGCACCCACGTTGATAATCTTTGAACACATTAATTAATCGAAGTTTTATGCAACCTTCTGCGTAAAATTAATAAAAAAACGCTGAAGCGTTACAATTAAGGGTTTATCAAATCACTTTGAACAGAAGATTTTTTATTTCTGAAAAAATTTTTACGGAAAATAATATATTTTTATTATGATGAAATTCCCCGGATCTACAGCAAGGGTGGATTTTGCATTTGTACAGTGGTTTACTAATACAAACGCGATATCATCAAGTGTAATATGTACAATGTAAGATGAAGGTAAGATAATAGCTCTAGATAACAAGTCAAAGCGAATATGGATACAGAATCTCCTAATTGCCAATTTGTATAACAAAGTAAGGCACAAAATCACTTTACCCAATGTTAAAGGCGAAAGTTGGAGAATATTTTTCAATGATTAATGTTCCTTGCAGACATTTTAAATCTGGCGATATTAATGTTCCTGTAGAGTTCTTATAAAATATAAAATATGACGGGAGATAAAGGCTGTTTTCTCCTTTTAAAATCTTACTTTTTTCTGCTAGTACTTACCTAATAGATAGACCGATTATATCTTTATTTCGTTACCAACCACTTAACACTAGTTCCGACTCGTGTGTATGTAAGATTCTGTAATAATATCAATACGAAGAGATTACAGGGAAGTTATGGAGTGGGCAACAGAAACGTACGCCCGTACGACTTGTGAATGTTGTGTTTGCAACTGTTGTACATTTTCCATGCAAAATGAGTTGTGTACTTCGAATTGGAGAAGGTTAGGAAAATAGGTATTTATTTTAAATTAAATAAATAACTTTGTAAACACTGCTAAAATGGTTTAATGGATCAAGAATTAGTATATATTGAATGTATGCATGTAATTGTTTAAATATTTATTGTTTTTGTGTCTTGTTTTTGTGTTTAATTCCAACTGTTTAACTCCATTTTTTTTAAATCTATTAATATAGTTATTAAGTTCTGCAAGTATTTTTTGGTTATAGTTTTTGTTTTTGTCACAGCTGTTTCGGCTTTCAAGGCCATTTTCAAAGTGTGGTTTTAACCACGTTTAGACGACATATTTATATGATTCTATTTTACCCCCTCCCAATTTAACCTTCCAGCGGGCGCGTTGAGAAATTTCCCTTGAACGGGCGCTAGTCGTAAATTTTACGTCATCAAGTTTTCTCCATGTAAGTGGTGTTTTCTTTATACAAACGTTAGGGAATTTCTTTAAGGATATGAAAAATCATTATAGGCAGTACTTAAAAAAAAAATTGACTTTCTTAAAAAAAACGAAGCAACACTCTAAACATGTTAATATTTCAAAACTAAATATTTTATCGACCTATTTAGTCAGAATCAATATTCTCATCCTTACAATTGTTACAAATCACCTCAACTGAAGAATGGTTCTTGCATGTAAAGGACTGGAAACGGCAACACTTCATTGATGCTGAGGATCTTTTCTTATCCAGTGCACATAACCGACAAACACCGCATTTTGGAAAGCTTCTGTTTTATTCTTCTGTTATCGGTTCAACTGCCCTACCGTAATTCACTTTGAGAAAAGCATTTATATCTTGCGGTAAATGTTTGACATTTGATTTGACTCTAGCATAGCTCGAAGCTCGATGCTTACAACTAAGTCGCAAGAGTGGGGGAAGCGATAAGGCGCATTTGTCGTAAATTTTACGACAGCGCGCCCGCTGGAAGGTTAAAATGATTTATTACCGGTTAAACGGATTTACCGATAACATAATTGTGGAAATAGATTTCATATCCTGTGGGGGTATTTTATTTAAATAAACCTAAAAGAGTATTTAACTTTGTCGTGTGCCTTTGAGCGTTTGTATGTCTAAGAGTATGTAATATTTATCTGTCTATTTATTTGAATTGTCACTTGGAATGTTATTCTTTTGAATGCATTTTCGATATTGTGGCTTCTCGTTATGTGTGTTTTTGTTCTATAATTAGTATTGTGAACATGACCTGTTGACAAACTGCCTTTGGTAGTTTAGCAGGTGCTTATATTGAAGAATAAAATTATAAAAAAGTGTCAACATGTTTCAAAACAAACGGTCCTTTTGTGAGAATAAACATAAAATGAAAATTAGTAAGTATATAAAATCATAAATAAGATTCTGTTCATATTAAATTCAATTGGAATAAATAATATTTAATAAGAATTTAACTAAGCAATGGTGAAAACTTAGTGAGATATTTTATTTCAATATTAAAATAAAGTCACAAATCGATTTCGAAATTATTGAAGAAAATACTGATACCATACTAAAATGATTTGTATCTATAAAATAGAAAATGAAATCTGCCAGGATCCTAAAACTTTGTTTGTGAACTTTTCAATGGTAACGGTAACGGAATAATAAACTATGTTTTAAATTAACAGTTATTTTTTAACTAACTGTCTCAAAACACGGAGAGAGGATAAAGTTTGTAATGATACCCTTTTGTATTTGGTAAAACTGAGCGGAAACCATTAAATATTTGGATTGCGGATTTCACTTCTGTTCTTTGTTGATATGTCGGACGGCTCACTAAATATATTTTGTAGAACCAAAAAAAATATTTGTCCGCCCATCGTTTTAGAAAGGATTTTCTTCTATTTTTATAAATTAACGGAACATAAATAAAAGTATTAAATATTTTACAAGTAATTACGGAGACCATAACATTTATTATTAACTAGCTGACGCATACCGGGCGTTGCTCAGGAAATAAATTAAATTAAATTTGGGATAAAGTTTTGGGGTTTTGATCGGGTGACAATCGGGTGACAATCTGGTGACGATCGGGTGATAATCGGGGGACGATCTGGTGCAATTCTCCTTACACCCTGTTCTTCATTCATCATTTTACTAAAAATAATTGTTTGGTTCATATTTTCCTAGGACATCCCCGATTTTTTCTATCGTTCACTTCATGTAATAGGTATCACATATCCATGTTTTTACTGTAAAAAAACTATATTACCTATGTCGACTTTACTTCAGTGCAGATATTATAAAGAAGTATTTCTCAAGCGTCCCCGACTTCTTCTACCATTAAAACCACCCTCTAAATACTCCTGGCACTAATAAAAACAAACTTTGAATTTTCAACAAAATCGGATGAATGGTATAGGAACGCGTACGGGACGCGTATTTCCTTTTCCGTGTTTAACAGGAGGCAGTACCGCAGTACTGCCTGGAAAAACGCACCGGTTTGTTACGCTATATCTCTTTCTTAACTCTGCCACCTATTGAACACGGAAAAGGAAATACGCGTACGGCACAAATAAAGAAACGTTCATTTAAATATATAGAGAAGACGACGGTTCATATTATATACCACTGCTACCCAATAGCTATTTCACACATCGAACTTTAAAAAAAATGATTGAAATTATCGGTTTTTCATTTTCATAAAATAAAATAAATGTAAATAAGGGTATTAAAAATTATTCTAGTAAATACGGATACTATAAAACTTATTACTTACATTTATTTTCTAAATAATTTTAATTAGAAAATAAATGTAGGTAATAAATTTTAAATACGGGCATTATAGAAATATGAAATATCAAATAACACACCTGCCCTGATGATGGACACTGCAATGCTGTCCGAAACGTTGGCTAAAGAAGGAGTTAGCGCAATACGGCATAACACCCCAAAAACAAATAACACTATAAAATTTATTACTTACATTTATTTTCTAAATAATTTTCACAATAGAGGTTTTTTTAAAATACCTAATAATTCGAAGTAGTTATAACAATCGACTTCCAACCTCTCGCGATCGAACGTTCTAGATTATTTTCAAAATCTGATAGATTTTTCTAGAAATTCGAAGAACACTCGCATATAACTAAAATATTTGGTTTCTCCGGTGTCGCCAGACGACTGATCGCTAGTGAAATGTTAATTTATTTTTGGGAACACCGCATAAAAATACCAGCTGCTCAAAGCCAGTGGGACTATGGAATCCTCAATCGAGGGAGTAGGGAGGGAAAGAAGATGGTATAGAGAAAGGTTGGAAATCATCTGGCTATTTAAATCTCATACTGAGAGCATCTACATACCTCTTAAAATTGTGACAGAGTTCGACGATCAAATGCGACCAGTCGTCAAATTTGCAGCACGACCGTTACACTCGATGTTTGATTAAACGCGAAAATGGGCCGAGGACGGGAATTAAATGAGAAAATTCAAATGTCAATAATTTAAAATACCTCTTATTTCGAACAAAAGTTGTGTCAGAGGTTCGAACAACTCCGAAGTGTATTACTATTTTATTATCGTCAATAACTACAACTTTCATTTGCCATAAATATTACAACAGAAATAAAGATACAATTGATGTTAAAAAAATCTAAAAATGAAAATCCGAATCTTCTTCGCTTTGTTTTCAAGGGAATGTTGTAACCTTCATTAATCTTCGATACACTTTCCTGAACTGATTCTAAGGATCCTGAAAACGTCAATATTTTTCAGGAAAACAGCCTTTATTGGTCGGTATCAATTACTTTTATGAAATATGTATTCCCATTCCTGAAATATCGGGGATGTATTTCAGGTTTGTGTCTCCCAGATACCTGCTACAGGAAATAATAATGAAATCGGAAACATCAAATAAATCTTTTTTTTTATAAGTGTTCGGCATTTCGAGAATTCTATAAGAGAGAGCTCGTATATTATTCTTATTTTCAGTTTCATATGTTTCAAGTGTGTTTTTTTTCTTTTTTGTGGCATAGCGGTAAAATCCATAATTCCTATAAATACAAGTAACAGAAGTCGTGCATTGAAGTGCCAGCAAAGCACAAACAATAATTTGTTCAAAAAACTATTTATGTTATTTTTCACATTATATTTTCATTTTTATACGGCATCACATTGGTGACAAGTTTTACATTGGTGGATCCAATTTGTTTGCTTAATGTTACGTTTTGTTATAATTTATGATCTATATAGTTATAGAAAGGTAGAAAATTAGAATAAAAAATTATATCATCAAACTTTTATTATTATTAGCTACTACTATTGTCAGTCTATAATAGCACTCATTTCCAATATGGAAGATGTACTTATGTTTTGGTAATAAGGCAATTTCTGGAATCGCCGCATAATTTGATAAAACTTTAGCTGAGTAAAATAAAAATATCTTTATAACGAGGAACTTTTCAGCATTTCTCTTTTTAATTCTGCTTCTATTTACTGCCTCAGCGAGTTTCTCGATTAAACAAATATATTTTATGTTTATTTTAAAGATACTATATTTTAACTGAAAAAAAACAACATTACTCAAAACAAAACAACGCCAACATAAGATCAGGCTTTTGGGGATGTTGTTCGACGCCATTTGAAATTAATTTGACACACAATTAAATTCTAAAAGAATAAAGTTTAAAAAATACCGATAAGTGTAATTAAAGTAAGTGTAAATCTCTACAAGACTAGTTTTGTTCATATGTAATTAAAGTAAATGTAAATCTGTCCAAGAGTAGTTTTGTTCATGTGTAATTAAAGTAAGTGTAAATCTCTCCAAGAGTAGTTTTGACAGTGGGCAATTTCGTCAGTGTGTAATTCAGAAGTGAAAATTTTGGTACGTGAAATTCACGCCTATGCAATTTCGTCACTGTACCCACGCAATTACGAATTGATTTTGAAACCTAAAATGCTTCCTAATATTCTTAATTAATTCTAGACGCCTCAAAATTGAAGAAAGTCACATTTCTTCGGTTTATTTGCTTGATTTTGAAAATGAATCATTCTCGGTGAATAGAATATAAATTTTATTTCTCCGTAAGTAGAGATTTTTAAAACCATTTCAAAGCAACAGAAGCAATTTCTTTAAAATACAATCTACTGTCGGATACTAGGGGTTGCAATACAAGCAAACCACCTTACCGGTAGATGGCAAAATTATTTACGTTTTTACCGGTATTTTCGAAAAATGGCGACCCCTTGGCAAAATAGTTGTAGAGTTAAAAATGATCTAGAAATAGAAATAGTAGTTACATAATATATTATAATAAAACAAATAAAAAACTTTATTCCACTTAATTTTATTTTGACCGTAACCGGTTTCAGCTCGTCAAAGCCATCTTCAGACTGGTACACAAAATTCTTAGTCTACGGTTTATATACACAACATATGGGGGAGGGGGGAGAGGGGTAGTTTATAGGGTTTTAATCAATTTTATTTGTTACTAAGTCGTTTAAGATTGTGGAATTTCTAAACATTTGGTAATTCCAGTAAGCTAATTACCTTGGGTTTGTAGTTCATTTCAATATTTATTAGGGAAAAAACCTCACAGGTAATATGCATTAGACATAATTTTATTGTCAAATCATTATTTATGATGGGATTATATTTGCTTTTTGAAAAGATACATGTTTACATTTGAGAAATTATTATAGGAATTAAGAAAGTAGGGACTTAGCAACTGATACTAATAGCTTATTAATTACAAAGTTACTTATTGAAGGGGTACATGTTTACATTGAAGTAGGGATGGTCTAACCTAACTACATATTTTAATGTCGAAATTATTATGAAAATTACAATGGATACAAGAGCGGAGACTTGGCAAATGATTCTAATTGTTTATTCATTACAAAGTTAGGGTCTATTTTATTAATTAAGCGAGTAATTTCTAAAGATTCTAATCTATCAAGCTTGTGGCCTTTATTGCAAGTATGGAGGACTTTAACATCTCTGTCTTTATCAAACGAGTGTTTGTTTTCTAATAAATGTGATGCTACATTTGACAATTCGCCTTTATTATTTACCCAATTTGTAAAATGTTCTTTAATACGGGTTTTGAAAGATCTCCCTGTTTGACCAACGTAATATGCTGGGCAGTTGGCGCAGTTCACTTGGTAAACGCCTGAGTTCTCGAGTTTTTCTCTTTTATCTTTGTTGTTAATTAAAATTCTACCTAGAGAGTTTACATTATAAAAAGCTGTTTTGCATTTATCATTATTGGTTAATCTAGATATTTTTGTTGATATTTCACCAATATAAGGGATTTTAACCCATTGTTTATTACTATCTTTTTCATTTTTATTTTCAAGGCCTTGTGAAATGATTGTTAATGTAAGTTTTTTATCCTTTTTCTCTATTAGCCTATCAATAGTTTCGCTTTTGTATCCGTTGTTATTGGCGATAGTTTTAATAATATTTAATTCATTATTATAATTTATATAATTCAAAGGCACGTGTAAAAGTCTGTGAATGAGTGAATAAAATACTGATAATTTATGTGAAAATACTGATAATTTATGTGAAATATTCACTCATTCACAGACTTTTACACGTGCCTTTGAATTATATAAATTATAATAATGAATTAAATATTATTAAAACTATCGCCAATAACAACGGATACAAAAGCGAAACTATTGATAGGCTAATAGAGAAAAAGGATAAAAAACTTACATTAACAATCATTTCACAAGGCCTTGAAAATAAAAATGAAAAAGATAGTAATAAACAATGGGTTAAAATCCCTTATATTGGTGAAATATCAACAAAAATATCTAGATTAACCAATAATGATAAATGCAAAACAGCTTTTTATAATGTAAACTCTCTAGGTAGAATTTTAATTAACAACAAAGATAAAAGAGAAAAACTCGAGAACTCAGGCGTTTACCAAGTGAACTGCGCCAACTGCCCAGCATATTACGTTGGTCAAACAGGGAGATCTTTCAAAACCCGTATTAAAGAACATTTTACAAATTGGGTAAATAATAAAGGCGAATTGTCAAATGTAGCATCACATTTATTAGAAAACAAACACTCGTTTGATAAAGACAGAGATGTTAAAGTCCTCCATACTTGCAATAAAGGCCACAAGCTTGATAGATTAGAATCTTTAGAAATTACTCGCTTAATTAATAAAATAGACCCTAACTTTGTAATGAATAAACAATTAGAATCATTTGCCAAGTCTCCGCTCTTGTATCCATTGTAATTTTCATAATAATTTCGACATTAAAATATGTAGTTAGGTTAGACCATCCCTACTTCAATGTAAACATGTACCCCTTCAATAAGTAACTTTGTAATTAATAAGCTATTAGTATCAGTTGCTAAGTCCCTACTTTCTTAATTCCTATAATAATTTCTCAAATGTAAACATGTATCTTTTCAAAAAGCAAATATAATCCCATCATAAATAATGATTTGACAATAAAATTATGTCTAATGCATATTACCTGTGAGGTTTTTTCCCTAATAAATATTGAAATGAACTACAAACCCAAGGTAATTAGCTTACTGGAATTACCAAATGTTTAGAAATTCCACAATCTTAAACGACTTAGTAACAAATAAAATTGATTAAAACCCTATAAACTACCCCTCTCCCCCCTCCCCCATATGTTGTGTATATAAACCGTAGACTAAGAATTTTGTGTACCAGTCTGAAGATGGCTTTGACGAGCTGAAACCGGTTACGGTCAAAATAAAATTAAGTGGAATAAAGTTTTTTATTTGTTTTATTATAATATATTATAATGGAATTCCACCACGAATTATCGGTCTCAAAAATAGAAATATTAAGTAGTTACATAAGTTCTTCAATAAACTAATGAGTTAAACTAGCACAGTCGGCGAAAAATATCCATAAATGTACACCGATTTTTACATTCATAACGAAATTAATATATTTTCTTGTCTTCTTTTTACTATTTACTAGTGCTGATGAAAAATCGGGAAATATTATAAATTTAGGATTTGTGAAATCAAAAAAAATTATAAAATATTTTCCTCAACATCGCACCTTCTTTCAAAAACAGGGCATATTGCAATTGCATGATTTGTGTATCTGAAAGTATTTATAAAATATATACCTTAAGATCATGTCACCTTTCAAAAATAAATATTGCCAATTTTTTTACAATAAAATGAAATGTGTTTTTTTGACAAATTAGATAGATGACAAAAATTTAACTTTCGAATGAACGCCGTTATAAAACTTGAAAAATCATCTCACAAAAATTTGAAAAATCATCTCACAAAAATTTTAAAAATCATCTCACAAAAATTTGAACAAAGGAAATACATATTTATAAAACAAAAAAAATAAGGTTCCTACTTTAACGCGAGTCTTCACGCATCATCAGTTCTGATTTTGAAATTTTCATAGCCACTTTGAGTACATTACGCGGAAATATTCCCATCATAAACACACGAAATTAGAATGTTTGATATCACTGTTACACATTTTATAGCACTGTTTAGTAGGTACCTAATACGTTATCTTCAATCGTTCACTTTTAAAAATTGTTTTTTTGACAAGAGTCCTTATTAATAAAAAACGGAATTTCAGCTAGAAGAAAATCTTCATAAATTTGCAGTCCCTATTATAGACAACACAGATGGGTAGAATTACATTTCTCCTCAATTACTGCTACAGTCGCCGGGACCTTAGCTAGAAATTGCCAATTTGCCGGACAATTTATATGCACAAAGCTAGACGTAGACATAACAAAAAAAACTACGTTGCAGTGACTCGGTTTTTACAGAAAAGGCTTTATTGAGAAGGATTTTTTTACTATTGCAAATGAAGGAAAGAAAAAAAAAATGTTTTTCAAGTTAGTTACAGATTAGAGACAATTATGGATTTTTGTCTAAGGACATTTTTTGAGATCCCTTTTATCAGCGCGGTGGAGTACTTAATTATCGCCCTGATGAAAGACCATCAAATAATTGAAATGCTGCTTGAAATGGCTTGAACTATGTTGAATTACTAACTCTGAAGTGCCAGATTTTTTCCATTTACTTTCCCTCCACACTCCTTTCACCCTTACAGGTTGTTTTACAACACACTCCAATTGGGGATGTCACAGACCCACTAGCTCCGAGGGGTTGGGAATCATACAGTTAAGGCGATTTAAAAAGAAAAGAAAATTTTATTTTTGTGAACAACTTTACTTCTTCATCGTATGTATGGAGTCACGTCTTTTTAAGTCTACAGCTCTAGAACTCCATTTCGGAAAATAATTAGCACAAAATTTTGTTTAATCGTAATAAAATATCCACAAGTACCTAATATATTAGCGGATTGAAATAATGTCCATTGACCAATACATTTGTGGATTGGGGGTGTGTATAATAAGTGGCATTGAATAAAATAATTTTAAAAACGAAAATGACAGTACAGTTTACTTCTCATAATCGGTGCAAATAAAACGTGCCTATATTTACTTGATAAAAATAAAACAAATATTGAGATATGCGTAATATTATTATAAAGGTGATTGTATCTGCGTAAGTGCCTTTGTTCGAAGCCCACGGAAGTAGAGAAGATAAGTAACCCGAATGCTGTAATGTTCAGTTCCGAGTCCAACAAAGCCATTGCGGCGCACAGGAATAATGAATTTTGTCCCAGATACTTACTAGCACCGTTCGGAACAGACTTAATGTCGTATGAAATATACCATATTAGTCTCCAAATATACCACACTTCCTTATGCTTTCTGGATTCCTACTGGTAGATTTTTTTACTACGGAGTTCTGATGGAATGTTCATTCGTAAAGGCAGCCTTTTTTATAATAGAGTAGTGACGCTAACTAACTAACTACTAAACTAACTAACTAACTGCCGTTTTTTCCGCAGGGGTAGGCAGAGAGGACGGACCACCAAACAACTCGGTCTTGGCACACACTTCTTGCATCATTTACATCCATACATCGTCTCATACATACATACTCTTCTGTTATTCTGACTCTTGACATGGCCCTGACGCGCTGTTTAAATTTTTGTAAAATTATAATCCGAGTCTTTGGGGGTTCAGATACGCACCATAAAAAATGCCACTACATTATTGAATGTCAAAAATGTAGTAATATTTATTATTATTTAGGCAGATTTTAATTGCGTTTTCAATTATGTTTTCTTGTAGTAATTAAACCAAAGATATTAGAAGAACGAGATGTGCTATGAGCAGTTCATACTGTGTGGAATTGTTTTGCCCAGTGTCGCCGGTTTTGTTCACCGATAATACTGCACACCTTCGCTTACGCTAAGGTATCCGCACTAATACATAGAACAGATTTCTGTGCGTACACGTCCCGACAGTATTCAAAGTACCCTAATTTGGTAGTACTCCACCTACGGTCCGGCGGCCAACATAGCATATCTCGTTCTTCTAATATCTTTGAATTAAACAAAGGTTAAATATAATATAAAATAATTACTTATATGGAGAGTTCATTTCTGACAATACAACATTCTTTACGTACAAATTTACTAAAGGAATAGTTACATTTTAAGATTCCCCTTTGCATAGTCGAGTACTTAGGCACAAGGAATGATTTAATTCAAAACAATTAACTCGTACTCAACTATTGAATAAAATTGCATTCTCTAATAGTGTTGAGAAAGCACAGGCTACTAACAAATTCCCACGACATATTTTGATCCTTTGTGCAAAAACACAAAAAAATACTAAAACATGTGATTGAATGAGATGATTGCTTCATCACTCATTCAGAGCCCGCTAAAAGGGTAGAGCAAGGGACAAGATTTTGAATGTATAATCTACCGTCAAGACAGTCGTAAATAAATAAATATACACGCTCTTTTTAGGTAAGCAGGCAAGTCAATCCTTTTATTGGATTTGGAAATGAAAAGAGATTCACTTAATTTTGTTTTGATATATTTACTATTATTTGCCTGTGATTTACAACTCTTTTTAAATTTTAAAAGAAATTGTAAAGATGAATTATTCCAGGTGCCAATTTAGAAGAGAAAAGTTTCCAGTTAATGAGGAAAATTACATGACAATTGCTGAAAAGAGTATGGAAAACTATAAAATTGTAATAAAGAAAGATCAAGAAAAAGAGGTGGATATGGGATAAACTAATCATCATCAATTTTACTATCGCCATTTTATATTGCCTAATATATTATTAATTGCATACAGATATTATTTTTTTATAATTATTCATTGAATTTTCTTTTAATTAATATGGCATTTAAAATGCAGCTTGAATCTATATCGGTGGCGCATTATAATATTGTATTCCTTTGAACAGTAAAGTATTTTGTGTATTGGCTTTGTCCTTTTTTGGTATTCTAAGTCATTGCACGTTCTTGTATTATGTTTGTGAATGTCCTAGATTTATATAATTTTTTTTTTAAGTATTTTGGTACTAGGTTGTTTATTATTTTATGCATAAATTTCACCAGGTCCAAGGTCAGCATCCATTTTACTATTAGAAAATTTAGTTCCCTTAACATTTTAGGTACATTTGAAAATCACATGCATTTACATTTATACATTTCGCCTAAGAATTATTCTCATTGCTATTTTGGAGAATTTTCAACTTATTTTGTTCTCTGTCGTTACATAAGAAAATAATTGTTGGCAGTAGTTAAAATGTGGAGCAAAAATGGAATTGTGTAAAGTGGTTGTGGTTTTTCTGGAAATGTATTGTATTATTTTCATTGTTATTTTGCTCTTTGTTATTATTATTATGTCAGATTAATATTTTTTCAGTTCTTTCCTAGCAATAAAATAATCCGTAATTTTTTTAAATATATTTTTTTATCAAAACATTTATTTTGCAGATATTTTACTTTGCATTACAATTTTTGATCACGCAGAGATTTAAAAATAAGCATATTTTTTCAGTTAAATTATTTTTCTAGTACGTCGACGTTCTTTTTAAAAAAAGAGAAGAAAAACTTTTTTTTTACTTTTTACTTAGTTTCAGGGATTGTAAAAACAAGTTATGAAAACGTGGTTATTTTAAGACTTTCTCTTTTTAATTCAGGGGTTTTGAACTATCCACGCGATCAACGCCGCGCCGGCTTGCCGACGAGTATTTAATATTATTTATAGCGATGTAGCATTTGCAGTAGTCCTCGCATATTATTTTTGCGATCCTCGAGTGGTGTTTTTTCAGGGGTAGTAAACAGAAATAAATCATCCCGGCCATTGGTAAAGAATACTAAGGGGGTTTTTCATTTTATTTTTTAGAATAACTTAATGAGTAAACGTCGAATTGCAATATTTCGTCATTGAAGACAATTTTAACGACTCTCAAATGAAAATTTGAAACAGAAAAATCGATTCGACCGAATTTTTGTTCTGAATTTTTGTTTGTAGGAAACTAATATATTGTCTTTAATGATTAAATGCTAAGGGTGGTCAGAAAATTTAGATGTAAAAGGGGATCCCACTCATTAGCACCCCAATTTGAATATTATATCACTAGATGCAAAGTATCTAACGAGGATGTCGACCTGATTTCAATTTGACGTTTTCGTGTCAATTGGCTTACTTATCATTACACACTTTCTTTCTCCTGCGGTATGACAGGGAGGGAATCCCACTGACAATTGGAATATGAAGAAGTAATCATTAAATGTTTGTACGTTCCATTTCCGTTTCAATATGTTAGCCGTTACAATGGTTCAGTACAGATTATTTTTTCAAATATGAAAACTTCATATTCATTTGAATTTTTTAAATATTAAGTATTGTACCTACATACCCGAAGATTTTTTGAAAACAGAAATGTCATTGAGATGGTGGCGTTTCTTTGGACAAATTTTATATTTCCTAATTTGAAACAAAAAAAGTTAGATGGAATATACGGTTTAAAATAAAGTAGGGAAGTATTTAAGTTCTTACTTACAAATCATATATTTTCAGAAAGAAATTTAGTTTTTGAATTATTTAATAAGAGAAAATTAGAAACATACATTTTTGACGCGAGATCTATTGTTCATTAAACTACCAGTCAATTACCCATCAGTAAATGACATCTTAAAACGGCGAGTATTGTGGATCTTGAAATATTGTTGTTATTTTGGTATTTTTGACCTCACACTGTCAATACAATGTTATCTGTGGATACATTTTTGGAGAATCTTTTGTCAAATTAAAGGAACCTAAGACTTGAAAATAGATGCATTTAATCTCGCCTTCTACAATAACAACCGTGTAAAAAATATTATACTCGCTTTTGCAAATAAAACTGTTAGCAATACCTCCTTTATTTTTTATTGGACCTATCTTGTGTATTTTAAAGCAATATCCCTGTACAACAGTAACTACATACAAGTACATGGTTCACGTTTAGTGGGTAGGACGTTTGGCGCCTGCCAAAAAGTATTAAATTGACATATTAGAGTTCGCCAACTGCCGTCGAAACCCGCAGTATTTCAGGTGATTTTTTTTCCCCAAATAGATAATGATTTGTGGCTTTTTTGTATACGAATGTGAATGAAGGTTATAAAAACATGAATTATTGGTGCTAAGGAGGCTGTAATTAGATGTGAGGCTGGGTGACGACAGATATAACTTGTCAAAATGATGATGATTATATTACGTGCTTTTACTAAATGTTTGATTTGACCTATTTTCAGTACTGCTCTTGTAGAGATTTTTCATTTTAGAGAGCGTTTAAAAAATTAACCACGCGTACAATCTATTTTATTTTAGTTATTTATACATCCAAGTTTACAAATATCTAATTTATTATTTATTAAATTCGTACGTTTTTATTATTTATTGGATTTTATTTGGATTTATATGGCATCTGTAATGCAGTTTGAATCCATCAATTGGTGCAAACCTTTTGGTTTCTGGCAGCGCATATTGTATTCCTTTGTACAACTAATTTGTGAATTGACTTTGTCTTTCTTTGGATTCCTAATTTCATTGCACGTGCTTGTGTGTCTGCAAATATCCTGGTTATGTATATATGTTGTTTATTATATTGTGTATCAATTAACTATCCCGCAGCTATTTTGGGAAGTAGGTAGTACCCAAAATTACTATCCTCCTTATATAAGCTTAAATACTTGACATATTAATTTAATGTTTTACGTATTTCTGCGTAAATACATAAATTACCCATGCAGACAGAAAAATGCATGGGGTCGTCGGAAGACCCACTTGGTTACAGTTTGCTTTGTTTGGCATCTTGGCCTGTCAAGAGTTAAGGGTCTGAAAAAGGTATGACTATAAATACGTAATAGATGTTATTGTAGATTTTTAGGTTGGGAAAATTTTGAATACATTTTTTCGCCGTGAAAAATTACACAGACGTAAGCGCGTTAAAATAATGCCAAAATGACGTTAAAGGGTGCGAAATTTTACACTTGTTATCAAACCATAATTCTTATCACAAATCTATCATTTTATTATTTAATAGGGACCAAAGTGGCCACGAAAAACCTGACCTAGCTTAAGTTTACGTTAGCTCCAAGAGATCAAGAGTAAAATAATATGATTTTATTAAAGAAGGTTTATGTGGGTAATTCAATCAGTTATCTACCTTAATTTTATATTTAAGTTTTCGATCTATTTCTTTGAAGACGTTGAGCTAGCGTCGTAAAGTAGAAATAATTTACGACCTCAAAATAAATGCAAATATGTGAAAATAGAAGGGCTAGGATATAGAGGTAAGATGTCCGATGAATAATTGTTTATTTTATTGAAGAAAAAGATAATACTAATAAATCTAAACGAAACATGAAACAGAAAATAACACTGAAAAAAAGGTAACGGTCACGATCAGGAATCGAACCCAAGATCTCTTGTCTTACTTGGCCATTATTAATTTATTTGTTAAGAATTAACGGCACAAATGCCGTTTACATACAGTATCGTTGTTGAGAGTCATAGTATAATATACAGGACTTTCCAATAAGAGGTGTTATTTTGAATAGCCCGTTATTTAGGTAGATGTTAGTTTTGAAGCTGTCATTTTTCAACATTTGACTAGTAGAAACTACGCCATTAATAAAAATGGAACGATACACGCTTCAACAACGCATTGAAATTATTAAAATTCACTTGAGTGAATCAAATGCAAATCATCTTGAGTGATGAGGCCCATTTCCACCTCGGCGGCTTCGTCAACAAGCAAAATTGTCGCATCTGGGGCTCGAAAAACCCTCAACGTGTGACTGTTTGGTACAGTTAATAGTCCGGCGGAGTCATTGGACCTTACTTTTTCGAAAATGAGACTGGAGCAACAGTTACGGTGAATGGATTGCGCTATCGAGAGATGATTGATGATTTTTTATGGCCGGAATTAGATGGTATTGATCTGAAAAACGTTTACTTTCAACAAAACGGTGCTACGTGCCACACATGCAACGAAACCATCGATCTTTGTAATGATCTGCACTTTCTAATTTTTTCCTTCTGCGATGAATTTTCTTTAAGTTCCATAGGTAACTTTTCTATAGGGCTTTCATTATGTATATATCCGGGGTAGGAATATCCTCCCTGCCGTCTGTGCAAGCCTTTGCTTCTCTCTCTTTATTACACACTCCTTTCAATGTGTGCATCCTAGATTGTCTACGTGTTTTACGACCTTGAACGTAATTATTTCACGTGACGGTTCAGTATAAAAAGGTCTCACCGAACGTTGTGTTGGTTTTGTGTTTCTCGGTATAGAAACCTGATTATCTATGTATGTATGTGGTATCCCTCGGTTCTTTTGAGATAGAGTGAGTTGAATCCATTACCGCTTTGTTTTAAAGCCATTTCATAAACCGTATTTTCTGTCTCGCCTGCTCTCCAACTAGCTACGTGATTCTACCTGTCGTAGGGTGATGTGAGTATGATAAAGTGTTAGATTTTATTTATGTGATACATACGATAAATTTATGGTGTTAGTTGTCGGCGCCATCCATATGTATATTTTGGGAGGGAAAGGAGAGGAACGGAAATGAATTTGTTCAAGCTAAGTTGGCTCCTCCGCTTTACCAAACAAATCTGATGGATGATAATTAGAACAAGGCAATCGATATCTGCGTGTCTGGATATCCGAACCGGCCGGGTCAGACGGGCTTTCGCGGGGTCTCCCCTTGTTCCAAATTGGCAACCGTCACGCCAGAATAAAGAAAACCAGGTCTTCTTACCAATTTCAGAAATGCCCCAACCTCATTGCACCTCCAGGAAAATCTACTTTACTGAGTATAGAAGGGGAAAACCATGACATCCCTTGTCACGAATCTAGTCGCAAAAATGTGATACGTAAGGTCTCAAGTTACATGCCACCTCCAGAAAACGCTGTAAATTCCACGTCGTCGGGAACTTACATCCCTTTCTAGGTCAATAACACAGATAACACACGACGATCTTGTGGACATTAAGTCAGCTTCTATCGATAAGTTGTGTGCTTACCCATTCAGCCAATTATCATGTGAGATATATGTAAGGTTTACTCGAAATGCCAAATTTAGGATGAGGGCTGTCTGTATTTTAATATTTAGTTCCAGTAATTATTTTATGAGGTTACTAGTTTCCTCGTGTATTAGGTATGGGTATCTTCTATTGAATACCTATCCTCTCAGGTAGGTATAAACGGATAATTGGTTTGATTTTGGCATTTAATTTTATGAGGCTGCCTACTTCTCGAAAGGGACCTGTTGAGAAAAGTTGTTCGGTTGGTAGTTTATTTTCGGAGATTACCATCTCCCCTTTTTGACTCTAGATTTGTTATTGTGTATCCCAATTTGTAAATTAGAAAGTCAAATAACAGATGATAAGTATTCATTTTTGTTCTGTCTGGTTGAATCCGATTGCTTTCTATTCGGGCGGTCATACGCTAGCAAAACGCCCTCCCTATTCGAGTGACTGTTCTCTGCGCCTCTGACCCCAGCTGCATGTCAAGTATTATAAACCCTGTTCCTGTTCCACGGTTGCATCCGTCCTTTAAAGGGTCTTCTGGAATTTAATAAATAATATAAAAAAACTCACCCTGTTAGTCATCTCCCAATACCAGTATGAAGCTTACTTGGTTCCACCCACATAGCTAAATCAGTGTAGTTTTACGATTCTGTAAATAAAATTGTACCTCCCTAAAACCTCTGTCAGGATTCGAACCCGCAGTCTCATGATTTGTTTGATTCTTTGGTTTACGGTCTCTGTGGATAGAACGACATCTTGCTAATTATTAATTCCTCCCTAGCTCGATTAACCGATATGGTAAACACTTCCTGCTGCTAAATACGTTAAATTTGTTTTAAAACGCAATTATTTTTATTATTATTATTTCTATGTTTTTAAGATAAGTAATTTAGTTTGAACTGTTTACGAAATCACGTTTAAATTAACACATTTTATAATATAATTCGCTATCGCAACACTTAATTGAATCCTTACTGAGTCCAATCATTTTCACTTCACCGGTTCAATAATATTTCACTTTAATATAATATTAAAAATAAATTTTAACACCATCTGAATTCACTTACTAAAAGTAACTTCACACATTCTTTTAATCACCACTGATTTTAGTTGATTCCCCCGAGCTCTCTCCATGTGGAAGTTTAAATCCCGACTGTCTTACATCCCGCACTCTCCCCTCTTTCTTCCTTCCCGTGGGAACGTGTTTACTTAAGGGCCTGCCTGTAATGTATTTTATGTTGTTAATCTAAACAAAAATTTTTTTGGAGTACGTTCGTCTCGTTTATTTTATGTAAGTGTTCAAACCATCACATATTTTACGATTGAATATCAAATTAACACCTCTTATTGGATAACCCTGTAGAAAGAAGAAAGAAAAGATAAAGTGAAATATAATATTAATACGATTGTATAAGTAAACAAGATAAAAGGACAAAAAATGTACACTAGTACAAAGCAAATGAAAGAAATGAAGAAGATACAAAACCAAAAACCTATTATGCTGTGACCTCGTTAAAAAATATACACGGCTAAAATGTTTATTTAATACAGCTTCATATTTCAGGGGCTTTTCTACAAGTTTTGATTTAAGCTTGGTTTCGATAATGCCGTAATCATATTTATTAGTGAAACGAAGCTCAATCTCGTACATACAGCCTCGTAGACACAGTTGGGCATATCAGTTGGGCATAGAGTTGGCTGTATGAGCACACCAATCTTTATTTGCGTTTATCTCAAAACTATGTTTTTGTAGATTGGCCCCTGTAATCCTAAAACCCCGACTTAAATAGAGGCATATTAAAAACATCAGATAACTAAGCATTAGAGTTGCCAATGGTGTGAAATCAATCTATAACAGACCGTGGTATAGTAAATTATAACAATAATACACAATAGGGAACCTTTATTCGATGGTAGGAACTTTAATATTATAAAGAGCTTCCGACTAATTATAATAAATATTTTCAGCATAATACGTTCTGCTGTAAATTTTATGCTTTAAAATGTTTTAACTTTATAGCCAGTAGATAACCTATTTTACATAGCAGTAAAACTATCGAATGGTGAACTATGTCATCACAACATTTACACACTTTTCTTTGAGGAATTTCAAGGTTAATGAAAATATTTTCAGTTCGTTTAGTTGTTTCATAATATACCCACTAAAGACATAGACAGTTTTTACGATTCTTTACTACCATAGACACAAAACTGATGTATATATATTGTTAGCGTAGTATAAAGGATTCAGGTATTATGAAGTGTTACTTCCTTCTTTAGCTAATGTTTTGGACATCATTAAAGTGTTCATCATCAGGGCAAATGTAAAATTGTAATGTGTAATGCAGACATATCTGCCCTGATAATGGAAACTGAATTGCTGCTATACGTTGGCTTAAGAAAAACGTAGCGCAACACATCTTTTGGCTGTAAAGATCTGAAATAAATTTTATAAATGGTAAATTATAATTCGTGAGCATGTTATTTTTTATTTCAAAATTTCTCTTATCTTCTCCACACACTTAAAATAGCTTTTCTTTTTTCACTATTACTTAATATACGTGAATAATATATATGAATACCTAAATTCAAAAGGTAGGATTAACAAGCATTCTCATCGCAGACGAAATTGTTAATTGAAAGATATTTAATGAACATACATAATGGGTGCATACTTTATCACTTCTAATATAATGTATTTTCTATTTCTAATTAAATAAATAAGTAATGAATGAAAAAACATACACTTAGTAAGACACCACTTTATTTTTGAATCAATAACGATAGCCAACCGGGTTTCGCTTGTCCCAAGCTTCATCAGGGCTAAATATATTTAGCCGTATTTAAGGGCCCACTATTCGAATTTCATCCAATTTCCGACATACTTTCCTTAAAATTTTGAAGTTTTTAAGCTCTTAAAAAAATATATGTTATTCTTTAAGATAGTATCTATTTGTTCCAAAAGCCGAAACGGTAATTATTTGAAATTCCCTCGATAGAAATAAATCGCAAAGTATGCTCCGAAAAATATTATTAACACGTTTATTTCTGTTATTTTACAAGTTATATGTATGAAAAAAATCACAATGCTTTTTTTAATGCTACTCAATAGACCCCGAAAGTGATTTTTGCTATTTTTGAAATACGCCGTGATTTATTAAACATTTTCACAACAGTCGCTTACGTCTTATGATTCTAAGCATGATTATTGCATCTCCTCTCACTTCCTCACGCGCGTTCGCTATCTGCCTTTCAGTCACTGCTTAGAGAGCTTCGCGGATGGTCGTGTTGTTCTACATTTCGTGATTTCTCCTAAATAATATTTATCGTAAATAATAATATTGGTATGGCGTGGTATGTTGAAGATCCCCTCCCCCTCTCTGAACGGGTCACGTAGTATGGCTACTGTATATATTGCGCGAAGAAATTCTAAAATCAAGCCGCACTTAATTTACAACGTTCTAACAGCATTACGTTTGTTTTTTTTTTGTCCTATTGTATTTGTCTGTTTCTGAGGCGTTTTGTAGTTGTTCATTTTGATTGGATATAGTTTTAACTTCGCTTTTCCATGTTCTGAGGAGAGAAAGTTTGCAAAGACAAGTTTTCGTAATCCATTTAACAATTTTTGAATTTGAGGTTCAATCTTGTGCAAATTATTTTAGTTCGTCATATTTTAATGGAAAATATTTATAAAGTACGTTGCCAGAGCACAGAATTGCATTCGTTAGAATCTTGTACAATGAATAATTATGCCCTAGCTAATTGCATAATATTCCATATGCATATTTAGGTATGTTCTAAAATGGTAATTATATGTCCTATTTAAATATTTTTCATTTTAAAAATATTAAACTTAAAAACTTTACAAAAAACTCAAATCAGAAATTGGTAAATATATAAATCGTCTTTGCAAACTTTGACATCTCATATCATAGAACTGTATATCTGATGTTAGAACGCGTTCCAACTAAGGCTTGATACAAATTCTAAGCTTTCTGGATCGAGGCAAGTAATATGTATAATAACACTGTAGGTACCTGGAATATGTAGAAAGCGACCCGGTCAGATTTGCATCTCTGCCAATGATTTCGTACAATAATAAGACACTTTTACGGTGGGGCAAACTACCGGCATTTTCGATAATGTATCCAAGAACATAAAGATCTTCATACTAGTTCTCAAACTTTAGGGAATTTAATTTGAGGAAGTTAATTATTGATTGGATATATAATAAATAATTATTTTGTTTTTCTTCCAATAAAAATTAGGTTTTCTATTATTTTATAGTTACGTACTTATTTATTCCAGAATTCGTCCATTTGAAAATAGTCTAATTTTTTAGGCGATCTGTTTTAAATAACTAACTAACTAACCATCAGGCCGTTTCCCCGCAGAGGTAGTCAGAGAGGACGGACCGCCAAACAACTCGGTCTTGGCACGCACTCTTTGCCTTACTCACATTCATACATCGTCTCATACAAAAACCACTTAACTTTAATTTATATTCGTCGATATATATAAATGTTTATTGTCCTGAAGAAGGTTGAGTTCAACCGAAACCGGTCGACGAATATAAATTAAAATAAAGTAGTTAAAACAAAATATTTATTTCATTTTGTTCTTTAATTATATTTCAGATGTGACTATACTCAACTGAAGAACGTTTTGTCCACATCTTGTAAAGATGTTGAAGCACTGAGGTAACAATAAAATCATTTACGCCCTTCACATTTATTTAGAAAGTTCTTGAAATGTAGATATAATCAATGTTTTTATTTTGTTCCAGCTTCCACGAACAACGGGAAAGCATACCTGTTGAGAATACATATAACGACATACCTAAGGAGAATATAGATAATGGAGGAAGGTAAAATGGATTTCAGAATTTCGATTAAACTATCGTGTTGTGAAAAAAATATATACCGTTAACTTTTTTTTTTATTACAGTAAATCTGATGTACGTGTGTACTACAACAAAAAACGTAAAATTGTAAACAAGAAACCCATCGGCCGGAGAGGTCTTTCTCAAAGCATTGACAATTGGTATGTTATAGTGATTTACTTTACTAACATTTATGTATTTTATTTTACTAACGGTAAAACATAAGTTCTAAAGAGATGAATTATTAATATACAAACTATCTGCTTTATGTGAAAGAACATCCGCTTCATTCGAAAAAATTAATCTTCAGTAATACAAACATTCAAAAATTTATAATACTTTTATTGGTATCCAAATCATTATCAATATCCACTTTTATTTGTAGTTTTTCATAAATCAATTTTGCTTTTCTAGGTTGGATAAAAATGATGCAGTCGAAGGAGGAGAAGAAAGACGCATCGTCGACATTTTCTTTTTTATTAACCAGCTGCAATCCATATCGGACCATTCTCCTTTTGGATGCGGATTTCGAAATCTTATTCTTAAATCTGAGCAAAGAGTTGGTCTAATGTCCAAAATACTATTTGAATGTAACATGTGTTGCGCCAAATTTACAGTCAACACATGCGACCCAAAACCTAAACATACCATGGACGTCAATGTAGCAGCAGTATCGGGGATGACTCCTGCAGGAATTGGGCTTGCTCAACTGTCCGAGTTTTTGACGGCTGTCAACATACCCCCGATGTCCGTAAAATTTTTCCACAAGACAAATGTATTAGTGTCAAGAGAATGGGAGAAATGCGCGTTAGTCGCCATGGAAGTCGCAGCGAAACGAGAGCGTCAAGCAGCTATCGAAGAAGGTTGTCTACAGGACGGAGTGGCGGTGATTGACGTGATCGCGGATGGGTGTTGGTCGAAACGATCATATAGAACAAATTATACAGCCCTCTCCGGTGCGGCAGCAATTGTTGGCAGAAGATTTGGAGAAGTTTTATACCTCGGAGTTAAAAATAAATATTGTTGCATTTGTGCAAGAGCTGAAAACCGAGGAGTATTGCCTAAAGAACATGTTTGCTACAAAAATTACACTGGACCTTCAACTGGAATGGAAGCAGAAATTCTTGTAGAAGGGTTCAAAACTTCAGTTGAATCTCATAATTTGATATATGGGCGGCTAATAGCAGACGGAGACAGTAGTACTTATCATAAACTTATCAAAACGAGACCAGAAAACCTGCAGAAAACCTTCTTCAATAGCAGATTGACGCTCTCGCTCCACTGTGACTTCCACTGCGAGTAATGCACATTTCTTTCACTCTCTTGACATATATTTGCTTTATTATAATGTTTTTGGTACACCAGGGATAAGTCGACAGCCGTAAAAAACTCAGACAGTTGAGCAAGCCCAATTCCTTCAGTCATCCCCGATGCTGCTGCTACATTGATGTCCATGGTATTTTTAGGCTTTTGGTCGCATGTGTTGACTATAAATTTGTCGCCACATTTTACATTCAAATTTTATTTTGGACTTTAGGTCAGATCTGAGCTCAGATTTGACAATAACTTTTCCAAATCCGCGTCTAAATGGAGAATGGTCCGATATGGATTGCAGTTGGTTGATAAAAAAAGAAGGTGTCGATGGTGCATCTCTATTCTCCTTATTCCGACCGTGTCATTTGTATCCAACCTAGAAAATAAAAAGCTGCCTTAAAATGGATATCGATCTATGAAAACAATAACATTGATTTGAGTGCCAGTATAACTGTTATAGTTTTTTAATGTTTGTATTGTATTACGGTCTTCATCATATGGCACCAGCGTCAAACGTTGTTACCAGGTTGTCTCTTTTCATATAACCCACTTTCATTCATCACACCCAATTTCACGTTGAATGAACCCGATTATGTACCTGTTGTCGCTGACGTCTATTATTTATTATACCTGACGAGTTTTATTTTTATTTATTAATATTTAAACATGCTACACTACTTATGAAGATTGTCAGCAGGTACGTAGTGACAACATTTTATGCAATTGGTAAATTTTCAAAGAAGGTATATGTATAAATAAAGATGATGATAAATTACCAACTAGATCAATTGGTTAAATTAACAGAATAGTATAAATATAAATATGTAAACAGCAGTAAAAAACTTATACACTAAACAAGTACAAATGAATGGTCACATCAATAGTTTCATATATTATATAGGTAGGTATATGAAGTATTACAAACATATAATGATATTCCTTTTCCTAACAATGTCAATTCTAATTACAAATACAAGTGCTTCAATAGGGCATCAATATAAATATCTGTATCTTATAGTAATTTCCTTTTATTATATTTGACTTGCAATACAAATGGTATTATTTTTGATTGTTTTTAGTTTATTGTATTTTTTGGGTACAACATAGTTTAAGGTTCTTTCACCGTATTTATTGGTATATCTCAGAACCACCAATTCTTCATTGTATTATGTTTATGATTAAATTACATTTGACAATTTAAACAAACAAGATTTAGAGTATTTAAAAGTATATCGTATGTTATAACCAATAAAGTTCAAAATTAAATTGTAAGTTCACATGAACTTAAACTATTAAAAATAGTAGTTACAAAAATTTCTTACCTTTGTGAATAAATAAAGCACCCTCCAAACAAAAATACAGAAGCTTTTTTGTGAGAGTAGGTACATCATTAAAAATATATGTTGGAATGTAATTTTATGATTCATACATGTTATATTACTCTCATAATTATTGAATTGTTTAAATGAATAAATAAATCATTACAAAACTGTCTTCTGATTTATATTTAAATCCTTGAGACACTAATGGCCCACACCCTGATAAAAAAGCTTAAAAATGTATAAATTATCTTCATAATACAAAATATGATAAGTATAAAAAACGTATACATCTATATAATTTATATAAATGTACAAAAGTAGATAATACATATATATTTTTTATACAATATGTCCGGGGGTTAAATGTGCAAGGAAGGTGATTCTACATGATAGTACAATTAAAAAAGACGATTTTTTGAAATTTTAACGTTTTAAGCTAGTTTTCGGATAAAAAAAATTAATTGATTGTACAGAAAAAAGTATATTGGTCTATGAAAAAATGTTTTTTTAAGGAAAAAAAAAATGAAATTTCTCCTCCTTGAAACCTCCTGAAGTTTTTGAACTTTACCCCCGGACACCCTGTTTAGATAAACTTATATATATTGATTTTATAAAGTCATATTTTTTTACAAATTACATATTATTATAAAATTAAAAAAATAAATAATTTATGGATTCTGAAATACCCCACAGTTTGACTTCCTTTGTATTGTGCCAGCAGAGCGGCAGCCACGTGTTGATATTATTTCACATTTGTAAAAGTAGATTTAGTTTGGAGTCGTGTTAATAGATGTCTCAAATTCAGGACATAATAATAATATAATTATTTTTCTTGAAGTGACGACAGAGACCCTATAGGCAATCTTACAAAGGTTTAAAAGTTGCCGTAGAGGCAATTCTCAAATTCTGATAGGGAAAGTGCACTCTTAACGATATTTAGCCCTGATGAACCTTGAGACAAGCGAAACCTGGTTGGCTATCGTTATTGATTCAAAAATAAAGTGGTGTCTTACTAAGTGTATGTTTTTTCATTCACTATGTCACACCCCAAAGTATTTGCTTCCTTCGAAAATAAGTAATGTTTTATCAGCCGTTCTCATCAAATAACTATTAAAGAAAAATAATCACGTACCTGCTACACATATTTGTAATACCTACATATAATAATTGGTAATATTTTGATACAATTGACAAGTTCTAAATGTTAAGAAATTTGGGTAGGTAGTTCCTAAGTACCCACTAACGTGTTTAGAAAGCACCGACGTTTCCCTCAGGACCTACAATATATCTTGGCACGATGTTCTAAGAATATTTGAGAAAGGGAAGGAGTCAAATTTGTCAAGAAGATAGAGTGTTTTAGAAGGTAGGAAACTGAAAAGCAGAGTTTTGTATCAGAAGCAAGGAATTAGATTTGATTATATACAGGGTTTTCCGATAAGAGGTGTTATTTTGAATAGCCCGCTATTTCGTTAGATGTTACTTTTGAAGCTGTCATTTTTTCATGATTTTTCATCATGAGCGTGGAAAAATCCATTGTCTTGTAAAAAAATATTGTTGGTTACATATATTCAAGTTTATGAGAAAAGGGGTGTTACCTGGGGATAAGCCGGTCAATAAAACTAGTAGATATTTTTATACAGGGTTTTCCAATAAGAATTGTTATTTTGAATAGCCCGCTATTTCGGTAGATGTTACTTTTGAAGCTGTAGTTTTTTGAAATTTTACAAGTAAAAACTACGCCATTAATAAAAATGGAACGATACACGCTTCAACAACGCATTGAAATTATTAAAATTCACTTGAGTGAATGAAATGCAAATCATCTTGAGTGATGAGGCCCATTTCCACCTCGGTGGCTTCATCAACAAGGAAAATTGTCGCATCTGGGGCTCGAAAAACCCAAGAGTTATTGTTGAAAAGCCTCTCTATCCTCAATGTGTTTGGTGCCGTACCATAACGCAGTTATGGTACGGCAGAGTCATTGGACCTTACTTTTTCGAAAATGAGGCTGGAGCAACAGTTACGGTGAATGAATTGCGCTATCGAGAGATTATTGGGGATTTTTTATGGCCGGAATTGTATGGTATTGATCTGGACAACGTTTACTTTCAACAAGACGGCGCTACGGGCCACACAAACAACGAAACCATTGATCGTTTACGATTGAATATCAAAATTACACCTCTTATTGGAAAACCATGTATATTTGTGGGATACAATTGGCACATTAAAATCCATTTGGTAATTTACTGGTTCATCTTCCTTTTCCTACCGCCTATCCTCACCGAAAATAAGCCCATCTGGCAATAAAAAAAACTGCATTTGTTTTAGTTACATCTTCTGATTAAGGACATCCACTTTACATCTGCCATCCGTGTGTGAGAAACTAGGGTGGTTTATTTTTTACGATACACTTTTCTTTTTATCGATATAAAAAACTAAGCAGTAAAACTTCGAATCCATAAAGAGCACGAAGTGTACACATACCCTCGTGCACAACATGAACACATAACGTAAAATGTGAACAACTTAACTGGAAACATTCCTGAACAGTCTGTTTATTTGCCCTAGACCAAATAAAGAAAATGATAACAGAAATGCGGGCGTTGGAAAGTGACCTTTGATTATAAAAAGAAAGAATTTTGTGGGAATTCTTGAAAAATGTTTAATACATCATCCTTGGAATTTTTCAGCGTTCGTTGTAAACGCCATATTTTTCCTGTTTACTACGAAATAGCTTATATTTGTTGCGTAGTTGTGTTCGACAAAAAATGGTAAATTCCCGGGTCAAAAACACCAGACAATATTTGAAAAAATCCTAGTGCTATCATTATCAGCGAAAATGAAAATACATACCTAGCAAAGCAATTTTACAACGCTTGGACGTGAACCCCACGCATTTGTCCATTCGGATCCTAACCGGTTCTAATAACTTAACCAAGCATATTAACTATCCTGATCACTGATGAATAATTATACTCGTTGATTTCATCTTTTCCTCACCCTCGCATTACAATGTAATATCATTAAACAGATAAAAGATATTTATTTTTCGACAAGCAATATCAACACTGACTACATTCAGCTTTGTTACTCATTAACTGCTTAAAATCTTGTACATTAGGTTAGGTAGCTTCCGTAAGTTTACTGGAAACTTTTCGAAAATCGATACTGATTGAAATATTCTTTACAAAACTACCACTAGTGAACCCGGGGTCTAGGTTGAATTTAAAACGCAGATATAACTAAGAGAAAATCGATAACTACGTTATGATCGTTAACGATTTGACCCCGCTGAAATAATGATTTAGAGCAGAGGTTCCCAAACTTTTTTGCTCCGTAGACCACTTGCCAAATATTTTTTTTCCGTAGACCCCTGTCTGCCGAATATTGAATTTTCCTAAAACTATTAACGTCCCATGTGATAATCATTAATTTTTTTAGTAAAAATATTCCCTTCCCTTGCCTGTCCAACAACCGGGTGGCGGTATAGTTCCTCTGTCTTTACACTGTGCAGACAGGGGCGCCCTTGTGAGGTATTACACCAAATGAAAATAAAGCAGAATAAGCATTGGGAATTTCTTTCTGTAGCTAGCCCTACAGAACTGCCCCTTTAGTTCTTTTACAGTGCTTATTCCAGTCAGTTCTTCTTGTCACATGATAACCGATTCTTCAACGTTCCATTTCCATAGTCAAAATGTCCTCAAACTTAGTTTTGAAGTCTGTGTGAAGTGTATTTAAATGTTGAACGTCATTATTACCCTGGACGTTTTTCAAAAACAAGTTGGGGAACTAGAAAAATTTGCGGCTTCTAATGTGCAATGTTTTGCTTGAATATATTAATTCTGACGAGAAAAGGAACGTAGATTCTATTTGTTTACCTCAATTAACAACTTTAGGAAATATAAAAATACAAATATCAAATAAGTAATTTCTCAGTCTATTATATTTGTGTTAGTTCTATTGTGTCATTTACGGAACTCCTAAATGTTGACTTCAGGTAAATGGAGGTCCGCTCGTATGTACCCCCATTTGAATCTCGCGGACCCCCAAATTTTTTTCTCGCTGACATAGACCCCCAGCATGCCGATATCGACCCCTGGGGGTCTATATAGACCACTTTGGGAACCTCTGATTTAGAGTAGCAAATATTACTTAGGATTTGACTACAACACGTGATTTGTGAACAGATAAATGTTTAGTTTTTTTCCTGCATATGGAATCTATAAGTGGAGAAGATAAAGATATAATGAAGTGGAAAAAGTGGCAATGGTTAAAAAATGAAGCGACAGGAGATACTAATAATAACCAAATATTCACTTTTCTATCATTTTTACAATATCGTTACATTATTTAACTTTTTATAATAAGCTAATAAGCTACAATTCATTAAAATACTTAATATGTATTTTAAACATTCAGTACTTTCATCACTTTTGTTCAGTTCGCAATGTATTCTGTGTCTTTCAAATGCGCTATATACATCTCATTTTTTAATTTTCCGTAAAAACAATTGTTTTAGTAACTAGATAAAATTAAATTTTCGTTGTATCCATTTAAAATGAACATTACTTTTTCTAAGTAAAAAAATATTAATTTCAAACGTGAAAAATGTTGTCAAAAACGGTAACCACATTTTCAATTAATGTTGTACCTACTCCAATCGTAGAAAAATTGAGAAAAGTCGATATTTTGAAAATAGATTTGTTTTATTTGTAAGAAAACTGTTACTTCACTTTTATATCGTTCGTATAATAAAAAATAAGAAATTATTTTTAAAGTTAATCCGAATGTTACAATACCGATGCGAAATATGAATTATTCATTTTAGCAATTTTTAGAATTTTATTAATGGCATTCGGTACAAATATATGAGACAAACAGGAAAGATTTGTTATTATTATTTCTAACGTAAAAAAAATTACGTATAGAAAATATGATAGAAAAAAAAGATAATAAATTTATAAAATATGGACGGCCCAGCCCGACCCTAAAACGTCATATATATGACCGGGCGTCATATTTAACAAGCTACTATTAATAAACATACTTTTATAAAATATGGACGCCTGGTCATATATGACCCTAAAACGTAATATATATATAACCGGGCGTCATATACTTAAATAATACTTTTATAAAATATGGACATCCGGTCATATATGACCCTAAAACGTCATATATATGACCGGGCGTCATATACAACAAGCCACTATTAATAAAAATACTTTTATAAAATATGAACGCCCGGTCATATATGACCCTAAAACGCTGGAGTGATGAATGTATATACACAGTATATACAGAGACAGATTTCTTTACATCATAATGTTATGTTGCGGGTGACCTCTTTTGATATTATTAATAGTGGCTGGTTTCTTACTTTCAAAATTTTGTCACTGACTATCGTTGAGAAAATAATTATGATCGATTCATTTCTCTATTAGAATTTAAGCAAATAATATCCATTTAAATAAAAACAGACTGATCATTTTCTCAACAATTTACGATGCCCAGATACTGGTTCAATTGATTTCACAAAAAAATATTAAAACTTTCTAACACCAACCAGTCGAAGTCGAAGCTTCAATGACAATCAAAATATTCAAAATATTAAATCTCTGAAAGTTCTTCACCGATTGCTTTGAAATTTTGACACAACGTTGCATTCGAATACGCATGTGTTTTTATTTTATATAAATTTCATCCGTGACAGGTAAGAACATGTTTTTTTTAACAGTACCATCTGTTGGACGTAAATCATCATGCGCTATTGTTTCTCTATCTGCACCGTCATACTGAGCCACAGCAACGCGTGGTGGGGTACAGCTAGTAATTATACTAAAAGAATCCTTGAATAAATCAAAGTATAAATAAGGGTAACTAGAATTAACCATAATGCCAGCAGCTAAAATAATGCGTTTTTTCTTATACTCCGTAATTATTCAAACTTAAATGATTTATTTTTTCAGCAGTTGGAGAAGTTTCAATAGAAAAGTAACCATCTTTAATGAATCTTATCGCAACCTATGCCCGTGCGTTTAGTAGCGTTAGTAGTTTACGTATTTATTATATATGCTTCGCACATATCTCGCGATTTTACTAAAGAATTTAATAAATTGGACATTATACGTTAATAAATAAAAATGTGGAATTGTATTTTTGGTTTTATAAATATATGGATTACATTAAGACTGTTAAAAGTTTTTTCAAATTGTTTGATTCGCTTTACTCAAAAAACTTCAAAGGGTGTTTGTTCTTGACAGTGTGGTAAAACACCATAGATGATTCTTTAGCACATAGATATTTCAAAACACGCTGGAAATAACTATAATTACTTAATGGTACCATAAAAAATTATCCATAAATTTTGATAATTACCAATGAAGAGCTTGTGTTTTAAAGATGATTGTCTACATTTAGTGTATTTCTGTGCTTTCTGGTTATGTTATAAATTTTGCCTAACATCTAAGGTAGTAGATATTTTATTAAAGAGGACCAAAAAATCACCTTCGTTTGAGAATATTTTCTAGATAAGTCTTTGGCTACATTATTTGAATGGCTCGGATTTATTCAAAACCTCCTAGATCACAAGGCCGGGACACGGAGTCAAATTAGCCTTCTAACTGATTTTTTTGTGGAATATCACACACGTTACGAGGCTGCTTTGAATGAGTGTCCCGGCCTTGTAATCTAGGAGGTTTTGGTTTAATGTCCGTATCCTAATAAGAGCTTTTACAATAGCAACACATATTTCTTAAAACCTGTGCAAAAACACGACTTTACCGCGCAGCCTAAAAAAAGTCATAAAAATAAGTTATCACTCTTAACACGAAAACTTACAAACTATACACGGAGAAGTAATATTCAAATTTAGAATGGGAAGGGCATTCAACACAACCTTCTTATAGCCTTAATTAAAATTATTAATAATACCTCCAAGTGTCATTGCAACATTTCTGGTAAAATATTATATTGGTGCAGTAGGCAGGAATGGAAAGCAAGAAAACTGCAAGACTGTAAGGTTTTTAAATATCTTAAAATAGCTTTTTAATTTTATAAATGAAAATTGGTATTTAGGTACGAATACAAATGGTTTAGATTTGAAGATATAATCAAAAGGGTGAAATATCAAACATAATATGATAATTTATTACATAAATGAAAGACAGTAAAAACTTTTGTTGCCCTCTCTTAACGGAGATTGGAAATCATCTGGGAAATATTTACTCCGCAACCTGGAATGTACGAAATGTTTTTTTTTTTTATCTTAACGTTTATCAAAATCTTAACATGTAAACCTATAAACACACCTTTTCAATACCGACTGACATAATCTTAATATATGAACACACCTTTTCAACATTGTATGACATAATCTTAATATATAACCCTATTAACACACCTTTTCAACACCGTCTGACATAATCTTCACGAATCGGCTTTTTAATTAAATAATTGTGTTTAGTTGAAATTCCAGAAAATTGATGAAATTACAGAAGACTTGAAAATGTTTACGGAAACTTCGTATGTTCACATTTATCATACCAAAGTCAGAATTTCCTTAACCTATGTATTATTTATTTAGTTTTGTTATGTCTTCACATACCGATGTGTCTATAACCGAAATTTATATACATAAAATGTTTCTAAGATATGTTCAATGTACATACGCACGCATATATTCGTAAAAATTCCGAATCATTATGATTTTTTGGGCCTAACTGTCAAGAAAGTCCTTTTAGAGAGAATCTATTCGTCTTTTGCCAAGTTTTAAGGAACTTTAACTTTATAAGTGCTTTATGTACAAAAGCTCGCTGAAATTAGCAAAGTTTCGCTAATCATCAATCAGCTGGGCCCATCAAGATCGGGCGGGAGGGAGAAGAGGTAGGGAGTAGTCTTTAACTTTGGCCCACGAACTATAAATAATACAAAATACCTACAAACTAATGCTGAAGATCATTCTGAAATGTTACATTTTTCTACTTCTAGTTTTGCAACGAACTTACAAATGAGAAAACAAGATAACTGTTCAGTGTAAAAAACGTGAACATTTCTAAAGTAAAAACATTGTTTAGTACTTACCCAATAAAATAGCACTTTTGTATTTTGCTCAATATTTAGTTTTATTTTAATATTGCCAAATAACTATTAAATTTTAATAGTTTGGGATCTTTGACGATCAAATTGTCAAAAATAAACAATTATATTTTTTCACATTTAAACGCTCCTCGTTAACCGCGTTTCCCGATTCATATTTTGATCAAATTGTGATAAGGAATATCAGCGTGACAGTCAAAAATATTTTTTTATCTTTTCTAAAGTGTAGGATTTTCTAGAGTTTCGTGCAATCCTGCCAACGGCTACGCTGCCTTTTTCATAGGAAATTAATTTTGGATTTGAGGCCAAAATACCCAACTACACTAAATAATATTTTTTAAAATTAAAATTTATAGCAAATATCTAAATACAGATGTGATATATTTTATGTATTTGCATTTCATCAAAGAATTCAGATCTTTCATGATTTTGGTCTGGAAAATTTATTGACAACTTTGGTATTGGTGATGATCTGGATTGTAAGCCACACAGACCATCAGGGAATAATTAATTCCCTATGAAAAAATAGGTTGATTACAAAAATTTACTCTGCAGGCAGCGTAACAAATTATCATCCAGCCACCAAATACATAAAACAGAGAACTCACCGAATATATCACTCGCATTGAGATTGGCAGCAATTCCTTATCCTCAAGGTTAATCTCCAAATTCGGCAGCGGACGGCAATCAGCACGATAAAACTTGCATTCGCACCATGAAATAATGATCTGTAACGACAAGCTCTCAAGAGAGTAGAATTTAGAATAAATTGAATTAACACATTGTAATTCAAAAAGTACTGTCACTTTCTTGTGACAAAAATATTTAAATCTTTTGGTCTTAAATCGACCAAACAGGATTAGTGGTGCCTTCTTTTGTCAAACAATATAATTCAGATGAATCCAGCTGCTTAATGCGCAGGCAACTGAATTTCATTGTCACCCGCCTGCAGTACTAAATCTATACAATAACTGACCAGAGATATCTATCATGTCCACTATTTTTAATTTTAAGTTTCAAATTTTAAGATTACTGCTTCTCCATGTATTTTTTTGTAAGTTAATTGGAATTATTAATAATTATTAATAATCTTGCCCGACTTAACCGTGGTAAAATAATGAAATATTAAATTAAAAAATAAAACATCTTACGAAAGGCAATATTTTGTGTCAATTTTTTTATTTGTTTATGACACATTAGTGTTCCAACGTAAATCAGTCGTTTCAAATGTAAATTTACGACCACCAAAGTGTTTTTTTTAACTATATTTTTTTATATGATTATAATACGTTAGAAAAATATTTTTATATAAAATTTTCATTAACTCACAAATAATTGCCAAAGTTACCTAAAAATCATGAAAAATCGTTTTTTTAGTATTAAAAAAAAAACAACTAAATAAAATAGCTCAAATCCATACTAGATACATTATTGCTTTATGCACCTTAGGCATTTTAAAAATTAATTTAGTTTCGATGAGTATTTTGGCCTCCAATCCAAAATTAAATATTGCATAAAAAAGGCCGTGCTGCCTTTTCTCTAAACATTGACTGTTCAAATGTAAAAAATCATAATGGTGCTTAATCATCGTTTGAAAAAGGTGTAAGTCGGCGTTGTAAGAATCGAACAACTTTGAACTAAACCGAACAACTTAAATTGGCCCATAACCAAACGTCCTAACCGTTGGGCCATCGACCTTAAAATAGATGCTATATGCTAAAAAAATGGGTATCAATCGAGAGATTGGCGTCATATATATATACATTACCATATTATTCAATTAATACCATTCCTCAAAATATTAATATGGAAACATATAAAACGGTTTACAGCGGTTAAAAGCCAACAAATCCACCTAGATTTCACGGTTTATCCTATATGTTTAGGCTCTGTATATTTGGCACATTAAGGCAAGCGATCACTCAAAACGTTTTTGAAAACTTGGCATAATATGCCGAAAAACGCTCGAGTGGATCCAAATGCGTCGTAGTTTTCAAGGGGTCTTTCGACGTACTTATTTACCCCCCCCCGATCATAGATACACTCATGAACCAAGAGTTACATTTTTTGCGCTAATTCTCGTGATGAACGTTTCCCTATAAAAACGCCCTCAGCACCGGAAGTTGGGACTTTGTTTAGTTACGCCTTCGCCCCCGAACACTTCCCACTGAAGAAAGGCTTCAGATATAAAACTTTCGGGTCCTCCATGCAAACAAAGACTTCTTCCTTCAAGGGCGGATCAAGTTATGAGAGAAAAAAAATACAGAATATAACTAAGAAAAAGTTTTTTTTTTGCTATAGGAAGTTATAGGAGTTGTTTTCAATGGTTTAGCATTAGAAATATTAGGAGTACCGAAAAATTGTTTTATTAGGCAATTTTATTAGGGGAAATTTTGAAGTAAGAACAAATTTAACCTTTTAATTATTGAAGACAATATTAGCGATTCCTAAACGAAAATTTGAAACAGAAAAATGAGAAAAAGATACAGTCACATGTAGCACTTGGACTCAGAACCTTTGGCACCGCTCTCTCAACTGATATAATGGGACCCCATCTTCTCCGGTCATATGTAACTGTCTCATAATTTGAATAAGATCTGCCGACATTATCTTAATTTTCTCACCGCAACTTTTTATTGGCTGCTATCATTATGTATGAACGCAAGATTCAACTGGAACTAAATGCAATCTTGACAGTGTCTAAGATAGATATATCTTATTTTCATATTGTTCTATAATTGCTAATATTGTCTTCAATAATTAAATATTACAATTCGATGTTTTATTCAGTTATCAAAAAAAAAAAACATTTTTACGTAAACGCACGCTAGTGGAACTATGGTATTCCCAATACGTTAATAAGGGTATGTTATGAAGCTGAAGGGTTTGGTGAGAGAAACGAGATAGGAAAGAGAAATGTTGGAAAGTAGCCACCTGGCTTTTTAGATCTGGTCACTAAACTTGGCTACAACCATATCAGGCAAAGTTTCGATTCCGAATGGTGATTTTTCAGCAGGACGATATATATATATATATATATATACCACTCCGATGATTGCAAATGGCAAAATAAGATGCTTATTTCATCTAAATGCGCGTTAAATGTAGAAACTCATATTATAAACAAAATAAAACTGATAATAAACAAAAAAAGTATCTTAATACTTAAAAACTGTAATGTTATTCGATAACATTTCCGCGCTGGCATGAAACTTAAGGACATATCGACTTTAACCTGAATAGTAAAAAGATAATTTGTAGAAATATTGAATTATTGTAACGGACCATGTCCAAAATCGTACGAGAGTGGAAGATACTACCAGTATCGCCCTGGTGTAAGACCACCATTCAGAATTGAAACGTTGCTCCAAATGGCTTTAGCCGTGTTTAGTGACTAGATCTGAATAGCCAGGTACTTCCCCACCTTCCTCTTTCCCTTCCCCACTTACCTTCAGCCTCACAACATCCCCCAATTGGGGATGCCATAGTCTCACTGGCTCCAGACGGGAGCAGTTGGGACTCTTGTGAGGTATTCACTATAAAAAAAAAAAAAAAAAAAAAAAAAAAAATGATCTCAGAACACTTTCTAGTGTGCATATTCGGAAATCTGGATAAATCGGCAATTACTAAGCACTTAATGTTGGCGACACATCATGATAATCACATCACGGTTTGGCCTATTTCAGCATATCGCTTGCCATAGACTAGTTTACAGGTTCCCCCTTTACCAATTATTGTAGAAAGAACCATTCTTTCAACATATCCAGATAAACCACCCCTGTTACGATAGCTTTAGCGAAAAAATGGTCCTTACACTTGACGTCGGGACGCAGCGCAGAAAATGTTTAATGTTGTGTTCTACAAGTTCATGAGGATGTTTTGACTTCCAGATAAAAACATTATAGGTATTTACCATTACTAAGTTGACTCTTTCATTTTCTTTTTCCTTTTGGAGAAGGCTTTCGACAAAGTAGAATGGAAAAGACTCTTCGAGATTCTGAAGAGAATTGATATAAAATATAGAGATAGACGAATAATCCAGGCGCTATACAAGAACGAGGCCGTTATAATTAGATGTGACAATGAAACAAAAGAAGCCAGTATAAGACAAGGGGTGAGACAGGGATGCTCTCTGTCACCTGTTCTTTTTAATGCTTATATACAGAGTGCGATTGATGACTTGAGAGAGAGAATGAGTCACAGAAAAGGTGTAAAGATACACGGGCAAAAGGTGGATATGATAAGGTTTGTTGACGATATTGCTTTGGTTGCTGAAAGCGAAGAAAAACTGCAAGAGGCCTTAACAACCATGCAAAACATTCTTCAAAACAACTACAATATGAAGATAAATAAAGACAAAACAAAGCTGCTGACTGTAGGCCGAACGCAACATCAGATGAGAGTAGAGATGGCAGGAGTTCCACTAAAGAACACCAAGGAGTTTGTCTACCTCGGGAGCAAAATAACATGGGACGGTCGGTCTAAGAGCGAGGTCGACAGCCGTATACATCAGGCTAGGCTTGCATTCAATAAAAGGTCGAAAATAATAGAATCGAATAATATAGACCTAAAACTGAGAATACTCCTCATCAAGACCTATGTATGGAGTATCTTGATGTACGGCTGCGAAACATGGTGCCTATCCGAAAGAGATAAACGGAGACTAGAGGCTTTTGAGATGTGGTCCTATAGAAGACTGTTAGGAATTTCCTGGAGAGACCATATTACAAATGAGGAGGTTCTCCAAAGAATCGAAGGAGGAAGGCACCTGCTCAGTACCTTGTCCGAAAGGCGTGCAAGATGGATCGGCCATGTTATACGACAAAAAGGCCTCTTGCATGTCATAATGGAGGGTATGACCGAGGGGACCAACTCTAGGGGACGCCCACGCCGAGAGTACCTGGAGGACCTGCTGGTGGACGTGCGCTGCTCATCATATGCAGAACTCAAAAGAGCCTCACAAGTCAAGGAAGAATGGAAGAGGAGATTAGATGAAATTGCTGCAAACCAATCCCAGGATTGAAACCAGAGAGAGAGAAGTTGACTCATTACTGAACACCACGACTAGGTTAGTTTACCTTCAATTTCATGAATGATTTGTTGTAAATAGTCTAAATTAAACTGTTATAATATTCCATTGAAATTGGGACATTAATTTTTGGACATCCTGTATTATGTAAAAACCGAAAGGTGTCATTGACAAAAACAAATAAACAAAACTTTTGGCCGTGAAAATCTCAAATCAAAACCATCAAAATCTAAATAAAATTTGGATTTTTCATAATATTTTCGTTAAAGCTTCACAACACGGAGTGCTACATAAAGTTCGCGAATCACTTTCGTGCGTATGTAATATTATGTATTAAGTTACCTCTCGTTGGTGCGTCGAGGGTAAAAAGTGGCTTGAATCACCCTAGGGGGGAATTTATTAAGTGAAATGCATGATAGAACAGTGGAATGCCAGGCCATCTTATCAGCGCAAATGACTTGGGGATACAGTTTTTCACAACTGTCTGAGAATTCACTCTTAAACAGACAAATAAGAAAAACAGCAAAAAGGTATTGTTAAATATTTTAAATTGGTTTTCAGTTCATAAAATTTGCACTGTTTTTTTATTAATGTACTAACGCTGACCCTCAAAATCACGGGATATTATAATTATTAAATTTGTAAAGCTGAGAGTATTTACTATAAAATATTACCCCGTTCAAAACAAGAAATTTACCAGGTAAGTTTTTAGATTCTCACGGCCAAAAGCATTTTTGTTGTTTGTTTTTGGGGTGTTATGCCGTGTTGCGCTAACTCCTTCTTTAGCCGACGTTTCGGACAGCGTTGCAGTGTCCATCATCAGGGCAGATCCGGTAGATCCGAAGATGTGTGAATTTTGGTTGTCGAGTTTGTGCTTATTTATTTGTGGCCTGGGCCCATCCAAGTGCGAAATGCCAACGGAAGTGGCGACATCTTGTGGCGAATTCTGAAAGCTCAGTATTTATGTTAGCCTGGGTCCCGTCCAAGTGCGAAATGCCAACGGAAGTGGCGCCATCTTGTGGCGAATTCTAGAATTAGAAAACCGATTGACAGCGATTAGAGTAGATGTACCCAGTATCAAGGTATAAATGCAATGGTTTTATATTGTGTTATTATATGGTATTGGAGTATACTTAGACATGTTATTTGCGTTTAGCTTTGGTGTAGCCGTCAATTACCGGATACCAAGAGCTGTTGAGCTTAGCTCCGTCGTCTCTATTGATATTAAATGGATTTTTGTAGATTTCAATTGCCTCCATAATCAGGCGTGATCTATAAGTTTTGGGTCTTCCCAGGACCTCGGGAGCAAATCCAAAGTAATGGCCGGTTTCAATTAAGTGTTCGGCGATTGCCGATTTATCAGGGTGGCCAAGTTTACAAGCACGAAAATGTTCTGCTATCCTTTTGGAAATCGTCCGCTCTGTCTGGCCTATATAAACCTTGTCACAACCAGAGCAGCTGAGTTTGTACACTCCATCTGCTTCCAGAGGAAACTTAGTCTTTGCAGACCTCAGTAGGTCTTGGATTTTGGTGGTGGTTCCGAAGACAGTTTTGATGTTTTCTTTTCTCAACAGCCTGGCAATTCTGTCTGTCACATTGTGAACGAAAGGCAGGAAAGCACAGCCTTTTGAGTCTTGTTCAACTCTGTCTTCGTTTGTTGTAGATTTGGCTCTTAAAATTTGCCTTGTCTGACTTGCCGGGTAACCGTTGCGCTCCAGTGCATCGGTCAGTTTTATAAGTTCTGCTCCAAGTTTTGTTTCTTCACATATTCTGGTCGCTCGGGTCACCAACGTATGGATAAGTCCTCTCTTCTGCGCTGAGTGGTGATGCGAATCAGCGTGTAAGTATCGATTCGTATGAGTTGGTTTCCTATATACGGTATGTCCTAGGCTACCATCGTGTTTTCGCATCACCTCCACATCTAGAAAAGGCAGGATTTTATCTTGGTTTTCCAGCTCCATTGTGAACTTAATTTTGCTGTGGAGAGAATTAAGATGGTCCAGGAATTCGAGTTTGCGGCCCTAAAAGAATTGCGCACCAATGAGGAAATCTTGGTTCTGCCAGCCGACAAAGGAAGGCCAGACAGAGCGGACGATTTCCAAAAGGATAGCAGAACATTTTCGTGCTTGTAAACTTGGCCACCCTGATAAATCGGCAATCGCCGAACACTTAATTGAAACCGGCCATTACTTTGGATTTGCTCCCGAGGTCCTGGGAAGACCCAAAACTTATAGATCACGCCTGATTATGGAGGCAATTGAAATCTACAAAAATCCATTTAATATCAATAGAGACGACGGAGCTAAGCTCAACAGCTCTTGGTATCCGGTAATTGACGGCTACACCAAAGCTAAACGCAAATAACATGTCTAAGTATACTCCAATACCATATAATAACACAATATAAAACCATTGCATTTATACCTTGATACTGGGTACATCTACTCTAATCGCTGTCAATCGGTTTTCTAATTCTAGAATTCGCCACAAGATGGCGCCACTTCCGTTGGCATTTCGCACTTGGACGGGACCCAGGCTAACATAAATACTGAGCTTTCAGAATTCGCCACAAGATGTCGCCACTTCCGTTGGCATTTCGCACTTGGATGGGCCCAGGCCACAAATAAATAAGCACAAACTCGACAACCAAAATTCACACATCTTCGGATCTACCGGATCTGCCCTGATGATGGACACTGCAACGCTGTCCGAAACGTCGGCTAAAGAAGGAGTTAGCGCAACACGGCATAACACCCCAAAAACAAACAACAAAAAAGAAATTTACCTTTCGAATGTTAGTTAATGTTTGTAAATTTGCAAAATTACTTATTTATTTATTTATTCATTTTAGGGAAATCGACAGTTTACATTTTTTCAGTTTGTAGATAAGTATTATATAGTAAAATAAAACCAATTATGGATTTCCTTCTTGTGACTTTAACTGAGGCAGCATAATATGGAATAAGTTATTTAAATTTGTGAGAAAGGAATATGAATTAAAAAATTTATACAATACAAAAGATTATATAAAACGAAAAATTTACAAAACAATACATTTATAGCCATGGAGAGAGGTTGTAGATATAAATCAAATCATAATAGAGATATAAATAATAGAGACATAAACATTATTCACAAACCATCAGAGAAATATTCTTTTAAGGACCTCTTGTATTTGGTAAGTTTGCAACTGAAAATATCAACCCTTGGATAATACGCTATTATAATTATTGCACAGTCTGTTCAGGCAAGAATTCTGCTTAGAATTCGTTTTGCTTTGATCAACCCTGAACAGGACACAAGAGCGTGTTGAACGCGCAGGTACATTGAATGGAATCTTGTTTAGCAACTCTACGACATCTATGAAATGACTTTTTAAAAATTTGAGAAACGTTGTATTACTACTACATACTAATCGATTAAAAATGTAGCACCGCTTATAACGGAACTAATGAACGGGCCGCTAAAAATGTCCACTGGACCTAGTTCGTTGAAACCACGTGCATTGTTTCAGTAACCTATCTTCACTCTATTAATTATTCATCTTAGCATCGTCAATGTCAAGCATCGGTATGAAACAAATACACATATCGAATAATAAATTATTCATTCATAAAATAAGTTTAGTACCTATTTCATCGCTTGTCTGATAGTAGTTCCAAATTTGAAAATAAAAGCTCATTAACTTTAATAATGATACCCATTACACATACAGGAATATAAGGAATTTTTAATTGTAAGTTTATATCCAAAAAAAATATATACATCCCGAGTATCTAGACTCTAGTTATTGTCTCACAAAATTAAGATAAAATATGACGAAACAGTCTTCTATTTACATTAAATTCTTAATTCAAACGTTGTTCACGTATGACGAAGATAGACACATCACATCTTCGGATCTACTGGATCTGCCCTGATGATGGACACTGCAACGCTGTCCGAAACGTCGGCTAAAGAAGGAGTTAGCGCAACACGGCATAACACCCCAAAAACAAACAACAAAAATTAAATAAACGTACTAAACATTTGTTGTCAATCTGTAAGTTGGCATATGTTCGCTCTCGACTCTCACTCTCAAGTCCAGAAGTCAATTTTTAACCAATTTACGCAGAACGCGTGAACTTTTCGATTTCTATGTATCGGGTATAAGGTTAAATATTTTAGGCCCTAATTAAGAGTATTGTAAGTATAATTTTGTATTTAGACTATTTTAATCCGTAATGTTAAGTTGGCGACACATACAATTGTAGGACGGAAAACAACTGTATTTTTTTTAAATAATCGAAAAATAAGCAATTGTAATAATATTTACAAAAGAAAAGTTATTCTTTGGTTTTTCTAGTGTTTACCGAATAATTAAACACTTTCTCATCACGCTCCAGGGCATTTCGACACCTTTTGAAGGCAATTTAGTTAGAAGTAGAACACGACCTTACGCGACGCGTGAGAGCTTAGTACTAAAACTTCGAAATCGAAAACACTACAATTGACATACTTTTTGCTTGCCACTTTGAGATTTCTATAGCTTGTCTATATATATTGTAGCGTCATTGCTTATTTCTTATTCAATAATATCAGTGTTTTAATAGCACATTACAACATGGCGTGTGACAGGGTAACCAATAATAACGGTTGTTTCAGATATCCACTTTAATATATTGCTCTCGTCTGAAATATTAAAATTAGTTATTAATTGAAAAGATATCAATCTCTACAAAATTAATTAACCACTTTGTGGGCATTCATAATAATAATGATTATGTATTCATAATGGCTCTATTATTCATTAGATTAATTTATGTATTGCATGTTTTCATTACCTACCTATATCAAATGTATTATCATTTAAAACCTGGGCTTAGGTTAAGATATTTTATAATACGGAGGTTTCTCTTAAAATGTCTGGATTTAGAACCAATTGTTTAGACTTCACGACCCTGTCAGAACTTTGGTCTTTGTCTGCGTCCTGAAAAGGAAAGCAATATTTAAAAATGTGGTAACTACGGCATTTGAATAAATTATGTAGGTACATACGAGAAAATACACTTATTTTAATCATTTAATAATTGTTTTCGTTGTTATTGTTGTCGTTTTATTTTATTTTTATATTACACCTAACAAAAGTATCCCTGTCCGTATGGTGTAAAAAGAAGGGAAATATATCGCCACCCGGTTGGGAAGCGTTGTGAGACGGGTCAAAGAAGGAGATATAGGAAGGGATTCATTAAAAACAGGTCTGGAAGAGGTCTGGATCATATGAAGAAGGAAAAGTGGATGCCGGTAACTAGTTCCATGTGCGAGATTAGCTACACAAAACGAGTCGAATAAACGACAATATCAGCTCTGAATACTATTTCGGTCATGCCCGTCGAGCTTGACGTACATGCACCGATGCACAGGGAATCAATGCTGCTTGTTCCTTCGAGCAGGTTCTTTTGAAATACCAGTAAAATAGACTCAGCATGTCGACATTGCATCTGTGCATCAGAGATGGCAATCGGCCCGTTAAAAACAATACGAACCGCCCTCATTTGCATATGAATTTCTCACGTATTTTGGTGCATCAGCCCAGAGTTGGCACTGAAATTCAATTTATCTGTAGACATACCTGAGATTTGTTCAACGCTAGCAGCTGGTCACTATTGAAATCTAATCTGCTAGACCTATTTACTTGGGTTTCTATAGAGCTCTGAAAATTAACACCTCGACGTGGGCTTTACTAGCAGAAAACGTATTTCATCGAATAGTTTTTTTATCAAAAAAAACAAAGTTCAATATTTATTAATTTAAGAATTTTTTTTTAACCTAAAGAAAATAAAGTTTAAAAACCGGAATCATTGGTCTCGATTCACTATATTAAACAAAGATTTTTCATCTAGTATATCCGTTACCTACGGAAAGCAGGCGCTATTCCTCTCAAATATCTCAATAAAGTAGGCGATTCCTTCACCGAATGAAAATCGAAAAAATATGTATTGAAAATATCACCCTCTTATGGAGTAGTAAAATCGCGACCCTCTGATATAATATTAAAGTAACGAGTATCTGTAGGGTGTGACTACTAACCATCCATCTCCCTCCCTCCCTCCTCATTTCTCACCTCAGTTTTCTCTCTATACCTTTCACACACTCTCTTTGTCTACGAGAGGGCAACTGACCTAGAAGTAGGGTGAATGTTATTTCTTGACACGGAAATGGGAAGTAAGAGCATAATATTTCTTTCAAGATGTTTTGAAAGAGAAGTCAATGTTTTCTCACTAAATATCCCAATGTTTCTGGCTTCAGATATTATGTTGATTTATATCAAACGGGTAAAATAAAAATTTACATTATCATTGGTAACATAAAGTCATGTAGGTGCGCCCATATTATTTTGAATGAGGACATCCGAAAATAATGGCTGGCCGATGAAAGCGTAGAAATTAATAACATTTTTGATGGAGAAAGTGTTATCAGAAGAATGAGAACGGAATACCCCAGAAAGTTATGGTACGATTAAGCGAATCAAATGCTTGAGTCTAAAAATGGTAATAGTCTTTAAGGCGTCCATAAACAAACAAGACATAATATTGCTTATTTCCAAACAATTGTCTTTCCCAATAATAAATAGTCTTGTCGGTCAAGATGTTGGCTTTTAATATTGTTGTGTATCGCAACAGTGCCTAAATGCATGAAGATACATCAACACAAAAATACATCAAAAAAAAATCTCTTGCAATAGCTCCACGAAACTTTAAAAAATCGTTAATCGTTAAAATTGTTAATCGCGATCGAAATTATGACGGTTTTGGTAGCGGTTAGGTGGCGAATATAGACCCACATAATTTATAATAGAGCGAGAAGGAATATATTTGGTTTGACTGAGGATCGATCCTTCCTACCCAGAAACTGTAGTCGATAGCTCAACTAACCTCGTCAAATGCGGATCTAGTAGGACCGACAAATTTACATTGTAAAGTCATCTGAGTTCAGAGAAATGCGTATATAACAGCATGTTTGTATGCCACCAAAATAATGAAATAGGTTGACAGAATCCATTGTCATCGAACGATGTTTTTAAAAATGTGCCTTTTGCCTTTTCACAATGTACAGAAAAAGAAACAAGAAAATAATGACACAACTGATAAAATACAGAATTGTCCCGATTAAAACGGGACGTATGGTCAACCAAGCTGGAAAGGTATCATCTACTGATGCCATCTTATGACGCCATCGTTTCCATCCATTACTCAGCCGACTTGTTAAAAAAAGGCATTTCAGCGAAGGTTTCTTTGACTAACTCACATAAAAGACACCCCGTAACCCGGACATGTGAACCCTTTTGTCCACTTTTTCATGTTTAAACAATGTTTTTTTTTTGTCTAAAAAAACTGGTTTAAAACGCAGTATTAGTTATACCATGCTTCAAACTGAACTAATAAAATCATCACGCCATTTAACATTTCACCTGCAGTGCATAGAAACGATGAGGCACACCACACAACTCTGTACCGAAACACATACATAGGCAAATATAAAAATTATTCTCAAACTTAAGTAGGTACTTTTTTTGTTCTTTCGAATCTTTCAAATCAAGCTTTTTATGGTGTATCAAATATTTATGGTGCAGATCATTCCACTAAGCATAATTTGATATGGCTTGTTCCGCTTATTTCGCGTCCTACGCGCCAGGCAATCTACCTCCTGTCTTTTTAAATGCTCAATTTGAATTCCACTTTTGTTTTTTGTAATATGTGAATGCAAATCTTGGAAATTAAATTAATCCACTTCCTGACATTCGATCTTGCTGAAATTTGGCAGAGAGACTCGTTGTCGATGACAATGCATTCTATCAACTTTGATGCCACACATACGTGGACATTTACGCTTTTCTCTGAAATTATATGATATGACAAACCATTTGTTTTCTCTTAAAGTTTTTAATTTTAAAACACATTTAAAAATAAATGTATTATGGCAATAAACATTTGATTACTGTATTTTAATCGGAGTGATTATTGTATTTTTATTTTCTTGGAACGCGTATAAAATGTTTATTTTCTGTATCACAGGAAGGGTACATAACATGTAATACGAAATGGCAAAAAAATACTTCCAATTCTTTTGTCCTTTCCGCTTAGTATATTTTTTTTTCTTTGAACTGTTTCACGTCTCATAGAGTCTTATTAGTAATGTAGTGAAACTGAGGACTTTATAATACTTATATGTTTATAATTTTAATTAAATGGTGGTGTATGCAAAGATGGTTATTTTATTTCATGACATGAATACACCATAATTATTACAACAACGATTTTTTGTGTAATGGTCCTAGACATGTTTTATTTAAAATAAAGACATTCGGTTTCCCTCCAGAAAAACGTATTTTAGAATAATTTATCATTGAAGATATTAAGTAGGTACTAGATGGGTTTCATGAAGGTGCCATGACTTTCATTATTTTTCAGAACAAAAGTTTTCGTTGATATATTTACACCCGAAAAATTTTATAGGCTTTTTCAAATTTCAACTTTCGAAGTGGACAACGCACTATGGACATTAATTCCTTTTGTTTTGTTATTTACAAAAACATTACTTTAATCGATTCAAAGTCGAACCTATGAAGGTTGGAATTTTATTTTATTTTTTAATACTATTATAAAGAAACTAACCATCACACCATTTACTTCATTGAATAACCAAAACCTCTGCCATAGGTCACCTTAAGTGGTTCGCTACGTTTGGTGATTTAGCAGGGGTGTTCGGGTTCATCGGGTGAGGTGTGTTCAGGATGCGCCTGCCCACCAGCTGCGTGGCGTACCAGATTGGGAGAGGCTGGTTCGGGGAGACCGCTTGACCTCTCCAACTGGTCTCTGGACGTATCGCTTTGCACCCCAGTGGGAGGGATATATTCATATGTCCCTCACTCCTGGATACACTGATCCCTATATTCATCCCCAACCTTATCTTAGCTTCCCATAGCTTCCTATACTTCCGTTCCTTATAAAATACCCTCAACACAGCATCCCCAAAGTCAACATAGGCCATGAGGGAAACTATTTTCCATGTAGCCTCGTGTTTGGGGTTAGTGTAATAAAGGGTTGGCAGAGAGCGCGATCCGCCAAACAACTCGATCTTTTCCTCATACATCCATATATCGTTTCTTGAACTCTCGACATGGCCCGACTCAAATGTTTGGTTTACTTGTGCCATGTCTTCCTCGGGCGTCTTCAACTTCATCTAACATCGCATTTGCGATATATTAATATTTTCCTTATATTCCGTTATTCGTTCATTTGATATACATGCCCAAACATTCTAAGCATCCCTTTCTTAAGGAGATAAAGACACAAACGAGGGGTTTCGACTAATTTTAATTATTTCTGATATAAACGTATTGCTAAAACCTAATATGTTCCTATAGGAATTCCCAAGGATGTAAGTTAATTATACTTAAGATTACTAAAAAAAGCACCATACGATTCAAATATTTTATGTAAAGGGGTTCGAAAATTTTATAAAACCTTTTCAACTTTGAAATTAGTGGTGAGAACCACAATTTATTTTTTTAGACGATCAATTAGTAACTTCACTAGATATCCCTCAAGAAATATTTGAGACTCCAGCAATATGTTCAGAAATAGTTAATATATTTATTTATTTTATTTTATTTGGTACAATATTTTTTACATTTTAAGTTTTCCAGTAATGTAGGCCCAAAGATATTAGAAGAACGAGATATGCTATGTTGGCCGCCGGACCGTAGCCGGAGTACTACCTAATTAGGGTACTTTGAACGGTATCGGGACGTGTACGCACAGAAATCTGTTCTATGTATTAGTGCGGATACCTTAGCGTAAGCGAAGGTGTGCAGTAGTATTGGTGAACAAAACCGGCGACACTCGGCAAAACAATTCCACTCAGTACGAACTGCGCATAGCACATCTCGTTCTTCTAATATCTTTGTGTAGGCCTCACTGGGTGGCTTGCCCGTGCTGACGCCTTCATTTTATAATATGAAAATATAATCTACATAATACATAATAATATATTTAAAATTAAAAAATAATACATTCAAAATAATCTTGTGTGTTTGTGAGTGATGTGTGTTTATATTGGTTTTGTGTGTTACGTGTAGGTTTTGTTTTTATTTTATGCTATGAAATTTTGGTAATATTGTCTTTTTTGTTCTTTAATCCATTTTGTAATTTTGTGTGTGAATTTATTTTTATTTTCCTCAATTTTAATTTCAAATTTTACACTGTCGAAAGCTTTTATAGCATGGTATTGGTAGTGTCTTTGTCCAAAGCTTGAATTTACTGTCGGAGTTTTTATGTTTTCTTTGTACGCTAGTCTAACTGGTCTGTTAGTGTTATTTTGTGTATGCTGAAATTTATTTTTTTTGTCAAAAATGTAGTTTAGTAGTGTTTTAACGTATAATTGGCGTATATCTAGTACGTCACAGCTGTTGAATATTTGGTCTGTATCAGTCAGTCTATGTTTTTTTAGTATTACCTTTAAGATCGTTTTCTGTGCGGTTTCTATGACAGCCGAGTTTGTTGCTCCTCCCCAAGCAATAATTCCATATTATATTATTGATTGGCAAAGTGCAAAATATATTGTTTTCAATTGTTTTATTTTATATATGTTTCTTATGTTTAGGAAAATGTGTATTGTTTTGAGAAGTTTATTTGTGATTTGTTTGATGTGAGGTATCCATCTAAGGTTATGGTCAATTACGATTCCTAGATAAATAAACAAACCTCACGAAAATATATCGGTTTTCTAGAACTCTTAGGGCATAGTCGACTGTAGGTCCCCTTATTACGCCGGGCCGGGCACCGAACATGTTTTTACACGACATCATCACTTAAGTCGTTAAGATTTCCACTTTATTTTTGAGATTTCATATGGCAAAGTCTGTCCAATACACAAGGGCCGCGTGTCGCTAATTTTTGTGCACGGCTGCTTCACTTACGCCATTAAGGTTCTGGCTTTATTTTAGGGTAATACTTTATAATTTTTCAATCTATATAAATAAATACTTGATTGTTCGTTTGTTAAACATCTCTGGAATTTCTTCACCGATTGCATTGAAATTTTGACATAACGTTACATTCGAATAGGCGTGTGTTTTATATTATATCAATAATATATATAATACCTGTTGAAAAAATGCACTTTTTTAAAAACAGCGCCATCTATTGGACGTAAAAGCAACTAGCTCTATTTTTTCTCTATCTGCGCAGTGCATAGACAGACTGAGCCAAGCGTGGCGGAGTACAGCTAGTATAAAAAAATCACTTAGTACCACTTTCTTTACAAATATTTACATATAAAGTAATGTTCTACTAACTTAAATTCTTTTATTTTCATATATTTTCTGTTTGTAAGCAGTGAGCGTTTGCCTTCGCTTATCGAAGTTTGGTTATCATCAGAAAATCTTAACCCTACAGAACCAGCCCGGAATCTTTCCTGAACCATTTTCAGTTTGCAATGTTATTTCTACCATCAGATAAGGTGCTTTGAAAAAACAACTCTCATGTGAATAAATAAAGGTGAGAAACTTATTGAAAATTAAATACTCTGACAAACAAAGATTCTATAGCATGCATGTAAAGTGCACTTGTATAAGGAACGCGTCAAACTTATACTATCGTTGGCAGGACTTCTAAGCTTTACTCGGAATTATAACTCACAGTCTATCGATTGTTTGTAATCAAATTAAGGGTGGAGCTTCCGGAAAATTGAAGGAGCCACCCTAACTGCGGCATCGCCCCCCATGTAACGCCACTGTGTTATATCAGGGGCTGAGAAGCGGGTAGGGAAGGTAATTACCCGGAGTAGACGATATGGCTGTAGACACTATTGGGGAGGTACTCCATCACGCGAATGATGTGCATGGAATAAGAAGTCTGAAATGTAACAATAATATTAGATCCTGCCTGGCATATTATATAACAAATATTATTATTGTCCCCATACAGTATAGCATGTAGTATGTAAATATTTCGATAGAGCCATAGACTAAATTAGACTAGACACGGGATATCCATTGAAAGATGACTCCAACACAATTTTGGTTTGGTTCACGTGCACATTTATGAAAAGGCCCACGCATTGTGTCGCAATGCGAAATGGGCACTGTGCATTGCGTTTTGCTTTTTGTTGGTCTAGAGTTTAATTATTTTGCTTCCCAGCTATGGCTGGGCAAGTTAATTTTTTCAATAAAAAAAATAACCCAGTTCCAAATATTTTAGATTGTACATATAGCGGACTTTATTTTAGAAAATGTAATCAGATATCTGAATACAAAAAAATAAAAGTACCTTACATAGCTCGAAGGCAGCGCATTAACAAATATCAGAAATTAATAGAATTTCACTATCGAAAAGTAAATTTTTTGACGTCATCTTTCAAACTAGTCACAATCATGACGTCATGCAGTGTGTTATACATTTTAAACGAATACATATAAAAAATACGACATGGCACGAGCCTGGCACATGAAAAATATTGATGTGTTGGTTAAAATTACGCGTTTTTACTTGATACGCGCAAAAAATTTTAGAAGTATGGGTTAATTTTTTTGGGCTTGTCTCTAATTCAGGGTTGTATTAAGTCCACAATTATTTGCGTGTTAAATTATATGAAAAAAATCGCGTCGTTGAGTAATTTATTTTGTGTGTACTATGTTAATTACATTTTTATTTTCATTGAAAAAATATATATTACAAATTATAAATATATATATATATATACAGGGTGTCCGGAAACTCGTAGTACAAGCGGGAAACTGGTGAATCTACATCACATTTGGAGTCGATTTTGTAGTATATTTTTTTTTGATTTGAGCTTTCGTTATCGAGTAAATCGAGTTAGAAGTTGATTTTTATTATTTTTTTTTTTTTAAATCAAATTCTTATAAATTATTACTGAAGATCAAAGTACCCAACTAATTAAAACTATTTGAAAGTAAAACAAATGAAGAAACTCGGATTTGAAGCATTATTTTGAAATCACCCTTCATTTAATCCGGTGTAATCATAAAATATTTCTTTTAAAATTAAACAATAACTTTGTAAACATCACTTATTAAAATATTTCTGCTCTGCAGGGTTAAAACATCTGTTGTTCAACCCTAAACACCAGAAAAAACTTTAACCCTAAAATAGCCGAAAAATATTTTTTTTTGTTTTTTTTTTTTTTGTGAAAATGCTCAAATCAAAAAACTTTATGTTTATTTGGTTTCCCCATGTGGTGTAGATTCTCCAGTTTCCCGCTTGTACTACGAGTTTCCGGACACCGTGTATATATTTTTTATTGATTTTATTTATTATTTATATATATATTACACCTTTTTATATATATATTTTACACTTACGTTTTTTATTATATATTGAGTAATTTTTTAAATGTTACCTTAAACAGCGCAACAGCTATTAGCGACAAGCGATGTTGTATTATTTCAAAAATATGTTGTTTTTTGTCATATTTATTTATATAATTATAAATATTGCTGTAGAGGTGATGAAGGTGGTAGAAGATATGTTACATGAAAAGGAACATTCATGTAGGCTTAAAATGTTAGGTATAGGAATAAATATTTTCTATATACATTCCGATAATTATTCTTAAAATGTCTTATTTTTGCTTAGGTTTCCCCAAAAACCGAGAAAAAATTGAGAAATGGATATTAGCAATCCCGATTCAATTATGTGAAAATAACTGGGTAATACTTATTATATATTGTATATTTATAATTACGGAAAAAAGAGTATTTGCTAATTTATTTTTAAAAAGCGGATTGCAGGCCTTTAAAGAATAATTGAACAGGTTTCTGGTTGAACTTTTAGTAAATTTCGAATACATTAATTATCACGATGTCGGAACATAGTTTTTCTAATTTATTTAAAAAGGGGATTGCAGGCCCTTAACGAATGAATTAACAGCTTTCCCGTTAAATTTTTAGTAAATTTCCAATACATTAATTATCCGATGTCGGAACACGTTGACCGTACCATCATCAGGAAACCATGTGTGCTCAAATCATTTTCATCCCAAACGTTTAGACTGCAATTTCCTTCAGGTCCTTTATAATCTTTGAGCATGCTGTGTGGAGGAGAGATACCTAATATACCCAGATCTAATATACCCACAAATTAGGTATCGTTGCTTAATCTGAAAAAGGTTATTTTAATTAATGGTTGTTATTGTCTAGCTCTGATTAGGTGTCATCTATATATTTCACAAAAATGGCACTACAAAATTGAACCGAATAGGCATTTCTCCGAAATCGTATGACATTAAAGCAGTTAATATACGAAATAAATGTCGGTCCTACCCCCAAACCCCCAAAGATCTGGGGTATGAGCGTAGAAGACTGTAGATATGGTGACCGGATAAATCATCAAAACGATAATTCATCACATCTTTAAAAAGTTATATAAAGTCATGGAAAGTGATGAAACAAAAACTTTATTAACTGGGTTAACTAGGTTAGGTTAGGTTTAAAAATTTTTTTCATCGTTTCTAATGACTTTATTTCACTTTTTAAAGGTGTGTTGAATTGTCACTGTGTTGAGTTATCATGGAACCGTAGATATATGTATGAAAGATTTAATTCAAATTATTACTGTCTGAAGATGCCAATTATAAGGTGAAACCAGTATGCTTATTTATAAAAAAGTGAAAGCAACTAATAAAGATATTAATTTAAATTAAATTGTTTAATAAAAAATGTCATATAGCAATAAGATAATTTGTATTTATTAATTAACCCTTCATTTTAGAAATTATTTTTACCTGCAAGTCCCAACGACACAGTAAAAATTCATGGAATTTCGGAATGCTGCCTAGGTAACTAAAATGTGTTATTTTTGGAGTTTTCGTAAAAATAAATACCATTTTAGATACAAGATAAAATTATCTTTGAAATAAACATTGATAAAATGTTAACTAAAAAAATTACCGGGATATTTTGACTAGAAACGTCCATATTTTTAGAAAAAAAATCTTGTATGTAGGGAATTAATAAGAAAACTGGCATTATATAAAAACTATAAAAAAAATTAACTTTCAACTGCCGGTGAAATGATCCCGCCAATTTGTAATCACGCACATTTTTGATTTTAGTATTTGAGATAAACTGAAACAAGCAATTTTGTTGTTTGTTTTTGGGGTGTTATGCCGTGTTGCGCTAACTCCTTCTTTAGCCGACGTTTCGGACAGCGTTGCAGTGTCCATCATCAGGGCAGATCCGGTAGATCCGAAGATGTGTGATACCATCCCCCCAACTGCGGTGCAAGGCATTCAATTGAGAAAGTCTTGCTGTGGGTCAAAAGGTCTCCCTCAACTAGTCTCTCCCTATCCGGCTCGCCACGCTGTGTGTGGGCAGATGCATCCAAGACTTAGACAAACCTCACTTGGAAACGTAGCGATCCACTTGGTGTGACTTGTGGCAGAGGTGTTGGTTATCCAACAAATGGATTTCGGGCGCCGGTACTTATAATACTCCGCCTCCCAAATTGAAATGAAATTTAATACTATCAATTGAAAATTTTGATCAATATTATTCGATTACTGATTTTCACAATAAATAAATTCATTTTTACCACAACTATATTCATGCGGCAACTGACAAAAGAAAAATCTTCATTTTCTGCTGTTTCAGTTCAAATAAATTGTTATGTTTCCAGCAAAAGTAATTCATTGAAAAATGTCGCAAATAACAAATTCTAAATACGGTTTTTTTTTACACAGGTAGAATTATCTTTATGTCGTATCTACCCAAAACAACAACAATATATTTAAATAGATTTTCCAATTCCATAACGTAATAACAAAACATGTATTGGATATAATACATAGAAATGAAAAAGGAAATCGTGTTCCAAAACATCTCTAAGCTCTTTCAGCATGGTTATTTTTGCCCCTTGTCCAATTTCCCAAAAATATATACCTGTCACATTAAGTCCTCTCCTTCGTGCGATATCTGTTTACGTCCATCGTACCCCTGTGAACTATTATTTGCCCACGTATCTTCGCATGAATTTATAATAATTATATTTTGTTTTGTATTTTGGAAGTGTCCCCGATAAGCAACAGTAATGCCGGGTCACCGCGTATATAATTCCATTATGCTTATCTTACTCAAAAAAGGCAAGTTTTTATTAAATTCATAAATAACTGGAGACGGAGCAGAGGCTTGTAATTTGTAAGGTGAGCCCTTCATTTGAAAGCTTTCCCTTTTTAGCCTATATACCTGATCACAAGCACTTCTGCGATGAGGAAAATGGATGCATGTCAATGGTTAACCATTTACCACGACGTTTATCATACATTATACAAGTATTTAAACGACGCGCGACGTAGTCAAACGGCACATTGTGTAAGCATTTAAAATTAACTGTGGCTAGCAATATTGGTATGCGTAAATCTAGAACGCATTCAAACTAGGCAGATCAAGATAGCAGAGCAAAGTTTTTATTTATTTGATTTTGTTATTTATTGTTTTTGTTTATTAATTTACACAACAGAGGGTTAACAAAAACACACACAAAAATAACAAATAATAAATGACATCCGTCCAATAACGGTGTATAACAATTTGTAAACATAAAACAATACGACGTTGGGACAAGGATATGTTGGTTCTTTGGAAAGGAAAATGGAAAGATCTGGAATTTCTTTGTGATGATTGATATCGATTATGAGAGCAAAAAGGGAAGAATTATATTGTTATTTGTAATTTCTAAACTAAATTTGTTGTTATTTTTATTACGAAATCCATTCGTTTATAATTTGATATATTATGGGCGTTTTTCACAGTCGGTAAGCAGTGTGAACAAGTGAATGGAATAATGTGATCGCTCTTGGATAAAATAGTTCTTTTTAGTGAGACTCCCAGAGTCAGTTGGACCAACACACGCCGTTTTTCATCAACGAAAGACTTCTAGAATATTATACTCTAGAATATTATAATCTGCTTGCAAATGGGTAGCTACGTATTTTCCGTCTGAATAATAATTGAAACGCTTAAAAATCACTTTTGAATCTGAACATTACAGAAAATTGAATTTAATTTACATTTATCATTTATTGATTATTTATGTGTTTAGGGTGATAATACCGACTCGAAAGCGAAATGACGCTCTTGAATGGAAAAAACTAAGAGCGGTATTATTGCTTCAATTCTTACTAAAATTTACAAAGGATCTAGACTAAATGATAATATGTAATCAATTTTCAATTTGTTACGTATTATTTAAAATACAGGGTTTTCCAATAAGAGTTGTTATTTTGAATAGCCCGCTATTTCGGTAGATGTTACTTTTGAAGCAGTCATTTTTTGAGATTTGACAAGTAAAAACTACGTCATTAATAAAAATGGAACGATACACGCTTCAACAACGCATTGAAATTATTAAAATTCACTTGAGTGAATCAAATGCAAATCAGCTTGAGTGATGAGGCCCATTTCCACCTCGGTGGCTTCGTCAACAAGCAAAATTGTCGCATCTGGGGCTCGGAAAACCCAAGAGTTATTGTTGAAAAGCCTCTTCATTCTCAACATGTGACTGTTTGGTGCAGTTTATGGTCCAGCGGAGTCACTGGACCTTACTTTTTCGAAAATGAGGCTGGAGCAACAGTTACGAAGAATGGATTGCGCTATTGAGATATGATTAATGATTTTTTTATGGCCGAAATTGGATGGTATTGATCTGGACAACGTTTAATTTCAACAAGACGGCGCTATGTGCCACACAAGCTACGAAACCATTGATCTTTTACGATTGAATATCAAAATAACACCTCTTATTGGAAAACCCTGTATATTTTAATTATAACAAAATAATTGTTTTATTGTTTAAAACATAATGACTTGTTTACTTCACATCACTGTTTCACATCTAACAGGCGTCACGTAACGGCTATACATTTTTATCCAATCCAGTGGATTTTATACCGCTGGCTAGATCGGTCGTACTGCTGATATAATCTAACGCGAGGGTTGTTATTTCAGCCAGCAATGTTAAATAACGCCTCCTGTTGGATTGAGTAATATTGAAAAGTTTTTTTGGAATTTTAATTTAAATTCCAGACATTTTAGATGGGATTTAGAACCAGCTAGGCTCACAAGTGTTTATTAAACCTAACTCAATACTTTTTACAGGTGTTATTTTAATAATTTTTTTGTAAAAAAACACATTGAGTATCTGAAATATTTCACTTGGTTTCAATGAAAAAAATAATTTGATTGTTTAAATTCAAACTCCACTGAACTCTTACTAATATCAACCAATATCATATAAAATCTATGAATTCTAATCTCAGTCTTCTTGAAAAAAAAATCAGATATTGTTTCAAAGAATGGGTTGACTCGTAAGATTTATCGGTTTCTTTTGCGACAGTACAGAGTAAAGAAAAAAATTCTGTTCATCTCCTTTTATCGCTGTACGGCCTTACTAAAAATGTACGAAAATAATTAGGTTCAACGTTGATTTACATGTTCTGTGAAGGTTTTATTTAAGTTCTATTATTATGTAATTACTGATCAGGGGCTTCACAAAACTGAAATAATAACAGAACTTGAATAGAACCTTCACAGAACTTGAAAATCAACCTTAAAATTTGATGAATTGTTCAAATTCTGTGAAACAAATAGTGTATTTTAGTTGTATCATTTAGTAACAGATCAACGCTGCATTTTAGGCTTTGAATCCGTGTGTAGCATTTACTGATATAATACTATTATCGGTCAGTTAACATTACAAAAGTGATTAATACAAAGTTTTGCTTTCGTAAGAATTTGACCTCTACCGCTTTAATTGATGTCTCTTTTTTATGCTAATAGTTTTACACCTCGGAACCATTGGATTTATTCAGAAGTAGAATCAAGCTACCAGAACGCGTTTCCAAAGTTAAATGTGTGAAAAAGGTGATAAGTTAACACTAATTAACTAATTCGTAAGTCGATTTCACAATCAATATATCCCGGTGGCTTTCTCAATTCCAACAAAACAGAATAAAGTTTTTCAATTTTCTTTAGAGCGATTATTTATTTCTGTAAAAACATTACCTATATAGTCAAGCTTTTCACCAAAGGAGAGCTTTTCATAAAATAAAACAACCTTTTCTCCCTTCAACGAAACAGGGCGTTAAAATAACCAGATTTGCATGCTGTTTGTGAAATAGCTACTGGAGTACATGAACGAAGGGCGCGCGGTATGAATTGGGGTGAAAGTCAGGGAGTTACTGTACTTATTCAATGGAGGGGGTTGTTATATTAACCATGCCCTTTCATCAAAACCATAAGGATTACGTTTTTTTTCCTGAAAATGTATACAACCCTAGGGTAATTTTAAAATTTACGGTATTAGGTATATTTCTATCTTGGTAGGAAAACAAGTCCAGGGTTTTCGATATTCGGTTTTTATGTACCATTTGCAGCATTAAAAATACTCACCTCTCAAAGACAACACCTCTTACTAATCGGCTGTTGTGACCTGATTATTATTAAAACGTGATTAGGTTATAATTGCCGAATGGTTATGTGCGTTATTTCGGTAAAACAGAGATTATGGGTTCAATTCCCAGTTGCGACCATTACCCTTTGTTGACAGTGTCTTGTTCCATTTCATGTTTCGTTTATATTTATCAGTATCATCTTATTTTTCAATGATTACATATTTAAAAGTATTTAAAAAATACAGAAAAAACTTAAAAATTATTGGTCAGAATGAAAAATCCTAATTTTTGAGATTTCTGGTTTAACTAAGAAATAAATCCTTTGGTTAAACACCATAATATAATTTATTTTTGTTTTGGTTAGTTTATAATTTCCCAATACTTTTAAATAAGTACCTTAAAAATTGTGTTGCCTCTGTACATTTATAATGTGTACTAATCTGGAAAGTACCTACCCGAATGCATTCTTTTAGTATATGTTTCAAAAATAGAAGTATTGTCATTGTACTTTTTCGGTATATATTGTCACTTACTGTTGTTTGAAATTTGGCATCTGCAAGTTTGAACAATTTTCTTCTCATCACAGATTGATTAACGTGCCTCGTGATATATCCTGAATAATCTGCTGCGCATATTGAATGGGCCAGACGAAACCAAAATTGCAAGAATGGATCTACAACAGGCGTTCGTTTTTATTATACGTTTAGGCAATTCTTGGATATAATCTTTGAGGTGAGATTAATTTGTTAGTTATTCTTTCTTGGGTATAAGGCACGTTTTTGTTGGGGGCTATTTACACGCTTCAACATACTTTGACAATGAAAAGATGTTTTTACCATGTTGACCATCATCCTATTTATCCGCAGAAGTAGGCGGAAAGGATGAAATGACAAAAAATGGACTATTGACATTTGCGATTATTATAACTGAGAAAGAGCATCCAATCCTAATGTTACCCTCATAAACAACATTCCTCCATTTGAATTTTTTTTCAATTGTCAAAAATGGATCCCGCAATATTTGGGCAGAGTTTTGGCATATAGTTAATCTCGGTGAGCCTGCTTCACCTCAATGCAAAGGACTATCCCATCAAAATCGTGGTTTCAACAATTCCCCATTTTACCAAGAAATAATTTTCCTCATATATTCGAATGAGAATTGGACGTTGTTCCGTTCCTTCTCACCGTTTTAAAATTCACTTTGACTCCTCAGATTGTACTTTCTGTTGTTTAGAAATTGGAACTTTAGATCACATATTTTTGGCTGTCCCTCTCAACAATTATGTTATCTTCTATTAAGTCTCAACTAAAATAGCGTGCCATTCGTTCAACATCTCATATCTTCTAAGACTGAACTCGACTACAATCTTCAGTATAATTATGAAATTTGCCTATTCAAATAAAATTTCCTTAAATCTCCCCATAATTTGAAAAATTAAGGAGAAAACCTGAATAGTTTGAAAAACTGACTATAATACATAATTATCTTCGGTGTGCGATATTTTCTGGGAACTACGTGATTTTTTCGGTCCATCGGCTTAGTAAAGGTTTTAGTAAAAATAGATTATTGAAAATATTGAAATAAATCTCCAAGAAAATGATAGCTTATTTTTGTTTTTCGATTCTAATACTTGATATACCATGTTATTATGAAAAAAAATACGAAACAAAATGATTTCTGATACAAAAATAAATAATAATCTTATAAAAACATAAATACAGTATAATGTTTCCATTTTCAACAGAATACTGACAAAACAATGTGAATATACATTTTACTTCGTGACGTAACAAGGATTCAAAATGTAATAAAACAGTTACATTTAATTATGTTGAATTTCATAAAATACGTTCCCGAAAGTTTCGGGATTGTCCAAACCTAATAATCCCGAGATTCAAAAGTACGCAGGTAGTATGGTAAAATCAGTTTGGTATTGGGTTCTCTGTTTAATATAAGTGTCTCTCAAATACATACGTTATTGGGCTGAACAACTTACAGCGACGTAATAATATTGGAAATTTATATATACGTCGCTGTAAGTTGTTCAGCCTAATGGTGAATTTAAGGTTTTCTGTGTGTATTTATTGAACATTCGTCAAGTCTTGTAAGAATCATTTGAAATTTTTTAACATTCATAACATAACATAACATTCACAAGCCCGATAACTGCTCTAATCACTGAGCTATCATATCAACATTCAAATACGCTGTATTATTCAATTCCATATTAATATGTCTGAATTTGGGATTCGCAAAATTTTCTAAATACAAGAATTTCGGTAGATGAAAATTGTATTATTTTTAACCAGCTTTTTTGGCAAACTAATGATTTATCTATTTTCTTTTATAATAAATAAAATATTTAGAAATGAACAAAAGGTCGGGGTTTGTTATGCATAGTTGCACGTTGAAATAATATTTATTATCACATCATACGCATTGGAAAATATACGAAAAATAATAGTTTGCATTGTCCTCACAATTGAAAAATATATTTGCTTTCTGCGAACTCCGATGTTTCACAGAGTTATTGCATTTTGAAGAATAATAATACAGACCTTACCTCACCGAAAATAATACTTTAAAACTTGGTAAAACTTCCTTGAAGATTTATAATCACTTCTAACGGAATTTATTGATGTCAATATCCGGAAACAACGCAAGGTAAAGTAAGTTTGGTAAAGCAATATTAAGAAAGGGACGCTTAGATGGTTTGTGCATGTAGAGAAGATTAACAAGCGGATGAAGGGTCAGAATGACAGAAGCGTATGTATGAGACGATATATTATTGTAAATGACGCAAGAAGTGGAGCGAGATAGAGTTATATAGCGGTCTACCTTCTCTGCCCACCCCTGCCGCGAAACGGCGAGATGGTTAGTTAGTTACTTTATATGCCGTACAACCCTTTTTGCACCCCTAACCACAATATTAGATGGTTAGATACCTATCTGTTAAGTAGGTAGGTATTTGTTAGTGAAAAGGGGATAACCCTATCCGGCGAGCTACGAGCAGTTTTCCTGTAAGGGTGAGTTTGATGAGGCTAATATATTTCACAGTTTATACTTTCAACCCGTTAAAAAAAGGATTGAACTTTTTAACAATACAAAAGATGCTAAAATATATTATTAAGGTGTCATTGTGCGGTGACTGACGATTTAATCCTTTGTTATAAAATAGAAAGAAAAAAACTCTGACAACTTTCAAGGCAGAGCTTCTTGGCTGTTTACTTATAGATCGTTGCTTCAAATCGTAGCGGCGTACTTACGAAGCCTACATTTTAGTCGCGGTGGCGACTATAAAAGATTAGCTTTTGCCTATGCAAAATAATTTAGAAAGCCTATAAACTATTTCAGTAACCGTGACGAATATAATAGATATTTGGGGCTCAATTTCGTAGGCGGGTTTGGGTACTGCCGCGCCGGGAACAATTTATTGGATAACTCCTATGCCATAGGTCACCCAGTGTGGTTTGATACAGTTGGTGATTTAGCAGGGGTGCCAGGGTTTATGGGGTGAGGTGTGTTTGGGATGTGCCTGCTCACCAGCTGCATTCGGGGAGACCCTTTGACCTCTGCAACTGGTCTCTCGACGCATCGCCTTTTGCCGCAGCGGGAGGAATATTTTCGTAAAAACGTCACTCCTAGACACACTGATCCCGAGATTTCTACACTAAAAAGACCCTCCACACAGCATCCCCAAAGATAACATAGGCCCTGAAGGAAATTATTTTTCTCAGGGCCTCCTGTATGGGGTGAATGTAAAAAAACTAGAACACAGTAACAGAACATGAATAAGACTTTCACAGAACTTGAAAATTAACTTTAAAATTTGATTAATTGTTGAAATTCTGTAAAACAACCCGTCCTTAATCTATTATTTGCAAATTTGAAAGAAAATATTATGGTGTTGGAAATTATATTAATATTCATTTGAATAAAGCTTATTGACGCGAAAGTTTGTGTTTTTTTTTACCTGCAACGGCTACACGTTATATGAATCGGTTTGTATACAAAAGTTGAGGAATGTTACAAAATATGTAGGTATGTTATAATAATTTAAATGCAATGCAATAGTTGTATATGTCAAAGTTAGATTTTGGAAACAGAACACACTATTTTAAAGGATATTTCTTCCCTACCATTGTTATTTGCATCTTGTCCGTAAGTAATGATATTTTTTGTTTTTGTTTTGTGATTGAGGGATTAAAGAGGATTTATCTTATCTCTTGTAACCAAGCGAATGAGAAATTTTGAACACTCACATATTCTTGCTGTCTGACATTTAATATTATTTTCTACAAACACTAGAAAGAACGTAGCCGTCGTTTTGACGACTGAAATGTGACGATATTTTGCTTGAAGATTAAATTACAAGTATAATTTTTTTTTCATGAAACTTGATTTAACAACTTTGGTGAAAATAACAGCTACTTATCGTTTTTACGTTTTTAAATATAATGATTTATATATTTACCTACAAATACCGCCGCCGTCAATGTGACGGTTAGGGTTATTAATCAGAGTTTGTTTACAACCTTTACACATTCCACCTACAGGTGTGTTTGCTCCTGAAGACCTGGCGGAAAAAGAACCGAAAAATAAATCTTCACTAGACTTTGCTAACATAATATATAAACTGCATTAGACTATACTTTGCTATCATAGTATATAGAACGTATTAGACTAGACTTTGCTAACATAATATATAGACCGCATTAGACTAGACTTTGCTAACATAATACATAAACTGCATTAGACTATACTTTGCTATCGTAGTATATAGAACGTATTAGACTAGACTTTGCTAACATAATATATAGACCGCATTAGACTACACTTTGCTAACATAATATATAGACTGCATTAGAACAGACTTTGTTAACAGAATATATAATATATATATTTTCCAGTTTTGTCCAGTCCAGGGACTGAAGTGGTATAGGCTTTGTAAATGATTTTAAATAAACAAAAGCAACTCTATCAAATGGCACATGCTCTATAAAAAAATTTCAAATGGCGTCGAAAAGTAATTTTTTGTGATATATATTTCTCCATTTTATCACCGTACAGAGTCCCCGCACCACTGAAGGCATATTTCAAGCGTATGCGGCAATGAGTTAATTTTCACGAAACCATACCTTCCGTAGTAGGATTGAAGATGACTATAGTTAAAATGTATTGTGTTTCATATTTGAACACAAAGTATTCCGTTGTTATCTACTTTCTACCGCAAAACAATTTAATAAACGTACCTCGGAAAAAAAAGTAAGAGTTTATTACCTTCATGAATTCTTCTTACCCTTACAACGTACTATTGAACCCCATTAATTGTGTTTTTGTTTCACTTTCATTGTATTAATATTTTTCCCCTTTTTTTGAATATCATCAATGTACGCGCGGTGTCCGGAAACTCTCAGTACAAGAGGGAAACTGGTGAATATTACTTTTGCAGTCGATTTTGTTGTAGAACTTTTTTGATTTGAGCCATCGTTGTCGAGTAAATCGAGTCAGCAATAGTATTTTTTATCTAACTAAATAACTAACCATCATGCCATTTCCCCGCAGGGGTAGGTAAAGAGGACGGACCGCCAAACAACTCAGTCTTGGTACAAACTACTTGCCTCTGTCACATTCATACATCGTATCATACATACTCTTCTATTATTCTGACCCTTCACATGGCCCGACTCAAGTATCTGATTCACTTGGTCGTGCCATGTCTTACGCGGGCGTCCCCGAATTCTGCTACCATTTACATTTGCATTTTTTTAATCTCAAATATAAATTTTAAAAAATCAATCTCTGGGAGTTAATATCAGCTGTTTAATGTAGGTATTTGAAAATGCGTCAAAGCATGGACTCGGGTAGAAAAGTAATTTTTAACCCTTTAGTTGCAGAAATAAAGGAAAGAAAAAGAGAATAAAATCCAAATGCTCAGATGGAAAAAAAAGGTTTGTCTGGGTTTGTGGGTAGATTCATCAGCTTCCCGCTTGTACCATGAGTTTCCGGACACCGTATATTTTACCCTAATGAATAATTTAGTGGATAAAATAGAAAATTGTTAATGCATACTAAACTTAAAGCCATAACTATATTGCATTCATAATGATAACGTGCTACACAAAATAAAATAAAAATCACTATTAAGAAGTATCCTTCGTAAAAAAAAACGACCTGTGCGCTTTTGAGAGGCAGTGCGGTCCTGCGTCATTCTTGAAACATTATTAAACGACACCTTTCAGCCATAAAAATCACTACAATTCAATCAAACGCAACCTTAATTGACACCAACTCGTTCAACTTTCTTCAAATATTCTTCTTATATTAAAATCGTCGAGTGCCTGCAGCGCGCAGCCGCCGATTTTGGCCGGCGGGTAAGTACCTACTCCAGTCTGGAATCAACCTTCGCCGGGTACAGACATCCCGTGTCCTGTGCTCCTTTGGGCTAATCGACGGTACGCCCCCTACCGAACTTTACACAATAATACAGCGCGGGAGTTTTGAATTTATGTTGAACGTTTGAATTATTAATGCGGTTAGGCCGGTTATTAATTAATTTAAAAAAGTGAATTATTTATTAATTTTAGTGTTGGATATCTTCATCTTGGACATATTAAGGTAAGTTTAAATGAGAAAATATAAAGAGATTTATAGGATTTTTAAGGTATTTAAAAGACTAACTTACTTTGCTTCTTCTCTTACCTTACCTTCCCTGCAGCATTTCAGTATCAATGTTTAAAATATGTGACAAAGACGAATGTTAATGATCCAACGTCGCTAATGATTGTGCCCAGGTAAACCCATCGTATTATTTTTTTAATGTGATGGTTGTAATGAAGAATGGACGAGGTTTTGTATTTCACGTTATGTAAGAACCAGGGTTCAATCCCGCAATATTCAGACGCAATATAAATACAATGCAGTAAAGAATAAATTATTAAGTTTTTGCAAGCTGTCACAAAAGGAACTAAATAACGATATTTGAATGACATAATCTTCACTTAATGCACTTAAACACATATTTAACATAGTTTGTAATATGGATTCCTAATATTTCTAATCTTATCTAACTAATTCCAACCAAACATTAGTTTTATAACCAAACCAGTTTTTGTAATTATTAAGTTCTACTTTTTTTGTATTATCGTTAAAGTTATCGAGTTTCTTCCTGAAATGGGTTGTCGACTTTTAATAGTAAGTACATAAAGATACATATTTATTTATTTCTTTCTAGGGTGCAGATTACCTACCGTACCAAAATTACAATGGCTCTTTTGTCTTTTAACTAGGACTATATAGAACCTACCAAGCTTTAAAACAATCCTTTAATGAATATAAGTTTCGTTCGTTTATTTATTGATTTGAGGGGGTCACAGACTAATTGATAAATAATGGTGTATATCTATCAACAAGGGTTGTTTTAGTCCTATGCCAGCTTGTAACGCAATAGGGTGTGATAATTTAATGTATTTGATTTATGGATATTGGATATGTATGCGTGTGGTTTGTTTTAATAGGGTGGTTGAATTGTGCGATGGCTATTTATTTCATGGGGTAATTAATTAATTTAATAAATGCATCGTCTAATTGATTGCTGCGAACTTGTCATCATCTTTTATTGCATAATTGGAATCAATATTTGTACAAGGCATTCTAGATTTGTTTGTAATTGAACGAATTTTTTTAAGATTTTCCCAAAATAATATTTCATATTTTACTAAAAAATATCCAAATCGGATATTAAAGCGGATGTTGTATGGGATAAAAATTTTGCACGCCACTGGCAATTTGCGGTGATGTTGGAAGGACACTTAAAAAACTTAAACCGTTAAGATTTTTTTTTTCTTTTTGGGGTGGAACCTATTTTTTTGCCATTAATTCTGAACAACGTTTATTCTTTTTCACTCTTTTACATATTGTTTTTTTCTCCTTTTATATTTACTTTTTTTTTTAAAGGAATTTCTTTTTTTTTCTGTTTTTCTTTTTCACATTTCCTCTTTTCCCTTTTAAGCTTTTTTCTTATTTTCTCTTTTCCTCTTTTTCATTTTTATTTATTTTTTCATTTTCTCTATTTCTCCTTTATTTTTTCCCTCACCGATCTCATCTCATCTCATCTCTTTTGTGAATGACCTCCGTTTCTTTTCACCGAATAAAGGCAACAACTCTCTACTCGTAAATACCAAATTGAAACGAAAATGAATGTTTCTTTATTTTGCAGGTACTCATGATCTTTTTTTCTATTCCAATATTTTATATAACATATTATTAAATAATAAAAAAATAAGATAACTAAATGATTTCTTATACAAGAATAAATAATAATCTTTCGAAAACATGAATACAATATAATGTTTCCATTTCAATAGAATATTCAATATGAGAATATATTTCACCTTCGTGACTCTTTTATTTTTGTTTCTCTGTTTCTTCTTTATTTTCCTCTTTTCTATTTTTCTATTTATCTCTTTTCCCTTTTCTCTTTTTCTCTTTTTCCCTCACCGATCTCATTGATTGTGAGATTGACCTCTGTTTCTTTTCTAAACGTGTGAATACCAAAGGTGAATCATCAGTATCATCACTGTCTATTAAGTTTCGACGGATTGGGATATATTGTGGTTATCTTTGAATTGATATTAATTCTCTTATTACCAAGTCCCATCTCGCAAGAAGATAAGTAAGGATGCATATAAACAGGACAAAAAAACGCGAGTGCGTTTCACTCTGTTCGCGGTTGATTCGTTCCTTTCCCATAATTCGTGGATCGGATCGAACTTTTTTTTATTCTGTTAATATGTAGAATAACACGGTTATTTTCATGATTACCAAAGTAGCAAAATTGTTTATCAAAGTTTCTATCTGGTAAAATAACCTTCAATTTAATAATGATTTGTAAACAAAAGATTTGGTATTACCATATATTTTTTTCTGAATAATAATTCATTAAAATATGCATGAAACAATCAAAATTAAAAAAAAAAAAATTTATGGTACCTACTTCTTATAAAATAATATGTGGTTTTCATAATAACTGAAATATGCCATTCAGTTGTGGCGGTAAATAATTCTAACATAGTCATTCCTTGCGTAAACTTATCAAACAAACGATGAAGAGATCACGCCCAGTTAATTAGAGACATCGTTAACATGGGGAAATTTTTTAACGGTCATTAAAGGCTTAATTGAAAAAAAATGGCGACGTTCTCGGGACCAGAAAGATTAGTGTTCTCGCCTTATCTCTCCCAAGATCTCTGCCAAAGCTCTCACTGGCCGATGTGGACTTTAAAAAGGATTGATGAAGACAATGCCCTACTATCTGCTTCTACCTCTTATTCTTCTTGCCGATCTAACTCCAATCTCACTCCGTATCTTAATATCGTACTAAACCTGACTGGAAACAAGAAAATCCTATCAGAAATCAGAAAACCTGCCAAGTTTGTCGAGTGCAGTTGTAATTTCAAGATTATTTAAAAAAAATGTAAGCAATTTCGGTTATGTGTCTGTAACATAAAAAAATCTCTTTAGTTTTCTGAAAAATTACAAGTTAGTCTTAAAAAAGTGGTAAAATATCAGGTCAAACGAATGATCGTGTATTATAAGGTCTTTTTAATGAGAGGGCAAATGGTACGAACCTCCCAAAAGCGTGTTTTCAAACGATTATTATAATTTAAAAAATATTCAAGTAAAGATACGAGTACCGAATTTCATGAAACATTTCATATTTCTCAGATTCTTGAAAATCGAAAAATTTATTATGGTTTATGTTCAAGAAGAAACAATCACAAAAAAAAACAACTAAATACATTGTCGACGTTAAACAAAATAAAATACCATTATCTAAAATACCATTATTTTTTGCGAACTGGGCGCCAGTTTTCATCACAGGAAAAGTAATGAATACCTGCATTATCATTTTAATTTGTTAAAATCCATTTTTTCTGTGTAGGTCAAATCCTATGGTTATAAAAATACGTACAATTTCAGCTTTTAAAACTTGTCTTCTTATAAAAGTCTTAGTTTCTATTTTAAGTTTTCTGTTCTTCGTGTTTTGTTCGGAGTTCCGGAGCGTCAGACAAAGCCTCATAAAATATTATGTACGAATCATAAGGCCTTCGAAGTCTGTTTTCATGAGAGCTCTAATGTTACTTCCTTCAGGTGTACTTCAATCAACTTCTTAGGACGGGTTGTTTCGGAGAATCTGAACAATTCATCAAATTTCAACGTTCATTTTCAAGTTCTGTGAAAGATTTTTCAAGTTCTGTTTTTATTTCAGTTTTGTCAGGCAATGATATAAAAACAGAACTTGAATAAGTCCTTCACAGAACCCGAAAATGAACGTTTAAATTTGATGAATTGTTCAAATTCTCCGAAACAACCCGTCCTTAGTCTTCGAGTTGATTTTTTTACCGTCTGTACTGCAAGTATTTAGGCATTGTTTTCCATCAACAATCTAAGAATTTAAACCATAATGGTAAAAAAATCATTAAAGTTAAATTTTTTTCAACATTCCTAATTTCATGTGTTTTTCTTATTTTCGGCAATGTTTTTTTTATGTTTGTCGCGCTCTTAGCGTTCTTAAAATTTACTCTAATATTTTGTTGAGGTCTTTCATTGAAGTACTTTAAGTAGTCGGCAGCTCAAATTCGAGAGAAATTATGATTAGTCCTTATTCAATTGAGTTTTTACGTTATTTCCGCTCATCTGAATAAATCAATTTTATGATTTTTTCTTTAAATCGTTAAGTACAATATTAACATTCAACCTCTACTGACTGCTGTTCAATCAAGTTCTTTTACAAACAAAAGCAATTGAGTCCTATTAAAAAAGTACATAAGAGTCATAATTGATATAAAAAGGAAACGAGAAAGTTTTCTCTAAAAATTTAATAAGGTAAAACTGTGATCAAATTAAGTGTTCATATTTTTAAAGGAGGTTAGATATAAATAAAAAATAACTTTTTTTGTTCACATTTGCATATAATGAAATTTTTTATTGTGATTAAAGAGTAGCTTTACTATTTGGCTTTAACTGACCACTTATTTCGTCCTCCTCATCACCTTTCTTCTGGAGAAAAATATATATTCATTGACAAAATGTCTTTGGAATAATCATTTTTGCAAAAAAAAAAATTTTTCAAAGACATATAACTTGCGATGGAAATTACGCCACCTGACCGGAAATGTGTAAATTTCATGAAGCCAGAGCTCACCGTTCCATGAGATTTGTTGCTTCAGAATTTTTTATTTTGTTTTTTGTTCCATCCATAAAAATAACCGTTTAATTTAAATTCTTACAACATTAACGCTTAAATAAAACAAATTATTTTTTCACAAGTTAACAATGTAACAAAATGATGGGCTACCATTAGAATAACAATTCTGACCTAGTCCGTGAAAGGTTAAGAGCTCCCGAAATAAATTGAATCATTTGATGACTTCATAATAAGGAAATTAGCATTCTTAACGAGTAAAATTGGAGTAATTCTTCAGGATTACAATGGGCTGGCGGCCGTCATGTTAATCCGCCAACGGAATAATATCCAGGATACGTGCGGGGAATAATTGTGTTTCGCCAAAATCATTGAAAAAATAATGCCTCGAGCGCATTTGGCAATAAAACGTTCCAAAAAATGTGGTTCTGATTGTTCTGAATGATATTTTCAACACTTTTTTTGTCCACTTAGAGGCAAATCGAAACTAAAACTTATCCTAACGTAATTAATTTGAAAACATCAATATTCCATCAACCTGTATTTGTTCAAAAATTCTTCATTCTTGTGGTGATTAACTTAACACGCTTTAATACGTAAACAAAAGTTATTTCGTTTTTTTTTTTTAATTTTATTTTCACTGACTTGGTACTTCTATATAAAATTCTAAATGAGTTGATAGTATTAGCATTTGATAGTCCAGTATTGCTAGAATTGATAAGCTTTCAGATTCCACTACGTAATACTAGAAGTCGGGATTTATTTCTGTGCGATAAATTCTGGTGCTAAATACCATATGTTTTAATATAATACCATATTTTTTATATCAGGCATTCTGCAAACGATAAAACGAAATGTATTGTGTATAAAAAAATGAGCCTTTTAGCAAAAGAAAAAATAGAATATTGACTAGAAATAAGATTAAACCTGTCTCAAAGTAGATTTAGTGTTATTACATTTTATTACATAAATATCGTTATAAAAATTATAAAAAATCACAAATTAACTAACAAAAATAACATTATTATATTACATTATTTTTTTAATAGTAATATCATAACGTCACCTTCAACAACATTTTTTTGTTTACTTAAACATGCATTTTTTCACTGTGTACTATATTTCACATTCATAATTATAAAAACAGCTTTTAAAATTTTTTTAAAATATGATAAATATTCTGAAATAACACTAGATGTGAACATACAGTTTATTTTATATTTATTAAGCCTTTATCAAAAATTACTTGTACCAATTAGCTTCAAATACAATCACTTTTATTTTGTTAAATATTTAACATTAAATTCTTCAATTTATACTCAAAATATGTCTGTTAAACAAAACAAGAAAACAATTAATTACCATCACGAATTAAATGGCGCAGAATAATTTTTCTTATATAGATAATGATAATGAAATAGAAAGTAGTACAGTAAATAATTTAGAAGATTGGATAAAAAAACAAAACATAAATTCGTCTGATAATCTTGTTTGTATTCAATTAAATATTAGATCTATACAAAAATATTGGGATGTATTGCATATATATTTAATTAATTGTTTGAAGCATATTGACATTCTGATGCTATGTGAAACATCTATTCAAACTGAAAGTATGTGTATTTACAATATTCCTGGATATAATGCATATAACTACTGCAGGACTGATAAGTCAGGAGGAGGTATTATATTGTATATAAGAAACAAATTTGAATTTAGACTAAAAACATTAAAATCAATACATTTTGAAAATATATCAGGAAAGCTCATACTCCAGGACAAAACTAAAGTCAATATAATAGCTATCTATAGACCTCCTAATTTCAGTAAATCTTCATTTCTGACGGAATTATCATCATATCTTGAGACAATTAATAGTAAGGAAAATATTATCTTACTTGGAGATATAAATCTTAATTTGCTTGATGAACAAGATAATAATATTGTAACTTCGTATGAAAACTTACTTACTAACCATTATTTAACTAAATGCATCAATGTAGTAACCAGAGAAGCTGTATCAAATGGACAAATTACTCGCACGTGTATTGACCATATATTTGCCAAATTTAGAGGCAAGAAAATAACAGCTTGCGTCTGTGAAAATAATATTGCCGATCATTTTATTACTGCTATTAATATAAAATGTCATAAACGTCAGGTAGACTTTGCAAATAAGTATATTCAAATCATCTCACAAAAGGATATTGATAGACATATCAGAGATTATAACTGGAGTAAACTTATAGAGGATAAGGATTGTATTTCATTATATGAAAAAATAAAATCTTTATTTAATAAATTTTACAAGAGCAGTTCTAAAACGATAGTGCAAAAACCGAAAACACGACCTTATGCAATAAATGAATGGGTAAGCAGTGAATTATTATGTCAAATAAATAAAAGGGATAAACAATATAAAAAATGGAAAAGTACACCAACAAACAAAACATATGAAACAGAATACAAAAAATCACGAAACCTTGTCAATAAACTTATAAATAAAGATAAAACTAACTACTATAATAATAAATTTAAAAACTGTTTTAATGATACAAAAAAAACCTGGGATGTGATAAATAATATTTTAGGACGTAAACCCAAAAACGATTGCGATGAAACAATAACACGATATATGTTAAAAGATAGAACTGAGGATTCTGTGTCAAATGATTTTGTGAATTACTTCTCGGATAGCATCAGCAACATGTTACATAATTGCAATCACAAAGCTACTAATATTGTACTGGAAAAACTGCCTCACAGTTTATTTATACCAAGAGCTACTATAACTGATATTGAAAACATTGTTAAAAAAATGAAAAACTCTAAAAGCACAGGTATTGACAATATAAGAATGTTTGATTTAAAAAGAAATATAAAAACTCTTGGGCCAATAATTACTCATTTAATCAATACGATAATAAAGCAAGCAAAAATTCCACAAGAATTTAAATGTAGCATTACTAGACCAATATTTAAAGGTGGAAAACACATTGAACTGGGAAATTATAGGCCTATTAGTATACTACCTGCGTTAGAAAAAATTCTCGAAAAATTTTTATCAAATAAATTAAATAATTACATTGAAAAATTCGCTATCATAGATCCAAATCAATATGGCTTTCAAAGAAAAAAAAATACTGAAAAATTACTGCAAGATTTTTCCAATTACATAAATAATCAATTAAATAATAAATTACACGTTATTGTGTTATTTATCGATAACTCTAAAGCTTTTGACACAATTAACTCTAAAAAACTGCTAGAAACCTTAGAAAAAATTGGAATTAGAGGAAATGTGTTAAATTTATTTAAAGATTATCTTAGAAATAGAAAAATATGTACCAAAATAAATAATACTTTTAGTAAAACAAAGAATGTATCTGCAGGAGTTCCAGAAGGTTCCATATTGGGACCTACACTATATATAATTTATGTAACTATAATGAAAAAACTTTTCTCTTTTGTTAAACATTTTGTATTTGCAGATGATACGGCATTGGTCATATCACATAAAGATCTAAAAATTGCAATTGAACTCATGCAAATTGACTTTAATCAACTTTGTAAATGGTCACATGATGCAGGACTATTAATAAATGCTAAAAAAACCAAAGTTATGCATATAAGATCACCTAATGCCAGATTTCAATTTAATCCTAATATTATTTCTCATAGTTTTAATTGCATCCATAAAAATATCCCGACTAATTGTAAATGTGAAAGCTTAGAATTAGTTACAGAATATGTCTATCTTGGTGTTACAGTAGATTGCTTTTTCAAATGGGACAAACATATTAAAAAAACCTGTAAAAGACTCAGATCAATTGCTGGCAGAATGTACACATTAAATTTTTTCCTATCAATTGAAACACTTAAAATAATTTATATGTCAATGGCAGAATCTATTATAAGATATGGATTAACCATATGGGGAAATACTAGTATAACCAATCTGAAACAAGTCCAAGTTGTACAAAACGCAATTGTAAAATTACTAGTCGTCCCTAATATTTTTAAACAGAGACATAATACACCGTTGCTGTTTCAGAGTGCCAAAATTTTACCCGTTAAGGCTATACTATGGCAAAAAATCATAATTCAGTATATATTTACCCCGCAGCATAAAGAAAAATTAGAACATAAATACAGTACTAGATTCACGCGCAATGACGGGTTAATAGTTCCGAAATTTAATAATAAATACGGACAGAGAACGTTTGAATACAACATACCGAAGATATTTAATTTATTACCTGACACTATAAAGCAATGTAAATCTATGAATAAGGTTAAATATATGGTGAAAAATTGGCTATCGGAAAAAAAATATTTATTTTAATATGTATGAAAAATTGTATGAAAAATTGTTAATTCTGTAGATATAAGATGTAAATTATAACTTTAAAAAATGTATTTGAAACTAACTTTAAGCACCTGTTGACAAGCCAATTCAATCGGCTTAGCAGGACTTGTTTGTTGATATTATGTATTAACTATTTATTCAATAAAAAAAAAAAAAAAAAAAAAAAAAAATAAAAAATCTTTGACCAGAATACTTGCGAAGGAAAATAATTATAAAAATAATACTACTTACTTTTTACGATTCATTTTTTTTATTTATTGAGTTAGTTTATACAACATTTAAATATAAACTAATATAAACAAGATAATATTTCATTTTGTAACTTTAAATATTTTTACAATAAACATAACATTTCTTTTTAAATACATTCATTCTTCAGACTTTCAGGCATTTCTTTATACATCTTTAATTCTTTGTACATTAGGCAGTTCTGTGATTTTGATGTCTTCATATGTGGCAATCTAATTCTATTTACATTTCTGCTTTCGTAATTATGAACATTTTTATCATTAAAATATTTTGGCATTTGGTTGTTCTTAACATTATGCACAAAAATTAATACATTCAGTGACAATCTCTTTTTTATTGCAATTGCTTGCCTTTTCCCAGTATACATCTCATAGCTCTATTCTGTGTAACATCTAGTTTGTTCAAATTTCCTTAATTGTTCCTTCCTCCAAATAAAACATAGTAGAGCAATAATCTAAATGTGGAGCAACTATAGTTTAACAAATGAGCTCTGTAGTGTTTCCATTCAGTTTATTTCTTAATCTTCTAAGAAAATTGTCCTTTTTAATACCTTCTTTAACACATATTCAAAATTTGCTGTAAAAGTGAATTTTGAATCGAGTATTACACCCAGGTACTTAATTTCATTTACCTTTTAAATTTTTTCATCATTTATTCTCAATTTTAATTATTTGTTATGCATTTTGTTGCCTATTTTCAAGTATTTATCATATGTAAATGCCCCTTAAAAGGGCGTTTATCAATAAATAAATAACTTTTACGATTTTTTACCATTATTTTTATGTGAGTACCACACAAGAGTTCCAACTGCTCCTGGTACTTAATTTGTTCATATCGACTGTGGTTTGGTAAAACCCTTCAAGCCACAAAATTAAAACTTTACAGGAGACGATAAAAACAAACATTCAACAATTCCTAAAACTAATTAAAAATCTTGAAGTTTATGTGAAAGCGGTTATCTGTTTTTCTAAATTTTGATCTAAAATATTGCAATTCTATTTATAACTAGAGAAATTTGGGGGTTGAGTAATTTCATATAAAGTTTTCTCGAAGTAATCTACATATATTAAAAATGCTTTAATTAGCAAAAATACTTAACCATGTTGTACTTTGACAGCTATTCTATTATAAAACCACTGAAAAAACATTCTCTAAAAATATGAAGTGAAGAGTTTTAAAAAAACACTGTTGAAATTTGACAAACGTTACGTATTCTATCATAATAGGTAATTATTTATCCTTAACCGATATTTAAAATTATTATTTATACTTGTCTTTGGTTTTTTTTGTCCCTATGAAGGCTCTGGTAGTGTTGAAACTACTGTTTAGAAAGATAATGAAAATTAAAAATGTGATTTAAATTTAATTTTTTTTTGTGCAACCTTTCAAGAGTCCCAACTGCTACCAACCGTATGGAGCCAGTGAGACTATGGCATCCCCAATCGGGGTATGTTGTGATACTGAAGGTAGTGGAAAGGGGGAGACGGGAAGTGCCTGGCTATTCTGATCTTTAAACACGGCCAAATACATTTACACACAAACGTCCAAAACTAACCAAATACAAATATTGGTAATTGGTACCACTCTACCTAATTCACCGCACCGACACTCATCATTTTTGATGGAAACAATTAATCTGATTTATTTTCTAAGGTATTTAGCTAGGTACCTGTTTTCTTTCATGTCCATTATGAAACGAGAGCCATTTTTTAGGTTGACGAAACCACAATACGTTTGAAGAGAGGCGAACCGGTGAGGCGGCAATCCTGTTTACAAATTTAACAGGCAATCATTTTAGTTCCGCAAATTCCAAAACCTTTATATTATTATTTTTTTATTCACATACATTTACCCGACTTATTTTTACAAAAACACAAATACCTTTGCAGAATTATCATTAATCTCGCGTCGGGAACACTTGACTTATCGTGATAAAGCCAGAAAAATAACAAAACAAAGACTAAGTGAGAATAATAATTTTCAGGAATTTTGGCTTTGTTTATTTGTTTTCGTGTTGATATTGTGAGTAAAATTTTTGTTAATATTTTCAGTTTCCTGGCAAATCTGATTATTTTATCACACGTGCGTAATAATAACACGTGCTTATCTTAAAGTTGCTTGTAAATATTGGCGGCTCGTGACTTTCGGGTGTATTAACTAGAGTGTTAAATTATTAAAAAAATAGCATTGTTGATCTTGTTGTACCGAAAGTGTCATCTTTTTTTTTCGAAACTTCGGTTTTTGTGTGAAGATTTTTAGGAAATCCGTGCGGCCAAATTGAAATTTCCTGATAATCTTTATACAAGAATTCAAATTTTAAAAAATTTTCAAAAAAATTAAAAAACGTTTTGGACTAAGCAAAATCAATAATGTAGAATTTTTCAAACTTGCCGAAAGAGAAAAAGATGTTTTGTATTTGAAATGAATCCAGAATTCTATTTACTCGGTTCTATTGAAACTAAAAATAACTCAATGTAGAAGTGATAATGAACCGAAGAGAATATTAATGAAACGAATTGCTCCTAAAAGGAGATTTACCGAGTGTAAAGGTTAATTTGTTCTAATTAGCCGCGTATCGCATCCCGTTTTCTCAGTGTGACGTCTAATTTTAACAATTTCGCCATTTGTTTGCGATTAGTCTACATAATTAGGGTTTAGCCTTATCATAATACGCTGTCTGAACCAAAAAAAGTAAATAAATAATATTATCCAATTATAATAATTTTTATCCCAGGATGTTAGTAAAATTCTACACTTCCCATATAGTTTTGATATTGATTGAATAATAGATATGTGAAATCAATGAATCTTAAGAAACACGAAGAAATCAAAAACAAATAAAAATTACGCGAATACAATAAATTTTAAGAGATATAAGTTCAGTCTTAGTTTCTTAAATAATGTCGATGCCTTAAGCAATTATAAGAGCCTGCTACATCATTTGAATATTTGAGGCATTCAGCGGCAGAGTGGCCCAACCAACCAAATTCATAATCAGAGAGAGCATCAGATTGTTAAAGATAAGTAACTAATTTAGTAATGGAAGAACAATTATGTAGCGCCTTTCTTTGAAATCAGTGAAAACTACAATCAGGCCACTGTGGCTTCACAGAGATAACAAAAATCAATCTGAAGTTTTCGGTGGCTTAAATTTCTGTTGGTTTAGCCACTCTTCCGCTGATCGCCTCATTTATGTTGCATATAATATTTATATCTCACGTTTCATTAGCGCTATCCGACATGCAAATGATTTTCAAATTACGGTTAAGCCAATCATTACCGAAAGCATGTAATTATCTTTCAATTAGCAAACTTTTGTGTCAAGGGTTTTTCGCACATTTAGAAATATTTTACTTTCGAAAGTGTATACGGGGAATGTATGAAATGAACAAAACGCGGTTACTACAGGTTTTTGTGCTGCATATCTGGAGCCAGTGAGACTATGGCACCCACTATTGTGGTATGTTGTGGGCTGAAGGTAGTAGAAAGAGGATGGAGATGAGAAAGAGGAATGTGGAGATGCACCTGGCTATTCAGATCTGGTCACTAAACACAGCTAAAACCATTTCAAGTAACGTTTCAATTCTGAATGGTGGTCTTTTATTAGAGCAATATTAAGAGTACATTACATTCTGGGACGTACTGTGAATACACTAACTAACTAACCGTTACGCCGTTTCCCCGCAGTGGTCGCCAAAAAGGACGGAATACCAATTAACTTTGTCTTTCCATCCACATTTTATTTCATTAAGATTCACACATCGTCTCATACATACTCTTCTGTTATTCTGACTCTTTCCATGGCCCGATTCAAATATCTGATTCACTTGATCGAGTATCCCCGACTTCTTGTACCATTAACATTTGCGTCATATATTCTCTTTACACTATTTCTTCGTTCATTCGTTCTACATGCCCAAACCATTTAAGCGTCCCTTTCTTAATCTTACTTATTACGCTTACATTCTATATATTATTATTATTGAATCAATTGTGACAACACATACAATCATAATAAAACAAAACAGAAATTACTGTGATTTTCCATACAATCAAACGTTAACTGTCCTAATTCAAAAGTATTATAGGAAGTCCAGAAGCAGTTGCACGTTTAGGAAAGTAAAAATTCTAGGTGGAAAGCATATTCCAAGGCGCTTGACAAGGTTTAATTTAAAAAATTTAAGTTGTTTTTAAAAAAATTTTTGAAGTAAAAAATATTAAGAAAACAGTTTTGAAAAACTGTCTCCCGATGTTCGCATCGAAAAGTGGAACCAATTTGGAGATCGCATTTGCTGGAAACAAAGGATCGTATTCCTTCTGGCTGTAGATCTCAGATATCGTGGTTTACTTTAATCCCGGCTTAAGGGCTATGTTTGGGCCCCGATACCCGCTGATGGGTCTGTGTTCCCGCGCCGGGAGAGGACTGCGCCGCCTCATGCTAATTAGGACTACAAGGATTTTGTTAACTAATGTTAAACATTGTGCTACCCAAGTATTTTTGGCGGAAACATTATAATTATATTACAATGGTGTAGGTAAAATCATAATTTATTTTTAATCATTTTATGGTTGTTTTCTGAGTGAATCAAGGTAATCTCTTTGTTTTTCTCTAAATAGTATAAAACGAAGTCGCTATCGCGTCTATTTGTATGTGCGTTTAGTCGTTCTAAACTCCGCAACGGATTTTGATAGGGTGTTCACCATTATTTAGATAAATTTTTCCGGAAGGATTATATATATAAAACATGCATATTATATTTATAGAAAGTAGAGAAAAGTTGAACAACGCTGGGTACATGTCAGATGGTATAAAATAATACTGTACGCTACCTCACATAATTGTCCATGCGATTAAACCCGTGTCGAATGGAAATGCAGTATTATAGTTTGCAAACCACTTGTCGAAAAAATTACGATTATTTTTTTTACATTAAACGCGTAAAAGGAGCTAAATGATATAAATACCCATACTTCACTATTTAACCTTCATAATGATAACATATAAATAAGCAATAATTAGTCAATTAAGCCATGACATACTTCTCAAGAAACTCGAGAAAGTTGGTGTAATTGGTCCTGCTCTTAATCTATTCAAATCATATCTTAGCAACAGAAAGCAATTCGTTAGCATCAATAATCAAAATAGCAACCACCTACCAATAAACTACGGAGTTCCGCAAGGATCCATACTAGGACCACTTCTGTTCCAAATTTATATTAATGATATCTCCCAATTAGATTTAAACGGTGATATTTTTTTATATGCAGATGATACTGCAATTTTCTACTGGGGTAAAGATTTAAACATCTTACTAAAAAATGCACAGAGTGACTTAGACAAAATTAACAGTTGGCTCCAATCAAATATACTAACAATGAATGTTAAAAAAACAGGATACATGATTTTAAGCTCAACTCGTAAAATAATTCCTCCTCATGTACCCTTAAAAATTGAAAATAACAACCTGCAAATCCTGATACAGGAGAAATATCTTGGACTGTGCATTGATAAACACCTAACTTTTAAACAGCATATTCAAGATATTAAAGATAAAATCACCCCCTTAATTAGCGTATTCAGCCGGATATCATATCTGTTACCAAATAAAATTAAAAAAGGTCTATATTATAGCCTCGTACACTCACATTTAAACTACTTGGTTGAAATCTGGGGAAATACATGTGAAACATATATAAACGAACTACAGGTAACACAAAACAAAGTAATCAAAAAGCTATTTCACTTCAAACCTAGAACATCAACAAAAAAATTATATATAGAAACAAAACTATTAAAATTAAGAAAATTATATGAATATAATACATGTCTCCTTATTTACAAAATAAATAATAAACTCATACATACAAATACAGAACTCATTAAAACGTCCCAAGTACACACACACTTTACACGGCAACACGATAAAATACATTTAAACACGATACGTACTCATTATGGCAAGCAATCCATTGGTTACGAGGGAAGCAACATTTATAATTGCCTCCCAGACGAAATTAAAAATGAAAAAAGTATAGGTATATTTAAAAAAAAATTGTTCAGTTTTATGCTCAATCAACAAAACAATGCAAGTGAATAATATCGGTGTGTAATATATTTATGTGTAATATATATGTTATTTCTAGTTAAATAAGTGAAAATGTACTTTTCTTTTATCTAGAATAAAAATATTAAAAAAAAAAAAGTCGCCTGAAATATCAAAATAAATTGAAGATATCTCGCGAGTATAAATGCCGCCAACGGAAATTGAACCCGCACCTTCTGATGTCCAGTCAGGTGCTCTGAAACCACTGAGCTATGTCGGCTTATTTCCAACCCGCCAAATGATTCAATATGTACCAGTACCCCAATCAACAATTACTGCTTATTATATTTTTTCCAACTGTAAACAACCAACTTTATTTTTGTAGGAAAGGCTTTGTTAATGCTAAATTTCTCACTAGATAGCGTCGAGACATATAATATCTTCATTTATTTGTGAAATTTGTTTGATTTAGTCGCTAATTATTGCTTATAATTATTTGTTATCCTTTGTGCTATGCATAAAAAAACCTTGTCTTATAAACATTAGTTTATCATTAAAAAATAATACGTAATTGAAAAATTTGACCTGTTTCCTTTTTCCCCAAATACATTTTTTAGGTTTTTTAAATATTTTATTATTTTTTTGTAAATATAATTATTACAACTTATCTGCAGGTTCAACCAAATCATGTATCTTAATATTTGAACATGTTAATTTCTTATTCAATTTAGATCTAGATTTTTTAATGATTCATTTATCCTAATTATCTAACCAACAAGTTGTTTCTCCGTAGGGGTAGGCAGACAGGATAGACCGCCAAACAATTCTGTCTAGGTACATACTCCTTTCCTCATTCACATTCGTACTTCATTTTATTCATACATTAATTTTAATTACGAGAATAGGTGTACTTAACTGATAAGTAGGTAATATTTTAAATAAATGTTTAATTTAGTCTGGAAAATTCAGATATTTAAAGAGACATGAATTACTGTTCATTTATTATCCAGAGCTTTGTCATTTTGGCACAGGGATTTTCATTTTTAAATTTGTATTTAGTTTACTAAAAATATTTGCTAAAATATCTGCTTGGTTTAAATTTATATATTTTAATTGGTTCACTACCCAGCTTCCACAAATATTTAATATTATTATTTTTTTATAAAATAATACAACACTTATATTTTTCGAAGGCATTATTAAACTGCGAAACAGCTTTCACGCGTAGTAATAATTACGTAACAGATATTTTTTTACACAAACTGTAATAATTTTAAACACGTAATAATAGTAATTGTTGATGAAAAAAAATAGATAAATTAAATTTACACAAAAGTTTTAGGAAATCTTATTTCTTATTTAATAACTAAAAATAATAGGAAGCATTTATGGAAATGTCCTGAATATTTTTAATCTACAAAAGCAACTATGGAAAATCTATTTAATATGCTGTGATTTTTCGATTTAGTTTTAATTTAAAAACGTGTAAATCAATTGTATTGGGAGTTAATATTGATTGCATTATTCTAGAATATCCAGAAAAAACCTATGCAAATTTTATGATGTCACAGATCACCGTTAGAGGGATAATAATCTTCGGGAAACGTTTTTTCTGCCTTACAATTAAGACATAAGATGGGTGATCTTAAGTTGCACCGGTCGGTGGCTGAGTTGATGTCACGTAATGATAATAATATTTGGGTGATTTGTATAGCGCCGTTTTTGTCCAAAATCACATCAAGGGCTAAGTCCTCCATCACTACGCAAGCAATATTTTCCACCTGGTGGTAGTAGGAGATTTTAAAATATTGTCAGTTTATTTTTAACCCGGAAATGATTGTATTTCTGTTTAAAAAAAGCTTTTAAATAATTGTTTTAATTACGTAGACATTTTTGTAAGGGAAAAATGGAAAAAAACCTTTCGAGATAAAATAAATGGCACTGACGGAAAATGAAACCACCAAATAATTCAATATAAACTAGTATTTTTCATTAAAAAAATTAATGCCCATTACACTTTTTTCACTAGAAAACAATTAACTTTATTTTTGTAGGAAAGGCTTTGAAAGTGCTGAATTTCCCACTAGATGGCGACGAGACATATTATATCTTTATTTATATGTGAAATATTTTTGAATGTCAAATTTAATGATAAATTTATGTTTATAAGACAAGGTTTTTATTCATAGCATTTATGCAATGAATAAAAATTACTTTAGGAAGACAGCAATTATTATTAGCCTGAAACACCCATACAAATTGAAAAAATCTCCGGAGATAAAATAAATGCCGCCGACAGGAATTCATTTATTTTATATCGGGAGATTTTTTCAATTTGCATGGGTGTTTCAGGCAAGTAATTATTGCTTTTAATGATTTGTTATTCTTTGTGCTATGCATAAAAACCTTGTCTTAAAAACATTATTTATTATTCAAAATAATAAAGAGACATTTTTCAAGACTTTCACACAGTAAATTTTCCAACACTGAGTTAAAGATCTCACCTGAACTTGTTTGCATCTACCGGAATTAATGATGATACTTTATTCTCCTGTTCAAAAATAGCGAGAATTCCTTGAATTTTACCGAAAAGTTCTTCATCCATCATTGCAAGTTTTCCCCGCAGATTTTTCCAGATCTGGTGCATAGAAATGATTCACACGGGATTCAGATATTAAAAGAGGCGTCATTATCTTAATGGCGTTTTCATATTTTAAAAAGTGCACCGGCGGACGTAAAGAGGCCATCCGATAAATCACACCACAAAAATGGCTAGGTTTTTTTCTTGCAAACTTCTTTGTGCGGCTCCGTGAATACTGAATAGTCTGGGAAGTTCAATGGGAGGGGAAGGGGAAGAGCAAAGAGGAAAAAAGTTTATGAAGGGAAACGATGTAGATAGGAGTTGACGATACTGGGTGGCGCAACACTCGAGGTAATTTACAGGTTATGCAAAGTTTCATTATGTGGAATTAGGGTGGTCAAAGTTAGATATCAAACACTTTTATTATTTACTATTTTTATATTTAAAAGGTTTTTGAGGTCGTTTATGCAAGGGTAGGCAGAGGGAAACGAAATAAACAAAGATATTTTACCTTTTGTTTAATTCAGGGATATTAAATAATATACCCTTCCGTTATTTTAACTCTTGAAATGACCCTTCCCGGGAGTGTCTGTTTGGTTTAAATTTTCCTGGGACGATTCTGAATTATTTTTACATCCATTAATGGTTCATCATGTTCCTGCCTCTTTTATCTTCACCAATCTGATCTACATGTTCAAATCATTTAAGCATTCCTTTCTTTAATATTGTTCATTATGTGTAGGTACATTAAAAAAGCATTATTTTATAAATCTTCGTTTGTACAAATCATGTCCATAAATGGTACAATTGCAAAACGAATTTATATAGCTAAGCTAGCGATTAACATCTACCCAGTCATGTATAGAATATATTACTCCATGTACCATTATGCAAATGCGTTGATCTACTACCATAATCGTACAATAACTTTTCACAGTCCGCGTAATCTTTATTAATTAATTGAATAGTATAAAACAAAGTACCTATCCGCGTTTGTCTGTTTGTGTGCGTAGTTCTTCCAAACTAAGCAATGGATATTGATAGAATATTCACTATCATTTACAGAATTTCTTCCAAAAGGTTTATATATATATATATAATACATGCATATTATATTTATATGCATAAATTATTCCGAATCCATTAAATTTCATAATTTTAACTCCCTCCAAACACGACGTCTAATTTTTGATCAAATCTTGTTATTTAAAATCATAAATAATGGTCTGGACTCACCAGAACTTACCAATTTATTAAATCTTCATATTCCGTCTAGATCAACCCGACAATCTGATTTATTTTATCTACCCTCTTGTAGAACAAACATTCGAAAAAATTCCCCAATTCCTCGTATATGTGCATAATATAATACAAAATTTTACAGCATTGACATTATTGGTAATAACCTAAGGAAATATCGATATGAAGTAATGCGTACGATCGATTATTAATATAAGAGTATGGAATGTATCGGGAGCATCTCCTATCCTCTTCCTATTTTCCCCTTCCTCTCCCTTTCCTAAAACCAAATTAATTTTAAGATACTAAAACTTCATTTTTAATGCACTTTAACATAAGAAACTTCTGTAGCTTGACTTCAGTTAACTTGTATATTTTTATCTATCATTGTAACTAACTAACTAACTAACTAACTAACCATCACGCCGTTTCCCCGCAGGGGTAGGCAGAGAGGACGGACCGCCAAACAACTCGGTCTTGGCACACACTCCTTGCCTCATTCACATTCATACAGCGTCTCATACATACTCTTCTATTGTTCTGACTCTTGACATGGCCCGACTCAAGTATCTGATTCACTTGGTCGTGCCATGTCTTCCTCGGGCGTCCCCGACTTCTGCTACCATTCACATTTGCATCGTATATTCTCCTTACACTCCTTTCTTCGCTCATTCGCTCTACATGCCCAAACCATCTAAGCGTCCCTTTCTTGATCTTACTCATTACGCTTACATCAGCCTTGCACTCTTTGCGGATATCCACATTCCTCACACGATCATACATAGTTTTACCACACATACGCCTCAGGGATCTCATTTCAACAGCATTCAATCTACTTTCATCCTTTCTTTGCCAGTTCCATGCCTCACTTCCATACATCAGGGTAGGTACCAGCACTCCATTGTGGACTGCTAACTTCGCATCTTTGGACAATTTTTTGTTAGCGCCAACTGCGTTCAGTCCTCCATTAATGGAGTTACCTGCATTTACTCTTCTTTCAATATCTCTGTCAGCCTTCCCATCTCTCGTAAACATGCTTCCTAAATACACAAATTCATCCACCTGCTCCAAGTATTCCTCATTCACATCTATATTGCACACTGTTCTCGTACTTTCTCTTTCAAACACCATTACTTTAGACTTACTTACATTCATCATTAACTCATTCTTCACGCATACTTCGTTCATCCTAGACACGAGAGACTGCAGATCATCCATACTATTAGCAATCAGCACCGCATCATCTGCATACAACAGGCAACATACTTTCAGATTACTCAAATTCGCGCCCAATCCCACCTCTTTCAATTCTTGCATACAATTATCCATGTATAGATTGAATAACCATGGTGACATTACGCAGCCTTGTTTAACACCTTTTGTGATATCAAACCACCCCGTAAAACCACCGTTCACCCTAACACATGCAACGCTTCCCTCATATAGAGACGCAATTGCCTGAGTCAGATTCGCATTCACTCCATACTTGGACAACACCTTCCATAGCTTTTTCCTGTCGACTCGGTCGTATGCTTTTTGTAGATCTACAAAGGCACAGAAAAGTTTCTGGTTTTTTGCCAGAAACTTCTCGGTGAGCATACGCAATGAGAAGATCTGGTCCATGCACCCCCTTCCACTCATAAAAGCTCCTTGCACATCCCATATTTTATCCTTTGTTTCCTTTCTTACCCTTTCAATCAAAATTCTACCATACAGCTTGCCAACTGAACTTAGCAGGCTAATAGCCCTATGATTCCCACATTCCATACGTGACCCTTTACCTTTGTATAATGGCATGATCACTGCCCTTCTCCAATCTAAAGGCGTGTAACCTTCCTTTAAACATTGTAGGTATTTTATATAAAAGCTGTTTGTTTCTTACAAAATAAATAAATAAATAAAAATAAAAAGCAGATAAAAGTCAATGTTCTGTAATCAAGTCGTAAAAAATATTTTCGATCGCTTAACGTTTGATGATGGGATTCATCAAAATAATGTAATACCGAATTGTAAATCTCGAAAAGGCTTCACAGCCTCAAAATTTCACCCCAAGCTATTTCTAAATCCCGAGAAACCCCAGGTACACATTACCTAATTGTAAATAAGTAAGTTTGTAAATGGGAAAAATTGTTTTGATATTTATATTAAGTATGTTTCTATATCTGTTTGTACATGCTATATGGTATTACAGCAAGTTATATTTGTACAACGCTCTTGAAGAGATTTTTCACAAAAAGGGTGGTGTGCCAATTATCCAATTATAATTACAAGAGGTTTTAGAAAATTATCCTAGCACGTTGTCGTCAAGCTATCTGCACATACTACCATTAGCGAAAATTTAGAACAATACTTTAGATTCGTTCAGATTTATTATGTGGTCTTAGATATTTCTTAGAATTGAATTTACATTTTAAGCACATTTCTAGATGTGCCTACAATTTTTTTTTTTTCACATTAATTCCACACAGAAATAATACATTATTTAACGTTGAAGCATGGTGGCAACTTCAAAACAGAAACCTTTTTAACAGTCTTTAACGAGTAGAAACCAGGACATTTCTTACATGTTTTTTAATCAATTATTTTCAAAGCGGGAACGGATGCGAATCAAGTATTTCGCTCAAATCCGAACATGGACCAGTCGAACCGGTTTCGGCTCAGTAATGAATGAGACGCTTTATTGAACTATCTTCAAAGCATGTTACTTAAAAAGTGGATAAACTCGAACATATCTGCTACTGTTTTAATCCCAGACTGCGCTGCATTCATAAACCTGCCATCAAAATGACAACATAATGGCCAAAGCAGCATTAAAACCACAATCATATTTGACACGGATGCAATAATGAACATTCGTTGAAATCGACGCCATTGGAATCGGCTTGTTTAATTGATTCTTTTGAATTGATTTTGGTAAATTTTCATTTCTGAATGTTGTTATCCAGAGTAGAATAATATTCATTATTACATAGGTACCTACATTTCCTTGCTAAATGTCACATAGATTCGTTAAATTCTTGTGGCTCATATTATGTGACTTTGAGGAGGAAGGCCGCAAAATGTTTTCAAGTAAACACGTTTTACATTATATAATTTTACAAATCTACGTTAAAAGTGATTTTTTACTCATATAGATAAGTTTACGTGGTGAATTATTCAAAAACATGATTTTATCAATTAGAACCAGTGTAAAGAAATTATGAACCTCCTTCTTCTAAAAAAAACCTTGTTAGAAAATATATTTAAACTCAAACCAATTTACTACAAAACACAACATTTTTGACATTAAATAAGAAAAAAGTATATTTTTATCAGTGTTTCAGAATTCGAAAATAGATTTAAGAAATATAATATAAGAAAATCTTTTCGTTGTTGTATTAGTAAGGTCTTATATTGAATCCTTATCATACATAATATTGGAAAGAATATGGTATGTGGCGGGAAGTGTTTTATTGTTTTTTATAAGAATCTACAGTTTTATTACGAGAAAGTTGCATAATTGACCTTACAACAAGAGAAGGTAACTGTCTTCATGATATTTAAAAAAAACTATCCCCCAAAAAATAACGGATTTGTGTTACTTCTTGATGAAATTTAACATACTTGACGTTTAAAATAAGAGAAAAATTACTATCTACGTATGATATGCGAAAACACTCTGCGTTAAGCCCGGACAACGCCGGGTACTACAGCTAATAATAATATAATTATAATTTATAAGTGATTCCGAAATTCAAACACACTTATTTTAATAACATCTTGGCATTATATCTTGAAATCTCCTACCATAAATCCATTTCTCTGTAGGCGTAGTTAGACGCAATGGAACGCCACACACCTTTTTCCCATACTCTCACACTCTCTTTCACCCACAAAACATTACTTCCTGCCAGTAAATTGAAGTTTTTTCCTTCCCATAATGTTAATAAAGGTTTTCGTTTGACGAGTACCAGTGAGTTAATTACGAAGCCAGTAATTAATAAAATCAGCAGGGTAAATAAAATAAATTAATTAGCGTAGTCCACGGACCGAATAAAGAGTAAATTTGAACTAAGGTTTGCGTCAAATACTGCAAGAATAATGAGAAATCTAGGTACTTACCTAACGATAAGGAGGTAATTGAAAATACTGGCGACAGAATTATTTAGACTCTCGACACAGGTGCATTAAGGCAACCATACACGAACAGTTTTACCTTTCTGAAACTGACCCCGTGCATCTTTTTCTTGTTGCCAGAACTCAATGGTTAGAATCAGGAGATAATGATTGTTGTCGGGTTGCGAAAATAGGAGTTTTTTTGGCGTTCCATAGATATGATTATGAGAATCATTTTATTACGCTATAAGAAGCCTTTGGAAATCGAATTAATTTAATTTTATTACTATAATTTATTAACTTTGCGGATAATTCATCAAAATAAGAATTCAACAATATTTAAAAAGTGATAGAAGTCATGAAAATTGATGAAAGAAAAAAAAGTTAAATGGCTTACTTTGGTAAGGTTTATAGGTTAATTTTAATGACTTTTCATCACTTTTTAAAGGCGTGTTGATTTGTCATTGAGTCATCATGGAACTAAACAAAACAAGGTAAAAGTACGTCGTGTTCACTATGGGAATTTATCAAATAATATTGATAGGTATCTACTCTGCAACTGGCCTACAATAAAATGAAGAGTCATTGATTAATCATGACTAGACTTAACTCCAATCCCCATTTAGAATGATTCATCAAAAATTTGATTGGCTCAACAATAAAGATGACCAATTTTTTATTGATTAACCTTTTGGAGAGTTTTTTTAACATTTTTCTTGTTTCTGCGTGTTCTTTTATCGACGAATGTTCAACGGGAATATTATTTATATTGATAATATAAATGGATTGGTCGTTACTCAGCAACCTACTGTAGGTACTTATTGAAACGGTTCCAAGGCAACTCAGGGCAGCGCCAGCTCAACAAACTTTGAAAAGTGATTTGAAGTTATTAAAAGTGATAAAAATTGATGAAATAGTGCCGAACTGCTCCCAATCGTCTGGAACCAGTGAGACTATGGCATCCCAATTGGGGTATGTTGTGAGGCTGAAGGTAGCGAAGAAGGGAAGGAGATGGGAAGAGGAATGTAGGGAAGTACCTCGCTATTCAGATCTAGTCACCAAACACGGCCAAAACCAGTTCAAGAAACGTTTCAATTTTGAATAATAGTCCTGTAATGATAATACATCTGCGCGATACTGAGAGTCTCTTCCGCTCTGAAACGTGCCGCTAATAAACTATATATTATTTTAAAAGAATAATTAAAATTAATCAAATAAAATTTACTTGCGCACGTTGGGAATCGAACCCGCGACCTCCAGCTTACTAGTCAAGAGCCTTACCCCTCGACCACGGAGGCCATCATTCTGACGTGTCCTATTTACCCTAGTTTTTTTCATCACTTTTCAAGAGTGTGTTGAAGTGTGTAAGTTGTCCGGTTACCGATTGAAAGACATACCTTATTCTTTTTTTGTTTTCACTTCTTACACTTAATATGTAGGGTTTTAAAAAACGTGTTTGGCAAATTAAAGATTTTTTGACACGTAAGTACATCTTTTTTTTTATATATTCAATAATATTGTTTTGGGTTTATAAAAACAATATTATTAAATATATAAAAAATAAAAATTAAAATGGAGTTCTTCAAATTAAACTAATTAACAATAAATAAACGTAAGTACATCGTTCATGATTCGTGATTCAATTTTTTTCAATATAAAATAATATGATATTTACGTAACTTTAAGCATTTTAAATTAAAAAAGCTTATTTCTTCAATAATTGCAAAATAACTTTAACAGTACATGAAAATAAAATTCTTTGTACATATATACCACTATTTAATAAAAAATGATCGACATTTTTCGAAACCAATGGTTTCTTCTTCAGGATAAACGTATAAAATAATAAAAATATATTATTAGGAATAATTATCGGCTTGAAACACAAAAATAAATTGAATAAATCTTTTTAGAAAAAATATAAATCCAGCCGACGTAAATCGAAGAACAAAAGAATGTTTTTTGTTATTTGTTTTTTGGGGTGTTATGCCGTGTTGCGCTAACTCCTTTTTTAGCTAACGTTTTGGACAACGTTACCTTGTCTATCATCAGGGCAGATGTGTGCACAAAATGGATTGTTTAAAAAAATTTGAACAGTTAATTAAATTTCAACGTTCATTTGCGAGTTCTTTGACTGTTCTATTCTTCGAAGTTCTGTTATTATATTATTATAGGCCAGTTAATTGACAGAAATTAAATAATAACAGAATTGAAATTTTACTTTCAAATTGAAGAGTTGTTCAAATTCTCCGAAACAACCCGTCCTTAGATTTTTTCAAATTATATTTTTGTTTCGGGCTAATAATTATCGCTTATAATATTTTGTTATCCTATGTGCTTTGCATAAAAACCTTTTCAAGTCTTGTAAATATAAGTTTCCTTTAGTCAAAATAGTGTAAAATATTATTATTATACGTTTATACTGATGAAGAAACCATTGGTTTTGAAATATGTCGATCCTTTTTGGTAAAATAGTGAAGTATACAAAGAATTTTATTTTCATATTAAAAACATTATTTTTTTAATAGTAATTTTGAAACAATGTAAAATAAGTAAGTAATGGAAACATATGAGCTATATACTCGTAACTACAAAACCCGCAGTGGAAATGCTTGCTACCGTCAACTTGACATGAGCAAAAATAATTATTTTGACTGGTGTAAATTGTCACTAGGAAGAATTTACTAGAAAAAAACCACATCCAATAAAACACAAGTGAATTTGAATGAATCTGATCTTATCCAATCGAATGATAATCTTAGGACGGGTTGTTTCGGAGAATCTGAACAATTCATCAAATTTCAACGTTCATTTTCAAGTTCTGTGAAAGATTTTTTCAAGTTCTGTTTTTATTTCAGTTTTGTCAAGCAACTAGCCTACAATAATATAAAAACAGAACTTGAATTAGTCTTTCACAGAACCTGAAAATGAATGTTGAAATTTGATGAATTGTTCAAATTCTCCGAAACAACCCGTCCTTAATCAATCCTAATTAATTCAAATACCACCTGGAAATACTCATTCAGTCAATTAGATACTCGCTTGTACCTAGATTCAATGCAGTTTCTGCAACAATACTTTATCAGAGATGCCTAAGGCGATGCACTACGTAGTAATGCAAAATCATGTGTTTTTGGTTTGAAAAGATGCTTTAATTAAATACTGCGAGTAGAATACATCTTGGCCTTTGTAATGATCGAGTATTTTTTAGATAGGTCTTTTAATAAGCCTAGAAAAAAATAATGTATAAGGCCTATAAAAATTGCTTTAAAGTTCAAAATCTCCTACTTATGAACCCATTTTAGGTTATGATTTTATTGTTTAATGTGGAAAATTAAGTTTTTTATAAAATGATCGGAAAAAAATTAAATGTTTATGCCTGAACAATGAACATCCATAAAATAAAATAAAAAGCACTTTTTGGCCATGTTTTTTTCTTGCATAAATCAAAACAGGCGGATGGTGTTAAGCGGGAATTTAAACCTTATCGCCATCTAAGTAAGTGGTGTTATTGATGGCGGCTTGATTTAAAATATTTAAATATTACACGACGTACTGCATCGCCTTAAATGATAATTTTATCAACCCATGTTTTTTCATAAGCAACTTTGTACATAAAAATAATTGGCTTATTTTTTGGATGTTTGGTTTTTTCTCTCTTGTTCTAATGATGTTTTCTATTATAAAAATGGAGATTATATTGCAGATGATGTTACTGAAATAGACGTCTTGAGAATTGATAGAAGATAAGATTACAATTTTCAAAAATCTTTGTGTTTGAGGTTGCTCACCCTATATAAAATATTCTGTTAACCACTGGAGTGATTGGTGTCGTATATATGTACATACATCTCAAAATATTAATATGACATTGTTTACTGCGGCTTAAAGCCAATGAATCCAACTAGTTTTCGCCGTTTATCCTAAATTTTTATAATAATAAATATGCCAAACAAATTACTCCAGTGGTTGAAAGACAAAGTCTTTATAAATAAATTCGTTAAATATATGGCTGTTTAGGTAGAAAAATTATGAGATATCGATAATCTAGTTCACGTTTACCCGAAGAGTGAAATGTTTATCCAAGTGTGTGAAAAGTTTATTTTATGAAGCGAAAATCCTACATATTAAATAAGGGTATATTGTTTCTGGTAAAAATAATGGGGGCGGGATGGAAAGGCGCAATGGAAGGTTTGGCTGATCAAATCTAGTACGAGTAACTAATAAAGTTACAGCAGCAAAAACAAATGTTTTATTTCTGAATAGTGGTTTAACAAGAAGGATATTTTGAAATTAAAATTAAGAATACTAGAAAATCTTTTTATCTGGCAAAATATCTTGAACATTAATCAATAATCAATAATTAGTTTATATTTAACAAGTTCCTATTACTAATACGTCAAATGCAGCTGAAGGTGCATTTTTTGCGTTAAGTGTGCGGAGAAATGGTATTTTAAGTAAAATACCAATACGTCATCACGAAGTCGGAACACGTGTTCATGATAATCCTAATATTTTCGCATTTTGCCATTATACATGCGATTCCGATGTATTAGGAATTTAGTAAAAGTTTTTCAAGAAACGGACTTTAATCCCGTTCACATCCGGAATATCAATTTGTACAGATTCTTAATAAATTAGATATACTCATTTTCCTACGTGTGGGTAAAGCAAAGAAGTTACGAAAAAAACGAATTCGAAAATGCCAAAAAATCCTAGACGGCTAAAAGCAATTCACAAATTGAAAAAAAACCCTAAAGAATCACACCTCAATCCATGAATACGGATATAAATATTTCATCAGTGGCTGAGATGCTGGTTCTAGGTAGGGAGAGGAGGAGAGGAAGATCGATGTGGTGTCTCGCCGATAGACAGATGTGAGGGTGCTTTAGGCGGTAGTTAGAGTAGTAGTTAGATAGGGGTGAAAACTTGTGGTTTGAGAGCACTTATATGATTTATCTTAACTTATAATAAATAGATTTGAGTTAGAAGGTTTTGGGACTTTTTTTCTTTTATTAACCATATAAAATAATTTCCCTTAGGGCCTATGTCATCTTTTGGGACGCTGTGTGGAGGGCCTTTTTTAACGAAAGGAACGAGAGGAAGTTCTGGAAAGATAAAAGCTATGAAGATTGGGTAGGAATCTAGGGATCAGTGTGTCCAGTGACGGACATATGAATTATATCAAACGCAGCTGGTGGGTAGACGCAACCTGAACACACTTCACCCGATGAACCGGAGCACCCCTGCTAAATCACCAAACGTAGCGAACCACTTGGGGTGACCTATGGCAGAGGTGTTGGTTATCCAATAAATGGTTGCCGGGACGGTGGTACCCAAACCTGCCTCCCAAAATAAAAATGAAAATAAAATCGAGCGCACAATGCATATACCTTGGTTTCTAAATTCAATCAATTAGTTTGAAGAGCTTTTGAAAATCGGGGAATTACTTAAGATGGTTTTTAAGAAAGGTTGAAATTTTTTCACAAAATATTTAACGACTTAATTAATTTATTCTTTCGACCGGTTTTGACTTCATCGGGACAAAACATAAGCTAATAAACCTTTACAGCTATTTGTATCTGCATCCTACCCTTGCGAAGCCCTTCTATTTTTTTTTCACTCCACTATTTAATATTCACATGAAAACTATCGATATTTTGAGCTAGTCGATCGCTTGGTGAGTTTAGACGGGTTGTTTTACAGAATTTAAAGAATTCATCAAATTTTGAAGTTAATTTTCAATCTGTGAAAGTTCTTTTCAAGTTCTTTATTATATGTTTATTATATAATTCTGAGCCAGTTGCTTCACAGGACTGGAATGATGACAGAACGTGAATATAACTTTTACTGAACTTGAAAATAAACTTTGATGAATTGTTCAAATACTGTGAAAAAACCCATCCTATGACGCTTGGTTAGCTGTCGGGTTCGATACTCAAAGCGAGCACCTGATTTACGCCCACAAGTCATGCTTAGTGGTAATGCATTTCCAATAAACTTATTTTCAAATTTTCCTACCATTTATTAAAATATTACGTAATTGTAAAAAGCATTCACTTTGTGGCTCATCATAATTTATAATAAAAACACATAAATTTGTTTTTGACCACGATAGTTTTATTTTCACTCTACCGGTTTCGGAAGATCCCTTCCTTCGTCAGGAGAATATTTAAAACTGATTTAAATATTCAAACAGTTTTAAATATTCTCCTGACGAAGGAAGGGATCTTCCGAAACCGGTAGAGTGAAAATAAAACTATCGTGGTCAAAAACAAATTTATGTGTTTTTATTATATATTAAAATATTCTTTTCGAACTGAATAACGTCGTTAGTTCCCTCTATGTGCCGGGAGGTAAGAATCAATTACGAACCGTGTGGGGTTACAAGGGTACCCCATATGTCACGAAGCGATCGTGTCTCTTGGTATTCCTATTGTTTTTATCCAATCGCATTCAGAAATTAGTTACTTCCGTCCGTTTTAACCGGGGGTCATCTATATGTATGCCCAGCAGTCAACCATTGCCTAATGCAAGACGATAAATAGGATGAAAAAAATTAGATATATTATTATACACTAATTTCGAGTTCTAATTTATGTTGTAATTTGATAGATATTAGAAAATAAAAAAAAATGTAATTCAATTTTTTTCTTATAGTTCCTAAATTATAGAGTGTATGTAGTAAAAAATACAATTTAAACAGAGCACAAAACTTTTGTTTGGAGTAAGTGTTTTACCCCCTTCGGAAAAGAGATGTTAAGTTTATATTTCTCATATTACACTATTGATGCACAGTGTTTCTACAATTATTTCATCAAAAACAATACATTTTTTGTCACATCTGCATAAAACATTTAATTTCACTGTATCTGTTTTACTAGGGATATTAAGTGTCGAGATAAAAAGACGGAAAGTTTATTTTAAAACACTCTAATTATAAATAGATCAAAGGTTGTCGATCACTGCGTAAGTTCCACCAGGAGTACATAACGCCGGAGGAGGGGCAGATAAGGAACAGGAGAAGATTGCCACGTCCCAGTAAACGAGTGTGAGTCAACTTTCAGCTCATTTCGATATTAGGTACCCACCTAACTACTGTCATAAAATCTCGCGTCATTAAATACGCAGACGATCCGATAACTTTATAGAAAGGGAGGCTGGGTGATTTATAGTCCCGTCTTCAAAAAAAATCCTTTTGTTATTACACCCACTTTCCAACATTTTTGTTGAATTTGAACGTCATAAATCAAAGTAATAACTTCCTATTTTTTTTTCGACGTTCTGTATACGAATCATCGATTAACGGATCAGTCAAAACTGATATTCCTGTGTTTAACTAAAGTAACCACCCTTTTACCACCCTATGGGAGAATAACTCTGTTCACAAAAAAAAATCATTTTAAACTGGCAAGTGAAATATTTTGTGTCCCACCACCAGAGGCGGCTCGTGACTTTTAGTTATACTAGAGTGCTGCTCATTATTAAAAAAATGCTATTATTGATGGTTGATCTTGCAAAATGTAATCAAAAGTCACCACCCACCACTGCCTATCATAATAACAAAAAATAGCAAATATACGTCACTTCTGCACAAAAATTCTTCGGTTTTTGATGCTGTAAGATGTTTAGTGTTGACAGATATGTTAGAATTGTTTGATATTAAAATTCGCAAGGAAGGAAGAAAATAGACTGATGAGGCTTAGGTTTTTCATAAATGTATAGCAGATGAACGAAGAAAGGAATGTAATGCGAATATAAAAATATAAGCATTATAATAATAATAATAATTGGATAATTTGTAGAGCGCCGTTTTTGTGAAAAATCACCTCAAGGGCGCATTTATAGTAAAAGTATTATAATGAAAGCACAATTTTCGATTTACCTTTATATTTTTCGTACCTTTCATGTTCATTTTTTATTGCTGAATTTATTTAGGTATGTTCTGCAAAACATCCATTCTGGCGTAACAAAGATTTGCTAAATACAAACATGCTTTACAACAAACTGTTCATGTTTATTTTAATCAATATCTACAAAGTTACTACACATTGCTCTGTAACTATTTTCATAGTACATTAAGTACTTATGTTGTTCTCTCGTTAGTATATGTAATTATTTAACTCCTTTGTACAGAATTTTCTATGATAACTTGTATTTTATCTGCTTACATCGTTCTTATGTACTGTACACTTATTATTGTACTTCCGAACAACTTACATATAACATTGAACACATAAAAAAGCCTTCAAGGCGTGATTAAAGAGATAATTTTAAAATTTCGAAACTGGTAAGAAGGGTTAAAGTTTGCGTGAATCTGGTAACATAATTTTAAAATGTACCTTGGGTTTATTTTTTAATGTTAAGGATATAATTCCATAAATAACTTGCTTCCATCCTTATTATGTTTTAAATTTATGTCCTCCGTTTCCCTCTCAGATCGCATGTCTGACAGAAAGGTCAAGCTGACTTGATTAATCCAATTAAGTCCATAAAAATGAGACTCTTTTAAAAAATGACTCATTTTTTAAAAGATGCTGGTTTTTGCTTCCTGTTGTTTTGTTTTTGTCACCTTTGTCATTTTATAAATCTGATTTTTTTTAACTAACTCAAATTAAAATTACCCTTGACAGTTTGACATTGCCAACAAAAGAGAGACAGCTGTCAATCTTAACGCGAAGTTTTCCAGAATAAATTAAATGCTCGATTAAATAGATCAACATTTAATTGATAATTTGATTGAGTTTTCCACAGTTTTTTGTGCCTTGATTTAAATTATTATTTCACAATTATTTTTTCCTGAGTATCATAAAATATGAGTAACTAACTCACAATCACGCTATTTACCCGCAGGGGTAGGCGAATAGGGCATACTGCCACATGATCCCGTCATGTCACACACTTCTTACTTCATTCACATTTATACATCGTCTTACAAGTAATTTTATGTTATTCGAATTTCTTAGTTATTTTTTGTTTACATTTAATAATATTAATATGCAATTTATAAAAAAACGGTGTACTTATAAACAACTTCTGCGGTGTTGTTATTATTGCTCGTGATAGTAGTTTTGCCTTCCGAAGGCATCATAAAACTGTCGCAAAAGCAATCACTAACTAACTAACTAACTAACTAACCATCACGCCGTTTCTCCGCAGGGGTAGGCAGAGAGGACGGACCGCCAAACAACTTAGTCTTGGCACACACTTCTTGCCTCATTAACATTCATACATCGTCTCATACGTACTCTTTAATTGTTCTGACTCTTGACATGGCCCGACTCAAGTATCTGCAGAAAGGTGTTTTTAATAAATGAAATCATAATATTATTAAGTATCCATTTTTTTAAACTAAAACGGAGTTATACAAATTTATTAACAGGGCCTAACTCCAGTATTTAATTAAGAAATAATATGTATTAGTATACATAAGCTTAGTGCTAACACTGCTGTCTGCGTACTAAATACAACCTTTTATATTTCTGTATTTTTTTATTCGTTAAGAATTTAATTAAACTTCCTCTGAATCATTTAAAATTCGGAGTCTTAATAAAAAAGTATGTCATCTAAATGCAAGTATTTTTTAATTGTCATTATTCCACCAACATAAATATTCAAACGAGGGTTCTACTAAATCTATTATCCCCCAAGGTAATTAGCGTAAAACAAATGTTGATAAATCGTCACTTCAGTTAATGTTACCGATTCACGGACGCGCTGTCGCCTCAGCTACGTTAATTCTTTTAAAAAACACTATTTCTATCAATACTTCACTATCTGGTAGAAAAAAGAAGAAAGTTTTTTAAAAGTCTACTTGTATTTACACATTCCCTGTGACACTAGTCCTAACTTTTATTCTCACCTCCGTAACTTTATTTTATCTCCTACCTGTTTTCTATCCACTCCTATCCGCAGCGATGTGTAATGTCGGATGTGATGATGTATGACGTGTAATGTGCAAAGTACATTTCTTCTCTGGTAAATTATTATGCAACATCGGGTTACAACTGGTGGAACCATCAGAACGACAGAGAGAAATGAACTACAAAATATTTCCGCGTGCCGTGTAAGGAAATAGAAATATGCGTTGTATTTATTTGCATTTATTCACCTGGTAAACATGTCTTAACACTAACAAAATATTTCACATAATTATTTTGTTTTAGTTGTTTTTTTTTTACATATTGTTACATTTTATTTGAGTTTTTTCGACCACATCGTGGTAGTAAGTACGTATAAAGTACTATTTCTGGGTAAATTGAAAATAAATTGTTGCCCTTTAACCAAGACTGACCAAAGTACAGGCCCGTGTCACGTGATCAAGTCAGTGCCATCGAGCAACAACAGTTTACGAATGGTAGCGGTTGTTGTTGATTTTGTTATTGTTTTACCGTACGCATATTAATTAAACATTATTTATTGGATTGGACAATTTTAAAGTGTGTTATTTAGCAACATCACTGATTTCATAATTAGGTGGTTGCTCCCATGCCTGTACTTTAGTCGGCTTTGCTTCTATTGCAATGTGGAAAGGTTTTAAAGTTTCAACGAAACTGACGTCCGAAACCAATTTTTCAAGAATTAAATCTTCCAAGACTTTCAAGATTATTGATTCGCGGAAATAATAATGACCAATTAGTGTATCCTTTGTTCTTCCTGGATTATATTACTTCTGCAATTAAGTATTTATAGAATGTATTCAAACTGCAGCACTAGTAGTCCAATTTAAGCTTTTTTTTTATTATTTATTACATTTATTAATTACATTTGATAAAAAGAGTTGCTGTGTGAATGATAGATAGATGCCTTCAAGCGAGAAAGAATGTTTGCACTCGTCTATACAGGGTGTGCGCATGGTTAGTGCGCATAGTCTGGATATCTTTGTTACTAGGCTCCCGCCACACAACAAACGTTCTAACAGCAAAACTTTACTAATCATACAAATTTCATATTGGCGCAGCCGGCAGCGTTATTATTACTCTCATATTATATTACAGCGTTATTATTACTAAATATATCGTTTATCTCCACACTTCAGTGTTAATACTGAGGATGCCATTGTTCCATTGGCACTAGGTAGTTGAGACTCTTGCGCCGATTCACATGTGATTACAATGAAAGTGACACTAAGTTGAGATTTATTTGACCTTTTGATTTTCGATCCCTGGTACTACGATACATGATAAAGATTTGTGATGAATATTACCAACACCTTATATTTTGAATGCCCAACGGTCAGTGCTAAGGATTCTGATCATCTCTTTAAACACGCGATTAACTTAAACAAATTATCGTTTCATCGAACATTATAAATGATACTTTTAATACTTTATTACAGCGATGACGGCACGCAATACCAATCAATGTAAATACATACTTGTTTGTAAAGCAGTGGCGGTTCGTGGTATAAATCATTGGGAGTTCAACATTAAAACGTCTTTAAAAGGAAAGAAAACCGGCTTTTTGTGACTAGTTCGTCTTCTTCATCGAATATACTGAGTCACGTCACTTTAAAAGACTGCAGATATAGAAGACCGTTTCAAAATGATTTCCATAATACAATCATATAATTTCTAAATATAATCATATGATTTCTAAATACAATCATATAATTCCTAAATATATACATATGATTTCTAAATATAATCATATAATTCCTAAATACAATCATATAATTCCTCAATATAATGAGTAGCATTGAAGAAAGTAATTTAAAATAACAGTTGACTTAAAAAATTGTGCGTTTTGGAATATAAGAACGGGTTGTTTCAAAGAATTTGAACAATTCATCAAATTTAAAAGTTGATTTTCAAGTTCTGCGAAGGTTCCATTCAAGTTATGTCATTTTTTCAGCTTTGTGAAATAACTGGCATATAGTGTTATAGTAAGAGAACTTGAATAGAATGTTCAAAGAACTTGAAAATCAATTTTGAAATTTGATGAATTGCTTAAATTTTGTGAAACAACCCGTCCTTTGTGTTGAAATGCAAAAACAAGTAAATAAAACGTTTAATCAATTACTTGATAACAATAAAGCAAATATTGTGATGCACGTAATACTGTGAGTTTGCGTAAGTTTCAATGTTCGAAGCTCACACACTCAGAGAAGATAGAATATCACCGGTATGCGTTCGGTAATATTCTGGTCGGAGTCCAACATCGCGCATCGCTGCGAACTTTAATAACTTATTTTAGTCCTGAGATACGTACCAGCACCGAACGATACAGACCTGTTGTATTTTGTTAATTGTTCTACACCGGTTTTAGTTATAGATCTTTTACTATTTTCCTCAAGCCTTTCCACCCCAATCGGTTTGTAAACAGTCAGTCCACCTCTTCCTTGGTCTGTCTATGAGTCGCTTTTTTGACTGGGGCACCTATATGGTTACCACTTTTACCGAGCACTGGTTCACACGTCTACGTAGGCATGTTTTCAGTGTCAGTTTTATTTATTTGTAAGAAACAAACAGCTTTTACATAATATACAATGATATATATAAATATACAAGTTTACTGAAGTCAAGCCACAGAAGTTTCTTATGCTAAAGTTCATTGGAAATGATGTTTTAATATCTTAAAATTAATTTTGTGTTAAAGGAAGGGGAGAGGAAGAGGAAAATAGGAAGAGGACAGGAGATGCTCCCGATACATTCCACACTCTCATATTAATAATCGGTCGTACGCATTACTTCATATTGATATTTCTTTAGGTTATTACCAAGAATGTCAATGCTGTAAAATTTAGTATTATATTGTTCACATATACGAGGAATTGGGGAATTTTTTCGAATGTTTGTTCTACACAAGGGTAGATAAAATAAATCAGATTGTCGGGTTGATCTAGACGGAATATGAAGATTTATTAAATTATTTTAATATTTGAAACTGTTATTTCGTGGTGGAATTCCATTATAAATATATATAAAGAAAACAATTTTAAACTTTTTTCCACTTGTTTTTATTTGACCGTGACCGGTTTCAGCCTGTTAGGGCCATCTTCAGACTGGTAACTAACAATTAGCTGATAACCTTATGTTAGGTAAATCCTTAAATTGATAGTATAATACTTATTTGGAAATATCATATTTCACGAAAAACCCCTCATAATTCAAACCAACCTATTATGTTAACCCCTCCCCTCAATGTAATTTACCTATGTACATAAACCCTAGTTTAAGACAAAAATTGTACCAGTCTGAAGATGGCCCTAACAGGCTGAAACCGGTCACGGTCAAATAAAAACAAGTGGAAAAAAGTTTAAAATTGTTTTCTTTATATATATTTATTAAATTGGTAAGTTCTGATGAGTCCAGACCAAAGAGTATCTATGGATACTATTCTAGTTTCATGGTCCAGACCATTATTTAGGATTTTAAACAAGAAGATTTGATCAAAAATTAGACGTCGTATTTGGAGGGAGTTAAAATTATGAAATTTAATGGATTCAGTATAATTTGAGATGTGGTTTTCTTTGACTAATGGTGTTTTTTTGCTATAACGGTGCTTGGTTACAATTAACAATATTGTTCTTCCAATGAAAACAAATTGTAGTAATATGGCGTAAATATATAGTAAACATAATAGGTAGGATACTATTTTATCAAGTAATTATTAAATTCTATGGAAATAAATCCCTTTTGAATGTATCTACATAATGCGATAAATTATATCACGGACGTTTAAGCCCCCCTAAGTAGCCACCTAATTCTATTCCACAGCGACTATTAATAATTTGGGAATATTCATAACTATAATCGGGAAGGCTGAAACGTACTCGCTACAACACCAAATACCCGGAATTACTGAAAATTAGTTCCCTTATCACTATAATTACGCTATAAATATATTTTATAGTAGTAATAATGAAAGTGATAAAAAATATATCTTTGTATTACACCACTTATTTTATTTACCAACAAAAATACGAAAATCTCTTTTCGACAGCGAAAACTCTTGAATAATGTACGTTATGTAATAAACAGAGCTATTTCCGTTAAAAATCTAGATGACCCTTTGTAAAGCATCCCCAAAGATGAATTGACCTCAAGGGAAATTATTTTCCTCTTGCATCATGATTTTTCATCATGAACGTGGAAATATCCATTGTCTTGTAAAAAAATATTGTTGCTTACATATTTTCAAGTTTATTAGAAAAGGGGTGTTAAAAGGGATAAGCCGGTCAGTAAAACTAGTACATATTTTTATATTTTTAAAGATTTGTTTTCAGAAAATACAGTATTTTGAGTGTTTTAAACGTGGTTTTGATGTGTAATGTTCGGGTTTACTGTTTAATTATATTCTTAGTATGGAATACACTTAATATCGGAAGTAATCAATTAATGCTTTGGTTCGTCAAGATTAAAAGGAATTTATTATCGTTATTACAATGAATCTATAGCAGGACATACGTCCGTTCTATCAAAGGCTGTGAGTCAGTATAACGGGGGAAGCGACTGGAAGTTATGGGCTGTACTTGTAACCATTCAGGTACAGCCGAAATGCTGTATCTGTCAGATGGTGTAAGTATCGCCATCTACGAAAATACCTTAAAACTACATAACCTGGATAGTAATAACTTAGATCTACACTCTATCGACATCTGCTGGGCGGTATAGAAACTACAACCAAATAACACTGCAGGTAGAAAAGTACACTCATACTCTATAATAGCTTTCTCACAAGTTTGCTGCTTTTTTATATTCCTACTTTGAAGAATTGTTATGTGCCTACATAAAATTGAAATACCACTTCAAATCTGATTAAAAAACGTTGTTATAAAACTTCAATCTTAGTTTGTGAATAAACGGATACTTTAAGAACATTCAAACCCTTAGAAATTTACGCGTAATAAGTGGATTATTTCTAAATCATCTCAAATCTCCACACTCCCATTATAATCTGTTCTTCGAACCACGTGTAAACGATATTGTAACGAATTATCCTGCGCATAAAAGTTACCAAGCGGATCTGTAAAATAATGCGAAAAGTTCGTGCCTCCAGCCCGGGCGGCCTGCCATGAAATTTAATATCAATTCGAAGAAGTGAAAATATTCACTGACATGGAAGTAATCATGCTGAGAACAGGATATTCTATAAACTGGAACTTTATTTGATTTGAAAAGAGTGTTTATTTATCGTTATGCAAACATTATCGTAATATTTTTTACACCTTTTCTGTCACATACGAACCATCGGCTATTTATAATTATGTCAGTCTCATCAAATCAAAACGTTTCACCCCGTTTTGCCTCCATAATATTATACTTAAGCGTATAGTGCTGCTCTACCGTATGACAGAGTTCCGTTGTCAGTTCTCTTTCTGTTCATATAATACAATATGTCGTTTATTGATCTTACATCACATACGATGTGATGTAAGATCAAATCGTATGTGGTTTTATTCACAAACGTATACATGTTAAGTAAGATACGTTAAGCATTTGTGATTATTTAAATTTTATTTTATGAATGTTTTTTCTAGTGAGAAAAGGATATGGGTTACATCAGGACTCTCATCGGGTACACCGTTATTGCCTAGAGAAGGTCAAAAATTTCCCGACCAAATTGTTTTTTATAATTTATTGCTGATCACATTTGAAGTACCGCCATACCACACAATTTTTTATTTTTTAAACTACCGTAGAGTCCGAACTGCCGGGAGCGAGGGGGCTACCTTAATTTGACAAATGAGCTGCTCGGGCGTAGACCATATTAACTAACAAAAACTAGTTTTGTGATTTGGCATTTTGATTTTTTGGATGCATAAAAATAATATAATTCGTAAAAAATTATGAGTTGTTTTTTATTAATCTTTTATTACATTACAATACAAAGTTATGTCCATTGCAATAATATAATGAAAAAAAAAATATTAAACTTGAGAAATGAGTAAAAGTTTTTTGGTTTCCATCTTTTACATGAACACAAGAACCATTTAACGGTATTATATGTTCCAAATCTAATAAGTGCAAAACAGAAAAAATTGCCATTCAAAATATACGGTAAGTATATTGAATGTGAAATTAATGTAAGTTCTATAACGACATAATTTTTCATCCATGATTTATCATCTGGATCCTCGTGAATAACAGAAGACGCAATTGATTGATAACATGACATGCCATGAAATAACAATGTTTTCAAGTAAACAGTGGCATGTGCATGTAGATACCATCAAAAGCTTTTTAAATCAGTCAAAATTATATCATGTCAAACACGTTAATTGAAAATACTTTGCTTTACATAAAACAGGTAGAAATGCATAAAATCTTATTGTGGTCGTATCTTCGCTACTTGAAGACTTTGGGTTTTTATTTTAGGCCGAAAAATGTGGGATCTGCTACACTGTCATCACTGTCAAAATAATCAACAGAATTTACAATATTTGCAATCACTTCATCCATTAATCCATCCCTCATCCGCCATCTTGCATCAGTTACCATTATTTACTTGAAACATTATGTCGGATACCATTGATTACATATCTCAAGTCGTCTATTAAAACAGTGCTACAACTATCAGAGTGATCTCCAGTGAAAGAAGGAGACATCGGAAAACCTCGCTTACAAGAAAAAAACGATTTTTTTCAAAAATGTCAGATAATATGGTCTACACCCGAGCAGCTCAAATGTTGAGAGGAAGAAGCGAGTGAGAAAGGATTAAATTGAGATGTGACATGTTGGAAATTACCTGTTCCAGGCACCTTGAGAGACACTTAGATACTCCGCATTACGTATCATTCCAGCAAATCCTTTATTCCTTCTTTCCGATAACAACCAAGAGATGTGTCTTACTAGCCCCGCCGTAAAAGCAATGAGATAACTGCTGGCGATATGCGAAGCACATTCATGGGTTCGCTGTATTGATGCTCCATCTAGTGGCCAGAACGAGTCAGCGCTTCCGGATATCCGAGAACGAGCCCCTACTTCATAGAGAATTTCGCTCAAACCACAGCAATACAACTGTTAACTGTATACTTTGTACGTGTATATTCAAATTCCCATTTTGTATTATTTAATGTAGTCGTGTTATGTTATCCGTGGTCAATTCTTTTTTTTTTAAATGCATCTATTTGAATTTCACTTTTGTTTTCTTGAAAGAAATATCGGAAGCTGAAATTAACCGATCAATCTGAAACTCGGCAGATAGACTCGTTGTTGATGATATTACATTCTGTCAACGTGATGGCAATCACGCATACACACGTGGACATACACGCATTTCTCTAAAATCGGATGACGTTACAGAGGTAAATAATTGAAGAAAAAAGTCGGTCCAACAGAATCGGGATTTGGCTCAGTTATTAGCGTGCTTCTGGTCCTTGGGTAGGAAGGATAAATCCTCAATTAAACCAAATATATATACAGGATTTTCCAGTAAGAGGTGTTATTTTGATATTCAATCGTAAAAGATCAATGGTTTCGTTGCTTGTGTGGCACGTAGCGCCGTCTTGTTAAAAGTAAACGTTATCCAGATCAATACTATCGAATTTCAGCCATAACAAATCATTAATCATCTCTCGATAGCGATCCATTCACCGTAACTGTTGCTCTAGCCTCATTTTTGAAAAATTAAGGTCCAATGACTCCGCCGGACTATAAACCACACCAAACAGTCACACGTTGAGGATAGAGAGGCTTTTAAACAATAACTCTTGGGTTTTCTGAGCCCCAAATGCGACAATTTTTCTTGTTGACAAAGCCACCGAGGTGGAGATGGGCCTCATCACTCAAGATGATTTGCATTTGATTCACTCAAGTGAATTTTAATAATTTCAATTCGTTGTTGAAGCGTGTATCGTTCCATTTTTAATAATGGCGTAGTTTTTACTTGTCAAATGTTAAAAAACGACAGCTGCAAATGTAACATCTACCGAAATAGCGGGCTATTCAAAATAACACCTCTTATTGGAAAACCCTGTATATCTATTAATAAAATTATATATTACATGGCAGAAAAGTCATCGCAAACGCCGCTCTGTTCCACTGAAGTTGTAAAAAGTACCAATTAAATACATCATTCTACCTTTTTCCGAAAATGTTTATATAAATATACCTACGAAATAATTGGCAATAACATGTTAAATGTCATACTGCCAACTATTGGGTAATTTCCGAATCGTTATCATCTCTCAGAACCGGCTTTGCGTAAAATGAACCACAAGGTACCATAATTTGGAGGTAGGTATTAACATGATAATAGTGGTATATCAGCGGAGACCTACAATTTATGGGATGCGTGATTGCCATTACAAAAATAGGAAACGCGTCGCGATTTCTGTCCGATATTCAAAATATCTAAGGTAACTAAGATATTATGTAAATAGTTTAAGGTTGTTGCAGTCATTCAAAGTTCAAATAATTTAAGAATGTGTAAGTTATAAAGATACATATTATTGTAAACTAAAGTCGATATAAAGCTTTTTAGTATGCATGTGAAGATAAACGTTTTGAAAATCTATTGCAGCTAACCAATAACTTTAACACGGTAATATCCGGCTAAAAACTATTCCGTCTTTTTATGGCATAAATTCAGATTTCTAAAATTTTTTCCTTGTAGTAAAAACGAAAGTGAAGAAGCAAATGTATTATGAAAAAAAACATATATCCACGCTATTATCGGTCTATATTTAGTTGATGATTTAAATGATGCATCAGATGTGCCCCGATAATCCTACACGAACCTCTAAAATGAGTGAAATTTTTTTATAAATTAATATTATTTATTTATTTATTTACACATATACGGCACAACACGTGCCATTAAAATAATTGACATACTTATAATAGTACAACAACATGAAGAATAACAGTATAAATGTTAGTAAAATTTAAGAAAATAGGTAAAAAGTAAGGTAATAAGTAGTGTATAAAAACTATAATGTATAAAAGTAAATTGTAAAGTGAATAGTTTAAAATATAAAGTATTAAAGTACAAACCATAAATTATTAGGAAAAAGTAAAAATAAAAATTTAAGATTGAAATAAAACAATAAAATGTACCAATAAGATACCTATCTCAAGGTACCGACAAAGATTTAAATATAAAAAGTAATAAATCCTGGATTATGTTAACCGATATGATAAATTTTACAAGTACTTATGATTTCTAGTGCATTAATGGTTTTAGAAGTACTGGTAGGCATATTATGTTTACATGATGTATTTACGTGGTACTAGCAAACAAATTTAGTTTAACGCATCTTTTGTATGAAGACAGATTACCGGCAGCGTGATCAATATTAGCATATTCATTGCCTAAAATATGCAAGCGATTTATGGTTGAGTTTTGTTCTGCGTTCGTCATAGTATTGTCACAGTGGAAAGGTGTTTTGAGTCGAGTCGGTCTACTAGGTACATGGTAATTTATTAATGAGACCAATTCAGGGAAGTCAAACCAGTTATTGTTTATTTTAAATAAAAAAATAAGATCATTGAGTATTCTTCTATCTTTTAACGATAATAGTCTCATTTTTTGTAATAAAGATTCATAGTTTATGTCAACCGCGGGAATACCTAATTTGAAATTAATTGATCTGAGAAATTTGCATTGGATTCTTTCAATGGAGTTTGCATGGCTTTTGTAGAAAGGGTTCCATTTAGGGGAATTGTATTCTAAATGACTCCTAACCAGAGTTGTATATAGTATTTTAAATGTTTGGATATTTTTAAAATCTTTACAAATTCTTACAATGAAGCCCAGAATTTTCATTGCTTTACCAGTTATTATATCAATGTGATTGGTAAATAGTAGTTTAGAGTCGAAGGTTATTCCAAGGTCCCTTATTACAGGTACTGACAATAAACTGTGATTGTTAAAAGAGTAACTATATTTGATAGGGTTTTTAATTCTATAGAAACTCATGATTTGACATTTTTTTATGTTTAGTGTAAGTTTGTTAATGGTACACCATTCTACGAATTTTATAAAATTGGATTGGAGGGACAAGCAGCAAATTATGAGCAAATAAGTCGTGTCTTTTTTGAAAGAATTCTGCTAGAACGTCCATAAATTCACACAAATTTAGGAGAGCAAAATAAATGCAAACTTCGCAAAATACGTTCAAATCTTTATTATTTTTTTTTAAGTGAGTTACAACACTGAACAAAAATTAAATCTTTTATGAAAGTTTTAATTTCCTCTTTAATTATTAACTCTTTAATTTTTTATAAAAAACTTATTAAGGTATGAACACTTACCCAACACCCTGCAGGATACGTGTGAAATAGTGCCAACAGTTACTGTGTTTCTACCCCACGTACGCCCATGCATCACGTAGCCCCAGAATGAAAATTGCAACGCCACGCCACTGGAGTCAGGGAAGTAGATCGTGACCATATTTTAAAGTTTCTTGAGAGAATAAAATATTTATAATAGATATACTGGCGCGCATTATTTCCACGTACATGTTCATGAAAATGAGGTTATGGTAATCTTCCTGCGAGCTAGGGGGTTCGGATGGCATTTTAACCATGAAATATTAAATATTTTTCGGGTTAACAACCAAAAACAGGGAAATTTTTTAAATAAAATATTTTAAAACATTTCTTACATTTTTTTTTAAAAGTGAAAACCGTGAAAGAGTTCTGACTGCTACCAACCGTCTAGAGACAGTGAGACTATTGCATCCCCAATTTGGCATGTTGTAAGGCTGAAGGTAGCGAGGAGCGACGATAAACAAGAAGGTGGGGATGTAAAAATTAAATAATTCATTTAAAAAAATTTCAATTTGTGCCTTCTCTTGGAAGAATTGAAACAATATTTATTTTTTCGCTATATCTTGTTTCTTATTTATTTTTAGTCCCCTAATAAAGATAAAAAGAACATAACGATAGCCCAGTGTTAAATTGTGTAACATGTCCAAATCCATTTTTTTGACATATTCAACTTTTTTTTCAAACATGATCTCTCTAGGCAAAATTTAACTAGTTTTAACGTAAGACAATACCATAAAATAAAGCCAGAGTCTTAACGACGTAAGTGAAGCAGCCGTGCACAAATTTCGACGCGCGGCCCTGATGTATTGGACAGATCTGCGGTTGAATTTGCCCTATCAAATCTTTAAAATAAAGTGGGAATCTTAACGACATAAGTCATAAAGAAGTGTAAAAACATTATTCAAGGCGCAGCCCGGCGTAATAGACGGACTTTCTGTCGACTTTGCACGGAAAGTTACTAATACATCGTCTAGAAAAATAAAATCAGGTGCTCACCGCTAGTTTTATAGTTGAAAAGCGTTTTATAAAATTTTCAAACCGTTTTATTAAAAATATTTTAAAGGTAAGGTCTTGTTTTTATTTATTTTAAATATAAATAACTGATATCCGTAGAGATCCCTCTAGAAAAATTTGAGTTTTTAGTAATACGTTCATCAGAAATAATTAAAAAAGGGGAGCGTCGAACAAACCCCTGTTATGAGAATCTTATGTCGCCTTAAAGGGAAACATTTCAAAATGTGGATGTTCGAAATTGAAATTCACAATCGTCGGATTTAAATGGAAATAGATTTGTGTAAAACTGGTTTCATCTAAATATTATGATATATTATTATAACAGGTTTTTCGACTCTTAAGTAGTCAAAAAAAAATTATCGTGTTCAAACATCGTGATAATTTATGTACTAATCAGGAAGCCTATAAATTCATTCGTAAAAGGCCTGCAATCCCGTTAGAACATGTGTTCCGACATCAAGATAATTTATCCGAAATGTACAAAAAGTTTATCAGCAAACTTTTTAATTCATTTGTTAAATGCCTGCCATTTCATTTTTAACTGGATCACCAATAATTTGAAGAGATTTTAATTGGGATTTTTAAATTTTATACTATCCTTACTGTTAACCAAAAAACCGAGGTACGTATGACGTCATGCGTACCCCATCAGATTTTGATCGTTTTCGCGGGCTTTAATTTAAACTCTGAAAAGTATTTTAACTATGAAATCGACAGTTGTAAATACAAAGTACCAATATTTAAGATAAAAGGTAAACTTTCCTAACAAAATTACAGCAATACCATATTTTCATAAATGCATAACACCAGAAATAAGAGATCGAGCAATTTTGCTCTTCAAAAAAATATCTGCTTTATAATTAATAAGTTTTAATAGGTAAAAAGCAAAGTATGCTACGATGCGGTGTGAAATATTTGATCCGTTCCTTCTCCATAGTGTACTATACACCTTTCTCCCTTACTCTCCTTCTTTCCCCAACCTTCCCCAACCTCCTCCTATCTTGACAGTTCTCCCATGACTCACTCCCCGCGCTGGGTATCAACATACCCCCAAACATTATGCAAGTTATCTCCTAAGCTCCCCTAAGGCACTGACGTCATACGTTATGTTCTGCGTATATCTCACACACGAACCTTCATAAATTATAAATAATAATAATAAATTTATCTTTATGTGTATTTTAAATAACGTATGTGTTGTTGTTCCTTCCACGTTCAAAATACAATCAACATAGCTTCCCGTTTTCGTCGTCCATACGCTATAACAAAATACATATTATGCTTCACTGTTCTAAACATTTGATCTATGCTTTCAAGTGCCTACTGGTCTTGTTTATCTCGTTAATCCAACATCTCTAAAGCGGGTTTTCGATTCCCCTCACGGATTCTCTCGGGAACTATACGTCATCGTTCTCCGGGCGATGTGATCGTATAATATCCTTTACCCATTGTCGTAATATATATAAGCTATCGTCAATTGTGTTGTGTTTTTCTAGATCATCTTGTCGTACGACGACGTTGTTTGTTAAATTTTTTTTTAAATACCCAAATGCTAAAAAAAGCCAAGGTTCAAAGTGAATTAAATAATGCTATTCAAAGATAATTCAGATTTAAACCTATATAATCAACTAGATAGGTCCCTCGCTTACACGGTTTGTATATTTATAGCAGATGGAGGAGTGAACATATTTGAAGCACAAGAGTATGGTAGAGGTCAGAGATGACCAGGAAAAACAGAACTAAATAAAAATACTGGTGATGAGTGATACGAGTCAACTAAAGCAAATGTTTTATGCGATCGGCGAAACACGGAGATACTTGTATTGCAGCATGCCGTAATCTATTCGGAGAAGAATAAGTGTTCTCGATATATTCTGAATGACTAACATTTTATCGGGAACATAGCATGCTGTCACTGTTTAACAGGATCATTTGTCTCCGTATAGTTAGTTACTCTGTTTTAAATATTATTACATTACATTTAATTTTTTTTTATTATTTTTGGAAACAAACAGTACGTAGATAAAATTTGACGGTCCCGAAGATCAGTGTTGGATGTGCAAATTTATAATTCGTTTGGCAGCAGGCTATTTAATGTTTCTTTTCTGCATTTTTACTGTTTTTGATAATATATTTCTTTAATTAATTAATTAAATTTATTTATTTGTTTGTTCACGCCTTGACGGCTTTTACATGCAAAGTAAATCATACAGGAGCATTATAACAAGTATATAGCATCATAAGAAGTATAACATAGTAAATAAAATAATAAGCTGAGCATAAAAGACATAAGTAGGCACAACACAGGTAGGTATTAGTATACGATAAGTAAATTGTATATTGTATAAAGGAGTTCAACCAGCAAATACTTATTTGGGCTCAGGCTACAGTACATTCAGGAAAATATAATAGAGGTTAAAACAAAATATCAAACAACACTATATTTCTTGATCTCAAAACAGTAAAAATGAATGCAAACAGTACTAAGGTTTTTAAAGGAAATTATCACAATGATCAGTACCGATGACATGTGTCAATGAAATATTTGGTGAGTGATTACTTACATTTTACAGGGAGGAGCTCGTTCATGCTAGGGAATGATTTGAGGTAAAAATATAGATAAACGATATATAGCAAAATGTTTGCGTGTGTGTATGTGAACCTGCATGTGTACCTATGTATCCGAATTTCGTCAAGTAGTGGAGGGTTATGAGGGCTCATTGATTAAGTTACCAGTTATGTTTTTCTTAAATGACGACAGGTATGAGTGTAATCCGGAAAAAAACCACAATTATTTTAATCAAACATGGATTTTTGGCTATCCTGAAACAGGGAAAATCTTCCTAGTTAGACAGTTAAATAAGTTTTTTTAATATTAGCTCCACACAGGTGGCCTTGAAGAAAGTAATTTCCTTCATCGCCTATGTCATATTCGGAGATGCTGTGTGGTGAGTCTTTTTAGGACAGGAAGGAGAAGAAGTGCCCACTGCAGTCAAAGGCGATGTTCTGGAGAGGACAAAAGGTATTCTTCAACCAATCTCTCCCGATCAGAATTGCCACGCAATTGGTGAGCAGATGCATCTGTTATCGACATCCGGACACACCTCACACCACGAACCCCAATGGTGACCAATGGCAGAGGTGTCGGTTATCAAATAAATGGTTCTCAGTATGGCTGAACCCATACCAGCTTCCTTAATTGCGAAAAACAGTTTATGTTCTAACTAAAATAAGATTAAAAGAAAAAATATTATTTGAAGAAAACAAAAGATCAATTTAAAAGGCCAGTTCAGTCCTGAATAACAATTAAACACTACTTCGGAAGTATTATGATCTTACGAGTAAACAGAAATCGAACCCTCATCATCAATATTCAGAGAACCATTACATCCCTTAAACCACAAATAAAAACCTTTACGCAACAATACACCCTTCACATGATTTATTCTGCCGAATAAAGTGCAGTGTTTAAGGGTGGTTGTTGTCAAATCACTTGTTGGAATGAATTTCATCGTGGACAGTAATCAATCAATGTCATACGCACTCAATTTGTCAGAAAATAAAATTGTTGGGGGAGATTGTATTTGATTGATTTTCTCATGTATGATGTTTGAGTCCAATTTTTCCGGCACGTGTACTGATTTTCCGGTTAGGATTATCCCGAATACCACGAAGAATGGTTAACCTTTTTTTCAATGATCGACATTTTTCTTAAATTTTCAACTCCTAAATTCATGGTATTTGAAAGAGAGAGTACGAAAAAAGTGTGCAATATAGTTGTAAACGATGAGAACTTGGAGAGGTCAGATGAGTTTGTGTATTTGGGAAGTTTGTTTACGAGAGATGGGAAGGCTGAGAAAGATATTGAAAGTAGGGTTAATGCAGGTAACTCCATTAATGGAGGACTGAACGCGGTTGGCGCTAGCAAAAAAATGTCCAAAGAAACGAAGCTAGCAGTCCACAATAGAGTGCTGATACCTACCCTGATGTATGACAGTGAGGCATGGAGCTGGCAGAGAAATGATGAAGGCAGATTAAATGCTGTAAAATGAGATGGATGTGCGGGTAAAACCATGTATGTTCGTGTGAGAAATGTGGACAACCGCAGAGAATGCAAGGCTGATATAAGCGTAATGAGTAAGATTAAGTGAGGAATGCTTAGATGGTTTGGGCACGTAGAGCGAATTAACGAGAAAGGAGTGTAAAGAGAATATTTTTTGAATGGTAGAAGAAGTCGGAGACGCCCGATGAAGACATGTCACGATAGTGTTAATCAGATACTTGACTCGAGCTATGTAATAGAAGAGTATATATGAATTGTGAATGAGGCAAGAAGTGCGTGCCAAGACCGAGTTATTTGGCGGTCCGTCCTCTCTGCCTACCCCTGCGCGGAAACGCGAAATTAGTTACTTATTATTGGAAAAAATAAAGGAATATGGTAATGTTCCTTAGTAACAAGATCCGAATAGCGCTATCTCCTTCCCCACCTTTGAGTCTTACAACATACCCCAAATTAGTATGCCGTAGCTCACTGGCTTTGGTTAGCAGATGGACTCACGTGCAGAATTCACACAATAAAGACTCAAAATTGGTTCTTTTCCATAAGGTAACAATATTTTTTTATTAGATAAGTGGTCCGATTATGATTATAGAATGATTGCAATTTTGTTGATGAAATTCTTAGAACTGATTTATTTTCATAAAGTTTTTTCATGGTAATCGATAATTTAGTTAATTAGGTTCGGCAAGTTGAATTGGTCGAGTTTAATTCCCATACCCGAATGATTCCTTAATTACGTGAGTTGAATAAATATATTTAGGTAATAGTATAGATCATGCACTTGGTATTTCCCAACATTCGTCCTCCCATCTTCTTCCCCACTTCCTTCAGGCTAACAACATATTCTATTTGGGGATGCCATAGTCCCACTGGCTATGAACAGTGGGGAGAGCAGTTGGGACCATTGTGCAGTATTCACTTAAAAAAAACTTGTCATATACAACATTTCGGCAAGTTACATGGACATTAACAAGAAGTAGAATGCTTATCATTGTTCTAGTGTAAGGAAATATTTCCATGTGTATGAAACGGTTCCATGATAAATCAACACATCGACAATTTAACACACCTTTAAAAAGAGATATAAACGATGAAAAAAAAAATTAAACCTAACCTAACCTAAACTAACCCAACCTACTTAACCCAGTTTATAGTTTTTGTTTCATCACTTTCGATTTTTTTATATAACTTTTTAAAGATGTGATGAATTATCATTTTAATAATTTATCCGGTCACCGTATGAAACGGACATCCGAGTACTCAGAGAAAAATAAGTATCGCTGATTTATTGAAATCCTGTTAAAAACGTGATAGTAATCCACTTCCTGATAAAATATGAGTCCATTCATAATATATCGGAACACGTGTTCATATAGGTGTGCTTTTCCTGATAAATACAATTACGTAAAGCGAGAGTATTAGTATTTTTATGAACACATGTTCCGCCGTCCTCATACCACATTCGCGTTTTACTGATAATTTGTTAGGAAATCTGTCCATTCATTCGTTAAAGACCTGCAGTCCCGTTTTTAACAGGAATACGAATAATTTTGACCAATTAAAAAAAAATTGGATGATCGGTAATGCCCATATGTCCATACGGTATTGACAAAATCCGTCATCTATGGCCAGATAGTGATATTTGCGAGTACGGTCAGAATATGATTTCGATAGTAAGTACAGAATAGCCGTTACTTTTAGCGTGGCCTCGAAGCTGTCAGATAAGCTGTCAATATGCACAACTGCACACGCCATCTATAAACTTAAGGGGACGGTATCAAATCTCGACTTCAGTACAGTTAGGTATTATTGCTACTTGTAAATGAATCGGTCGGCCGCTAGAACAGCTGCGGTTTCAAAACCAACACCTGCGTCTTTTGAGTAGATAGGGGGATGATTGACACGGTTTTGATAAAATACGAAATAAAAATACACGTGCTTTATAAAATTTATATTTATTTACTAAATAATGGATACAACTTGACAGAATAAAAATCATACTAGCAAAATAATGGATATACAGTCACATCTTTTACGCCCTGGACCTTTTTTGACGTCTCAGTTTTTTACTCAAAGTCACATAGAATCTAATCGTGTTTTGACTTGGAAAAGATTTTTGGTTCATAAATTTGATTGTATGGTTTGTGTAATGACAATAACTGTTTTTTTTTTAATATAATATTACCAGAAAGCAATGGGTGTGAAAAAAGGGGAAACGTAAAATTAAGTTACGACAAATATTTTTTGATTATATATTTAGTGCGATAGAAATGGAAAAAAGTTTATTTGTAAATCATGAATGTAATTTGAAAATTTATTTCAATGTTTTTTTCGTACTCGGGAAAGAATATATTTTACAATATTAACTTAGATATACAAAGAAGTAGAATGAAGTACATAAACTAAGAAAAAAACACAGTCTAAGATAGATATAAAGAAGTTGATAAAAATTGATATAAAATTATCTAAATGTCTTGGTTAAAAATACTTTTTTCATGTTTTTAGCATAATATCCTCGAAAAGTGCCAAAACTTTGGCTTTCTTTGTGGTTAAGGCTATTAAAAAAGTTTTTTGTACATTGTATAAAATACACTATAATTCTTACTATGCATGTTACCGGTAATATATTATTTTATATTTATTTTCTCTCTCTCTCATATATATATTTATATATTTTTTTTTAATAATTTATTTATAATACTACTACCCGGAATTAGCCATCAACGAAATTCAGTGCATTTATCAATGGATCTGATAGACATTAGGTAAGTTTTTAGATTTTCACGGCCAAAAGCATTTTTGTTTTTGGGGTGTTATGCCGTGTTCCGCTGACTCCTTCTGATGATGGACACTGCAACGCTGTCCGAAACGTCGGCTAAAGAAGGAGTTAGCGCAACACGGCATAACACCCCAAAAACAAACAACAAAAACTGATAGACATTGTTCCCAATCTTAGCGACAGTTTGAAAGGAATCGGTAGAATCGTTGAAAGCACCTTCACACTAGTCTCGCAAAGTCCATCTCCAAACTCCGTAATCCAGATTTTGCACCAAATCGGCAGAAAACTCAAGAAATTCAAGCTGGATGCTGAAGTTATGACGTTAGATCCGAGTTCAATGTACATCCAAACTCCTTAATCCCGGTTTTGAACCAAATCAGTAGAAAACTCGAAAAATTCAAAATGGATGCCAACATTGTGTTTTTTTGACGTTAGATCCGAGTTCAATGCACATCCAAACTCCCTAATCCCGATTTTGAACTAAATCGGTAGAGAACTGGAGAAATTTATGATTGATGCCGAAATAATGCATTTTGAAATTAGATCCGAGTTCAAGCCACCACCTACTCCGTTTTACCGACTTCGATAGAAGTCGGTAAAAATTTGTAGAAAACGTGTCCATCGGAATGATGTATTTTGACAAACCTTATTCTTCTTTTCCTCCAGTGGAGCTGTCTTTTTCGGCGCTGTACGCGCGAGTCCCTTTATTATTTCCCATTTATGTGCCCCTTTATTATTTACGTATTGGTACCTGAAAAAGGTAAAAAAAAGTTGAGACCGTAAAACAAGTTTCAAATTATATATTACAAAATAAATAATATTTAATTTCCACTTACCCCTTGGCTATAGCACCAATCTCCTCTGGATTCCTATTAGAAATTTGAAAGTTGGCCGAGGACTGGAGAATAAACAAAATAAGCGTGCTCTCACTTCCGAATTCACCTCGAGACTGACAGTGACTAGCGGTGTTCGGTCAAGCCATGGACAATGATTTCATCCATAGGATTTTGTATGACGGAAAAAATTGAAATATTCGGGAAGTTTAATTGAATCACAACAAAAATCCATATATGTTAAAGTGTTTTTTTATTTATTTAAAATGACCTGTATCACATTTACTTTGAGATGACCGATGGATTTAAAAAAAAAATCTCTCTGATAGGAGCTATTCTGCTTCCAGCGAAGGCATTTTTGAAGTTTTACGTAAAGTTGCAATGTGTATTTCATATAGAATAAAAAAGTTAACGATAAAAAAGTTAATTCACTGGTAACATAAGACATTTTTCTAACTACCCCTATAGAATTTTTAGATAAATTATTAGTGGTATTCCTTTTACTAGGTAAATACAAAGTGATGTTTAGCGCTATTTATGATACTTCCCCCTTAATTAATTCATCTAAGACGCGATGAACTGATTCCGTTCTAGCATAGAAAAACAAAAGTTCACCTCATGAATTAATTTACTCCATTTTTAGTGTCAAAAAGTACCTGAATATGGAAATGCAAATATATATTTAAGTTTACATTTCAATTCGAAATTGTCAATTTATTAGAATTTTTACCTTTTACGTAGCTCTCTCTTGCTTAGGAATGTCAATTCTTAGAGAGATGCGCCAGTGTTGCGAGCGGATATAAATTTCTGATTTATTGCATTATCAAAAATATGATATCAACAACGCAACAGTGCTCGTGCTTATAAAATCATCTATAGTTTCACTTATCGATCCGATATTGTGAAATTATCGATTTCACTTTGCTAGACCCCCCGCACGAGTAATTATTTCACAATCTGAATTTAAATCATTACTTAATTACTATTGCCATTATTACTTAGCGAAAATTGTCACGTATCATGTAATTAATGAGTTATTTTTCTTTTGTTACAGATAACTCTCTCCTTAACAAGTTATCCCGAATGTGCTTAATCTAGAGGGCTCCAACAGAATACGTGTAAAATGTGAATTTAAATCAAGTGGCGATACGGTGAATCGAAATCTAGTGACGTTATCATAAACGAGTGCAAAGTGGTTTTATAATGTACGAATAAAAAGTGAGATTATTGCTTCAAAATGGGCCAAAGCAAACACCAATGGAACAGTATAGTCACTGTGTACACCATCATCTTTCTTTGTGGTAAGTTATATATTTGACTTTTTCTACCTCTTGTTCGACCTTGTATGTATAGCTAATAAATTCTTGTAAAAGTAATGCGCAATCCAAGACAAAAAATTGCCTTTTTTGATTTTAAAACACCTCTCATAATCCATAATCAAAGCATTTTAAATGAAGTTTAACATGAGTTAATTTAATTTTCTAGCTTAAAATAATGTTTATGGTGTAATATTTTACAAAACTTGTATTATAAAAATGATCCATTACCTACTATAATTTATTTATTATTAGGTATCAAATCTGAACAACAGCTATAATTACGTAGTTTTGAGATTTATTATTGTGGCCAAAACCATAAATTATTTTGTCATTAAATGTAATTAGATTTTGTAAGTTCTTCACCCTTGTGTTATTTTGTGATTTTTTGGCGCTTTTTACAGCTGGACGTAAGTAATAGTTAAAAATTTACTGCTCATAAATTAGGTAAAATACAGGTGAATCTCGGTTTTCATCTCATATGGAGCAAGCATTCATTTGAAATTGGGCAAAATATGTTTGTCATGACACTGACTGATTATAATATTAATTAGCTAATCACTATACTATATTCTCAAACCGGAGATCATGCGTTCGAATCTGTTATTAATAATTAATATTATATTCTCAAACCGGAGATCATACGTTCGAATCTGTTATTAATAACACAGACTGATTATAATATTAATTAGCTAATCACTATATTATATTCTCAAACAGGAGATCATACGTTCGAATCTGTTATTAATAATTAATATTATAATCAGTCTGTGTCATGACAAAATATGTTTGTCATGACACAGACTGATTATAATATAAATTAGCTAATCACAATATTATATTCTCAAACCGGAGATCATACGTTCGAATCTGTTATTAATAATTAACGTGTCTTTTTTCACATACTCTTAAAAAAATAATATATTGCTTATTTGCGCCAATTTCAGAGTGGTAGGTACTCTCAAGGATCACTACTCAGAATCTAAGCATTTGCTTGAAATGGCTTTAGCCGTTATTGGTGACCTGATCCGAAAATTCAGGTATTTCCCCACCTACCTCTCCCCTATCTCCTTCAAACCCCAGTTCCCCGAGCATCACAACATGATTATTTTGTGATTCCATTATCTCTAAACGAAGAAAGATGACAGGCAAAGAGATCAAACATTCTTAAGTTGATGTTTTATTAATAAGGTCTGTTAATTTATCGTGATGGCTAAAATCGATTTCTCTCCATGTACGGACAGTTGTGAGCAGTTGGAACTCTGATATTCACAAAAGAGTGAATATTTCATAGATTAAATTTGATAGCATTTCTATTTCTATTGGTATTGAACAAACGCGCAAACAAAAGCGTCTTCTGTCAAGTGTAAATTTTACTTAACTGAAATTATTTATTATTATTATTTATTATTTTTTTATTGATAAACTAATGTTTATAAGACAAGGTTTTATGCATAGCATAAAGGATAACAAATAATTATAATCAATAATTAGTCACCCGAAATAAATTCCCGTTGGCGGCATTTATTTTTACTCGGGAGATATTTTCAATTTGTATTGATATTTCAGACGACTAATTATTGCTTAAAATTATTTGTTAACTTAAATTTCACTACATTTTGACTAAAAGGGGCCGTGAGATAGCTATTATAAAATTATGTCTTATTATTTTCGTCTTTTCCTGAAAAGGTTTTGTTTTGTCTCCCATTAAATTTCTCATTAAAGCGAAAATAGAAGTGATAAGCGAAAGATTCTTAATAATCCTGTAACAAGAAGTGTAATTTTAGCAAGAAACCAGAAAATAAGTCTTTCTCGGGAAACGAAGACAGTTTTAAAGGAAAATTTCAATTCCCCGGGATGTATTTTGGTCTAATCACGTTGAATTTAGTCGGTAACTTCATTTTGTGGGAAAAGTTTGGTACTTGAGATTTATTAATGTGACAAATAGCGACGATTCTATAAAATTTAATTAGAGTCGGACAAACTTCTTCACAGAAAATCTCTTTTTGAAACTGTTTTGTGATGGAAGTAATGTGTCTTTAACCCTAGAGTAGTCACGCCTTTCCGCAATTCGCGTGTAGCTGCTTGGGGAGCAATTTGCCGCCCATATAAATAGAATTTTTCGCACATTTGTGGTTAAACAAACTTATAATTTTTTTATGAAAGGTTCAAAATGAAACATAAACGTTTAGAAAAACATAAATTTATTCCAGTAATATAATCATCTTTGGATAAGATTGTTAACTTTTATGAATCATTTTTGTTCTTGATCTTGAGCTAAAAATGAACACAATTTAATATTTTTTCACTATTTTCATCATATTCAGCGAAATAGTCTTGATGCATGTACATACAGTGTTCGTTTCAGAGTAAATTTATTTTTTAATATGGTTTCTATTCTTCTTCTTTATGTGCCGAATCAGGTCCCCCCGACGTTGGCGATCGCTCTGGAAAATGTCTCTTTGTCTTGCGCTGCCCGGAATAGCTCCTCCACACTTCTAAAGCCGGTCCACTCTCGTATATTTCGCAGCCAAGACATTTGTCTCCTACCAGGCCCTCTGCGACCCTCTATCTTGCCTTTCAATATTAACTGGAGCAAGTGATACTTCTCCCCTCGAAGTACATGACCCAGATATGAAATTTTCCTGATTTTTATTAATCTAAGCAGTTCTCTCTCTGCTCTAGCCCGCCTGATAATTTCTGTGTTGGTGATCATGGTTTCTATAATAATATGCAACTTTTAATTTTTGTTTTCCGATAAAAATTTCCTTTATCGTTATGTTTTATTATTGTTATTGTTACATACATCACGTACGACTACCATTATACGGTCATGAGCCTAGTATGGTATTTTTTGGTTTTCCCGTGGAACGAAATCGAACAATTTGGTTCCTCAATGGTCTGCGCAGTAAAAAATCAAAAAAATCAACATTCTTATTTATGTGTACATAAGTAAATATAAATATACTCACGCAGTAGGGGCAACTGCTGAGATCCACGAGTACACACTTTACAAAATAATAAAATTTATTTGCAGTTGGCAGCAAAATGCTCATAGCGCGAGTGCTTTAGGGTTAAAGACCTTTTTCAGTTGGTTTATTTTTTACAGGGCCGTTAACTATTAATTTATCAATCCAAATAAAAAAAATAATTATTTTTAACCTGTCGCGTTTTATTCAAGAAATGCTGGAACATTCCTGGTGCCAAAATAAATGTCACGTGGTTCATCTCCAGGTCGTTGAAATGATACTTAGATTTTGCGTTAGGGCACGTCTAAATGTCTTTCCCCCTGTCTGTGATCTACATTAACAACTAATCACTATTGAATATCGCAAATTTTGTCTCAGTAAAAAATTGAATGATGTTTCGAATAAATTGTTTGTAAGTTGATGACATCGTCGTTCTCAGATTATTTTATTCATTTATCAGATATTTCATTCAAATGATTTTCAACTTAATGTTTGTAATATACTGAAAAGTGATTATTTGTCCAATATCACCCAAACATGAAGCCATTATAAATGAAAAAAGTCCGAGATTTAATTTATGTTTTTATTTATATTTAATCACAATGTGGTAATTTTATTTTTATGTGAAACCGCATAAAAGTCCCAACTGCACCCAACCGTCTGAAGCCAGTGAGGCTATGGCATCCCTAATCAGGGTATGTTGTGAGACTGAAGGTAGTGGGGAGGGAAAGTGAATGGGGTAGTGGAAGGTGGGGAAGTAACTGACTATTCAGATCTGGTAAGCAAACACGGCCTAAGCCATTTGAAGCAACACAAATTAATCAAATAAAATTTACTTGATCATGCCGGAATTTGAACCCATGGCCGCCAGCTAAGGAACTTGTTTCACCTGCTTTTGGAAGGTTAAAAACTATCACACTTAAAGTATAGTTTTATAATACTCCGTCTGTATTCTATTATGCATCAATCTCCAAAAAATTGTAAATGTTTTCATAACATTAATTATAAGCAAAATAATTACGTTATTCATCGACCCGTGAAAATACTATGACAATGTATTTTTTTAAATTATCCGTCTGGAGATATCCACAGCTGAACAAAACTAGTAAAAAAGATGTGAAAAGTATGTAGTAAGTAATAAATCGTCTTCATCTAAAAGTTAGGCTTTCGTAGGCCATGTACAGAATTATGTTCATTTTATACCCGGATGAAAAACCGTAGAATTGCCTTATAAAAGCTTAGAGTTGTGTCTTCCAATAGCAAGGATCTTGTTAACCTTTTCCAGCATAATGGTATTAACTCTACTGTAGCCAGGAAATTCGAACATTTATTTGAGCCCCGCTCTTTATGTGTCCCAGAGAGGGCATACAAGTTCGAAACTATCCCTCGCAAATCTTTAAATAGAATACATTCAACAAGAATAAGAAAATGCCCACAAATGGATTTCAACGCACACTCTTTTGCTGAGAGAGGAAAAAATGCTTTTAATTTCACGAGCAATGTACAGCAGTACCAAATAACGTGTTAAAATGTTACGACGAACTACCGGGTGTATCAGAAAGTACTCAACAAACCTTAAACAGCGATACAAAAAGTACAGACTGGCAAACAAAAGAGTAAACCATTGCTATTAAGCTATGGCGTCCCCCAAGGAAGCGTTCTGGGACCGATTCTATTTATTTTCCATATAAATTATATCACTAACGTTAAGGTTAGTGATATAATTAAAGGAAAACATTAATAAAGGAAACATATTCAGTTTTGCTAATGATAACGTTATATTATTTCAAGAAGAAAACTAGACGGAAACATTTTATGTGGCTGATCAGGGGCTTAGTAGACTTCAAAATTTGCTGAAAATTAACTCACTTACCCTTAATATAAGCAATACTAAATATATAACATTTTCAATGAACTCAATTGGTCCACCAGTAAAATCACTGGAACTAAAATTACACGAATGCTATAGAAATAATTTTCAATGTCAATGCCCAATTATAGAAAAATCACAAAGCATAAAATATCTCGGGGTAGTAATTAATGGATGTCTTAGATGGGACCTACATATCAAAGGTATCAGGGAAAAAACTTATATATTTCTTTTAAAATCTAAGAAATGTGGTAAATAAAAAGGAATGGAAAAAAATCTATTACGCCTCATGTCATTCTCGTATTGAATATGGAATTTCAGGATGGGAATCTGCTGTATCTGAATCTATAACCTGATCACAATTCAAAAATGAATCATAAAGATCATAAAGATCATACTGAAAGTACCCATAAGAACGCCTTCGATTGAAATTTTCAATAGTTTTGATGTACCAAATGATGCTAAAAACATCTCGAATTTATTAAAAAAATACTGAATCCTCTACAATACCGCGTATTCATCAAACAAGGTCAAATCACAATGACATAAAAAAGTGAAATGACAAAGAAATCATATTTATTTTGCGACGAAACTCCACAACATCTTTCCCCCTAATATAAAGGGAATAAAACCTTTGGATGATTACAAATCAAGAATTAAAATCTGGCTGAAAGAGATTAATGAAAAAACATTAAAAACGACAGAAAACTAATAAAACAGGAATGAATCACTTTAGGCCCTCAGCACAGGTCACCCTAGTGAGGAGGACTAAGAAATGCTATATCCTTTACATATATTTTGTATGTAAATCGTTTAAATAGTCGTTATAATAAAAATAAAAATAAAACCTTACCTTATTTTGGGTAGAATGTAGTATCAATTTGCTGTTCTGTGATAATCAATTATTATTTTTTTTTAATTTTAAAGGGGTCCGGAGACGATCAATATATATTACCAAAATACTTAGGTCATTGACAATATGCATTGAAGGACTATTGATGGAACAATCGACCCGTTAATATAATGTTTGCCCCAGTTGACCTCTGAAACAGTATATAAAATGTGCGAGTACTGTGATTTTCTTTTGACTTTACTTTCCATAACTCTAGACAATCACGATATAATATAAGTAAAACAAGACTCGTTACACGATGAAACTGAGTTTCAAAAGTCTCGACAAATGGAGTAATTGAGTGAAATATCATGTCGCTACATCAGTGGCGCTTGCATATGGCGGCTATGAGATCAATAATAATACCCATTTCCCCTGTCAATGAGAAGTCTCAATTGCCAATCGCTTCAATTGCCTCAGTAAGCGATCAATAATTAGCAATTGTCAGTCGCACTATGGAGTTACTATTGTATAAATTATTGAAAATTGACAGAACTATTGACAATTGATATTCATTCCACTCCACTGGATTCAACTTAACTCATCACGCGGCAAGCGCTCTGTCTCGTTCCAGCAGCACCTCACAGACACTAAATACGCTATAAGCTTAGGAACAGCTGGTTAAAGAAGTCCTGATACACCCTGTATATAAGGCAGAAATTTTCACTTCGATAAAACGTCGTTTCAAATATTTCATATTTTATTTACATTAAATTATGTAGACGTGAGTACCTAACTAGATTAGTAAAATATTATTCCTTTCTGAAAATGAAAATTCTTACAAATTTAATTTTAGAAAAGTTCTAAGACAACGTTAATGTTTTGCCTCAATGTCACTGGGGGTATCCAAAACACCTCTGCCTTGCTAGATGTTAAATTGTTTGATTAAAATACCATTTTGAGTGGTTTTTTTGTGATAATATATATGTTTAAGACAGTGAATTACATGTTCAACCTTACTACAAAACGAGGTGTAAATATTACGCAGTGTGTATGGTCAGAACATTGAAAAAGTTGACTAGTTGCCATGGCGTTTATTTGGGTAAAACTATTTTAAACTAGCCTCAAGGCCGGCTTTACCACACTAACTAAGAATCTAATAAGTAAGACTGCTTGTGTTTAACCATTAATTTAGTGTTTGTGTTTGTTTCAGTTAAAATATGTATATCAAACTACAAAGTGATTACCTTCACAGAAAACTTATTTTATTATTTACTTATTTCTCGGAATATTTTTTTAAATATAATTTAACTAACTCAACTAAAGTAACTATATTTTTGTTAATAACAAAACATATTCATTTTATGTCCATAATCTATCTAGCTACATAGAATTGGGATTAAACATTGACGCATATGTAAAGGAGAAAGATATTTGTAGTTACACGGTAATTACTTATTCATGGTCCGCTCTAAACGTGCCTATATTATTTCTGGAATACGATAAATATCTAATTGTAACATTTTTAAAACATTGTTCAGTTGTTATGAAAATTTTATGAATTATTTAATATGCATATTCCCCTCGCGGTTAAAAAAACACAGCTCTAACAAGTAAAATCTAAAAACTTTGGGTGTGGTTTGAATCTCAAAATTGTGAGAAACAATCATTAGCTTACCACTGATTTAAAGTAAACCCAGCTAGGTCTCATTTAGTTGGTTTTGGTTAAACCCCGATTTATTATTATATATTTATTATTATTATTAACTTATTCCATAACTTACTGGCAGGGGTAGGTAACAGTACCTTCTATTATATAATATGAATAGTATATATATTTTTTCATAATTTTTTTTTATTTTAGTTATGTAGTTTGTTAGGGAAATACACAGTTTTGCACATCGACCCCGGAAAGGCAAGAGGGCGTAAGCATCAATTTTGCAAAGAATTAGTTAATAATACAGTTTTGATTAGAATTTTTGTCCGATCAAAACAGTATATTTAACTAATTTTTGAATTAATTGTCGACTACGCCCTTTAGATTTCCGGCGTCGATATTTCATTAAAAAAATTAAATGTTACACGATTGCACGAACCAGTGAAGTTTCCGCACAAAATTTATATTATATACTGAGAAACTGAAAGAAAAATCAAAATGGAGTTAAAAAATTATACAAGATTGAACGAAGTACCTATATAAAAATAATATACACTTACATCGTATAATTATGTTCAAAGATAAACAAAATAAAGAAAGAAAAACAACATAACGAAATCGAGAAATATCTTTAATCTTACACACACCACCCGGTAGAGGGTTCGTATTTAACAATTTGATTTAATTTTTTCCAATACACGTTTAGTAAATTGACCCTGAGGACAAATGGAAAATATCAACGTCTGAAAAACATTACTGTATTTTTTGAACGTCCATCTAAAAAATGTATGTTGTTTGTAGTTAGTTTTTGAGTGTGTGGTGTGGAATAACAAGTTTGATCTTGTGTTTCGTTCTGGAGATTGGAAATAAATGGTTTCCAGAAGGTAGTAAACAGCGTTCTGGATGATTTTGAATAATAATTTTTGGTCGCGTATATCCTTGTATTGTTAGGTGTATAATTGATAGTGTATGAAACGAGACTTTTAAATGTTCGGGTTGTCGGAAGAATAAAATCTCTTTTGGGAGTTCAATAAATCAATTATCAATATTAATAACTAGCTGTACCCCGCCACGCGTTGCTGTGGCTCAGTCAGATATACAATAGCGCGTTTTAATTTTACGTCAAATAGATGGTGCTGTTTAAAAAAAGACATGTTTGTCCAACAGATGGCTCTGTTTAAAAAAAAATTGCCTGTCACAGGTGACATTTATACAATATTTGTACAATAAAAACACGCGTATTCGAATTCAATGTTTTAGTATTATATAACTTTACAATTGAAAAAGTCCTCCACAACACAGGTGAACTCCTAGCGTGGAGGACAATATACTATACCTTTATAATAAAATTATATTTTAGAATAAATAAGAATAAAAATAAAGTGTAAAAATTTCAAAGCAATCCGTGGAGAACTCTCAGAGATTTAAGATTTTGAATAAACGAACATTCACATTTGTATTTATATAGATAACCTTTATATTATTTTACTGGTTTTTTATTATTTTAATTTTAATAATCTGGTAAAATAAATTGCGCCGAATGCCACATTTTTAAGTCGAAAATTACCAACAATGTGTGTATAATAATTATTGAAAATAAAATTGTTTAAATTTATGTGAATTTAAGAGATTCCCCGCAATCAACAATACATGGTCCAGCATGCTGGAATCTGGGTTGAAATGGTGGGATTCCATTGTGAATGCATTGCATTGTGAATGTTGAGATTTATATCGTGTCCTTATTCTTATTTGTGCCGCAAAGCTGGCTTTTCGCCTATCCGTTAACAAGGAGGAAACTATTCTGAACTACAGCAGAACGGACTATACACAAACCAAAATGACGTTTCATACAGTTGTTTGGACACTCATAGTACAAGCGGTAAACTGGCAAATCTACTTCACATTTTGAGTTGTTTTTGTGGTATAACTTTTTTTTGATTTGGGCTAGTTAGAAAAACCCCTTTTTAGTCTAATTTAAAAAAATCGGTCACCAGAGGGAGGGAGGGTCACCCTCCTTCAAAAGTTTTCTTTAAACCTTCAGCTGCCGAAACAAATAGAAATACTCAGATCGAATCCAAATAAGGTTTATTGGGGAATATTGAGGTCAATGTATCCAGGAGAACGGATGTATGAATCCATCCACCCCACTGCAGTGCAAGGCGATGGGTCAAGGGAGTCCAGCTGGAGAGGTCAAAAGATCTCCCTCAACCAACCTCTCTTGATACGGCCCACCATGCAGTTGGTAGACAAAGCTATCCACCGCCAAGCCCTAGACAAACCTTACACCAAGAATCCGAGCACTCCGGATAAGTCATAAAATGTAGCAAACGGGGTGACCTATGGCAGGGATGTTGGTTATCCAATAAATGGGTTGGTTATCCAATAAAAGTTGGGGCGACGGTACCCATACCGCCTCCCAATTTGAATGGAATGTAGATTCACCAGTTTCCTGCTTATACTACGAGTTTCCAGACACGTGTACAAGACGATTGAAAAAGTCGTGCCGATCGAATATTAAAACTAATGTTAATCAATTTTTTTTCTTACTTCTGCTAAAATAATGATAGTTATTTCTAAAACAGATGATCAATCTCATTGGCCTCTCTAGAACCTAAGAGTTGAAAGGATTTGTGATAATAATTGACGTCATCACTTTTTTTTTAAAATCGTTAGAGTTTATTTCCCTGCTGATTATATGATCAGTACTCGTGTGAATGTTGTGTATGGCTAGTAGAAAAAAGCATTTAATTTACAAACAACATTATTCAATTCTGAAAATAACAAATGGATTTCCCGATTGTCAATTGCGGGTGTAGCTACATCAAACAAATCAAACGTTCCCACTCAATAATACTAACAATTGATAAAATCCACAAATTGAATCAAATTATTTATCGTCCTCGCATGGGTTTGATATATTTACATAAAAATCATCAAAAACACTCTATTCTCCGGTAAAATTGTTAAAAATACGCAAATTTTCAACTTTTCAATAGCATTGTCAAGGGGTTACAATTTTGTTCACTTTAAATAACATTTTGGTACAGTAATGGTTTAACGATAATCGAACTTAATTGACAAACTAACTAACTGTTGTGTCAGTTGTTATATCTGCCTTTACTTATGCAGACTTCGGGTGTTGGGAACTCTTTAAAAAGTAAAAGGTTCTTAATATAATTGCGTTTATTTACGTTACAATAACCTGTCTTGCTTAACTACACTGTTCGTTACCAGAGGGTAGGTAAATCTCTGAGCTTCCATACGCTTGAACTGTCCGATAATATCACTCGCAAGTACCTGCTATACTATCGTCATCTGGCTGGGCACTGGCGTAAGCTGTATGTCTACCGCCATCTATCGATTAACTACTCAACCTAATTACCATACATCACACTAACCATCACGCCGTTTCAAAGCAGAGGTAGAGGTATGCCGAGAAGAAGGATTGCCACACAACTCTAGCTTTGCACACACTGCTTTGTTCATTCACATTAATTCAAATCATTCTATTAATATGTCTCTCGACACGACCAGACTCGAGTATTTGATTGACTCTTGATATTTGAGTCTCGTCTTCCTTGGACATCCCCGACTTCTTCTGCCATTCACCTTAACTAATATAATATTAATATAATTAAATATTATGTATGCATACAATATTCTAAAGTAGGTTTTAAGTTAAATGCTTCAGTGGAATATTGAAAGGAAAGCTACTCTAATTACCCATATAATCCTCAATTATAAGTGGTATGTCCGGTGGTTCGATCTTTCCACATTTATGAAAGTTACGTACGTTTTATTTTCTAGAGAAAGTTGCATTTTTGCTCGACTTGCTCGGGCTAAAGTAATCAAAGTCAAACTATAGTTAAATGGCGTGGAAACTTGAAAACTCCTCTTGTTAGGGTGATTGGTCGCCGTCTTTATAGAACATTTCTTGTGGAATAGTTATGTCATTGTTCAAGTTAGTTTTGTTACTCGTATTTTTGAGAACTTTTCCTTGTCACCGCAAATACTGGTTATTTTCTCTGAATGTGGTTTTTCCAATATTTTTTGTGAGACATCCATCACCTGAAGGGCGCTTAAATCTCCTTCTGGGCTGCAATATTATTGTGAATATATACATATTTTTCGCCATTACACACAATTAAGAGAGATTTTCTATTCGTGGATCGATATTTTTGTTTGCTGGTAAATAAAATTATCATATTCAATCTTCAATAATTGTTGACAAACATATTGAAAAGATTGGAGAGGGTCAGTTATTAAAATAGTATAGAGGAGATTATTGCAATAAATACTTACAAAACATAACATACAAAATCAAACATATAAAATAAGGTCGTCTATGGTGTGCGTTATTTATTCCTGCGTGAAATGTGAAAATCTGGTTCCAAGTACTGAAATTTTCTTTGAATTTAAGTATAATTTTAAAAATTGGAACTAATTATTTGATACATAATTCAGACAGACAATACAAAAGATATGTACACACATACCAGTAATATAATATTTTAACAGAAAATTATTTTAAATGTAGTTTTCAAAATTGGAAATGTACCTAATATCCCATGATTTTAGTAATAATTTTATTAAAAAATGTCAACTTTATATTGCGTCGTTCAGTGATTGAAACACCTCAAGGATGTTTTAATTTGTTTTTTTTTTGTAGGTAACCTCAAACATGGGGCTTTTAATTTAAAAAAAATAAATATTTAAATGATTCACTACCTTCGATTCTACAATTCTCGGAGAGTTCTGGCTACTTTTGACTACTTCAGGAAACTTCTTATCTCCTGGTCTCCTGCTGTCTTCCTCCAGTTTATTATATGCATGAACGTCGTGTTTTCTTCAGAAAATTGAGCAACATTTACGTTTCGGCCCCCCCCACATCACTATATTTTAATGGCTTGTATATTTATTTTTTACCAACGTAAAACTTTGAATGAATACAAAATTTATGAATTTTATTTTAAACTAAAAATATATTGCTAGGTTGGTAACTATCCCCGTATCGCTAGAAGGGTAGTGCAATCCCACACGTGCCGTTCAGCGGGTAACAGTTCGCGCCACGTGTGAAACGATGGGGTCGGAATCACCAAAACGCCCGTTTCATATAAAATCTAGCTGTAATTTACACATGGCACGAGCTTTGCATTAAAAATAATGCTCAAGAATCCTACGATAAATTATTTGGGACTATGGAACTAATTGCATTAGATAACCCACATCTGTAATTATTGTACGTACGTGTAAATAAATATGTTGACTTTTAATAAATTACATAGGTGTGGTCAGTGTCATACTCATAAATACGTTTTTAGCTTAAAATCTCCATTAACACTTTAAGAGACGGCCTCCCGACGGCGCGGCGGTTCGAATCCCGGCGTGCGCAAATAAATTTGGTATGATGAATTTGTGTTTTTCACAATTTATTCATTTAAAATAATATTGCGGCATGTTCCAGAGTGGAAGATAGTCTCGCTCTGGTGTAAGACCACCATTCAGAATTGAAACGTTGCTTGAAATTTATTTAGCCGTGTTTGGTGACCAGATCTGAATAGCCAGGTACTCCTCCACCCTCCTCTTCCCCATCTCTTTTTCCTTCTCACTACTTCCACCCTCACAATATATCCCAATTGGGAATGCCATAGTCTCATCGGCTCCTGATGGTTGGGAGCGGTTAGAATTCTTGTGCGGTATTCACATAACTACAATCTACATTTCTTGGAGAGTCCTTGCCACCTGTAAAGGGTGCTTATTCATTTCTATCTACTGTTGTATCGTGCCTATTCCTAATTCATAAAACTACCGTTTTGACTTTCCATAGTCCCCTTCTGCTGACCTATTATGCACTTTGTAAACAGTAATCTATCTTCCATCCTTGCTAAGATAACTGCCCCGCAGAATCTTCCCAGTTTTCTCGGTCAACAACAAAATCCCTTACATATTTTTAATTCTCCTTTCTTAAGGTACCTTATTAAAATTTTTGTTTAATAATGGGGTACTTTCAAACGCCAGAACAGTTTGAATAAATTTATTGAGCCTCAAAACTGTTCTTGATATATCTGTAAGGGTGACCGGATAAATCATCACAATGATAATTCATCACATCTTTAAAAAGTTATATAAAGTCATGGAAAGTGATGAAAGAAAAACTTTATTAACTGGGTTAAGCAGGTTAGGTTAGGTTATGTTAGGTTTAAATTTTTTTTCATGGTTTCTAATGACTTTAAATCACTTTTTAAATGTGTGTTGAATTGTCACTGTGATGAGTTATCATGGAACCATCTGTAAGAACGTACATAAGCGTTTGTATTTCTCATAAAAACTAATAATTTTGTACAAATAATTTATATAAGTCGTGGTATGGATTGTTATTTTATTTATTTATTCATTTATACGCCCATTGGGCTTTTACATACATAGTTCATAAAAAAAATATATATTCTGAAGATTTTAAGTTCACAATAGTAACAGTAATAATACATATATTATAACCATATCCATTTGACATATTATAACAGCAAGTAAATAGTAAATGCATACAATAATTATTTGTAGGTATAAACCTGTTGTACAAAAATAAGAATATGCCTACTCCTAAGGTATACAAACGTAAATTAGTTAAAAAGAAATGTAAAGTTTATATGTGCATACTAGGTAGTGGCAGCAGTAACATGATATAATACAATACATAGTGTATGAGGTCTTTGAATTAGAAAGTTAACGATATAATTATTGGCGGTATTGTTAACAAAATATAGAGCGTTTGACAGGTTGTCGTGGCCTGTTAAATCGAGGGCGTTCGGTCTGCCATTTGACATACATATTTTACATAGTTTATTTAAAAAATATTGTGAAGATTATAAATATAGAACAGTAAAAGCAATAATATAACCTTCAACATTTGACATATAAATACATCCTAAAATAGTACCTACCTAGTATTTGCATATGGTAGAAAATCTAGCCACTCGTATGAAGAATACCTACAAAAGAAAATGTTATCAACAGAAACCATTCCAGATGTCATCCCATACAACGAAAGTGAATTTTCGATTTACGTAATTAAAAATTAAAATGCTAAAATTAAAAATATCCCAAATGCAGTCAGATTCCTTTTATAGTAATTAAGGTAAATCAGAAGGTTTTATTTAAAAATATTTCATATAATCCTTGTCCAGCGATTCAGAATAATTACCAAATTATTTTATTGTCCTCAGAATGTACCCCAGGCATTTATCGATACCTATAATATTAAGTTAAATATCTTTTCCACAAGACTAGATCCCTCAGTTCAATGTTAAATTACTTAGTCTTCTTAAATGCCATTTATAGCTGCAGTTTTTTCCTGTACTAATTTTACGTAGGTATTCATTAATTTAGTTCCTTCAAAGCAGTTTTCAATTACTACAATATCACAATCGTAAATGAATATTGCAGATATTTTACATCTCTCCTTTCTGATATTCTGTTACGAAGCCCGTGCGGCTTGCGGTTTCCTGTAGCTTGTTAACAATACTCGTGATAATAATATGTGGTTTCTTAATATAATATTATATACCTCAGTGCTCATCTGATATAATATTACAGTATGAGATGACGTATGCGTAAGATGTTCAGAAACTATAACGCGGATTAGCAAAACCATAGATAAGTATTTATTGTACTGCCAGACCAAATGAATCCGGACGTTTGAATCACGAAACAATAAATATTTTTGTGGATCATAGAAAAAAAACATATTTCCTTCACTTTTTAAAAATACACGAACTTTTACAAAGACATTTTTACACTATTTTTACAACTTAGTGCCTAACTAATATAAGAAACTTGTACAATTTTTCTAATAATTTAACGATACTTCTCCCTCTTTTTCATAGCTATGCAAAATTATTAACTTACAAAACAAAAACATTTTATATCGATGAAAATAAGGACGGGTTGTTTCGACAATTCATCAAATTTCAGTTCATTTTCAGTTTTTTTAAAGTTCTATTCAAGTTTTGTTATTATTTAATTAACAGTCAGTGGTTTCACATAACAGAAATGAAAGCAGAACTTGAATAGAACTTTTATGGAACTTGAAAACTAACTTTGAAATTTGATTAATTGTTCTAATTCTGCCAAACAACTTGCCTTAAATATGTGTTATTATCTTTTGAATTATTGGTTCAATCCTTGTATATAAAAACTGAATAATCAGTGCACTTATACAAAGATATTTTGACTGAGCATAGCGAAGACTCGACCATTTAGCATTTCACCTGCCGGTAAATTTGTTTGTTAGGTTTCTGTTCCGGTTCAAGATGATGGCCGTGTTGGATACTACATTTTAATCCCGCCAGAGTTCGCAAGATCGTGGTTACAACTACAAGCTGTAAAATTGATGGTGACCGGATAAATCATCATAATGATAATTCATCACATCTTTAAAAAGTTACATAAAGTCATGGAAAGTGATGAAACAAAAATTTTATTGACTGGGTTAAGTAGGTTAGGTTAAAAAAAAATTTTCATCGTTTCTAATGACATGTATCACTTTTTAAAAGTGTTATGGCAGCAATGTGTGGAGTCACCAGTGTGGCGGTGATGTGTGTATTTATGTAATTTACGGTGGCTGCCTGTACCGTAAATCAGTGTTCAAGGAGTTTGGATGATTGAAAAATAAAGGTCTGCGGTCTTAGTTGAATTTATTCGGAGAATGAATTTACAATTTATACGAACGTGGAGACGGTGGTAGTGGAGAGTGGTGGTCTGGTCGAAAGTTGGAACTAGAATGAACGAAGACTTCTCTTCCCGCTCCCGCCTAGCTCTTCCGGGGGTCAGGCGGCGGATTAATTTTAAAAGTGTTACCACATGTAGGATGGGATAAAATAGTCCCACAGTGTGTTGAATTGTCACTGTGTTGAGTTATCATGGAACCGAAATTGATATAATCAATATTATGGTACCTACCGGCCTGTAGAAAGTTTGAAAAAAGAATTCTCATTAAGATGGTGACATTTCTTTGGACAAATTGTTTGATTCCTTATTTGAAATATAAAAAAATGTTACGTTAAATATTTGTGGTTTACAAATAAGTAGATAGGTTGGTATGTACTTCTAGTGATTTCAAGGGAAATTTTGATGTTGATTTATTAAATAAGAGTAAATTATAAGAAAAGACTTTTACGACGCGAGGTTTACTTTTGACAGAATTATAAGTTTAATTTAATGTATAAAAAATAAGTAAAAGTGTTTTTATAAAAATACACATCACAAAAATAAAAACGTAGATTTGTAGCTCTAAAAATTTAAAATGAAAAGATATATTTTTATTAAAAGATTCACGAACGCAGCATTCGACAAATACGCAGGAAATAACTAAAATGAATATTATAAACCTTATACCTCCGCAAAACCACAGCGCGAGTCGTAGGTACGGTTAAAACGGCCTTCAATCGGGCTCCTGGCAAAAACACGTAGATCAAGGCCGGATTAACTATACCAACGTTGAACCAGTGCCACTGAGCTTCTGAACACGAAGCGTTGGAAGTATAAATGATTTTTTTTCTTATTCGCAGGTGGCAGTACGTGCCTGAAGATAGTCGGCATATCAGTTCCGGAGCTGGCCTACCTGCAGAGGGAAGCCCACATGTCTTGTTCATACGATACGGAGCAAGAAACCCTCTACTCCGTTAAGTGGTACAAGGACGAACAGGAGTTTTACAGATACATGCCCTCACACAAGGTAACTAACTAACTATGCTCTCTTCTAGTTTTCACCTGTAATAAACATATTTGTAGTTTAAATCATATACTTATTATTTCGTATAATTATTATTTCGTATAGTAAAAAAGTTTTAAAATTTAGAAGGCGAACCAGCTGTCCTGAATTATAATGTTTACAATATATTTTTTTATAAATTTAAAAATATACTCTCTTTTATCAAGCCTTATCTTAAATTGCATCCTCTCCATTCAACATCTTATCTCTTTTAAGTCTGAATTCGACTCAAATCTTCCATATACTTTAAATTTCCCAATTTAAACAAAATGAGTACATAAATTCACTTCCCTTCTCTCCATAATTTGAAATGATTGCCTGGAACACCCCTGAAGGTTAAAAGCCAGAAATATATGGAATAAAAAATAAATAACATTATTGAATATATAAAAGAAAAATAAATATCATGTTGACAGTCACCTTCCTTTGAAAGTCAAGTGTGAAAAATTTAATTAATCTCAAAAAAATCTATAGATTTGTATTGAAAACAAACACATGCATCCCGGCACTCTTGTTCAAATTATAGATTTTCATCATAAATCAAAGATATTACAAAAATTTAAAAATAACCTAAAGTGGCAATGCAAAACTGCCATATATGGCAGTTTGTCTGCAGGTTTAACTTTATATATATTTTTTAATTTAATTAACATGATCTTTAAAAACTCCGTAGCACCGCACAAATTTTAGTTGTTTCAAAGTCATTGCATTGAGGTGCATCTACTTCCTTTACCATGTTTTACACTTCGTAAAATTTTGATAGAATGCTAATATAATTTTTTTATCACGCCAACCACAGTAAGTTTGATTTGCTAGTCGATAAATTCTGACCTTTTAAGCCTTAATTGGCTTAAGTAGAATCTAAAGAAGTTTGACATTTTCTTGACATAATTTTTTTTTGAAACTGCACTTTTGAGTCATAACTGCTCTCAACCGTCTGGAGCCAGTGAGACTATGGCATCCCCAATAGGGGTATGTTGTGAGGCCGAAGGTTAAAGAGAGGGGAAGGAGATGAAGAAGAGGAAGGTGGGGAAGTACCTGGTTATTTAAATATGGTCACAAAACATGGACAAAATCATTTCATTTTGGGCGATACTGAGAATATATTGCACCTTGGAACGTGCCGCAAATATACCATATATTATTTTAAATGAGCAAATTGTTAAATAACACAAATTAATCAATAAAATTTACTAGCGCATTCCCTCCTCACAAAATTCCCCAATCGGAATACTATCTATCCCACTATCTCCACTCCGGTCATTGGAACTCTTGTTGTTCGCCTAAAATAAAATTGATTTTCTAACCTGCGAACAAATTAATTATGCGCTACTGACGGAATTAAGACAAGGTCAAAAATACAGAACCGTGATATCTATCAGCGGTGAAATCTTTTAATATTTTATCAAATGCAGAGAACTTCCATTACATATTATGCGTGGTTTAGTTTATCTACATTGGGAGTATTATAAATGATTTACGCCGCTCTTCTTTTTAAGTTTCTTTATTCTATGAAATTATTAGTTACATGCATTGAGGAATTTTTCGACCACCATGCTAGGCACATGCCCGTGTTATTTTTTTTATTTTATTTTTTTTTTATTTTTTTATTTTTTTTTTTTTTTATTGCACAACAGATAGATTATCCAATTACTGTACAATTCTCAATTTGACAATCTTAACACCTATGAAGATAATTATTATACAAAAAAAACTTTAGGCTATTTAAAGAAGAATTATATATATCTAGTGTTTCTGAGATTTCATTCAATAGCACCATTCCTCTTGTCATGCTATGTTGTGCTAGAATATCTGTTCTGCCGTATGGTATTTTGAATAAGTCGTGTCGACGACTACGGCTGAAGTTTTCGGGCACGTATAAACCATAGCATTCCAAGAGGAACGGGCTATCAATATAGTTATGGATTATGTTAAAACTAAGTATTGCAAGATTTGCATGACGTCTAGTTTCCAAACTAAATCTATTTGTTGCCTCAAGTAAGTCCACATGGTGCATGAACCTTGGATAAGTTCCACGCATCCGCATATAGACATACCTGAGGAATTTTTTCTGGATTTGTTCCAGCATATTAATATACTTAGTTTGGTGCGGAGTCCACACACCACTAGCATACTCCAGCTTACTTCGTATGACGCCATCAAACATGGCTATCATTGCATCTGGGTCGTGAAATTCACTTCACTCGCAATGTTTTGTTTACATTGTCCAGATACCAACTTTGAAGTCTTCATTCATCCTGTAGGCTTATTGGAGATAAATCTGTTTGGTTTTCTGCTACTCTTTCTTTCTACAACATGCCATGCACAGCAATACCTAAAAGTATGAAAATTCTCGTTATTGACGGCACCGCAAACATTTTGCATAGCTCGTAAACCTAGTTTACATCCAGTATCGCAGTGCGCTGGGATTAGCATGATCAATACCTCATATGACCTGCAGCTGACCTCATGCAGTAACTATTCACTTGCTCAAACACTTCCAAACTTCCTCCATTCATTTTGCTTCTGGTTTACTCTACCGGGCACAAAGCATTCCCCAAAACCAAGGGTGCAATAAACCCTGTGGAATTCTCAAGTAGAACTCTAGAGAACTTAAGCTATACATAATATACCGTGTTCCATGCCTACAGTGTGAAATTTTGGGGGGAAATTATTCCTGAAAAGCTTAGTAAAAATATGAGACATTTTTTTTCATTAAAAAAGTAAAAATTTATGATAAATTTCTTACTTTATGTGTTTTACAAAGCGTTCGTGTCAACAGACCTTTGTAGTTGTTATTTCTTCTCTCTCGGTCAGCTGCTCCATTTAAGATTAGAAATGTGAGGGTGGCCATTTTGTTATCCGAATACGTGCATTATTACGATTACACTAGACAGTTGATTATAGTTGCTTTATTTAAAAAAATATTTTTTTATTAGATAGTCATGAAAACGGTATATCATATATTATCGAAAATGTATATTCTAACACAGCATTAGGTTAGTTGGTTAAATGCATTTTATGTACATATTGTTTTGTATTAGTGGTCAATGAACCGGTGGATGCAATCTGTTAGCCATAAGTTGATAATAGTAAGTCTAGTCTAAATTAGTAATAAGATAGAGTATTGTAGAAATATGTAATATATTATAGAGTGACTAAGGTTACTTTTCATAAAAACGGTGCTATACAAATCGTAAAAATATTATTATTATTTAAAGTTAGTAGATCACAAAATACTGGGAATATACAGTGGGAATTTATATTAATCTTGAATTATATTGTAATATTTCGAAGCTCTCAAATGTTTATGTATGTGCCCGGGCAATATGGTATAATATAAAAATAAAAATATTTCTTTACAGCTTACAGGGCCGAATAAATCTCTTTTTATTCACATCAAGCGCACACCTTCAGGATATTTCACATTATTTATTAGACTATAAAGCTCTGTCGCTTACAATAAATCGTAAATATAAGAAAAGAGTTTCTTCATATTAAAATAAAATGATATATTGACAAGTAACTATATAACCATTTAAGTTAGTTACTTCGATAGAACTTCACAAACCACTGTCATGCAAAATTTTCTTTGCTTTGTTAATATTCACACATTTATATTGCTTTATCATCATCTAGCCACCTCTAGTATGGAGCACCAAAACTACTGAAAAAAAGCCTTGACTGTGTGTATAAAAGGGTGGTCAATTTTCTGATTTTTCTCTCTTAACAAACGGATTGCGATCCTTAGAGTATAGACGTCAGGTAGGTATGCTATTCCTATTCTATCGGTAATAAAATGGAAGATGCTCCGAGGAACTAGCGTCATTGATCCCTTTGGCACCAGTGCATAATCGGGAAACATACCAAACGCGCGCCCAACGTATGCCGCTGTGTTTCCTCCCTCATAACATGGTTCTCTTCATAACCCATGTTCATTCCCTCTTCTCTTTAAAAATTATTATCTTCAGGGCCTCCTGTATGGAGTTCATGTAAAAAAAATCTAAAATGATTTCAGCTGGCGAAAAAGTTGTCATGCGTAAATTTACTTTTAGAACTTCAAAAAATCGTCTTCTACTAAATTTGTAATAATATTATTAATACATCAATAAAACAAATAACAACATCCAAAACTGATTTTTCTTCACTTTCCATCCTTCTTCTCAGAAACTTAGTATTATTTTCCTATCAAAATATATTTGGATACTTTCTGGAATTATGACTGACACCTGAGAAATGCCTAATATTGAAAGATATCACTTTGAGAAACTCTGTCAGTTAAAATCTGTCAATTATTTCATTTTGATATATTTTTTATCTACCATTAAAGCATTGTCTTTTACACATGAAAATTATAGTATAAGATTGAAATTAGAATAAATGAAGTAATAAAGAGCTTTTATGAACCCAAATAATAGTAAATAAAATGTAAGATATGCGTAAATAACTAATACAATATTATAGTGCGAAAAAATATGTATAAACATCATAATATAATAACAGTAAATGTAAATGTACAAATAATATTAGTAAAACAGTAAAGTTTATGCAATATAATTTAATAACAGTAAATACATTTATATAATGTAATATAATAACAGTAAATAAATTTATTCAATTTGATCTAAAAACAGTAAATATGTTTATGCAATATCATTTATTATTTATTAATTAACGCCCCTTTTCGGGGCTTTACATGTGAATATTAAGAAATAAACATTATTTATTGTACAAACTGAATTAATTGCTTTATTAACCACATTTTATATTTGTTTAAAGATAAATTGAAGATATCCACAGACTTGTTATAATTGTTTCCCTCCATTAGTATTCTGGGCAGTAAGGAATACATATGGTAGTTAGTCCCAGAATTTTTGCACTAAAATAAATCCTGACTTCTAGTATTACTTTGTGGAATCCGGAAACGTATTAATACTTGCAATACGGAACTAAATCATTTAGAATTTTCAGATAAAAGTCAGATAAAAATTCTTCTGTCTGACAATTTTAGCATATTCATATAATTTAACAGAGTGTTGTAGTTTAACATAATTGCTGGAATACCCATTTTAAAATATATAAAACATAAGAATTTGTTTTGTATTCTTTCAACAGCTTGTACATGTATATTATAATGTGGGTTCCAGACAGGAGAATTCTACTCAAATTGACTTCTTACATATAATAAAATAACTTTTAATAAATTTCCACAATATACTCGTAATATAATAACATTTAATATATTTATATAATATTGATGAACAAAGAAAAATAGAATAATATTAACAAAGGTTGAAAAATTTTAGTACAAAAAAACATGAATATGAAAATAATAACAATAAGTTGCTGCTGACCTTAGTAATCTCTAAACGATTATTAAATAATAGGGGCGGATTAATCTCCAGCTTAAGTAAAAGCTCGGGGCAGGTTTCAGGGTGTGTCGAAAGAACGATGGTAATCTTCCCCTTAACCAAACCTAAACCATTATTGCTCGCTGTAATGATCCGGTTGTTGTACGGAAAAATAATAAACTGTATTAATGGCTACACGTTTTTATGGTAAGCTAATGGGACGTGTTGGGTGCTAGTGGAGCGTTAATAACGAATTCGAGCCATTTAACATGACCTACGTAAACGAAGGCTCTCGTTAATTACTCAAAAGTTCAAATAAATTGATTGCTTGTCAAATATTATGCAATACTACGTAAATGTGGTGGTTACAAAAAGAATCATTGGCAATTAGAACTACGTTATACATATTGATGGTATGCCAATAACTTAACTATATTGCCTACACACTCTATAACTCGCTTGCGGATATGTATAAAAACAGCCAGCATAATCCAAAAATTCAAAGTAAAGCCTTAAAATAATATTTTTTTTAAACATATAAAAATGAAAATTCGTAATTTTTGTCGTATTGTACTTTGTTTTGTTTCTTTCTCTTTCCTTTTGTATCCCCTAAATTTGTAATCGCGCATAATCTATTTTAACCAATGTATTAACTTCTTCTAAATTCCTACCTTGTGCTTTTGTGTATATTCCTGTCTGTTTTTTTTTGTCTCTTCTTGTTTGTTCTACTAAATCTCCCTTTTATATTTGTGTACTGTTTTGTATGTAAAACTTATAATAATGATATTTTTCTATTTTTGTACTGTTTCGTACGAGAAACTTATAATGTTGATATCAAAATACCAATGTCAAATTGTACCTTTTATCTCCCACCTATGTATTGTAAGTTCGTCTCCTCCAACAATGAGTTTCATAACTCGAAAAATAAAAAATATAATAAAACACTCTTGAAAACACCATACACTCTTCAAACAACAATTCTTTTCGATGATAACCATAAAAAATATATGAAGTATAAAGCAGTCGAGATTAATTTCACGATGATCTTTGAAAGGGGGTGGGTTGACATTTGGGTCTTGTTGTCATCTTTTGTATTCGCATTTTATTGTCGCAAATTATGATGCAAATTTTTTCTACCTAACTACGTAAACGATCAGAATGGAAAAACTTTAAGAATCACCCCAGCAAATGTTCGTGAATCTTTCATTTGGTCTCTCACAAATAATAATTCGTGACTGTCACAAACTCCCGCTATTAATTTATCCTCATATATTTTTGAAGTGAAACTTCTTTAGGCGCGTAATGGATTTTCGGGGACGGAGTAAAACCGAGTCAGGATCGACACGAAAATGCGGGTACCCCCACCACCGCTCACCGTTCACCGTTCACTGTTTTCAGTAAAAGCAACAAATCATTAGCATGCGCATAAAAGTTTTTATGTGTTTTATTTAAGTACTTTTTTACTCGGTAGTATAATTTTGTTTGGCGCATGCCTTAGCTGTGGTACAGACGTGGACAGGGCTTTCCTGTACCGTCCGTCCGCCGTTCAGTCTGGTTTAGTCGTCCGTCGAGAGCGCTCGCGTCGCGCGCTTTGCCGTTCCATTCGTATTCCAGTATATAAATATTGTTGAAGTGAAACTTCTTTAGGCGCGTAATGGATTTTCGGGGACGGAGTAAAACCGAGTCAGGATCGACACGAAAATGCGGGTACCCCCACCACCGCTCACCGTTCACTGTCCCTCTCTCACCATATGCGCTTGTTGAGGTGGGGGAGCCGCTCACGAACGTTCTCTCTCTTCTCTTCTTTCCTCTCTCTCAGACACCAGCGAACTGCGCCACGCCAAGCATCAGCTGCTTGGTTAGTATACTGCGTCGTGAGTGTAATACGAGTGAAATACGTAATTGATTGTGGTTCATACGGTTTGGTACAGAATTTCATTTTAACCTCTAATTTTCAAACTAACCTAAGAGAGAAAATAGAGATGATGAAATGAAAATAGAGAGAGAGGAATACTAGAAGTTTCACTTCTGTCTTGCGTAGGCTTGACACACCCACTTTTTTTCATCTCACCGCCATCATACAAGGACATCCACCTAGCATGACAGACAAAAAATATTTAAAAATTATAGTATTTATTAACCAATACCAATAAATTAACATACATTTTTTTTGTATAATCCACCTCACAAGGCTGAGCCTGTTCTGAGGTGGCGGGAGTTTGATTTATTTTTTGATAATGCGAATTTACATAGAATCAAAGATGTAAATAAAAAGATATACATAAAATATAAATTAAAAAAGATATATAATAATTAGAAAGATAAGAATTTTAAAAAGAAAAAGAAAAACATAAGAAATAATGAAAATACATATAAATGAGTGAGAACAGAAGAGAAAAATTCAGGCGTGGAGTGTGCTATAATTTATGGTATTGTAGATGTTATCTGTCCGCAGTATACAATGCCTTTGTTGACTATCCATGTGTGGATTTTGTGTCTTATATTTACACTTGTTGCCAGGTCTTTAATATCTTTTTCCATTAAATTGAAAATTTTTGGGGCCAGATTATGAAAATGTCTTTGTCCATAGGTGGTATTTATCTTAGGGGTCATGTGTTGATGTCTGTTTCTTGTTTCGTAATTGTGTTGTATAGTATGATGGTTAAGTTTGTCTTTTTGGTAATATAGAGTTATAATTTTAATGTATAGTTGCTGTATGTTCAGTACGGTGAAGTCCTTAAATAACTGTATTGTCGAGAATCTGTAAGGTTTTTTTGTGATAACTTTAATTAAGGCTTTTTGCGCTTTGACAAGAGGGTCCATATTAGTTTTAGCAGCACCACCCCAACCAATCATACCGTGAGTGATAATTGATTGGGCTAGTGCATAATATATTGTTTTTAGAGTCTTCGTTTGCATTATGTTTCGTGTGTTCTTAAAGAAATATATCAGTTTTCTAAATTTGCCTGCTGTTTTATTTATTTGTTCTGTCCATCTGAAATAGTTGTCAATGTAAATGCCTAAGTATTTAATTACCTGGGTTCGTGTTAATGGGTTGCATAGGCAGTTGTTTTTAGATGTGCAGTCATGAATGGTTAAGTTTTCATCGAGTCTTGGATGTCGTCTGGGATCTATGCTAAATGTCATGTACTTTGTTTTATCTATATTTAGTGTCAGCAGATTATTGTCCAACCAATATTTAATCTTGTTTATTCCTTCAGTTGCATTTATATATACACTTGTCCAAGAATCCGAAGTAAAAACAAGAACAGTGTCATCCGCAAAGCATATAATATCTCCACTTATGTCAAGCTGACATAAGGAATTAATATAAAGTAAGAACAGGATGGGTCCTAATGTACTTCCTTGGGGAACTCCGTAAGTTATGTATCTATTTGGGCTTGTTATATTGTCTACTTTTAGTGAGTGGCTGCGGTCAGTTATGTATGATTTGAACCAGTTATAAGCTGAATTTTTAATACATATGTTTTCCAGTTTTTTAAGGAGGATTTTGTGGGACACTGTATCAAAAGCTTTGCTCAGATCCAGAAATACCGCAATGCAACTTTTTTTTTGGTCAACATTTTTTAGAATGGTCTCTGTTACTTTTAATATTGCATCTTGTGCTCCCATATTCTTTCGGAAACCATACTGGTTTTCTGATAAGATTTTATGTTTGTCTAAGTAGTCTACAAGTTGGATTTTTACTAGATTTTCGAGTACTTTAGTGAGCACATTTAAAAGTGAGATAGGCCTGTAGTTTGTGGGATTATTTTTGTCTCCAGATTTAAAAATAGGCACTATGTTTGCACTTTTAAAATGGCTGGGGAATATACCGCTAGTGATACTGAGATTACAGATGTATGTGAAGGGAAGAGCAATTTGATATTTTATTTCTTTTATAAGTTTCGTGTCAAGTTTGTCGAGTCCAGTCGCACAATCGTTTCTCAGTCTGTTTATATGATGTATTATGTCTTTGGTTTGTAATGTTTTAATTCTAAATGTATTGATATCTGGGGCAATCGTGTTGTATTTGCCAGCAAGTTTATGTTCATCAGTGTTCATTTTATTCAATAGTTTTCGGGCTAATGTTTGACCAATGTCTGCAAAGTAATTATTTAATGTGTTAGCAATATCAGTCTGGTTATTTATTATTGTATCATTAACTTTTATTTGTTTGATTTGTTCTGCTGGTTTCCTATTTGTGTTGTTAATTTCCTTTACAGCGTTCCATAATACCTTCGGGTCTTCTTTGTTTTCTTCAATTTTTCGTCTATAATATTCTTCTTTGGTTCGTTTTACTATCAATCGGCAGATATTCCTGTATTTTTTGTAGTAATTTTGGAGCCTTATGTTATTCGGCGAGTTTGATGCCTGTTTATGTAGTTTATCGCGCTTATGTAAACATTTCACTAGGTTGTCGTTGATCCAAGGTTTAATTTTTTTTATTTTTGTGGACCAGCGTTCGGAAGGTTGTGTATTTTGTCACATTCACATTTATTTGTTCGGTGAAAATCTTCATTGCTACATTAACATCTGTTTCATTTAGAATATTTGCCCAGGTTATGGAATCAAGAGATGATCTGATTGAGTCATAATCTGTGTATTTCAGTTGCCTTTTTTTTGTTGATTGTCGTTATTTTTCTTGGAAAAGGCTATCATTGCAGCAAAGTGGTCAGTTACTGTTGTATTTATTATAGTTGAAAAGATTTGAAATTTTGTCCTGACATAAATATGGTCTATACATGTAAGTTTTTAGATTCTCACGGCCAAAAGCATTTTTGTTGTTTGTTTTTGGGGTGTTATGCCTTGTTGCGCTAACTCCTTCTTTAGCCGACGTTTCGGACAGCGTTGCAGTGTCCATCATCAGGGCAGATCCGGTAGATCCGAAGATGTGTAAACTTTTGGTTGTCGAGTTTGTGCTTATTTATACCAACCAAAAATTTACACATCTTCGGATCTACCGGATCTGCCCTGATGATGGATACTGCAACGCTGTCCGAAACGTCGGCTAAAGAAGGAATTAGCGCAACACGGCATAACACCCCAAAAACAAACAACAAAAATGGTCTATACATGTTTGCGATAAAGGCGTGACTCTGGTAGGTAAGTTGATAGCAGAACGAAGACCGTAGCTTGCAAGAAGACATTCATAGTCATCAGCTTGGTGGTGCCTGTCTCCAATTATATTAATGTTCAGATCTCCAGCTATGATGCAGTTAGTGAATTTGTTATGTTTTTGAAGGTTTTCGTTCAGTGAAATAAGGAATTTTGATATGTTACTATATGAAGGAGACCGATAGATAGCGATGATGACAACAGAATCAAGACATTGTATACACACACTGTTTGCTTCTAATATAGTAGTGGGAATCATTGAGCCAAAAATAGAATATTTTGTGTAAACTATCACTCCATCACTACGGTTTTTGTGGTTTTTTGATGAGAAAACATCGTAGCCTTGTATGTTGGGCGCAATGAAGTCGTCATTAATCCAGCATTCGGTAAGGATGATGACATCAAAATTTATTTTTAATTGTTCTAAGGCAACTAATAAATTATCAATATTTTTGGTAACACTTCTGATATTTTGATTTAGTATTTTCAAGCAGTAATTGCCTTTAAAATGCGTGGATACTTTTGAGGCGTCGAGAAAATTAAGTGTGTCTATGTCAATAATATTTTGCATTTCATTTTCGATTCGTTCATGTATATTACACCCCATAGTTTATTATAGCAAGGTCTTTCTTGAGGGCCGCTATGTACGCCGGGCAGTTATCCCTGTCACCAGTTGAGTGATCAGCAGGTCTACCAAATTTAGTGCATGTCGCGCAAACTGGTTTTGCGGTGACATTTGGGCAAGACTCACGGGTGTGGTTTTGTTGAGCACAGTGACCACATGTAGATTTCGTATCTTTACAATATTTGTAAGAGTGCCCTATCATGTGGCACTTAGTACAGACTGTAAGTCCAATAAAATCCCTGACGCGGCACACAGTCCAGTTTACGAAGACTTTCTCTTGTTCCACCAGCATTTTCCTTAATGTTGCGGGCATCTCGTAAACACGATGACAGGTAGTTCCAGTGCGAGCGCCGGCCAGGTGACTTAGCTTGCAGGTCAATAAAGATCCCTCGATGTCTTGTACATTAGGAACACCCGTCAGGGCAATCCTCAAGAATTCATCGTCCGTCAATTCCCGCCGGACATTAAAGAAAATTACTCTCGGGAGTCGTTTTGTGGGAAGTCGAGCTTTAAGGGAACCCGAATTGTCAAAACACGGTGCTTTTAGCAATTTATCCTGTTCAGCTAATGTTTCTGTATTAAGCAAGACACCTTTATTCCGAATCTTTCTAATCCCTGTAATTCGTACTCCTAATTCATATGGCCGAATTAAGTTCTGGATTTTTTTCTTTGTTTCTTCGCTGTCCTTGGTGGCATCTGCGTCTTTTGGGAAGATGCAGATTGCGGGCCTTGGTGCTCCAACGTGCTGTCCAGATTTTGTGATTGGCGGGGGTTGGTGGGCAATATTTGACTGCTTTAGGACAATGTCAGCAAAAGAAAGGCTGGCCTCCGTTGCTACAGCCACTCTTCGCATGACAGGTCCGAGGTCAGACTCCAGCTGGGTAATTTTCTGTTCCAAGTGCGTTTTTTCTTCTTTTTCATGGCGAATTTTGATTTCCGCCATTTTTAGTTGGGCAGTCACTGTGGCTAAATCAGCACGCATCGTCTCGCGCTCCAACAAAAGCTGGGAAATTGTTCTGAAAACTTCGGAGACATTTCTGGAGATCTTCAACTGCTGTTCTTTCGAGACCTTCGACTGTTTCTCTGCTAAAACTTCCTGAAGAGCTGTCAGATGAGCTTGGGCTTCGTTGAGCATGTCCACTCCAGAGGCACTTGGAAACATTGTTTCATTGCTGTCCGAGCAATGGGATGACGTATCGGATAATATGTCCTCTTCTAAATCCTCAATTTGTACACACTTTCCTCCATGTTCCTCAGTATTAGGAAACATCGTTGTGTCCAACGGGCGTTTTTTTTGTCGGATGCATTAATATAGAAAAAAAAATATATAAATATTTTTTTTTGCACACTCACGAAAATTATTTAATAATGGTTCATTTTTTTCAAATAATTTAAATTTTACTTTTATTTTAAATTTATGCACTTAATTGCCATCTGTTGACTAGTAGCTATAGAAAGTATTCTTTTTTAGAATGTAGCACTTATTGCCATCTATTGACGAGTAGCGGTAGCTAGTAGATGACAATTGTATGTAGTAGATATTTTTGATTAATAAAATTTAACTGTTCTTAATTCACAAATAAAACACTGATTTAATTGTTTAAAATTCACATTAACATTTGTTTAGAATTTACTTTTGTACGAATTGACAAAAAACTTCATAATATTTAGTTATTCAGATTATAATATCCTAGGTACACTTAATGTCAATTTTTTCATAAAAATCACTTTTTGTGCATTTCCCGGTGGATACCGGGAAGACAAACACGCCGGGCGATAGCCCAAGAAGAATATTGCACTTCAACAACAAAATCTCTTCGATTTGCACACTATTTCACTGTTATAAATCTTAGAAACCGGGAGCTTACGAAATAAGCGACAATGTACAATGCGCACTCTATGATCAGCCATTTTGTGCAAATTGAATCTAGTAGTTTATTCTACCCTTCAAATAACGTTCCCTAATATTAATGAATATATTAGCCCACCAGATACTGTTATGATGGTTTTCTCAATAAGTTCTCTACCTGTTACAAGAATGTAAAAGCAGACATTTTACAGAAATTCGCTTAAAAAGCTATACGAAATTTTACGAGTTTCCAATTGTTTCTTCTTTATTATATATATATTATATTTGGTATTACACCCGTTCTGAGGTCTACGTATATTATTAAAATATTATTTGGTGATTTAAACCTCTAATATAAAAATAAAACAAAGAGTAGTTATTAGTGTGTTGCTTCTGTTAGTTTTATTGTGTTTAAAGTTTGTGGGTGTGTTATTCTTTATTTTCCAGTGAGTGTTTTACGAAATCTCTCTTCGTTGTTTGATTTTCCATGATTTTTCCCCAGAATTTTCGGTTACATGTTGAACTTCAAGCTCATTTCATGCATTTACTTGACCGAAAATTTCACGAACTTTTTGGCCTGGTTCCATAAAATTTAGTCTATATTTTTTATAATAAAAAGAGTTTCTACAACTATACGCGCCGCATTTTTATGTAGCGTTCAAAGATTACTATGTATATAAATAATGGCTGATGTCAATGTAATTTTTTAGTTTTTTCGGGACTTATTATTTATCACACCCATGGCACAAAAGCCAGATTAAAAAAACGATTGTGTGGTATACTGGCCTTTTCATATTTTCCATAAGCCTTTCGTACGCTTCTTAGTTTTATCTAGACTCATCTCGTTCGATATAAAACCTAAAAAAGAATTGAATTCAACAAAACCGTTAAAAAATCTGATTTATGTAAAAAGTAAAGAACTTTGCCCTCAACCGGATCGGCCCCATCCACCAACACTATCCATATCGATCCCCGCTCCCAACATAATCACCTGTTTTAAAAGTTTTTTTAACGTACATAGAAAAGGGTTTAATGGTTTCATTTCTTTGGTAACTTTACAAAGGTTCAAAACGTTACTGAAATAAGAGCGATATTTGTGACTGGTGCAAAGGCTTTTGTAGTTTTATTTATTAAAGGTCATTATTACCTCACCTTTCTAACGACTTTCCTGGATTTATATCGAGTAATACAATTTAATAAAAAAGAAATTGTAAACTCTGCCTTGTACATTATGAGAAGTATCCATCGAAAGCCGGAAACTATGACCGGTCAGTGGCTGAGTTTGCATCGGGTCTGGTTCCCACCTAGTCGTTGTGGATTCTTTGGCTGGCTAAGTACTCCATCACGACAAAACCATAATTTTACGCTTACTGTGGTGGTAGTAGAAGATTTTCATGTTATAGTGTACCCACATACGGAAAAAGATAAAGTCCATACCACGCCATTAAAAACCGTATGGCTTAGCACGGATTGCGATTAAACGCAGCGTTTTTCGAATAGCTGAAAATGCCAATCCGCTTACAAACACGCACTGCGGCTGGCGCTTTTACTCAATTTTATTTCATGGTTGTACTGTAATAGAATTAAGTAAAAACGCTAACCGCAGTGCGTGTTCCTTAGTTATCCAATAAATGGTTCCCGGGATGGCAGTACCAAATTTTAAATAGATTGGAAGATCTTTCCTGAATGGTCGCCTTTCCCCATGGGGTTACCAGTCACGTCTTCCACTCTGGAATGTAGCCGGCAGTAGCTGTAGTATAATCTTCCATAGCCACATGTGACACAAGTATTGTTTTTTAATAAAATTTGGCACAAATTCATTGTTTGGTAAAATAAAAACAAATTTGTAAAAAATCACATTTTTCATTTGGCGTTTTCAACTATCCCAACACCGCTGCGTTTAATCGCAGTGCATGCTAAACCTATAACATGCCGGCCTCATTGAAACAGCCCGCAGAGAAATCATCAAAACCTAAAATCAAACAAAAGGTTTCAGTCTGGTTCAAAGAGGAGATGCTTTAGTTTAAGCTTCGAGCAGTTGCGACTCATTCGTCATTATTTATGTCCCCTGCTAAGATTCCAGTTACTACGTGTTATGAAACAATCATGTACCTTTTGTTTTGATCCAGACCAAAACCTTTTTCTTATACTATCAAAGTGACTAATTAAATATTTGTGTCTCTCCAGCCGAGGTTCCAAACGTTCGCCCTCGAGGGAGCGGTGCTCAGCCTGGCTCCCGGCGACCCTTCCTGCAGCAGGACCAGTTGCAGCATAGTTCTGGAGCAGCTGACTGCGGCCGCTTCAGGGTCCTACACCTGCGAGGTGTCTACTGAGGCACCAACCTTCAGAACCGCGCTGGAGACAAGAAATGTGTCTATCATGTGTGAGTTATTATATTTTTAGAGGTTTGAATTAGTCTCTGTAAATACCCAAACACACCTCTAACTTAACCACACCTAAAATAACAACTTTTTTTAGACCAGATTCCAAATTATGAAAAACAAGGTATTTTATTATGGATTTTAAGGCCAAAATGCCCAAACAAACAATACAAAGTTTGTCAGTAAACGGCCTGCAATCTCATTATTAATTATACACAACTTACATTTGGAAATATGCGTTCAATTCAAATTGTGTAGCGTCGATTGAAATTGTCTTTTCCTATATAATAAATAAGAAAACAAGAAATGTCTTGCGGACATTTTTCGTGATTAACATATTTGTCCAATCGGGCCTTAAATTTATTAATACAAAATTGTTTTTTCGAAATTAAAATGGGCTAGAGTTCTACGATGTCAGGCGAGCAAAGTTCGTAAGTGAGACAACGCTGTACTAATAATGGGATAAATGGAACATTTGTTTCCGTTCAAATTTGTATGGAAAGCACTTCTAGTTTTCTTCTTAATTCAATGCTTTTTCCATTAAAACACTCATTTGAAACTTCCTTTTTAATTTCAATAAGTTTTCATTAGTCTGCTTGTTCAGAAAGGTTGTGCAGAAATATCCCAAAGTATGATTGACAATTGGTTCACTCTGTACATAAACTGTTTTGTTCCAATTTCCACTACGAGCCATCTAAATTTTCACAAGGCAGAAAAATATCTGTTAGTTATATAATCGTAGTAATATAATACGCGAAATATCTAAGGAGAAGTTCTCACGAGAACTTCTGAGACAACCAACCCGAGATATTATTATGCTAGTTTGAAAGAGTGGGAAAATATTCATTCGAAGAGAGAAACTTCTGCAAAGTTTGTGAATTGATGTTGACATTCGTATTATAATTATTATCTTGTTGGTCTAAAGATATAGATGATGAGTTAGGATCTTCTTGGTCGAAGATGTGAAAGTAACAACTTGTAAGCAATGGAAGAGTTTTTTCAATTGAATAAGTTATTTACACTTTAATTTTCATTTATGCCTCTCCCACACGAGTTTGTGGAAGATATTGATAGTTTTTAGATATTTTGTGTTCATTTTCTTTTTTATATATAATTACGGCACAAAAGTCGCAACTGTTCCCAACCGTCTGGGGCAAGGGAGACTATGGCATCTCTAATTGGGGTATGTTGTGAGACTGAAGGTTGTGTGGGGGGCGGAGATAGGGGAGAGGAAGGTGGGAACACGACTAAAGCAATTTCAAGCAAGGTTTCAATTCTCAACGGTGGTCTTACACCAGAGCGATACTGAAAGAATCTTCCTCTATGAAACGTGCCGCAAGTAATAACACGCAAGTAGCAACAATACATTATTTGAAATGAGTAAATTGTTAAATAACACTTATTCATCAAATAAAATCTACATGCGCACGCCGGAATTTAAATCCGAGCGCTTCGGCTAGCTATTCGAGAGCTTTACCCTTCGACCACGGAGGCCGTCGAAATCATCTTCCTCTGTGTAAAAGTTTATATTCTCGTATTTCAATTGCCATATGTATTTCATTTCTTACTAGTTTTTCGCGATTTTTTTGAGCTGTTTGTGAGTAACATAATGTACATACGCAATGGGATAGTTTTTTTAAACTAATAAGTTATTATTACCAAATACTTTTTGTATTATTTTTCTAGTGCCTCTCCTGAGGTTTTGAGATATTCTGTTAAGTTCCCTTTTCCCTGCGTACATACATTTTCAAACGAATAAGATGTTGGAAACGTTTTTATTTTCACTTGTGCCTCTCCTATAGGAGTTTATGGAAGTTTTGTTTGATGTTTTAAGTTTATTCTTCCCCTATTTACAAGTTGATACGTCTTTGAATTGCTATGTGTCATTTTTCTTGCTACCTTTCCGCGAATTTTCGTGAGTAATATAACTACGCAGCGGTATCCATTCCTGGAAACACTTTAACAGATTTAATGCTGTTTCTAAACCGCAGATTTACAAGTATAATATAATCTGGCTTCGAGAGTGCTTTTCTGTTTATGAGATTCTTACCAACACTTTCTGGAGGCCCTTGTCTTTAAAACGTAGCATAAATGTGGGTTTTTTTATGGCGCATGATTGGCTGGGCTGCCAAACATGAAGCAAATATATTTTTGGGGTGGGTGCCGTACACGTCAACTTCATTAGCCGTGGAAAATTCGTATAATGTTCAAAGTGAATGTAACTAATAAACTTAATTAATGTTCAGATGAAGATTGAGGTAGTTTTAATAATAATAATAATAATAATAATTGTTTATTCCAGAATGTGGGGAGGTAAGTGCAATCCCACACAATCCATAAAATATAACTACAATGTTATATACAGAGATACAATTAAGTACAAATAAAATAAAGTATAAAATGTAAGTTTGATAAAGCAAATAAAACATAAGAAAAAGTAAAGGGAACTATATAGAATGGAGAGTGATATCATAAAACATTTAAATTTCTAATATTTCTATTTACTTAGACATCTGAACTGCTCTCAACCATCTGGAAAAAGTGGTGTTATATCTAAAGTCAGAAAGATAATGCAAATTTTCCTACACCAAAGGATCCGATAAAGAAACAAGTAAGTATGAAAAAGTTTTCAAACGGAAATATTCTGGTGTACAGTGGAATTTTCCTTTTAACCTCACTTTAGTTAATTTTCTATGAATTGACCGTCTGGAATTTAATAAAAGACCATAAGCGCAGTGGGTTTTGCACATTTACTGCAACCGTACTAAAGTAAGCGTTGTCTATTATACTAACTACCGGGAATTCGTTGGTGTTCACCAGAAACTCGTTCCACTTTTCGTTGTTAATTTTGAATTTCTCTTCTGCAGATTTTTGTACGTATCTTTAATGAGATATTTTCCAGAAATTTAACTATTTTGATATTGATTTTATCTTACAATTCAAAACAATCGTTGAAAATGCATTGTTTTAATTGCTTAAAGTAGTTACATATATAAATTACAATATATTGCAAACTTTTAGTTCAGTAGTATTTATAATACAGCCCATGCATAGTTGATGCAGGCTCTAAGGAACAACACCACTCCTGCCGGATTCAAATTCTCTCTCTCGAATTAATTTTCGAATAATTTTGATGGCACATTGTAATTATATTCAAAATTAATAAATCTCGTGGATGCAACGTATTAACCAAAATAAAGCAACCAGTTTGTAATGGATTGGTCCAAAGTACCAGGTTCACAAGGTGCTAGGTAGACATCGCTGGACGAAACCTCAGAAAAAATAATCCAGAAGGAATTAAAAAATTATCACGTTATTCGTAACCTGGAAAAATAATATACAAAAATTATAATTTCTGTGTTCTAGGATTTGTTTTGAATTTCAAACTTTGGGACTGATGGTGGAACGATTCAGGCAACCGATAAAGAAGATACATAGATAGATTAAATGTGTATTTCTTTTAGTAAATTTTTTGAGAGATATTGTAATTTTTCAAATTTAGTAACATTCGATCAATTGGTTAGTTTGGATCTACCGGATCTGCCCTGATGATGGACACTGCAACGATGTCCGAAACGTCGGCTAAAGAAGGAGTTAGCGCAACACGGCATAACACCCCCAAAACAAACAACAAAAAATTCGATCAATTAACTGTCTCTGTTCTACTGGTATTATAATGGAAGATGCTCCGAGGAACTAGCGTCAATGATTCCATCGGCACCGGTGCATAGTCGTGAAATACTCCAAACGCGCGCCCAACATATGTACACGGTTGACATTTGGCACTTTACAACGGGTCGTTTTTACGACTCATTCCTGAGTCTAGTCTGTGGAATGATTTGCAAGTTTTTGTATTTCATCCCTCCTAGAATATGGGTCTCTTCGAAACCTATGTCATTCCTTCCTCTCCTCACACAGCACCCCCTAAGATGACATAGGACCAAGAACTTATTTTCCTCAAGGTCTTTTGTGTGGAGTAAATGATAAAAAAATACGAAAGATAAATTTCTGTTCGTCTTTTGAAAGGCGATCCCGAGGCAAATATTTCTTTTATAAATAATTTGAGCTTCGCAAATCGTACAATTAAAATATCGCGTGATTTTTCACGAGTCTGCGCTAATAATATATAAAAATTCAAGAGAGGCACGACAAATTGATCCTTCTTCAAAATTTGTTGAAAATACGAAAATGAAAATTTGTTTAACTGAACAACAATCCTTTCTTAGTGTATATTTTCTTTCATTGTCTGCAATTCAAAGTCAGCCTAAGCGTGCCACAATGCGAAATACGAACAACAATCGTTTGTCATATCCATTTCAAATTATCAATCTACCGTGCCATTCACACTTACCGCGTGCTAAGTGCGCCAATCCAAATCACGCCTATAAGTATCCCAGATTGGACCCATCCTGTTGTTAGTTAGGCGCAACGAGGAATGCAGTGAATGACTCGTGCAATTTAAAGAGGGCGTCAATTGACGTTGAAGTGATTATGTCGGCTGACACGATGCACGTTCCGATAATTTAACAATAACTAAATTTTTTACAAGTCATTGCACATTAATGGATGTTTTCAAAAAATTTTGTAATGGAGTGGCTTTCAGGAGCCATTGGAACTGGGGTGCACCCATTATTTTAGGGATGTCACGAGACGTGAGGCCAAATAAAGTGGGAAGAGGAAGTAATAGGGATATGATAATTGAGTTATTTCTATGAAGAAAAAATGTCTAAATCTACAGTTTTACTCCGAGATGGATGAAAATTTGGATGCTTGACCTTCAAAACAAGAAGAAAGTCACAGTCAAAGTATGATTTCGCAAAACTCTGTGTTAAAAAAGGGCATTACTATTTTACAGTCTAAAGATGTTTGCAGTAAGGATTCTGAATGATTGTGCTACAACTGGGAGGATTCTGTATCTGTAGATCTGCTAGGAACTGTAAATTATTCATTTATGCTTAAATTATGTGTGCCATACCAAAGAATGAATAATTAATGATGATTTAAATTAGCAACGAAATGAAGCATGGTACACATTATTAGTCTACTGCAGTCGACTATAATAATAATAATAACATGGCATTTATATTATAGTGTCATTTCACTGTGCGCACAGTGCGCTTAACTACTCGTATAGCAAACTTAAAAAATGGTAATTCAGTATTAGTGGTCCTTAAAATTATTCCTACAGTGTGCCTTACCCAATACAGATCTAATATTATAACACTTAATACACTGTTTATACAAAGTGATGACAAAAGTTAGAATAACAATAACATCAGGACAGGACAAAACAAAACAAGAATATTAAAACTAAAACATAATATAAAACAGGAGGCAGTTTGTGTTCAGAAATGAGAATTTTCTGAGTATACCCTTTAAAAATGTACAATAAGGAGACAACCGAAACCAAACAATTACCGGAAGTTTTAGAGTATGGCTTATTATAAAATATTGACTATACGAGTAAAAACCAAAATATTCTCTTTTTTTATGTAATTTGTCAGAAAAAATAGTAAAAAAACAACTACATATTTGATAAAGCCGGATTAGAAAAGAATCAAGTTATTATTCCGGGAGTCAAAATTTAAGTTAATTGTGTGAAACTAGAATAGAGTGAAATGTGTATAAAATGCAAGTATTTATTCAACAGTTTATAAATGTCATTATCTGCATGTAAATCTCAACTGCTCCCAACCGTCTGAAGCAAGTGAGTCTATGGCATTCCTAAATGGGATTTTTTGTGAAGCTGAATGTACATGCTTGGATGGATGGGAAAGAAATGGAGAAGATGAAGATGGATTACCTGGCTATACAGATCTGGTAACCAAAAACCAATAAAGCAATTTCTAAGGTCTTTCACCAGGGCGGTACTGAAACTATCTACCACTCTGTAACGTGCCGCAATAAAAAAATGAAATGACACAAATTAATCAAATAAAATTTTGTCGGGATTCAAACCCGCGACTTCCGGATTCGTAGCAACGGATCATTACCACTAAAACACGGAAACCGTCGAATACCTAAATGGAAGCGACGCATACAAATAGTTGTGTGACATAAATCTGTTTCTCGTACCACAGCTTTCCTCGTTTGAATCACAGTGTAGTAATTAGGGTTTCTGTTTTTTCCCAGCCTTTCCCCCAGAGGAACCACAGGTGGAGAACTTGAAGTCATCCTACTCTATCGGGGATCTGCTCAACATCACGTGCAGGTCGGCACCCTCCACCATGCCCTCACAGCTTTCTTTCTACCTCAATGGAGATGAGGTTAGTACAAATAAATATCGCCACTACACTCATATCATCATCATCTGTGGTCTGGGGTCAATCAAAGCTAAGCGCAAATATATATGTTTTTAAATGAATTACTTTAAGCAATAATTATTAGCCTGAAATACCCATACAAATTGAAAACCTTCCGATAAAAAATCAATTGCTATGTTTAGCGCAGCTGAACGGCAATCAGAAATTTATTTTCAATTTTGATGGACTTGTTTCTGGCTAATAATAATAATAAATTTGTTTTTCATTGGTCTTAACTTATCTTGTAAACATTAGTATATCATTAAAAAAATGATAATAGTGGTATAACTTATTGATTAAGGACCTCAAATTATTAATTAAATTATCATTGAAGAAAATATTAACCACTCTCAAACTAAAAATGTATTTGACTTAAGAAAATTAAGACGATGTTAAATTGCGCCAGCATGGCATCAACAAATAAATTAATTTGTTTGAATTGTAATTTTAATTGATTAAAAATATGCGTCCCTATTTCCTTCGTAATCCCTTCCGATTCCCTAAATTCCTACAACCACAGACAACCCTCGGTGTTCTTGTATTTGTTGAAAGCCACAAAAGTGTTTGAACGTTGAACGCCTAATTGGAAAAACCCGCAAAAATATTTCGTATTTCGCCAACTCCCGCCGTTGTGAACTTGTGTTATTATTGTGTATTATTATACTGTTCAGGGGATCCACCACATTGAAAAATAATAACATGTCAATAAGTAATATTGAAAAAACCATCCAAATTTTCTACTGAGGTTCTCTTTTCAATATTCAATGTACCCACAATAGACAATATATATAAAAAATATTCAATTCTACAAATTTATAAAGAAATACAGTTAAATAACTTACAATTTAATTCATCAGCAAGATATCAAAAAACTATCAAAATCCCAAAACTTAATACAAAGCACACACAAAATACCTATCTCTATCTAGGTATAACATATTTTAACATCCTTCCATTATATCTAAAAAATATTGAAGATATTCAGGAATTTAAAATAAAATTAAAAAATTACCTAAAACTACTATAAAAGTCCATATCTTACTCTTATTATTATTTTCTTCAAATCTTGAAACTGTATTATTGATAAATCTTGCCTATTTCTTACTTATCCCTTTGGTTTTGCAAATATATTATTTTCTTACTTACATGATTCCATATAATTGAGCTAGGATTCACTCACCAAACACAAGAGCCTCGTCTCTTTATGGTGAGGAAAAGCTATTATTATTTACCTTTGTAACACTGTATAATATGTATAAATTGTATATAATTATTGTAAAAAACATACAAATATTAAATAAAAAAATAAAAAAATAAATAAATAAATAAATGTCATTTATATAGCGCAGTTTAGTGTCATTTCACTTCAAGTGCGCTTTACTATAAAAAACTTAAAAACGGTAATTTACTATTAGTGGTCATGTTCTTAAAATTATTCCCACAGTGTGCCTTACCCAATACAGATATAACACTAAATATAATTTTTATACAAAGTTATGACAAAAAAAAAGAATAACAATAACAGCAGGACTGGACAAAACAAGAACGTTCAAACTAAAACATAATATAAAACAGGAGTCAGTTTGTGCTCAGAAATGAGAATCTTCTGAGCAGAAATTTTAAAAAGGTACAATATGGAGGCAACCGAAACCAAACAATTACGGGAAGTTTTAGAATATGGCTTACTATAACATATTGAAAAGAAATTATAATTTTTTTTGGTAAACTATTGTTTTTTAGACAAGATTTTTTTATGCATAGCACAAAGGGTAACAATTATTTTATAAGCAATAATTATTAGCCTGAAACACTCATCCACATTGAAAAATCTCCTGATAAAAGATACATGACGCCAACGGGACTTGAACCCGTGTCCTTTCGATTTGACAAGTTCTAGTATTTTCACCAAAAAATGTAGACAATTTGTCTCGACGCCATCTAGTGAGAGAGTTAGCACTTACAATGCCTTTCTCATATAAAAAAAAAATTTGTTTGTTTCAGGTGAAAAAATGTAACAAGCAGTAATTGTTGAATGAAACACTAGTATATATTGAATTATTTCGCGGAAAAGAGATAAGCCGTCATAGCTCAGTGGTCAGAGCTGTCGACCGGAAATCGAAAGGACACGGGTTCAAGTCCCGTTGGCGTCATGTATCTTTTATCAGGAAATTTTTCAATGTGGATGAGTGTTTCGGGCTAATAATTATTGCTTATAAAATAATATTGAAAAGAAGTTAAGATTTATGAATGGTAAGATTTTTTAACTAATTTTGTTTTTAAAGCCCGTTTAAATTCAGCCAAATTCTGGAGATTAGTAAGAGCTGAGGGAAGTCTATTCCAGATGAGTGGGCCTGTTACACGAAAAGAGCGATTATAATAAAAGGCTCGATTTGGCTTAGAAAGTTCGATTAGACGATTACTAACATCTAGATCTGCTGACCTTAGAGTAAGCTGTGTATTGCTTAAGTTTTGTCGGACAAATAGTTCCGAAATTGATAATAATCGAAAATATCGGATCGATGGGCGTAACTACTGATGATTTTACACCGGTTTCACGAGCACGGTCGCGCTGTTGATAGTCAGATCGATATTGATAATGCAATAATAAAGAAATGCTGGTAATAATGGAGGTATTATCCATGAATTGACATTCTGAAACGTCACACGTCGTACAGTTATATAAAAATATTAATTAATTGACAATTTTGATTTTAAATACTTACCTTAATATCCATTGGCAATCCGCATTTATTTTTTGTCACAAAAAAAGAGTTGGTTAGTTAATGAGGTCATAATCACAACTTGTTTTATAAACAAATTTCGCCCAAACCAATGTAGCGTCATTCAACTCGCCGCGTATACGAATTCTGTCAATTCTAAGAGCTTCGTTAGTTCAACTCCGTTCGTTAATAAACCACTTATTTTGAATAAAGAATGACATTATTAACAGTTAACCGAAGCTTATCTGATACTACGGAGGCCTCGCTATAATATGTCCATCAGCCGTCGGAATATTTTGTTATCAATCATTGTCCGTGTTCGCAAATATCGCTAACTGACCATAGACGACGAATTTAGCTAACATCGTATTGACATAGGGCTTTATGGATCGTTCGTGCTAGACTTCCTGAAGGATAATTTTTTCGTGTGCGTGATATGACCACCCGAAGAAAGACTAAGACAGAAGTCTGTGGCATTTCCCACCCCTTTCCTTTCTTACACCTGCATTACTAGGCAATTCAATAGTACTGTTTTTTTGCACCCGATTACAATTACTTTACAAGCGCAACTAATATTGTTAGATTTTAGTCGAAGTTTGATACAGTGAGGTCAAATTAGCTTAGTGGTCACAGCAATACCCCAGCAAGGCAGAAGTCCTGGATTCAATTCCAATATGTCACCGAATCTTTTTCTGTGTTTTTTGCATTACATTTTTCGTTTGAGGGTGGTTCATATTGCCTTCAATGATTATATTTTTTGTTCACTCTCCATATGGGCTACTACAATTTATTACATTACATGCTTGTTACCTACTTAGTATTGAAAAAATTTGTTTCCACGTGACGTCACTGATCACTCAGACGAGTTAGAAAAAATCCCTTCACCTGTTCCTAACTATCCAATACCTACTGATTTTTTTTACGCTTAAAACAAAACAAAAAATGTCATCAACATAATTTGAGGAATCAGTAATTAATCAACAAGTATTCACAAAATAGTAAAGAAACGAGATAAATAAATAGCGCAATTACAGTGTAATTTAATAATATAAGTAATGAGCGCAGTACCACACTATCAAGGACTGTCAAGAATGGCATAACAAAACATTTATGTTGATGGACTATCAATATCCGTGGTGTCAATAAATTATATACTTATTTCCGGAATTTATCACAGTAATATAGTATAGAGTTTAATTCTGTGTTGGTACCATGATTGTTACAATGGAAAGGTATCTTCTGATGAGCCATTATATTTGGTAAGTAAAAACCATTGATGTATTATATTTAGATGATACACTCAAAAAACAGGTTTCGCTTTTTTACCTTCAACCGACCTCCAACTCTCCTATAGCTTTTTAAAATTTATTTTTTAATTTATTTATCAATATAAAGTTTTTTACTCACTACTTTTACTTTTAGTCTCACTAGGGTATACCTGTGTCGAGACAGACATATTCTGATACTTACATGAATAATTAAAGAATATTTACATGCATAACTAAACCAAAACACAAATTACAAAGTTGTATACACTTTAAACCACGGAGACAATAGAAAGTGTAGGTACAACTAAAACTACCGAATCAGGTCTACGCGCACCGCTTGTCGCGTTTTAATAATGGAACAAGTTTTGACTAGATATTAGTACGCAGTAGCGCCTCTAATTATGGTATGAATAACAATCTAACAATTTCGATTGTAGGGTTGGGAAATATTTATATCAGTTTTCAACGGCAAAGCAACCAGTCCCTCGCAAATCGCCTGCGCGTTTCAGTTGCCCATAGATATGTCAGTTTTCAAGATTTTTAAAATTTGTTCATGCCTAAGAGCTGAGATTACGATATGTCCGAGCAGAAAAACATTATATTTGTTCAGGCTTCATGATTATGCAAGAAAAAAAAAGAATGGCGGCTTCATCATCACTAGATTCTGCAGACATTTTTTAATGCAATATGATGGTGACAGATGACATCTGAGTGTTCTTCTTTATTCTATGGTTAAAAAAGCTTAGAAAATTTGTGCAACCAGTTTCGGTTTAGTTTCAGTTACCCGTGAGCGGATGGACTAACTTATACATAATCGGTTCGTCAATATCTTTGCAGCTGATAAATATTTTTTTTCTTCATTGAAACAAAAATGTGGCTAATTTCCTATTTAGTCAATAATAAAAATCGAAACTTAGATATACAATGTATCTCATTTTTTTAATAGATTCCACTTGTTTCCAAATCAATGTATGTTAAGGCGATGCACTACGTAGTAATTTAAAATCATGTGTTTTTGGTGTGAAAATTTGGTCGCCTATAAATGTTTCAGATGCTTTAATTAAATACGGCGAGTAGAATACATCCTGGCCTTTGAAACAATCGAGTATTTTTTAGATAAGTCTTTTTATAAGCCCAGAAAAAATAATGTATACGCCTATGAAAACTGCTTTAAAGTTCAAAATCTTCAACTTACGAACCCATTTTCGGTTATGGTTTTATTGTATAATCTGAAAAATTAAGTTATTTATAAAATGATGGAAAAATAATTGAATATTTTTGCCTGAACATCCACCAAATAAAATAAAAGGCACTTTTTGGCCACGTTTTTTTCTTGCAAAAATCAAAACAGGTCGATGGTGTGAAGCGGGAATTTAAGCCTTATCGCCATCTACGTAAGGTGTGTTATTGATAGCGGCTCGATTCAAAATATTACACGCCTTAATAATATTATAATTCAATCTTCATTGTAAGCTTAATACTGCATTTTACTGATGACCTAAAATGTTAGCAACTTCACAAATTTATTTTTTTGACTTAAATATAATTTCAGCGTTAAAATCTATAATGATCACCTTAATTAAGAATAATTATTTTTTCATACTTTTAACTGCTAATGGAGAAAAATGACTGAAGAATTTTTTCAAACTATTTGCAATTCCGATTAAAAACGGGATGAATTGACATATTTCCTGATTGTTACGAATTCGTAAATCTTTTGTATTACAACGAAAATTCGTTGTGTCGTCAAGATATATCAAGGCAAATCGATAAAACTTTTATAACTAAGGCCTATTTATTTATCTTGAGGGAAAAAAAAACTATTTCTTTCCACGTAGATAGGCAAAAAATATATGGAATAACTTAACAATATAAAAACTTATAAATATTACATATATATATATATATATATATATATATATATATATATATATATATATATATATATATATATATATATATATATATATATATATATATATATATATATACTTATACTATAGACTAACTTAACAAATATAAAAACCTGTAAAATTTTTTAAAAGTTTTCCACTTTCACACAAAAGAACAATATCACAAAAAGTTTGACATTTCAAATATCTGACACGAAAATCTAGATGCTTGTATGTTTACTATTCTAAAAATGTCCATTCGAAGTAAACTTATTTTCCTCCTCATCCGTAATTCATAGAAAATTGACACTTCAATCCAACGTAATGTGTCAATTTCCCTACGCATGACAAACAGTAGGACATTTTTTGAAATATTATATGAGGAATATGTGCATAGTGATTCAGCACTCTGGCCCATTCACGTAAATAATATATTCTTACGATTGTCAGTTGCGAAACTACGTATATTCATACGGTTTTATAACTTGGGTAGTTTCAAAGGTGGGCAATTCGATACGACAAAATATAATACAGCGAACAAATTCAATTCGCCTTAGGTTCTTTTGGGTTTTGAAATAGTTTAATTGTGAATAATCAAAATATTCATACTTTATAAATATATCATTGATTCCACAAGGAGTTTATTAACTATTGGGAATACAATAAGGTCGTCCTACAGCTAAATTGTGTTTTATATTGACATTTGAATTTTTAGAAAATACTGAATTGTGTCAAGATATTAGCCTAAAAGCGTGTGACGTCCACGGGGCAAGCGCGGAGGTACTTCAGCACTGCCATTCACTTTATGAATTGTACTGCATGTAACCTCAATAATTCATAACTCAATCTAGTATATATAATTGTGACAATTATGCCACTGTTTCAGGGCTAAGACACATTACGCTATATTATGCGCGCATAAATTGGGCGTGGTATGTACGTATTCTACGTTATAACTTCCTCAAGAGATTGGGTCGGATATATTGGGGGACTGCCGCAGAATATCATTTCTTTGTATAGGAGCTGTCACTTTGATAGATGACAGCCGCGCTCCGTAAATTGTTCTGACCCCTTATCCTACCGTAGGTAATAACCGTATGAATATTGGTCGCATAATTTTCAAATATTCCCTGACTAGCAGATCACAGCGCACATCGTCACTACACCCACATTTATAGCACACCATCTTTTTAGGTGTTACAGGTCTGTATGAGATAATATCGCGAGCAATAAGGAGTTTTAACTTATAGCGTAATTTGTCTCTCGAGGCTTCAATTCAGTTATAAATAGATTACACACCGTTGGTAACTGTTCCACTAATGTATCATATGTTTTTTAATATGTCTCTATTAAAGTTTAAATCTCTACTTATTAAATACTTTAGCTCTGTATATTTTAACGAGGCCACTGCATAATAGGTTTTTGGTTTTGGTTTTTATTTTTCTTCTTCCTTTGATTTCATTTACTTTGTACTTATGCATTGTTTTTCTTTTCTTTCTATATTTTCAATTATTTTCACTATGACTATAAATAATTATCCAGTACATAAATGGCCCTTGTGCCATTAGTTCTTTGGAAATTAATAACTCTTTGAAAATAAAACATTTTACTAAAGAAGAAGATAATGCTTATTAATCTAAACGAAACATGAAACAGAATAATAATAATACATTTTCATAAAATAAAAATAAAACAGCAGACGATCTCATTCGAATGTATACTATTATACTTTGGTTTATGTATATACATTTAATTAATTACAAAATTATCTCAAAGAAAACCTTAAATTTTAATATGAATTAGAAAATTGTTTCGTTTTCCTAAGCTCAAATACTCTAATTATGAGCTTTTGTACACACAATTATTTCAGCTCATTACCAATATGAGCAATGAAAAATCTGTTTAACGTAAAAAAACAACAAGATTCAATATATATTTAATGTAAAAAAAGAACTCTAGCAGGTGTGTTAAAACCTAAACGAAACCGGGTGGTACTTTATAGTCGTTAATAATGCCGTATTTTAAAATATTTAAATATTTTCGTTATTTAATTTACCTACTATATATATATAAATACGTACATATTTTAATTGATTTAAAAATACTAAATTCTGGCTCTACAAGAGAGATTCCTGTTTATTTTTACATTAACCAAAGACAGAATGATCTGAGGATGACAAAAATTCCTCAAGCCATACGTCATCTTTGGGGATGCTGTATGGAGGTGCTTTCTAAGAAAGGAAGTTCTGGGAAGGAAAATGTTACGAGAAGTGGGTAGGAATCTAGGGGTCAGTGTGTACTGAAGTGACGGACTTGAATACCACCGCCAAGACCTGAACACTCCTCACCCGATGAACCAGGGTACATTTGCCAAGCCACAAGCCACAAGCCTTAGCACTTTTAGTTGGACATGTGCTTTATATATAAAAAATAATGTTTGATTGTTGAACATAATCACCAATATTATTTTAGTCACCTAGATATCTTATATAATGTAATTTAGTGTTTTTTATCTTTTTCTCTTAAAATGTAATTGTTATTTTTTTTACATTGTATTTTTTGTATTTTTTATATTTTCCTACTAGATGTATGAAAAAAATTGCGTACATCTAAATAAAGATTCAAAAACAAAACAAAACCAAAAGTATAAAACCACTTGGAGTTTTCATTGCTTTTATGAGCATGATTTTGCAGGATCCCCTCTACATCGTACACGATGTAATCTTTGTGTTTGCACGTGACCAAGGCATATTCTACTCTGTTTTGCCGCGCGACCGATGTGGTGGCGTGTCATCTATGATTTGTAGCCGTGAGAATGCTTGATTAACTGAGGATTTGGGCAATTCATAACAGTACCTGCCCAAACATTAAAATGATACTGAATTATTCAATAATAGTTCTCCAGTCTAAAAAAGTCTAGTCGCCAATGGACATCAGCTGATATATACTATACTAATTCAGTTGGTAACCAATAAAATCTTTTCCGCAGGTGACTCAGAAAGAGTTTATCACAACCCAGGAGGAGCTGCGTGATGGTGATATGCTGCGTAGCGCCTCCACGCTGAGAATCTACCTGTCCAAGGTGCACTTCAAGGGCCGCGGCGCTGGCACGCTCGCTGTGCGCTGCACGGCCATGCTGGGCAGCATCGCGGACACTGCGCGCTCCTTCGACACGACCGTCAACCTGATCTCGCCCATGCCGCTGCACAATCAGAAACTGGAGTGGCCCAGCTCTAGGGGTGAGTTCACACTTCAATTAGAACTTGTTTACACATTTTATTAGTCAATTTGAACATGTTCACACTTTCTAGTTGTCGATTCGGACATTTTCACACATTTCATTTATCAATTCCTAAATATATACATACACATTATTGTTATCAATTCGAACATAAAATGTTCACTCTATTCATTTGTAACTTCGAAGAAATATTCATACATTTTAATTATCAGGTCCAATACGTTCACACATTTTAATTATAAATCAAACAAAACGTTATAGTACCTATTCGATTTTCAAAAAAACAGATTGTTTTTGCTGTTTAGTTAATATTACCTTCTGAAGGCATTACCAAACAAGAAGGCAAAACAACTCTCTGTGTATTGTGAGCCGAAGCGTTAGCCTTACCAAGAATCATGAGATCGAACCATCCGCAAGTCGCGCGAATTTCGCGCCGTTTGCGTAAACGCAGCGTAACAAACGTTTACACATTTTAGTTCTCAATTCTACACAATGTTCAAAATTTTATTCATCAATTCGAACACATTTTTTTTGTTTCTTTTTACGTAAAATTAGATAATAGATTGACTGTGTCAATATGTCATTTTTTTAACCAATACTTTTCATAGTGTACTATGAAGAGTATTGGTTATCGGAAGTGTAATGTGTATCACTGTCCCACTAACGTCTCTTTCACGATAATCTACGACTTTCTAATCTTTAAAATTTTTAAACGATAAAATTTAATAGAGATATCTTTTTCCTTGTGTCCGATTGACAAAAGGTTTGTGAAAATTATTTTCACCTGACACCAGACATGTGTTTTACGTACAGAAGATTCGATTGACAGGCATAAACTAACACACTAAGTAAAGTGAAAAACTGAGCATGCAACATATTTTCCAAATAGTTTTAAAATATAGATTATCACAAGAAAAAAACTTTCTAAAGAAGGACGTAAAACACGGTGCACTTTTCTATCTTTAATTTTAAATATAGTTTTGTCAGTTTTACATTTTTTTGTAATGTACATTATTTGTTACTTTTTTTATATTTCACCTGTTCATCAAAATAAAACTCTTCAAAAACAAAATGTCTACACATTGTTTCATGGTTAATGTCGAAGGAATACAAAAATACATTTGACTCCTATTTCCAAAGTAACAGTATTACTTTTCGTAATAAAATATTTAACTGAAAGCTTTTGACTTGAAACAAAACTTGGTAAAACATGGCGTGTGACGTAATAAAAAAAATATTTTCATCAAATTCAACGCTTTCAATGCTTCAAAAAATACAAATTACTCTGATGAGTGACTTCTACAATACGCCGATTCACATCAAACCAACTTTTTTCATGTAACGTTTGTAAAGTTTGGTAAAGTTTTGTAACGTGTTGTAAAGTTTATTCACTTTTTGTTACGTTTTGTAACGTTTTGTTAAGTTTTGTTAAGTTTTGTAACGTTTTGTAACGTTTTTTATCGTTTTGTAACGTTTTGTTACGTTTTGTTACGTTTTGTTATGTTTTGTTACGTTTTGTTACGTTTTGCTACTATTTGTTAAGTTTCGCAACGTTTTTACCTTGCTTATACTTTAATCAAATCTTCTAGCTTAGCATTATTAAATCAAGGCAGTAGCGCATAATGTATAATGTATAATTTTAAGAATTTACGAACACTATGCTAAATTTATTCGTGAATCTGAAGTTCTTCATTACCTATATAAGGAGCTACTTGAATCCAACGTATTTTAATGAAACAATTTCTTTCCAGGTACGGCGGCCTCGTCGTTAAATTTATTCATACCCTTCTCAAGCCTAATCATATTGCTGAAGAAGATGTTTTAACGCAAAAATGGTGTCAGAGGCGGTGATTTATGAATATTTTTCCCTACAATAATCCAAAGACAGTCTGTAAAAGTTATTATTAATAATAATGGCCGGGCTGGAACGATAAATTAACGCCGAAGGATTGTTAAAAGTGATAATTTAGGTACAAATGTAAGTGAATATCAAAGATATGCTAATTTTAACGACATGTTTTCTCATTTATAATAATTTAACTGACTTAGCGAAGAGTGCTAGAAATTCATTGATTCAAAAAAAAAATCTTTTACTAAGCATGTTTCATACGGAGACCGGATAACTCAATCAAAATGACAACTCAACACCCCTTTAAATGGTGATATTAAGTCTTGAAAAGAGATGAAACAAAAACTAGATTAAATAAGTTAGGTTTATATGTTTGTTTTTTTCATTGCTTTTAACAACTTCATATCACTTTTAAAAGAATGTTGAATTGTCACTGTGTTGATTTATCATGGAACCGTTTTATATCAATGCTAATGAAAACAAAGGAGATGGGCTATGAACAATAAAGAATGTTATACAAAACCGCGCGCACAAGTGTCAACATCATCGTTCACTCATACATGACGGTTCCATGATACCACAACATAGTGGCAAATCAACACACCTTCGATAAGTGAAATAAAATCATTAAAGGTGATGAAAAATGAATTAAAAAACAGCCTACAAAATTAACGTAACGTAACCTATATAACCTAGTTTTTTTCTAGTTGTCCGATTACCATTTCTAACTACACAACGAAGGCAAAACTTTCATTGACACCATCGCTTTGATAGTCCGTGCAGGCAGGTCATGGTGAGGCGACAGCCGGCACGCTCCCATGCCAATACCACATTTACCTTTGTTTCCAGTATCTATGCTTCATACTGTTTAACTGTGGTCATCACAAAACAATTAAAAACCATTATGATAGAAGATGTAAACATTGCTAAATAAAATCATTCAAGTTAATTTTGAGTGAAGAAAAGCTGTAAAAGTTTTGTTATGTGTAACATTGTTCATGCAATAGTTTTCCAAACTATTGCATGAACAATGTTACACATAAGAAAAGCTGTAAAAGTTTTGTTATGTGTAACATTGTTCTTGCAATAGTTTGCCAAACTTTTAATGGTATAGGCTGGGTGAATTAATACTATGAGTAATTAATACCATCCAATTAACCAACCAAATCCGTATAAGTTAAAAAGTTTTTGGAAGACATTCATTCACTTTGTGGACGCATTATATTACCTATGACATATTAATGATAATTGAAATCATAAAAAAATCATTACAGTAGAGTGGAAATACCTTTATCAAACGAATATTTTATTCAAGCTTTGTTTGCATAGAATAAAGAATAACACTAGAAGTGCCTTCCATACAAATTAAAATGGAAACAAATGTTTCAGATAGCTTAATAGTCCAGTCTTACTTACATCAAGATCTCCTAGATCACAAGGCCGGGACACTGAATCAAATCAGCCTCAGCCTCTTAACTTGTATGAAAACCTCCAAAAATGGGTTTTTATTTATTTTTTAAATTGACAAAAATATTTTAAGTTGTTTTAATAAATAAGAATAAATTGAAAAAAAAAATAAACATCCCATACAAATTACAATGCTGCTTTGAATGAGTGTCCCGGCCTTGTGATCTAGGGATCTAGGAGGTTTTTTTTAACTCATTTAAATTTTGTAAACATACTCGGAGAAAACTTACTGATGTGAAATATTGTTAATTGTTTAAAATGTGGACAAATTATTCGTTTTCCTGTTAAAAACGGGACTAGAGGCCTATAACGAATGATTTGACAAATTTCATAACAAACTGTCAGTAAAACAGAAACACGTTATGAGACATTCGGAACACGTGTTCTTCAAAATAATTATTTTTAATTTATTCGGACAAGGCCACCTGCGTTGAACACGTGTTCAGATAGATTCTGAATAACTAATATTTTATTAGGAAATGGTCGTGTAGTAACATTTTTAACAATATCTTAAGCCGTACTCATTTTTCTCCGTGCAGTTTTGTATTGGAAATATAAGCATCGATTAGAGAAATATTTGAATCACGAAACAAAGCACTTCTCGTGTTATTCTCTGTTTGTTCGTAACCTACCTGCACACATAGAGTGCATCTTTAAAAGGATATCTTATTATATAATTGGACAGTTCAAGTACCTACATATTTTTTAATTATTATTTTGTTTTTGTAAATAACATATGATTGAAAATGTTTATTAGGGTAAGATTAACTTTAACTAATGAATGTAATTATTTTATCTTGTAAATTCACGAATAAAAGCAAGCACACCTAAAACGCGAGATAGCATCTTGAATGTTTTATTCATAATTATTTATCTAAATTATTGTATTTTTATATCAAATTAGTTATAAGCCAATACAAGATTAAAACTATATTCGGTATATCAAGTTCAATTATTTATCCACTGCAATTTTGTAAAATATAGATAAGTACACAATTACATAAATATAAATCTATTTATTATTTCAACAAGTTACCAAAGATATTTTACAATTATAAGTTCTGTGTGTTTGAGGCACTGAAGAGATAATGTAATGGAAGGGTGATGTGGGCAAATCCGCCCGAAGTGAGCTCAATTCTTTACTACTTCTGGTGAAATTGATGAAACATTTTCAAGTATCGAGATTTTTTCTACAACAGTAAATCAATTTCATTGATCCATCGAGTCCTAGGAGTCGAAAGGTGTTATTTTATTTCTTTGAAATCGGAAAAGATCACACTTCTAGGAATTATTTGTTCAGTGGTTTGAGGTATCTTAAACTTAAGTATAATTAAAAAATAAATTTAGGAAAATTTTCTGTATATACTATATTATTATATTATAATGAAATGCATGTAAATACAAACATATAATAAATAAATCTTTAAAAATATATATTTTTTTATTATTTGTTTTCCAACAACTATTTTAATGATCCATCGACTAAGTGATAAGATCATTTACCCAGGACATGGAAAATATGGATACACTTTTCAGATCTGATCTGATGCTGAACACTGCAAGACTGTCTGAAATGTTGACTGAAGAAATAAGAGGAAGTCTTCTTCTTAAACCCACAAATGTCAACCATCGTGATACCAACCATCATAATAATTTCAAATGAATATCAACCGCCGATTGATTTAAAACCACTTAATCTAAATTTTAATGGATTAATTCGTACATACATTGCCGTATAACAGGCCTCGTGTAAGGGCGCCAGTGCTATATAATAGGCCCCCGTTTCCGTGCAATGCACGATAGGTGGTAGTGCAATATTTTCAACGTGGTTCAGTAATGAAAAAAGCGGCTTTCCTAAGCTGGAAGCCACGGCAACATAATTAGAAATGTAGGGTTTGAGTACCAGTCGATCGACATTACCTCGGACAAGAATTCAGAGGCCTGATATCGACTCCCACTTAAGCCGGGAGGTCAGCTTTCAACTTCTGCCAAATCATTCAGAGTGAGACAGGTGTTCAGAAATGACAAAAGAGTTAATTTTAAGTGTTATATTATGGCAGGACTACGTTACAGCAATACACAGAGTAAACTTCAAAGGTAAAAAAAATAATCCTAAATAATTGTGATCTCTCTCTCTCTGAATTTAAGTTGCGAAATTGACACTGAGTTTACGATAGCACATGAATAGGAGGTAGAAAAGTCAAGCTTACATAGTTTTCTTCTATCGGAGATGCAATGTGAGGCCGCCATTTCCTACGTGCGGTTGGCAAAAACGTATGTTTTATGAATAACAAAAAAATGTAAGGTTTTATCGTTGAAGCCAATATTAACGAATTTGAAACGAAAATTGAAACAGAAAAATCAGAAAAAAGATCTATGAATTAAACCTAGGATCTCAGCCTTGCCTGGGGTTTGCTCTAACACCCAACTAATCCTATATTTTTCGGTCATATTTAACTGTATCGTACTTCTACTAAGAACTACCAACATCATCTTAATTTAATTAACGCATATTTTTATTGGCTGCTATCTTTATGTGTTTTCTTTCTGAGATTCTTTCTGAGCCTATAAAAATATACGTTAAGAAAATGAAGACGATGTTGGTAGTTCTTAGTCTAAGTACAATGCAGTTTAATATGACCGAAGAGGGTAGGTTCGGATTAGTTCAGCGAGGTCCTGGGTTCAATTCCTAGATGGTACCTAATCTTTTTCAGATTTTCTGTTTCCAAATTTTTTTGATTGCGATTGATCGAGAGACCAGTTGGAGAGGTCAAGGGGTCTCTCCAATCCAGCCTTTCCCAATCTGGCATGCCACGCAGTTGGTGGGCAGGCGCATCCTGAACACACACCATACGATGAACCCGGGCACCCCTGCTCAATCACCAAATATAGCTAACCACTCCTGGTTATCCAATGAATGGTTCTCGGGACGGCGGTACCCAAACCAGCCTACCAAATAGAAAACATTTTGCTATGTTTGTGTTAAGGTCTTATTATAGCGCCGGGTTTTAATTATTGAATAAAGCCAGACCGTCATTTCCATCGCAAAAGGCGTTATTTCTATCATTCTAGAGATGCGTTGTTCATTTTTTTTAAAGTGAATATCGCACAACAGTCTCTACTGCTCCCAAGCGTCTGGATTCAGTGAGACATCCCCAAGGTATGTTTTGAAGCTGAAGGTAGTGGGGAGGGAGAAGAAATGCGAAAGAAGAAGGTGAGAGAGTACCTGACGATTAAGATTTGGTCACCAAAAACGGCTAAAGCCATTTCAAGCCACTTTTCATTTCTGAATGGTGGTCTTACACCTGGGCGATACTGGGGGTTTCTTCCACTCTGATTCATTTTCAAATTCATCAATCCTTCAGGACATTGTCCGAGTTTTTCCAAACTGCAGGCTGCGTGTTGAAGATTACCGTCGATAAGAGAGAGCACCAGAATAGAAAAAGCGCATGCTGATTTTAAAAAAAATAAAAAAATATATTTTACGTAGGTACATTTATTTTCATTAATAGACTTGCATTTTGTATTTAGTATAATAATACGAAAAAAAAAACAAAATTCAAATTGACTTACTTTGCAGCTAAACTTTCTTGTTAAAATTACTGGAAGCCTACATTGGAAAGTTTTCCAATGTAGGCTTTAAAAAGCACATTGGAAAAGTTGAACACGGCCCTACTACAACAGGTTGAACCAAGAGTGTCAAAGTTTTGTCATATTCGCTTCGCTGTTGTTATTTTTCCATAATAATAGTGGAAAAAAACTTATAATATTGTCATTAAGAACACCTTGTAGTCAGCAGAGTTAAATAAATATTATTAAAATAAAAATGCCACATTGAACTTTGGCAGAGGAAAACATACCTTCGGACCGTGTGCATTTTCAAAAATACATGAAGTGAAACATTTTTTCCTAAAGAGAATAAAAATGGACGGTTTTAGTTTTATATTTGCTCGTATGCGCCATTATTTTTATTGAATTTTTTCGAATAGTTTAGGCGATAGCCATTTTTACATATTGAAATGTGATTTTTGAGTTCAATCTTGAACCGATATTTTTTCCAGATTTTTTTTTAATATGTCAGTAAATAGGTATTTTTCAATGTATATATTTTTTTATATGAATAAAATGTCATATTTTTGGACAAAGTATACCAATTTTCATTTAAAGTGAAACATGCCCACTGAGACCTTATGTTCTCTCAAAAGAAATTAGCAATAACATCTAAATAAATGTTATAAAACAACAACAACAAAATACACCAAAAATTTTCAAATATTTCTACCAAATGTTACTAAGCATCTGATATTTCTACCAATTGTTATTAAGCATAAAATATTTCTACCAATTTGGATTAAGCATCACATGTTTCTACCAATTGTTACTAAGCATCAAATATTTCTACCAATTGTTACTAAGCATAAAATATATTCTACCACTGCCAGTTTTAATTCAGGTTTGATAGGGACATTAAAGAAACGGATGAAATTAAATCTGCACCTTCACCTTTAATAACACTTTACGAACTGGGTGATGACAGAGGCGAATTGTCAAATGTAGCATCACACTTATTAGAAAACAAACACTCGTTTGATAAAGACCGAGACGATAAAATTCTCCATCCTTGTAATAAAGGTCATAAACTAGATAACCTAGAATCTTTAGAAATTACCCGCTTAACTAAAAAATAAACCCAAACTTTGTAATAATATTACTAAATGCTTATTACTTTGTAATAATATTACTAATTGCTTATTACTTTGTAATAAGCAATTCGAATCAATTGTTAAGTCTCCGCTTTTGTATTTATTTGTAATTTTCATAATAATTTCGAAATTAATATATTATTTTGTTTATATAATGACTATTCCTCTATATCATAAATATAATAACGATTTGACAGTAAAATTAGGTCATTAATAATTCATTTTACTTGTAAGGTTTTTCCCTGAACTATATTGAAGTGAGCTACAAACCCAATGTAATTAGCCTACTGGAATTATGAAAATAATTAGAAATTCGTCAGTCAAAAACGACTTATGAACATATCTCATTAATATAATTGATTAAAAATCCTTGTAGACCACCCCTCTCCCCCTTCCTCATATGTTATGTATATAAACCGTAGACTAAGAATAATTTGTACCAGTCTGAAGATGGCTTTAACGAGCTGAAACCGGTTACGGTCAATCATATTAAAGTGGAGAAAAGTTTTATTTTTGTTTTATTATAGTATATTGTTTAGATATTGGTGGCTGGCAGATTTGAATGCCCGGGTGATGGTAGGCCGGAGAATACATATTAAAAAACAACAGAATCCAAGTAATCTACTTTTCCAAGTCCAATCCTCTTGGCATGATATTATAAATATCCTTCATGATCTCTACTTTCCGCGGCCAGTATTACTCTTCTTCATTGGGCTATTGGATGATCCATCCTTTCAGGGTGACGAAGTAAAGCTTATAAGTACGTTGGTAAGATGGTAATCGAGCAAAAGGGGAGTTGAAAACAATTAAGTTGACACTTTTTTAATTGCCTGAAGACCATCAATTTGACTTCAGTCAAAGCTATTAGAGTTTTTCGAATGTTTTTGGGAGGCTTTTACTTAGATGGAAAGATAGTGGATAGTGGCGAACACCAAATTATACCTCATTTGATATTTAATGTCTTCAATGAGAGATAAATAATTATCATACTGTCACCATTTTTAAAAGATTTTATATTCCTAAGCGGTTGTGCCAAAAGGGTTTGGGTTTAATTCGATGAAACCGAGTAAAATTTTAGGTTTATTTCCATCATCTCTCAGGCCACAGACATCTGCTTAATTCAAATTAATCAGACCATTTGTTTCAATTGTCGCGGCTTGGGGCGGACGAAATTACTTTAAGCCCCGGTATCCGCTGTAAATGAGCATTTTACGAAGAACATCAAAGGACACAAAAGACTTTTAAAACCTTCCCGCCATAATTAGCTGGAGAAATTACCATGTGATTGTCCGCTAAACGACTTGAATCCGCAATTAAAAGAAGCATTGATTAAATTCATCCATTAAAAGTACATTTGATGGAATTTCGTGACAAACGATGGCGTAGATTTAAATGTTTGGTTCATTCAGAGTTGGGAAAGTATTCGCATTTAAATTTCCTATTTTCTCGGCGAGAAATCAGAGAGATAATGTTTAAAACGACGGTTTAGAATTACATCGAACAGCTGCTGAACGCTTAGCAAAAGCTAATAAATGTAAGAAAAAACAACGTCGCTTTTACTTGTTTTCAGGAAAAAATTCATTACGATTCTAATAATACCTTATTTTTGTAAATAACTTGTAAATCAATCGACTGTGGCAATATTTCAATAATATTTTACCGTTGTGGATTTCTGATAAATTATTGACAAAATTTAAATATAATGATCCGGAAGGATATCGGAGAGGAGACTAAAAGGCGGCCTCCATTGTCTAGGGTCTAGACTCTTGACTACGAATCTGGAGGTAACGGGTTCAAATAATTATACAAATGCAAAAAATTCAATTAAATTCATGCACAAATACATTTTCAAGCTAATTTGTGTTGTTCAAAAATTAATTTATTTAATATAAAATGTGGTATATCTTCAGCATGTTTCAGAGTGGAAGATAATCTCAGAATTGAAACGATGTTTAAAATGGCTTATGCCAGGTCTGAATATCCAGGTACAAAATTCCTGTGCCCATCTCCTTTCCCTCCCCACATTATCTTCAACCTCAAAACATACACCAATTGGGGATGCCATAGCATCACTAGCACAAAACGGTTGCACGATACCCTTGCAGTGTATTCATATTAAAAAATGGAAAACGGGGGAGGTAGGTAAAAACTTTGATCAATTTAATAACCTTGTAGGGAATAAGAAATTGATTTCAATCAACGTTTTAATTCTGAAAAAAGGTCTTCCACAAAGGCGATCGATTCTGATAATATATATTTTTTTATTATTTAATATATATAAGAGGGTACAGGATGTTATATGAGTACATAAAAAATATATTTACATTACAAAATATATCTATGTTCGCGATCTCGCCAATGAAGAAACTGGTTCTTGTGCTTGGTGAGAGAGTTACACTAGTTATAAGAAAAATAGAATACCATTATGCTACAGGTAAGTATATATATAATAGGAACAATATATAAAGAGACAACAACTAAATACAGTGGAGATGAATATAGACTGATAATAAATATCAATAAATGGAAAAACAGGCAATTATTTCTGAAAGTGTAACTTCAGTTTTAGTTTAAGTATGTTAATATCCTTTAATTTTTTTTATTTCAATCGGAAGGTTGTTGAAATTCTTTATTCCTAAATAGGTATAGTTATTTTGCATTTGTTTGGTATTACATTTTGGAATTTTGATATTGTATTGATAACTTTTAGATAGGTGGGTTTCAAATTTTTTGATTATATTATCTTTATAAATTTGGATAATTGCATTTATCTTGAATATATCTTCTACTCGAGGCACCCCAAAATCTGTAAATAGCGTTTTTTTTACATATGATTAATTGAAATACTGACATATTTGTCCAATTATCGATAAATTTGCCGAGTTTTAGCACGCGCCCTTTCGGCACTAGGCTAAAAATCAACGATAAAAAACTTATAAAAAGTGCATTCAAAAGTACATGCTGTTGTTGAGTTAAGTAGCTTGTCTGCTATGAATCTAATTGTCCGGCAACATCTCGGTGAAGTGACCTCTTAAAAGAAGGGGAATTCGTTAATTTATTATAGGGGTGGTCACTAACTAGTGCGCACCGAACCTATTTCGCAATCAATGTTGACAAGCTTACATTGAATTTAATTCGCCCGTCCTTTGCTCTAAACAGTCTGATGTTCGAAACAACTAAACATGAGTGTTAATTGTTAAATTATAAAAAATATCAAAATTATATCCAATTAACAATTTTTATTTTACTAAACGGCCCAAATAAATATAAAATTTTATTATTAGGGACCTATAAAATTAAACAAAGGGCTTTATGAGGTAATAATATTTATTTTTTATTATGTTTTTATGGTAAAGTGGTATTCACCCACGATTATGGTCTTAAATAAAACGTTCATTATTTTTTTTAATTTTTACCTTACATAATTACGATGAAGTTTTCGCTAAACATCTATATAGCATTTTTTTCGACGGGTTCTTAATACATTTACAAACTTATTTTCAAGTTTTATATTAAATTATAGACTTACGATACTTTATATGAAATAAATTTACTCACAATAAAAAATTAAATAGAATCAAAAAAAATACAGAGAAAATCAGGGAGTAAAAAAAGGATTAATAAGAAAACCCTCTGAAGAAAATTAGTAGACATTTTATTAATATAAAAGTATTAATATATTAGTGATAAATTATCAAAAAATTCATAATAGTGTTGTGTTATGAGAAATAATTTTAAATGAGTGTTTATTTTTCAAGTGTTATTATTACGCGACCTCATCTATTTCTATATTATAAATGACTAAAAGTTATGAAAATATTTTGCCATACACGATAGCAAAAATAATTTTCAAAAAATAAATAACCTTATTGCCGTATTTTGTGGAAATTTGAGGCGTCTACCTTGGAACTAAACGACATTAGGTTTGCCTGTTCCTCTTCTAATGGTAAATTACAACCTTTTGAATGAGTAGGTACTTGAAGAATTATTAACCGAGATTTCTGACCAGATAATAAGATTTGCGTTTTTGATAACTTACACAAATTAAACAAATAATGATTACTTGCACACGATGGGATTTGGACCCGTGACCTCCGGATTGCTAGAGAGAACCTTACCAATCGGCCTACCTACCTTCCAATCAAATTATCTTGTCAATCGATATAAATAAAAATGTACATGTTCGTTATTTCAAAATCTTAAATCTCCGTAAGCTCTTCACCGATTGTTTTCAAATTTTGACACAACGTTAAGTTCAAATATGCGTGTGTTTTTATATACCTATATTATATGGTTGTCACCTGTTTCAGGTAAAAACTTGATAATTTTGAAAAAAAAACCCATGTGTTGCACAAACACGTTTTTTTATAAAAGCAATGCGCGCTATTTTCTCTATCTGCACAGACAGTTGAGGCCACAGCAATGCGTGGCGAGGTACATCTAGCTTACAATATAATAGTCTTTGTCACTTATTCCCTTGAGGATTTTAATTCGTGTTAACTTCTAACTACGTCTCGGAATAATATCCACAACTTACAAACATGATTTATTCAAATGCATAAACAACAAAACTGTCTGAAATCAGTGGGTTCGTTGGAAGACACAATTTTTTGAATTATTTTTATTGGTCATGAAAATAATTGGTGAGGTGACTAATTCAATGTGTTAATTATAAGCACTACTATTTTTGTAACGCTAACCACGAGGGATTAGTAACTAATTGTCTTAAATTAATGAATGAATGAAGCTCGCGCTAGAGAAATTTCCTCAATGGGACCATTGCGTGCTACGTAATAATTATTGACGAGGCAATAATACATCCGGAACGATAACACAAGTATACAGTATTTAACACAACAAATCAACAAGGGACAGTATTCACCGCAAAGTTCATACGATTAATTAATAGAATATTGTAAATTCTCCTTTTACTTAAGTAACCTTTGAAATAGTCACCCATTAATCTATTCACTAAATTTCAGCCAACAAAATTGAGCTTACGATGAGTTATTGAAAGCTTGCAAAGCTTTGCGAAGGATTATAATTCCCTCCTAACATCTTAATTATTCTAATATTGAAATCGCCATGGAATTAACGAGAAAGTATAATTTTTTTTGATGCCGCACTGTAATAATTCTGCCCGAACCCAGTGAAAATACTGCAATTTCACTATGGAAAGTTTTCGCAGTAGTTTTGGTAGTCGGAGATGAAAAGAAAATAACGATTTACGAAAAATTTTATATTAAATAAAAAAAATATATATTATAAATAGCGCAGACCTGTGAAAATTACGGGGTGGTCTAAATTCTGGACAAATAGGTCCCAATTTTAAAATGGCAAGTAAAATAATTTATTGTTGAAATATTAAATTATATTATCTTTAGACCTACTTTTTAGAGTTCTTCACACCTACGGTTCCAATTTTGAAAATGACACTTGAATTCAAAGCAAATTAAATTGATTCAGATTTTAGAGTGTGAGCGATATCGTTTATGAAATGTGGAGATCCGCAAATAATGCAAGGCTGATGTTAACATAATGTTGACCGGTCGGTGGCCGAGTTGACATCGCGCTTGGGTCCCACCCAGGCGTAGTGTGTTTAATTCCTCGGCTGGCTAAATCCTCCATCACAACACAAGCAACATTTTCAGCTTACTGTGGTGGTAGTAGGAGATTATCAAATATTGTCAGGTTATTCGTAACCCGGGAATGTTTGTCTTTCTTTTAAAAAAAAAATAAAAATGTGAGTAAGATTAAGAAAAAGACGCTTAGATGGTTTGGCATGTAGAGCGAATGAGCGAAGAAAGGAGTTTAAAGGGAATATATAACGCAAATGTGAATGGTATCAGAAGTCGGGGACGCGCAAGGAAGACATGGCACGATCGGGCCATGTCAGAATAATAGAAGAGTATGCAGATCTACTGTGTCCAATGTCTTAAATTTGTATACACTCGTCCTTATAATTTCTGTAAAAATCCATATCGTTCTAGCCAGAGACACAACATATGCATGTACACAGTGCCTCACTGCAAAACTAGGCTAGCCCAAAGACACATTAACTATATTGGCCCAAAATTGTTTAATTCCTTGCCGAATTCAATCAAGATGTGCCAAAACCTAAACTCATATAAAATAAATGTCAAAAGCTGGGTAAAAAAGTATCTGGAAGTGAGAGAATTTTTTCTATAAGTTATACGAATATGATACCTATATATGATAATATGTTACCATCTAAATTAAAAAAAAAAAAGTTTAACTTCTTTTAAACTGTTTTTTTATTAAAATAACCAAATGTACTATATGATTTATTTTTTTTCTTTATTCATATCTCTTTTTTCATTTAAACCATAGATAATGTAACCACCACTGTTTTGATTTTCACCTTATAATGCCCACGCACAGGCTTCGCCTTTGTGGGATTTTTTTTTTACCGCCTTATATTTTGTATAATTATATATGTACCTGTATGTATCAAAAAAATTGACAATAAATAAAAAAAATAAAAAATAAAATGTAATGTGAATAAGACAAGGAGTGTTTGTCAAGGCCGAGTTGTGTGGCGGTTCATCCTCTTTGCCTACCCCTACGGGGAAACGGCGTGATGGTTAGTAAATTATTTTGATTTTAGAGAGGAATAATGAAATTATTTGACCGGTCGGTGGCCGAGTTGACATCGCGCTTGGGTCTCACTCGGTCGTAGTGTGTTTAATTCGTCGGCTGGCTAAGTCCTCCATCACAACACAAGCAATATTTTCAGCTTACTGTGGTGGTAGTAGGAGATTTTCAAATATTGTCAGGTTATTAGTAACCCGGAAATGTTTGTCTTTCTTTTTAAAAATTAAAGATTATTATTATTTGATTTTTGATTCTATACAAGTGTAATAGTAAGTAATAATAAAACGGCGAATTGTTTTCACGGTGAATAGTTTGCAAGTTTCAATGACACCTACAATAATCTAATATCAAAACGGGCATAACCAGACATTCCTATCTTTTCAGAGTAAAATTTCATTAAAATAATGACAGATTTCATTATGTATTCATTAAAGCGGTGTTCAGCTTCCCAGACGTCAACATCCGAGAGTCCAAACTTTGTACAATTCTTAATTCCCCCCGGTTATTGCTGGAAAGGGGGAGGCAGGAATTTATGGCTTCATAATTCCGGATAATCAACGACTATTTTAAAATCTTTAATAAACTTACTAATTTCCTGATTAAATAACTTGCAATTTGCGTTAATTACTCCATCATAGGGCGCGAGGGTTTTATAAAACAGACCGAATTGCAGGGGCGGACTGGTCTGATGGTATATGGCTAAATCCCTTTGTTGAAATGGACGGACTGCTAAATGGTATCAAAATGATTAAAACCACCGCTTATTTGTAATAAATTTCATACATTCTTTGCTCATTAAGTGTAAGTTAAATAAGAATAGTTCAATTAAGAACTGGCTATATAAAGATTGGTAAAACTTATATTCTTAAATAACCAAATAGCGGCAAATATGGTAAAGAATATATTTATGTATATTTATATATATATGTAAAAACATTATAGGTGTTATGTTATTTGGATGAATAAATAAAATTTGGCGATTGTCGAGTTCTGGGGTCCGTAATTTGTACAGCGTTTCTTTTTCGGAATTTCAAAGTCCAGAGACACTTTTCAGCTGACATTATTGTACAATGAAACATGGAGTTATGGAAAAAAATAAAGAAAATTTCCCACAAAATGTTTGACATGGGAAAAGTTTTCGATAAATGTATGTTACGATCTCGGTAAAGACGAGTAGTAATTCAATTAGTAGGCGAATTAATGTCTTTGAATACGTCATTCTGTGAACAGTTAGAAGACCTCTCATTCAAAAACAGCATTTCATTAATTAATTTAAAAAAATATATTTTACCACCACCAAACTTGATCAATGAAAACCTAACCATGTGATATTAAATTCACGCTATTATTGTAAAGAAAAAAACATAGAAAAGTGAATATTTCACAGGCGTTTATTATAAAATTAAGCGTCATGTTATTATTGTAGGAACACGTATGCTGATTTTCCCGAAAAGTATATAAAAGTGAAAAATTGCCTGCAGTTCATAGGGTAGGCATAACTAAATATTTCAATCCTAGAGTAGGCCAGCCTATCTAACTAATAATACTAGGTCACCCCTGTATTAGGCCAGATATTGGAAACTTGGGAATCTAATATCATTAAATCAGTGAAAGTTTTTTGAAGTCGGGGAGAATGCGGGAAGAAAAGAGGGTACGTTTTTAAAAGGACTATTGAACTTTTAGAGTTGTGATCTGGGTCGTGAAGTTAATCGACATGAATAACTGAACGGTGCTTTTTTTTATCAAATAACTGAGTACGAAGTAAAGTACTTTTATATTTTTGTATGAAAGTTTTCGTGATACGAGGAACATATTTTATATTCCTTGTATTTTTCGAAACTGCTTAAGTCATAATTTGAAAAAACTCTGTAATTAACAATTAAAATTCAGTTAAATGCAAAAATATTGTTACCTTATTTTTTAATCGATTTAATCTCTTTTATATTTTCGAAAACTAAATAACTACTATGCCTTGGCACATACTTCTTGCTTAATTCCGATTCATACATCGCTTCATACATACCCTTCTGTTATTCTAACTCTTGACATGGCCCGACGCAAGTATTTGGTTCACTTCATCCTGCCATGTCTTCCTCAGGAGTCCCTGACTTCTTCTACCTTTCATATTAGCGTCATATGTTCCTCTTACACTCCTTTCTTCATTCAATCGCTCTACATGCCCAAAGCATCATATAATTTAATTTATCTTTTTATTTTTTTTTATTTATTCTTTATAATATAATTTAATTTATCTTTTTATTTTTTTTTATTTATTCTTAAATATATTTAAATGACAAAGGTATAGTATATTGTCCTCCACGCTAGGAGTTCACCTGTGTTGTGGAGGACTTTTTCAATTGTTAAGTTATATAATAGTAAACAATACAGTGGAGATTAGTTAGACAGAGAAACAAAAAAAATTATAATTCAATATCGATTTTTACATAGTTTTAACAAGAACAAATGTAAAAATAACAAATTTAAATATTACAAGGATTGTAGCCAGTTCCATATCTGTTTTTTTGTATTCTGTAAGATTAGATGTTTTATATTGTGCTGGAAGTGAATTGTATAGTTTTATAGCCTGGAATCTGTAGTGTTTTTGTCCAAAGAATGTGTTTTTTTTGGTATTAGTAGTTGGTATGTATGTCTTGTTCTAGTATTGCGAGAAATTGGTGAAGTTTTAAATGTGTTAAGGTTCTTGTAAAGGAATGTAAGTATTTGTTTTGAATATAATTTTTGAATCTTCAACACGAGGAATTTTTTGAATATGGTTGAAGTGGGCGTTAGTATAGGTACTTTAAGTATTACTTTTATGAAGGTTTTCTGAGATTTATACAGTGTGTCTATGTATTTTTACTGGCATGGCCCCAGGCAATAATGACGTATTCCATTATGGATTGTGCTATTGCGAGATATATATATTCTTTATATCATATATGTTTAGTATATTTCTCACGTTTTTGAAAAAGAAAATCAACTTATTTAGTTTTCCTTCAACCGACTCTGTATTGTTGTCCCATTTTAAATAACGGTCGAAATATATACTAAGATATTTGATATTTTCCGTTTTTGATTGGAGGACAATTTTTATTTTATTTTATTTATTTTTTTTATTTTTTTATTAGTAGCTATATTATACATATTTTTTACATTTTTATAAGAATGTATATATAAAAAATAGATGTTGATTATATTCATAGTCCTCCTCACTAGGAGATCCTGTGCTGAGGGGGACTAGGTTTTGGATAAGTTATTCAGCGACTTCCATGGTATGACTCCATGTTTTGGGTAAGGGTTTCCAGAAACTTCTACGACGATGTTTTAAATATGCTAGTAAGTTCTTTTTCCGGTAATTCCTTAAGCCAAGATTTAATGTTCTTAATGCAGTTGTTTTTTGTTTTGATTTGTTTGATACTAAGTGGGAGTTTGTTATATACCTTTACTGCTAAAAATTCAGAGCTTCTTTGTCCAAAGGTAGAGTTACACTTTGGTATAGTTAGTATCTCTGTTTGTTTGGCTCTGGTTTTATGAGTATGTGAGGTGTTTTCCTGAGAATTATTTTTGAGGTGTTGTACCAAAATGTTTTTGGCATAGATTTTCTGTATGCTTGGAACGTCAAATTGTTTAAAAATTTCTGTTGTTGACGTCCTTATGGGAACCTTTAGTATGGTCTTTATGATGCAATTCTGAGTTACCTTCAGCTGTTTTATATGTTTTGATACTGCTGAGCCCCATCCTATTATTCCATATTCCAATTTGGAGTGGCATAAAGCATAGTAAACTCTCTTTAAATCCCTAGCTGACAAAATGTTCCGTAATTTTTTGAAGAAGTAGATGAGTTTAGTTAACTTTTTTGAAGTTCGATCAATGTGTGAATCCCAGTGTAGTTTATCGTCAATTTCAATACCAAGATATTTTATGCTTTTGGTTTGAGTTATAATCGAGCAGGAACATTGAGGAATTTTTTTTTGACATTGGTGTAGTTTGAGTATATGCTCATTCATTGGTTGTCCTCTTTTGTTTTTGGAGAAAATTAAATATTTGGTTTTATTCACATTTAATGTAAGGGAGTTTGCTTTAAGCCAGTTTTGAAGAACAGTTGGGCCATGTTCAGCCTCCTTATATGTGCTTGTCCAATCTTGTTCATGGAATAAAATTACAGTGTCATCTGCAAAGCTCATTATGTTTCCTTTGATGGGAAGATTCATAAGGTCATTTATGTAAATTAGAAATAGTATAGGTCCTAATACGCTTCCCTGGGGGACACCGTACTTAATTGGTAGAGTTTTGCTCCTTCTTTCACCAATTTGTACAAATTGTTCTCTTCCCGTTAAGTAACTTCTAAGTAGGTTTAGGGTTGTTTCGGTTATTCCATTTTTTTTTAGTTTTAAATACAGTATTTCGTGGTCAATGGTATCGAAAGCTTTTTGAAGATCAATGAAAACTGCTAGGCATTTTTTGCCTTCATCCAATTTTCTAATGATTGTATTTGTTACATTAGCTATAGCGTCACCAGTACCCAGGTTTTCCCTAAAACCATACTGCGAAGATGATAATATTTTATTAGAATCCAAAAATGTAAACATTTGTTTTTTTATAACTTTTTCTAATATTTTTGATAGTGTAGTTAAAATACTAATTGGTCGATAGTTTGATACATCATTTTGGGACCGTTTTTATATATTGGAATGATCGTAGCAATTTTAAGACAAGCAGGAAAAATACCATTTGATATTGACAGATTTATAAGATACGTTAGTGGATGGATTAACTCATTTTGTAGATATTTAATTGATTTGCTTGATATCAGTTCATTTCCCGATGAAGTATTTATATTTAGGGAGGCTATAATATTTCTTATTTCATCACTTGTTATCTTGACAATATTGAGGCTGTTTTCTTGATTTACATCGTCAATCCTCACTGTATTTTCGATAGTACTAATTGAATTTTGTTTAATTTTATTTGCTAAGTTTGAGCCTATATTGCAAAAATAGTTGTTTATAAAGTCAAGAAGTTTGTCCGGGTGTTCTGTAAAAGATGTGGGAATCTCATCAATGTTTAATTCCTTAATGCTATTGTCATTATGTGAGGCTTTAGCATTAGTTATTTCATTTATGATCTGCCAGAGTTTACGTGAATCATTATTACATTCATCAATTTTGTTTTTATAGAATGTTTCTTTAGCATAACGTATTACATTTTTACATGTATTACGATATCTTTTGTAGAATCGAAGTGTTAGGATATCATAAGGGTTGTTTTTGACTTTTTTGTGCAGTTCATCTCTTTTTCTGATTGAGTTTATAATATTCTGACTAATCCAAGGTTTAATGTGTAAATTTTTATGAGATAACTTTTTTCTATGGTTTTGGTGTTTGATAGGATAATGTTCTGTAAAACTTCTATAAAATAACTCCAAGCAGTATCAGTATCATCTTTTTCCAGAAGGCTTGTCCAGTCATTCACTGTTAACTCGCATTTGACGTTTTCCCAATTTGTTTCAGACTTCGTTAGGAGTGATTTTTTTTTTTGGTTTACATATGTATTTTTTTTGTAATAGATAGAATTATTGTATAATGGTCTGTCAGTGTGGTAGTACAAATAATGGCTTGAGTTTTTCTATTAGTTTTACAAAAGATATGATCAATGCAAGTTTTGCTTTCATTATATACACGTGTTGGTTCATCAATTAGGCTTTTATATCCATGGTATGCTAGTGTTTGCATATAATCAAATTTTTTTGGATGGCCATTTTCAAGAATATCAATATTTATATCACCGATGATAAATACATCTTTAGTTCTTTTTAGTAGACTTAGTTGATTAGATAAAGAGTTGAGGAATGGTTCTAGATTTTGTGTAGAAGGAGATCTATAAATTGCGAGTATTGTTGTGTCATTACCGATTGATATACTTAGACAGTTTGCATTATTGATACAGATCTCTCTGACATCAGCTTCTATATCTTCTTTAATATATACGATGACACCATCATTTTTTTGTGTTGTTCATTATTGTAGAGTAAGGGACATAATTACCAATTTGTAGGGGGTAGTATTTATCAGTTAGCCAACATTCAGTAAGAATAATAATATCCCATTTTAAATTTAAACTTTTCATCAATATTTGTAGTTCATCAAAGTTTTTATTGATACTTCTAATATTCTGGTGCATTATGTTAAAATTATTGTTTATGGATGATATGTTTGGTATGTTTGTTGTTAGTGCGTTATTCATTTTCTCAATTAATTGCATGGGGTGTTCGCTGAGTGACAGGAATGTATTTTAAGGTAGATGTTTTTGAAGGGTTGGCCTCTAGAGTTTATGCTAAAGTTTATGAATTTAGTCTTATCTATATTTAAAGTTAATAAGTTAGAGCCAAGCCATTGTTTAGTAATATTTAGGCCAACTTCTGCTTTTGTTATTAGTGAGTTCCAGTCAGTGGCCTTAAAAAATAACACAGTGTAATCAGCAAAGCTTTTAATTTCCCCCTCTATTTGGAGGTGACATAGATCATTAATATAAATACGGAATAGGATTGGGCCAAGTACGCTGCCTTGTGGTACTCCGTAGGATACTTGTTCCTTGTCACTACATGTGTTTTCTATTGAGGTATATTTAGTGCGATTTCCCATGTAGCTTTCAATTAATTTGAGTTCTGTTCCCGTGATTCCGATATATTTTAGTTTATTGAACAGTTTTTGTTGGTGAATTGTGTCAAACGCTTTTGCCAGATCTAGGAATATTCCAAGGCATTTTTTACTCTGATTTATATTTGTTTTGAGGAAGTCTGTTACTGAGGCTATGGCATGTGAGGTGCTCATATTTTCCCTGAATCCAAATTGATTTGGTGATAGTATATTATTTCTGTTGAGAAAAATTAAAAGGTTGTTTTTGATATGTTTCTCGAGAATTTTTGAAAGCGTGTTCAGAATTGTAATTGGTCTGTAATTATTAATTTCTTCCTTGTTTCCATTTTTATGGATTGGAATTACTTTGCCCGTTTTCAAAATAGTCGGGAATATCCCTTCTTTAATGGACCGATTTATAAGTGGGATGAAGTGCTGACTTTAATATTTTTAGTGTCATCGGTGATATTTTGTCGCTACCCTGTGAGTTTGTATTTTTTAGTTCATTTATAAGTTTTAGTGTTTGTGTTTGGGTAACGTATGGAATTTTAAAGGGAAAAACACCAGTGTGTGTATAGCGGGTTGAGGATTCTTAGATATCGTCATTTGTAGTGATTCTGTTTGCTGGTATCTTGCCTACGTTAGCGAAATAGTTATTCACAAAATTACATTCTTTTGGTGGTTGTTCTGATGTCTTAATAATATCGTTATCTATTTTAATCTCGGTTATGGAATCGCTTTTCTTTGTAGATGTGTGGGATATTTCTTATTAGGATTTGCCAAATTTTTTTGGGGTACTTGTGGCATTTATCATTTATTTTTATAATATATTTCTTTTGATATATGTGCAAGTTGTGTGCATAAGTTTCGATATCGTATATAGAAATATATGAGATAGATGTCATGTGGGTTTGATTTGCATTGTTTACATTAAGATTTCTTTACATTAAGTTGTTATAAAATGGCAACTAATGTGCAATATTTAATAATAAAAGTTAAACATTGGACACGTGTACATTTAATACTTTAACGCGGTACACTTAATACTTAAAAAAGTCCTATTTGAGTCGTCGACTTGTAAAACCCGCTCTTGAATTTTTCGAATATTTTTGGATGTCACAAACAACTGTTTGGAACACCTTGAATATAAAAAGCTAATGCCTTTTATGCTAAATATCAATATAAGTTAACATTATTTTTGATATTTAGCGAAGTATATTCATAATTTATTTATTTTCAATTTACTGAACTTTTTGTGAATTTATCAGAACAAGAGAAAAGTTCCAAATGAGGGTTTTGTAGACGACTCATTTTACGTATTTGGATAATAAAACAAATGTGCAGATATATAAATTACAGTTTTATCGAGCTCAATTCACACAGGTTCTAAAGTATTTGTAAAAAAAACAACCCGTACTACACAATTTAAAAAAAAATCTATTCAAATGTCTTTAAAAACATTAAAAAAATGGTTTGATTGAAGATTGAACCTTCCTACTCAGGAACTGGACTCAAAAAAATCTTCCGACTGAGCCAAATTGGATCCCGACATTCATTGCACATATTAACTGCTGTATAATGTTATCGAATATTTGAGAAATACGTGTGTGCGCATGATTACCGCCAAAAGTTGATAGAATGCATTGTCATCGACAATGGGTCAATCTCCCGAGCTGCAGCTATAAGAAGAAGTGGGTTAATTTCCACTTCCGAAGTATGCATTCATTCAGGTAAACAAAAGTAAAATTCAATGAGATGTATTTAAATAATCAAACCTTAAAGACCAGGTTTTTTATTGCAATATTTGAAAATGTTTTTAACTTTATTAAACAAATATTTTAGTTTGACTAAGGATTGAACCTTCCTACCCAAAGCTGAAGTCAAGAACTCTACCAACCCCGCCAAACGCCGATCGGGTAGGACCGACATTTATTTCGTATACTAACTGTTTTAATGTCATCTGATTTCAAAGAAATGAGTTTAAATCCACGTCTGTGTACTTGATTGCTACCAAATTAATAGAATGCATTGTTATCGACAGCGAGTCTATCTGCCGAGTTTCAGCTTGATCGGATATCGGGAACTGGGTTAATTTCCACTTCCAAGACTTGCATTCATTCATTACCGAAAACAAAATAGAAATTCAAATGGATTCATTTAGAAAACATTTATTTTGTGTTTTGCTGGCCACAAAAACATTTTGGTTAGAATAATTATATTTTAGAATGTGAATAATAATCAGGATTTTCCAATAAAAGGTGTTATTTTGAATAGCCCGCTATTTCGGTAGATGTTACTTTTAAAGATGTAATTTTTTGAAATTAGACAAGTAAAAACTACGCCAATAATAAAAATGGAACGATACACACTTCAACAACGCATTGAAATTATTAAAATTCACTTGAGTGAATCAAATGCAAATTCACTTGAGTGAATCAAATGCAAATCATCTTGAGTGATGAGGCCCATTTCCACCTCGGTGGCTTCGTCAATAAGCAAAATTGTCGCATCTGGAGCTCGGAAAACCCAAGAGTTATTGTATATAAGTTTCTTTATCTTCAACGTGTGACTGTTTGGTGCGGTTTATGGTCCGGCGGAATCATTGGACCTTACTTTTTTGAAAATGAGGCTGGAGCAACAGTTACGGTGAATGGATTGCGCTATCGAGAGATGATTAATGATTTTTTATGGCCGGAATTGGATGGTATTGATCTGGACAACGTTTACTTTCAACAAGACGGCGCTACGTGCCACACAAGCAACGAAACCATTGATCTTTTACGATTGAATATCAAAATAACACCTCTTATTGGAAAACCCTGGTTTTTGAAAAGGGTTAAACTTTTTCATATTTCACCTAATACATATTTCCATAATAGTTCCATAATTGTGAGGTATTTACATTTAATTTCAGCCATTCATCAAATGAAATGAAATGTTCTGTGCTGAATAAATTAAATGTATTTTATAGTTCATCAATTTCCTATTAGGAAGGCGGGTATAGGTACTGCCGCCCTGAGAACTATTTATTGGATAAATAACACCAACAAGTGGGTCGCTCGTTTCGTTACTAAGCAGGAGTGTCCGGGTCTTGGCGGCTGACGCGCCTTCCCACCAAATGCGGATGCAAGCCGGATGAGGAGAAACTGGTTGAGGGAGACTTTTCGAACTCTCTCAGAACATCGCCTTGCACCGCTGTGCGAGGGATGGATTGATTTGTCAATCATCCTTGATACACTGATCCCCAGATACCTACCCAACCCTCGTACCTTTTTCTTTCCCAGAACCTCCTATCCTTCCTTTCCAGAACACAGCACTCCTAAGATGATATAGGTCTTGGGAGAATTATTTACCGCAGGGTCTCTTGTGTGGAGCTAATGTAAAAAAATGTATTATCAATTTGGTTTGTGAAATCTTATCCCAATGAGAGCTGCAAAACTCCAGAGTTATATCATGAGCTTCTCAAGACGCTCCAAATATAATAAAATATATTGCTTTCATAAATGGTTATCCTTCCGAGAAGCATTCAATTAATTCACTGAAATACCAATTTTCATCTTAAATTTGTTTGTAATAAGTTAGTTTTAACAATGTTCAATCAATTGGAAGATTAGAATAAATCAAATAAAAACAAATCTTTCTAGATAATATATTATTATGCTTGTTTTAATATGCAAATTTTATGATATAAAATGTTTGAAATAATTAAATGTGTTTCTTCAAAAATAAAAATATCTATTTGACTATAATTTAATCCACTATATTTAAATAGAATCCACTATTTCATTATTTATTCATTTATTTTGAATTTCACGCCCATTTGGGCTTTTACATATTTATTTATAAACACAAATGAGCCATTGAGTTATTCATAAATAGAGTCTACATTCCTTGCAATATCTGTATGAAATATTGTTCCAGTGCAGGACGTAGGAAGGGGCGTGTGGCGGCTGTCTATGAGTCCCGAATCCTTCCGATCGTGAACGAATTCAACATACGAGTCGGGGATGATCGGCGGCCGCGCGCAGTCGAGAAAATGCTCCACGAGTTTTATGTTTGCTCTAAATAAGTCAGTTTACACGACCACTGATAATAGTAAAACCCTACTTACCGATGAAAGGTGGTGTGTAAAAGGTGTAAGGTTAGGAAAGACCTTGGATTTTAATGTAAGTACCACTGCACATATGTTGTATGGAAGAAAGGAATCACCATTAAGAACAAGGACACTCATTTCTTCCTGTTTATTCTCCTCCTAGCAATGGCACTGAACACATAACGGTTTGCACGATATTGGCGCGGATGTAAAGATGTAATAAAATAAGCGAGGTAAGATCTCGCGCGGAAGCGTTTTTTTTTATAGTGAGCTATGCGGATGATTGTAGCAGACTGATTGAAATGTGCACAGAAAAGTGCAAGAATCGATGTAGGTAGGACAAAGGAACAACAATGTTATCTGAGTACAGTGGTCACATGTATGTATATAATATGTGTGTGAGATGTATGTGTAAATTAATGTATAATGCGTATTGGCGCAACCAAAAGGTTTTACCATTACTATATTTTCCAGTACGACTTGTACAATATCTCAGCGTGCAAGTCGGTATTTTGAAGTTATCGTTAGAGACCTGTGCCCAGCGAGCGCTTGTATCCGACTGATGCCTTGATATATCACATCGGACAATGATCCGATATGCGTGGCCCATACTTTGAACGCCAAAGCTGTCTTTATCTATATACCTCATTGAAATGAGCATAACTTCGTGAAAACAAAATACTCTGCGATGCAAAATGGAAAATAGTACATTAGGAAATATTCAATAAATAAATTAAATTTGAGCTAAGCAGTTTGTTTAATTAGATGTGTTGATCTGCTTTCAGACATAAATGTTGTTTATATTTAGTGATTGATGCGTATATGTGAACAGCATCCTTATAACTTATAATCATTACGAAAATTCTTTGTACGGCGAACAGGAGTATACAATTGTTATTCCGTATTGGAGTTGTCGCAATAATACGCTAGATATTGGTTTGCGAGGTATATGGAAAAGGATCAAGTATAATTATTGAATTGTGGATTTTATGATTTAATATAAATAAGTGAAATCGTTAAATTTTCTGTGTTCGGATAATTTTAATATATTAAGTTGACACAATTTTTTTATACCTACACCCATATACTCCCTCAAAATCCTCATACCACCTCTGCGAAAAAATAGAACATACTGACAACATCAAGTATCTAGGCTTAACAGTGGACCATAAATTGAACTGGGAACTTCACATTAACTTTCTCATAAAGAAAATACGTAAATTATCATTTGTTTTTAAAACTATAAGAAATATCATGTCACAAAAACAATTAAAAAATGTTTACTTTGCGCTATGTCAAAGCCTTTTAACGTACGGGTTATCAGCCTGGGGGGGAGCCGCTGATAAGTTTTTTAAGCCCCTCAACACAACCCATAAAACATTAATTAGGATTATGTTCAAAAAACCATATATGCATCCAACCGAAAATCTCCTAATTACAAATAATATACTAGATATTAGGAAACTATTCATTAAAAAGATCATCCAAATAAACTGCATTAAATCCTCACCATGCCACGTAACTCACCCACATAACACAAGGGCAAAATCACAGAATCAACTTCAAGTGCCAAAAATTAATTCAACCTTTGCCAAAAAGCACGAATCCTTCCTAGCACCTTACATCTTCAACACCTTCCTAAAAGAAACCACTTACTGCAACACTCATAAACACCCAAACAGTTTACTAAAACATTTCAACACATGGTTACTACATAAAAAAAGGGCATGCATCAGCAAATTTCTAGCAATCCCTTCTTAGTCTAATTCTCATTCCTTATCTACAAACATGTGTTATTTACATTTATTTACTCTTTCTTATTAAAACTGCTTATGTTTTACGCATGCCTAGTTCATCAATACCTAATGCTCTTGTTTAAACTACTTTTTGAAATGTTATTATTATGTGATTTAGACCTATGAAAAGTTAGTTCCTATGAAATTCTTGTTTTTATGTAACTATATATGTATATAACTATAGATGGAATTTGTATAAATGTATGTGTAAGCAAATATATGTACCCGCCTCAGAACAGAAATCTTCTAGTGAGGCGGGTTACTTTCATATTTGTTATATTGTTCATGTTATTGCAATAAACGCCCGGGTTTCCGGCATTAAATAAAAAATAAAAAATAAATATATATATAATCATAATTGACATTTTCCCTTGAAATGTTCTCTGAAGTGTAAAAATCTTTTGTCACACTTAAAAAAATGAATTTATTTTGAATTCTTCCTGACGGATTGAATGAACGGCATAACCCAAATAGCTGAATTGTACCTACTAGATTTGACTCCTAGCTGAAAACATCTACAATATTTTTACCGCTTAAATACTTTTTAATTGGCTGTATATAAACCTAAAATTTTCTAAACTTTATTACGTAATTTCAATATGATTAATAAAATTTAGTTTTTGAACAAATAATACACCTAAATCCTTAGTTACAGTTATGAGCACATTTTGATTTGATTGAATAATCATACATTAGTTGATTATTTACTCTTTGAAATCTGATGATTAGACAATTTCTTATATTTAGTTCTAAATTGTCCTCCCACCAAACAAAAATTTAAACAAGTTTTTTGACAGTCATTATTTTTTCTTATAGATTTGAATATATTCATTTTGCCAGAAAAAAATTATTACTTGGACATCGTGGAAAATAGTGAAAACATCATTCACGAGCAAAAATAAAAATGGCCCTAAACGTGAACCTTGGCGAAAACTGCTGCTAGCGATTAATTTATATGAATAAAAGCGATCAATTTTAACAGCCTGTAAACTTAAATAATTTGAAAGCATGTTTAAAATAGCCCGCTGTTCCAAAATGGTGGAAGTTTTTTAAACAATAAATCATCTCTGTCGAATGCTTTGCTGAAATCCTTATAGACAGAATCATTATGATACTTCTTAGATATGGATTCGGATATAATGTTTTCAAATAATAATATTAATATGTTATCCTTCACTACTATCAAAAAAAATACTACAGCAAACATACATTTATCTACAATGAATTATTTAAGTACTAACTAACAACAACATTTATGTACACTCCCCTTCCATACACAAGCAAATGCTTTCAATGGAAGAGTAGTAAAAAGACCCAAGATGTAAAATGAATTATGTATCATGTAAACATATTATTAAAAAAAAATAATAATTAAAAAAAAAAATATATATATATATATATATATATATATATATACGGTGTCCGGAAACTCGTAGTACAAGCGGGAAACTGGTGAATCTACATCACATTTGGAGTTGATTTTGTAGTATAATTTTTTTTTGATTTGAGCTTTCGTTTTCGAGTAAATCGAGTCAGAAGTTGATTTTTTTTTATCAAATTCTTATAAATTATTACTAAAGATCAAAGTACCCAACTAATTAAAACTATTTAAAAGTAAAACAAACAAAGAAACCCGGATTTAAAGCATTATTTTGAAATCACCCTTCATTTAATCCGGTGTAATCATAAAATATTTCTGCTCTCAGGGTTAAAACATCTGTTGTTTTGAATTGCATACCTATCTCTGACATATTCGCAAAATATAGCTTTCTCTTGTTTTCTGGGTTCAACTAACATATGAAGGAAAGAGACGCACGATAAGCAGATGTCACATTTCTGTTAAATCGTAAGTAGGTACTAGGTAGGTCAGTTTTGGTTTACGGGTCGCCGCACGTGGCTGTGTGGCTGTATTCATGTGATTGTTTACGAAGTTTTCTTAATTTAAACATAAAAGCGAATTGTGGTCGAAATTTTTTCTGTTTTAATACGCGTTATTATTGTTTTGATAGTGAATCGATGCGTTCGACGTGTTTGAAAACAGTTGTACGTTTTTAATGTTTTGATTTTGAGACTTATCATCCAGCCTTCAACGAGGTAAAAATTAACTCCGACATGATTCAAATAGTGCGATAATCAATCATCAGACGGACCCAACTGTGCTTGGAAGATAACGGTGAACATTTAAAATAATTTATGTGACGTGTTTGTGTGTTTGAATTGGAGATCGGAACATCGCTACATATTGTGAGTAGGTACCTACCTATGGTAATAATAATTTCTATCCGTTGCGTCGGCGTCTCAGATCGAATGACGAAAAAATTTTAACCCTGAAATAGCCGAAAAATATATATATATATATATATTTTTTTTTTTTTCTGGGTTATAGATTTGAATATATTCATTTTGCCAGAAAAAAATTATTACTTGGACATCGTGGAAAATAGTGAAAACATCATTCACGAGCAAACATAAAAATGGCACTAAACTTGACCCTTGGCGAAAACTGCTGCTAGCGATTAATTTATATGAATAAAAGCGATCAATTTTAACAGCCTGTAAACTTAAATAATTTGAACGCATGTTTAAAATAGCCCGCTGTTCCAAAATGGTGGAAGTTTTTTTAACAGTAAATCATCTCTGTCGAATGCTTTGCTGAAATCCTTATAGACAGAATCATTATGATACTTCTTAGATATGGATTCGGATATAATGTTTTCAAATAATAATATTAATATATTATCCTTCACTACTATCAAAAAAATACTACAGCAAACATACATTTATCTACAATGAATTATTTAAGTACTAACTAACAACAACATTTATGTACACTCCCCTTCCATACACAAGCAAATGCTTTCAATGGAAGAGTAGTAAAAAGACCCAAGATGTAAAATGAATTATGTATCATGTAAACATATTATTAAAAAAAATAATAATTATTAAAAAAAATATATACCTATATATATATATATATATATATATATATATATATATCCGGTGTCCGGAAACTCGTAGTACAAGCGGGAAACTGGTGAATCTACATCACATTTGGAGTCGATTTTGTAGTATAATTTTTTTTGATTTGAGCTTTCGTTTTCGAGTAAATCGAGTCAGAAGTTGATTTTTTTTATCAAATTCTTATAAATTATTACTTATATATATATATATATATATATATATATATTTTTTTTTTGATGAGAATGCTCAAATAAAAAAACTTTATATTTATTTGGGTTCCCCCTATGGTGTAGATTCTCCAGTTTCCCGCTTGTACTACGAGTTTCCGGACACCGTGTATATATATATATTAAAAGATTGTAAAAAATAAAAATTTCATTAAGAGGCACATTGGACAATTAAATGCTTGATCTTGCACAAGTTGCAGAGGTTCCTAAACTTATCAGACTCTCATTCCACTTTCCATGCATTTTTTTTTCAACGCTTCCCCCCTCCCCCCTACTTCATTAGAAAGTATGACAGCATATATACGGAGAAAGCGCCACAGACAAAAAATATTTAAATGAAACTCACATTTTTTGAAATATCGAGACCAACCGGTTGGAAATGTGTTAGTTATTGGTTCCCATCCGGGCCTTTTTATCCTCTACAAATTTAGGCCTCCATCATTGCACAACCCACAATTTCCACCCATAACGATGAAAGTTGTAAATTTTCAACATTCTAACGTCATTTGTAAATCTTTACCACCCCCTTGGAGCCTTTCACTGCCCCCCATTTGCTCTCTACGCCACCACCGACTCCAAAATCGCCTTTCGCCCACGTCGGGAATCATTGATCTAGTCCATAAGTCGCTGGTATAAATTTTATGATGTTCATATGAAAAGTCAATGTAAGAAAATTTCATTGAAGAAAAAATCTAAATAAAACTTGAAACAGAATAAGACACAGAAAAAATAAAAAGGTAACGGTTTCAACTGGGAATCGAACCCAGGATCTCGGTCTTATAGGGACCACGCCCCTAACCATTTGGCCATTAGGACCTAATTATTCGATGTTATTTTTGTCGATCCCATATTTTGAATTCATAATTAACACTTTTATTATTTCAAAGTAATTTCAAAAAAAGTATTCACTTTCATGCTGCGTCGATACTTTTTTTAATTTCAGCTTCATACTTTAAAATTGATTCACTGAGTGTACGGAGGCATCATAAGGATGCACTATTCCTGTATAAAGTAGTTAACAATAATATTCAATGCCCAGAGTTGCTAAACAAGATTCCATTTAATGTACCTGAGCGTTCAACACGCTCTTGTGTCCTGTTCAGGGTTGATCAAAGCAAAACGAACCCTAAGCAGAATTCTCGCCTGAACAGACTATGCAATAATTACAATAGCGTATTATCCAAGGTTGATATTTTCAGTTCCAAACTTACCAAATACAAGAGGTCCATTAAAGAATATTTCTCTGATGGTTTGTGAATAATGTTTATGTCTCTATTGTTTATATCTCTATTATGATTTGATTTATACCTACAACCTCTCTCCTTGGCTATAAATGTATTGTTTTGAAAATTTTTCGTGTTATATAATCTTTGTTTTGTATAATTTATTTAAATAAATTATTCCATATTATGCTGTCTCAGTTAAAGTCACAAGGAGGAAATCCATAATTGGTTTTATTTTACTATATAATTCTTATGTACAAAATGATTAAATGTAAAGTGTCGATTTCCCGAAAATGAATAAATAAATAAATAGATAGAAATATTAAAAATTTTTTCATACAATTTTTTTTTTGTGTATTTGAAGATTTTCATCCCTTACGCACATTCTAGGCGGATATTTTAAAATTAAATTCGATGGCCTGATCGCAATCACGATCAAATGTATTTATATACCTACCCTTCTCCTCGCAGTTTTCTCGTCGTTCTAGTGTGTTTACACTCCACCAACCACGCACCGTAAATGTAAACGATTATTATGCATTTAGAGACGCATTAACTCCAAATGAACAGATAAACACTTGCCTCACAATTAATAACGCAGGTACAAGTTTAGTGCGGGCATAATAGCCGGGTAATTTACTTCGGCAGTTACCTGGTACCTAAAATGGAATGAATAATTCCTCCTGGTCCCAGCATGACTGTACGTCAAGTAGGCTCGGGAAGTAAGTACCCGTACTTAGGCAGAATATATTATATATTTATGCGTGCGTTAAGGGAACGCCGCTTTGAAAACGCAATATCTTTACATTGATACAAAGTGCCTGATACCTTTACAGGTTACATTGGAACAAAGGTGCTGAATTTGTAAATACAAGACAACATAAACAGCTCTAACATGGTGCAGTCAATAACTCGTGTTATAAGAGGTTGTTAAGGGAACGAATTGCTTTTATGTATTAAAGGAAAAGAAAAACTATCTCCATGAAGAGACGTACATTAAAAAATGTCGTTTTTCTTTATATGATTGATGATGATAGTGAACTTCATAACAGAACAGTATAACTGATGGATCTGGGTTCAGATTTCGTTGATCAAAACATAAATAGAAATGCTCAAACTAGAAATTCTGGCCATAGGGAATTCATGGGGCGGCTTCACAGGCATATTTCAGGCGACTAATTATAGCTTATAATCATTTGTTATCCTTTATGATATGCATAAAACCTTGTCTTATAAACAGTTTGTCATTAAAAATTACAAAACCAAACAGGATCAAACTTCATAGCTTTATTACTGATTTCGGTTGTAATTCCTTGTGTAACTCCGGTTCAATGAACTCTAGAACTTGTATTTACTTTAATTTTCAAAATCTAAACTACATTTAGGAGCAAATCAAACAAACGATAAAGTAGGCACCAAGTTATTGTTTTATTTAATTAATAATTATGTGTTTAAAAAGTGTTTTCTTTGTTAAATTGTTTAACAGTCGTCGTAATTTTTTAAGATTACTAACGGTTTTCATTGCAAAAGTAAATGTTTGTCTCTAAAATTGATAATTTTTGTTTTAACGCCCTTGAGGTGTTTTTGCACAAAAACGGCGCTATACAAGTCATCCAAGTATTATTATTATTTAAAAGGGCAATAATAATAATATGTGGATGATTTATATAACACCGTTTTTGTGCAAAATCACCTCAAGGGCGCTGTACAAATATATAATACACTTCTTCAATGATCTACTTACTAAATATGGAGATAATATACAGTACCATACTTACCTGGTAGGTCACTAGGTTCTGAGGCAAATATTTTTTCATAAATCTGTAGTCTTCACAAATCCCTCACATGTGATATCCCGTGATTTTTCACTGGTCTGCGCTAGTAAAAAACAATTACTCAAATGCTTCATCTTTTTATTTACACTAGTTGGTATATACTTACTTAAGACTTATGCCGAATCCGCCATAACATTGAGTCGTATTAATATTCGCCGGGGTAGTAAATTTGCATCCCCCAGTATGGACGATCAGCGTTATTTGAACGACTATCGACTATTCCCATCGCATACAAAGCGTTTCATTATTGTAGGTAGCGCGAGAGGGTAGGTACTTGAAATAGTAATTAGTACGTGACTTCACCACCTCTTGTGTTCGGTGTTTACCCAAGTCTATTTCGGTTTAATTTGAACTGAAGCTTGAGCAAATAGGTTCAAGATGAAGTTGACAGTTTCAATATAATTTTATAAAGTTGATATTTGTTTAAGCTGTATTATTAGGCAGAAGCTGTTGTGTCAATTTTATATTACTTATTCCTCTTAAACATTCCAACATGAAATATAATTAAAAATACTAATTTCGCTTTTGATTATGTTTGTAACATCAGAATTTCTATAAGCATTGAATATAAGTGTCATTTTCTAAAATTGAAACAGATTGTTACTTATTATGATTAGGAACATTACAGTTTCGACAAGCAATAGAGTAGGTACAAAAAATATTTTCTTTAAATTTATTAGGTATTTGAAATATGTTTCATTTGCCCATTTGTTTGTTGGGTTTTTCTATGATGTGTTCAACATGATCTTTAAATAGCAATTTAGAGTCAAGTAATATTGTAAAGTCTCTGATTTTTTTCAACTCGTTGAAGAGGAATGCGTTTAAGGTGGTAAGTATGGATGATTGGGTGATTTTCACGTTAAAATGTTATCACGTTACTTTTATTGATGTTTGGAAATAATTGTTTTTTATGTAACATTCATTAATTTGATCAATATATTCTACTGAGCACATGGATTTATACATTTTCATATCTTCGCGTAAATAAAATAATAATAAATAGAATCTGAATGACTGATGACATGTTTGATGTTATTAAAGTACAAAGTTAAGAGTAGGGACCCTAAATGGGGATCTTGAGGTACCCCTGAGGGAATGATAATTATCTGAGATATGTAGGATTCGTGACTTCTTAGGGCTACACTTTCCACATATACCAATTTGATTCATCATGATTCATCTTGTCGAAAGTTCGATTTAACAGATCTGACTGGAAATAAACGCGTTTCTGGTGGTTGATAATTGTGTTTTTACATAAATTGCAGAGTTTTTCTGATTATTTTCCAAGATTTTACCTAAGACTCCTACTTTTGATTAAGGCCTGTTTTTGTAAATATTGTGTTTATCCCCCTTAATTTAAAATAAATAAGTGGATGTAATTTATCACATCCACTGGAGAAAATGAAGAAATCAAAGTAAAATAATTCATTTAATTTGTTAAAGCGATTGAACACAGATTTTTCTAATATATTTTAATGCAATGGTGAGGTTACACCTTATACCAATGCTAGGAAGTAAATTATAAATGATTACTTGCACTCACGCAAATGTGCTTATCACGTTTAATATCTCCCCGGCTCAAAATATATCATCGGCTTAGATTAAACAATAGAAAACGAAACAAAAGAAAGCGTCAAATTTCTTAGCAAACAGAACGTGACATTTACACTTACGTAAAAGTAATTACTTTGCTTTGAAATAACCAAACAACCTTCCGATCTATGATATTGTAAATTAGAAAAGTTTTCAAAGCTAAAACTGAAGTAATATATGATTTAACTAAATTAGGTTATTATTTAACATACATTCTTGAAATCTGCTTCTTATCGCTAAAACGCAAATAGTTCTGGGAACCAATCAAATGACAAGCAAAGTCGCTCAATATTACAAGAACTGCTTAGTTAACTGTCAATTACTTAACATTTTTTCCCAAGCAGTGTATATATTATATGCAGTCAAAATTAAAATATCTAGTAAAAACTTACTTTTGACAGACTTCACGGTTGAGTGGTTTAGATCTTTGGCTATATTTTATATGAGAAAGGCATTGAGTTGGCAGAAAGTTGGTTGTTTTCAGGTGAAAAAATGTAATAAGCAGTAATTGTTGAATGAAACACTAGTATATATTGAATTATTTCGCGGATAAGAGATAAGCAGCCATAGCTCAGTGGTCAAAGGACACGGGTTCAAGTCCCGTTGGCGTCATGTATCTTTTATCAGGAGATTTTTCAATGTGGATGAGTGTTTCAGGCTAATAATTATTGCTTATAAAAATAATTGTTACCCTTTGTGCTATGCATAAAAAAATCTTGTCTTAAAAACATTAGTTTACCAAAAAATAATTATTATTATAATCATATTGCCAGACGATAATTTTGTCCTGTATAAATGACTTCCTTTATTTAAATTCATACGCCTTATTAAACAGACTTTATATTACTTGATCTTTAGTCGTGACCCAATTCAATTTTTCATCTGTTTCAATCATTGGGTATATGTCTTGGACATCCATGTCCTCTTCCTCAACCCACTCATTGTTAATCTCATTGATGTTTATCTACATCCAAATTGATGGACTTGCCTTAACATGAAATCTGGGAATCATTTCGACGAACTGGAGGCAAACCACGTTAGCATATTTTTGGCTCCAGGATAGTTTAAGAATCATTTGAAGAAACTATGACATCAGTCGTATACTGACTGCCAAAATAACCAAAACCTGCGCAGCAAAGTAAAGTAAGGGAAAAATTTGCGGCGCAGTCTATTGTGGGGCTTTACTCCGCAGGATCTGAATGTTCGTTTTTAAACGAAACGAGATGGGTAAATTATAAAACATTTTTCAAAAGTATCTATCTAAATAGAGTGACAAAAAAATATTCAATTTTGAAAACAAGTCCGAACTTTTGGTGATCCGATTTGGGAATTTTTTACGCAACCAGCAATTTGTGCGCCATTGTAAAATGTAAGGGAAAAGGGAGGTGAGTATTTCTTTCGTATTTTATTTTCTAGGATTGAATTGTGATATTACAATGCGGTTGCTCGAATACTGTCAAATTAATGTATTGACAAATCACAGAAATGAAAACGGTCACGCCGCCCCCCGCTCTCCTCGAAAGTTGGTTTCAGTCCCGTTTACCTGATTGGCACATCTATCAATTTGAATGTCTATGGTTTATCTACTTTGTGCATCAAAAACAAGAAAAATATTTGCTAACCTTAATGCAATTTTTGTCCTTATCGTTAGTATATTAGTATTTAATCGACAAAAGCCCCCGGAAAATTGATTTAATTTTCGTCATTCTAGTTATATTAGAATTGGACAAGAAGCCAATCAAGACCTACCTTGCATATATTTTTTCATTGATAAGCCTGACTCCTTTCTGTTAAGGCTAAATAATGTTGCCAAATTTTTCACATTAAAGCACTTACTCCTATTGCGGCCAGTGGGTGGTACCTACCCACATTTATGGTATATAAGAAGTAATACCTACTAGGCTGGCAGAGTTATAGAATATATCCCGGGCCATACAAAAGGCGATGAATTTTGGAACTTCTGAGCCAAAACAAATGCTCACAAGGGACACGGCTTTTGTTTCCTTTATTTACGAGCTTTGGGAGTTTGCCGATGGGAGGAAGTTTGGAGCACAATATGACAATACCAGAGAAGAGCAAAATTACTTAGCGAAATATATTGAAATGTTTCCCATTGGAAAAGGTTGATAAATCAATGAAACAATTGATTTTTCGCTAGCTGCCGGTAAAGTTCGTTAGAAAGGGTATTAGGTATTCCATTCAAAACTTTACATCAATACAAAATAATTCATCTTTCTACTTTTTCTTGAAGGATCATCGACAGTTTCACAGAATTTGAACAATTCATCAAACTTTCGACGTTAATTTTCAAATTCTGTGAAAATCTTATTCATGTTCTGTTATTTTGTCACCAGTTACTTCACAGAACTAAAATAATAACAGAACTTGAATAAAACTTTCACAAAACTTGAAAATTTACTTTGAAATTCGATGAATTGTTCAAAATTTGTGAAACAACCCGTTCTTAGATGACTGAACTGATCAGGATGTGAACACAGCTTTCTTAGAGGAATACAGCGATATATTCGGAGATCAGCACAGAGAAAAATGATTATTGCCAATTTTATCTCGTAATTTATTAATACAAGTAATTTACTAAAAGTTTAACAGGAATCCTGTTATTCAAAAAGCCTGAAATTCCGTTTTCTACCAGATTACCAATAATTCGAAAAGATTCTAAAAAAATAAGCAATACTCATTTTCTCCACGCAAAATCGTAGGATGGTATTCAATCATCAATGATAATGATGAATAAAATTAAATGCATTTTATTGTATGTATTTCTTCTGTATATATTCACTACGCTAAGTGTCTTAATGTGTTTTGAAAAAAGTTATTTTATTTTGTTAAAATATTATCTAAATAAATTTTAAACAGAAAATTAAATGATTTATGACCCACGTAACGCAAAATGATGACAAAAAATAATTCTATCCTAACCTTTTTAATCATGCGAAAACCCAAAAACTCAGATTGGTTATTCTGAAAAAACGTGTTTTGTATGGTGACTATCAAAATAAATCTGCAATGTGTATAGTAAGTGGAAGCAGTCTGGTACAGGTTTAATCACGGCGCTTTCATCATCAATTTAAAAAAAATTGCAAGGAAGGTACATTATTTAGTTATCTAGAATTCGTCGGCGTCGTTCTAGACATCTAAAAGCTTTTATATTTTTAACAAGACTTCTGCTTTTTGAAATGACGTTGAACTTACATTAAAAAGCATTGGCAGCATAATAAAAGTAAATCGAGATAAATAAATGTTTGCACAGATTGCTCGGAGCAGTTTACCAGTACAAGACTCCGTGCAGAGTTGGGGATCTAATTGAGTCCCATCTTGATAAATGAGATTGGCCAGTTGTTTGGAGTAATGGCTCATACAATGCGCGGGCAGAATTGTAAAACTGGATGAACGTGAAGACACATTCAGGGTAAGGCGTTTTTCGGAACGCGTATCTGAAGACAATGCAATTATTCATATTTTGATATTGTTTGTTCCGTATTCAGTTATCACTAAGTGGTTTAAACCTTTAGGGTCGAAAGCATTTTTACTTACACGTTTAGTCCCAACGACAAGATGAGATTTCATAAAATGCTTACGAGGTATTTTAAATGTATTATATATTTCTTATTTTTTTAAGTTATCGTCAAGAGAAATATCATTTTAGAAACCAGATTAAATCATCCTATAATAATATAATCTTAATATCAAAACTTGAAAATGTCGACAAAAAACTTACCAAAACATTTTGTCTCGAAACGTCAATAATTTTGAAAGAATTTGATATTTAGAAAATTCATTCATTTTGTCTAGGTAATTACTAAGAAAACTGTCACTTCACTTTTTATTCTGTTTATAAAATAAAAAATATTATTTTTTTTTTTACTTCGACTGTAAACTAAAAAATCCCGTCAATTTTTAATCATGGACCTTGGCATTTTTCTGGATTTATCCATTAAATCAAGTATAAATATTTGAGACAAATTTAGAAGTTTAACTATTTCTCTTTACAACGATCAAACAATCAAATATGTCCGCATTATATAAAAAAAGATAAAAAAATACATTTACGATGTATGGACGCCCGGTCAGATATTCAGAGACTCTAATAGTCTAATGGAATATGATGCGTGTGGCTAGTAATGAAGGGTTAAGTTTTCTTGTAGTTATTAATTATATTATGTGATGGCCAATAGGGCTAGGTGATCACTCGTATCTACTTGGAGAAATAATTACTAATCAGCAACGGTTTTTTTTCTAACGTTGACTTCACCCGGAAGGCTTTTAAGTATCCCTTAGAGCCTTATTAGGTATATCGCTTTATAAATAAAAATAAATGAAGACAACCACCAACGTAGGCTAAGTATTTAAATTGTATATTTAAGCTGACGAAAACACCCTAAATGCATTATGTAAAAGCTACCGTGCTTCATTCATTATATAGGTACCTACTACCCCTATTACCTCGTTTAATTAATAAATATCAATAATATCATTGATTTCTACAATCAATCAAGTTTAAGAAATTTGACCTATCAAGAAAAATGATTTTTTTCAATGAATGGAAAAGTGCGGAACGAGAGACTCGCCTACCTCGAATTTACGTACAGCGTCACTTTCGTTGAATGCAATCTCCGCAAAAGACGAGGGATTAGTGATTAGATGACTCTGCCATTACTTCCATAACATTATAGCGGATATGGGGGAGGTTAGCCGGGGAAGTTTCGCAAGCTTTGGGAGCTTTCGTTTCATCATCACACTCAGAATGCACGGGGAAGTTTCAGAATGCGGGGGAAATTTGCTTATCTGATCTTAATGAAAACATCTGATTTGTTGGGATCACTGGAAGAGCGAAAATTAGTTTTGAACTTTAAGATCGTGCGTTGGATACGGAACCTACTCGTATATGGGATAAACTGTATGAAACGGTAACGGCTATATTTTATATTAATTTTTGTTTATGTTACGGATTAAAAAGCTCTTTACACAAAATATTTTGCTGTAAATGACATATTATGTAAGTTCACAACTTGATTGTTTCTCTGTTATTTGGAATCCTCAGTATCATACTTATATTGTTTCAAATCGTTTTAGTAATCAGCAATTTAATCCTACTGCTGAACATAAACGTAGAAACGTCTTACCGGCTTAAAATTCCGCACAATTATTTCATATCGGTTTTTTCATATAAGCTCACACTTTGTACTTCTTGTTTATTTCTTTTCAATTTCTGCGAAAGTTCTATTCAAGTTCTGTTATTATTTCAGTTTTGTGAAACAACTGGCCAATAATGATGTAATAACCAAACTTGATTAGAGACTTCTTGAACTTGACATGAAAATCAACTTTGAAATTCAATGAATCGTTCAAAATCTTTGAAACATCCCATCCTTAGTAAGAACCCGTTATTCATATTATATATTTAATACGAGTAGGTACGTATGTTATTTTTGTATTTTAAAAATACAAACATTTTTTACAAATCGCCAATGAATCAATTGGTTTTTGTGATAAAAAATATAACTGGTGATTATTTCTGTATGGTTAAAAAATTTCTTTCTTGGTCGTAAATAAATTAAAAAAAGTTTTCTGAAATTTTCCAATTTGAGCTCAAAATAAAATGAACAAGATATTAACGGTTACCGGATAACTCATCAAAATAACAATTCAACACAACTTTAAAAAGTGATATAGTGTCATGAGAAGTGATGAAACAAAACTAGGTTACGAAGGTCATGTTTATTGGTTAGTTATATATTATTTCATCGTGTTTGATGACTTCATATCACGTTTTTAAGATGTACTGATACTCGTATTAAAAAAAAAATATAGACTAGAAAATATGAAATGGACGAAAAGATATATTAGTTAAGTAATTGTAAAATTAAAAGTAAATTGTATTTTAGAAAGAATCCAATATCCCGATGTAATTTCTCAGATACAGATTAATTACACATATATTATTTCGTACACGTTTCACAGGAATAAGTGTTTCATCAGCACCTCCATACCGTTTATTATTTCAACAGCTGTATTACTTGTACTAATATTTATCTGAGGAGCAAACGTCGGCTCATTTACGGAACATCGGATAATCCCCGTCGACTCGTGAAATAATAATGACGAGAAGCTCACGAAGTAAACGCCACTTGGACTGAAAGAGAATATTTTAATGAATAGTGTTTCTTCCTTTATCTAACTGCGGAATTTAGTAGCGGGAAGTGCACCACTTACAAAAGGCCGTGCAGAGCGCCGGGAGATAGGTCGACAGGAGAATGGAGAATTCTAATGAGCAACGGAAGGAGAAATTAAAACTTTAATAGTGTGAATGAACGCCGTAATATTTTATTTTTTTTAAATTTGTAGGAGATATTATTTTTATGTGTGTATTAAATTCGTACCCGTTACTTATAATCACAAATATCTAAGGCCACGTAATAAGAGTTCAAACATTATTTGGCGGTTTAAAACTAACCCGACGTATCATAGTGGCTAGTGCACTTGTCCATTAATTAGAAGGCTGCGAGTTCGATTCCCATCGATGATTTTTTGATTAACATTTGTGTTTTAGGCTAATAATGATTTACATAAAAATCTTGACTTGTAAACAGAAGTTAATATATTAATATTATTTAATTAATGAAGACATTAGAACTACATAATTTAAAAACGCAAGGAAGAAAAGGTTTTGCCACGTCCAGGAATTATAACTGGGAAACGCACTGCTCTAAATAATGGCCATTGCGGCATCTTCCAAGAGATTGATAGCTCTGCTTACCTGCGATACGAAATGGTATCAAAAGTGAAATAAGAAGAACAGTATTTATTTATTTTATCTATTTATTCATTTTGAAAATATACATTATATTATATGGAAGGAAGCTTTTGACTGTCCAACTAGAAAGGTTTCCCGTACAATTTTAATGTTAGCAACCAATTATGCTGGATCGCAAAAGAGAAAGAAATGTAGAATACTTTATAAATACCTAAGTAAAAAACATATTTTTTTTAATTTCTCCACAAGAGAACTTCAGGAAAATAATTTCTCTCGAAGGTGTTGCGTGGAGGGTCTTTTTAAGAAAATAAATGAGTACAGGTTCTGGAACAAGGCGGTGGGTCGGCTGGAAAGGTCAAAGGGTCTTCTTCTTTTACGGTTACAGGTCTTTGTCGGGTTACTTTTGTAGCATTTTTATGACATTTGACAAGTAGAAACTACGCCATTAATAAAAATGGAATGATACACGCTTCAACAACGCATTGAAATTATTAAAATTCACTCGAGTGAATTAAATGCAAATCATCTTGAGTGATGAAGCCTGTTTCCACCTCGGTAGCTTCGTCAACAAGCAAAATTTTCGCATCTGGGGCTCAGAAAACCCAGGAGTTATTGTTGAAAAACCTCTCTATCCTCAACGTGTGACTGTTTGGTGCGGTTTATAGTTCGGCGGAGTCATTGCACCATACTTTTTCGAAAATGAGGCTGGAGCAACAGTTACGGTGAATAGATTGCGTTATCGAGAGATGATTAATGATTTTTTTATGGCCGGAATTGGATAGTATTGATTTGGAAAACGTGTGCTTTAAAAAAGACCGCGCTACGTGCTACACAAGCAACGAAACCATTGATATTTTACGATTGAATTTCAAAATAACACCTCTTATTGGAAAATCCTGTATTATCCCATGAATCCGACCACCCCAGTTAAGTAACTAAATGTAGCGAATATATTGCTTACACAACACACATCTTCAATTTAAAGTTAACCATACTTCCTGGTTAAACCCGATGATTTCCCTCCCCGTTAGTCACCTACCTATCTACCTTCCGATAATCTGTCTCCTTCTTGTGTTCAGCAGCATTTCTCACGTTCATGTGCATCTCAACTTCAAAGCAGATAATCTGTTTGTCAGCATGTTTGAAGCAGCTAAATCTATTAAACGGCTTGTCCATCATACGGCGTCAATGTAGTGAAGCCCATTTCTAGGTCAACGCAATTGCTTTCACCACTCAATGTTACTTTCGTCACGAGCTTTAAAACTTTGAAAAACTCATTTTATTTACCAGTAACTGTTTATTATTCGTAAGTGAACGGCCTCTGTGGTCGAGGGGAATAGCTCTCGACTAGCAAGTTGGAGGTCGCAAGATCAAATCTATGCGCGCGCAATTAAATTTGATTGGAATAATTTGTATTATTTCACAAATCACTCATTTAAAATAATATATAGTATACTGCGGCAGGTTCCAGAGTGGAAGATACCTGATGTTAGACCACCATTCAGAACAGTTGCTTCAAATGGCTTAAGCCGTGTTTGCCATATTTAAATAGCCAGGTGCTCCCCACATTTTTGAAGTGAAACTTCTTTACGCGCGTCATGCATTTTCGAGGACCGGAGTAAAACCGACTCATGACCGTCACGAAAAACCGTGATCATTTGGTGGTGGGGGTACGGGACCCCCACCAGCGCTCACCGTTCACTGTCGCTCTCTCACCGTAGTCGCTTACTGAGGTGAGGGAGCCACTGACGAACGTTCTCTCTCTCTCTTCTCTCTTTTCCTCTCTCTCTAGCCAACGACGCAACGCCAGGCATCAGCTGCTTGCTTCGTGTACTGCGCGGTGAGTGTAATACGAGTGAAATACGTAATTGGTTTATTCGATTTGGAACATAGTTTTAGTGTCAAAAATGAGTAGTGACGAGATAGAAGTGAGAAAAAGAGAGAATGAAATGAAAAGAGTGAAAGAAGAATACTAAAAGTTTCACTTCCGTCGTGCGTAGGCTTGCCACACACTGTATTTTTTTTTTCTTTCCCTATCTCCTTCCCCTCCCTACCGCCTTGAGCCTCACAATATGCAGCAATTGCTTAATCAAATCAAAAAAAATCAGTCCAAAGTTATCCAGGTGTTTCTCCACCTTCATTTCCACATGTCCTTCCCCTCCCAACAATCTTTAGCCGCACAACATACCCCGATTGGGGATGCCGTAGTCTCTCTGGCTCCAGACGGTTGGGAGGAGTAAGCAATAAAAGAACTATAGACTCAATTAAACATTTTCCTCAGAACGAAAGGAAGTCAATTTGTCATAAATGCAAATGTTTTATTATAACATAATATCTCTTTAAGTCCTCTCAAAAACATTATATTTATATATTCTTACGATCCACTCAAATTCGATAAACCTTGCACCAAATTTATAGAGAAAAGACAGTAATAAAGATGTACGGCGTTCCAGGACTGTGTGAGAAAAAATCTAGATATAGTCGTCAGATCAATTCTCACGGGGACAGTAAAGGATATAAAGAAGGAACTGGAAATTTATAACATCATGAGGTACGCATCAAGTCACCCCCAGTTTATTATTTGTAAAAAGGGTGTCTACAAAGGGACAAATAAATGTCAATAACTTTACCTTCAGGGCTTTATTGAAATTTAAGATAACAACTGATCAGTTAATCGAATGTTTGAAATGAAAAATAACTAAATGAATTACACATCACCCATTAAGGGTGTTATTGGCAATACACAATTAACATTTTTTCTTATGAACATATACAGCAAATGATAGAATATAAATATAAAGATTATGTATATACACACAAACATAACATAACGCAAGATAAATTAACCTTACATAGTATACTTAACATAGACAATACAGAGCTGGTAATAGTAGGTAATTTAAAAATAAGTGGAAGGAGTAAGTAATAATATAGAGTGAAGTCAATATGTGTTCTTTAATTTTTTTTTATTTTAAATGAAAAAAAAAAAAATCTCTGGTGTATCTCTGTGGCTCTGTGTCTCTGCGTAACTTGTAATGATCTGCACTTTTCAAACATTTCTTACTTCTCTTTCTACGATAAATTTTCTTTAAGTCCCATAGGTAACTTTTCCATAAGGCTTTGGTTATGTATATATCCGGGGTAGGAATATCCTCCCTGCCGTCTTTACAAGCCTTTGCTCCTCTCTTTATTACACACCCCTTCAACTGTGTGCATCATAATTAGTCTACGTGGTTTACGATCTTGACCGTAATCATTTCACGTGACGGTTCAGTATAAAAAGGTTTCACCGAACGTTGTGTTGGCTTTTTTGTTTCTCGGTATAGAAACCTAGTTATCTTTGTATGTGTGTGGTACCCCTCGGTTCTTTTGAGATAGAGTGAGTTGAATCCATTACCGCTGTGTTTTAAAGCCATTTCATAAACCTTATTTTTCTGATTCGCCTGCTCTTCAACTAGCTACGTGATTCTACCTGTCATAGGGTAATGTGAGTATAATAAAGTGTTAGATTTTATATATGTGATAAACATAGGATAAATTTATGGTGTTAGTTGTCGGCGCCATCCATGTATATATTTTGGGAGGGAAGGGAGAGGAACGGGAATGAATTTGTTCAAGCTAAAGTTGGCTCCTCCTCTTTACCAAACAAAACCGATGGATGATAATTTGAACAAGGCGATCGATATCTGCGTGTCTGGATATCCGAACCGGCCGGGTCTCCCCTTGTTCCAAATTGGCAACCGTCACGCCAGAATAAAGAATACCAGGTCTCCTCACCAATTTCAGAAATGCCCCAACCTCAATGCACCTCCAGGAAAAACTACTTTACTGATTGTAGAAGGGGAAAACCATGACATCCCTTGTCACGAATCTAGTCGCGAAAATGTGACACGTAAGGTCCTAAGTTACATGCCACCTCTAGAAAACGCTGTAAATTCCTCGTCGTCGGGAATTTACATCCCTTTCTAGGTCAATAACATAGATAACACACGACGATCTTGTCCGACATTTAGCCCGCTTCTATCGATAGGTTGTGTGCCTACCCATTCAGCCAATTATCATGTGAGATATATGTAAGGTTTACTCGAAATGCCAAATTTAGGATGAGGACTGTCTGTATTTTAATATTTGGTTCCAGTAATTATTTTATGAGGTTACTAGCATCCTCGTGTATTAGGTATGGGTAACTTCTATTGAATACCTATCCTCTCAGGTAGGTATAAACGGACAATTGGTTTGATTTTTGGCATTTAATTTAAAGAGGCTGCCTACCTCTCGAAAGGAACCTGTTGAGAAAAGTTGTTCGGATGGTAGTTTTATTTCGGAGATTACCATCTCCCCCTTTTGACTCTAGATTTGTTTTTGTGCATCCCAATTTGTAAATTAGAAAGTCAAATAATAGATGAAAAGTATCAAATTAGAAAGTCAAATAACAGAAGAAAAGTATTCATTTTTGTTCTGTCTGGTTGCATCCGATCGCTCTATTCTATTCGGGCGGTCATACGCTAGCAAAACTTCCCCTTCGACTGACTGTACACCGCGCCCTGTTCTCGGCTGGTGGTGATCGCTGTTTAAATGGTACGCCAGTGTTTTGATAGGTACTCTGTAGGTAGGTGTTTTTTTTAATACTGCGAGTTTATATTGGATGGCCTAATTTGTAATAAGTATTTAATGTTTTCGTCGGCTATTCAATACCTATCACAGGGACAACGCCACGATTTGATTCGTAAAGTTTTTTAAAAGAATAGCAGAACGGCAGTAGGTAAATTCTCAATATGACTCTCGGTCCGAAACGCCCTTGAGGTGATTTTGCACAAAAACGGCGCCATACAAGTCATCCAATTATTATTATTATTATTATTCCCCTAAAACAAATATTATCGGCCTACATATGAAAAGGTCATTGGCCCGTCTCCCCTTTTCAGCTGATAGATAATCTGATTGACACATTCCCTTTTGAAACATTACTTGGGCGGCAGGGGCTGTAAACTTTGTTTCTGTTGTTCTGTTGCATCCGTCCTTAAGGGTCCTCTGAAATAATAATAAATAATATTAAAAAACTCACCCAGTTAGCCATCTCCCACTCTCAGCGTGAAGTCTACCTGGTTACACACTAAATAGCTAAATCAGTTTAGTTTTACGGTTTCCTCCCTACCGGCATTCCTTTCTCCTTTTAGCGAAATCCTTGCAATTTGTTCAATTTTGGTCCCCTCCCTACGCCTATAAAAGGGTAATTAAATAATTCTGTAATCAAAATTGTACCTCCCTAATCTCTGTCAGGATTCGAACCCGAGTTTTATGATTTGTTCGATTCTCTGGTTTACGGTCTCCGTGGATAGAACGCCATCTCGCCAATCGTTAATTCCTCCCTAATCCGATCAAACACTTCCTGCCTTTAAATACGTTCACTCTGTTTTAAACGCAATCATTATCATTATTATTTCCATGTTTTTAAGACAAGTAATTTAGTCGAACCGTATACGAAATCACGCTTAAATCAACACAACTTTATAACACAATCGCGATCGCACAACACCTTGCGCCCCTGAGGTGATTTTTTCACAAAACGGCGCTCTACAAATTATCCAATTTTCTATCCTCACTGAGTACAACCACTTTCACTTCACACAAACACCGGTTCAATAATATTTCACTTTAATTCAATATTCAGCAAAGCTTTCTAACACCATCTGAATTCACTAATTAACTGTAATTTCACACAACACTGATTTGTATCGATTTCTCGGAGCTTTCAACGTATCCAAGTTCAAAACCCGACTGTTTCTGCTGCGATCTCTGCTCCCTTCCCGTGGGAACGTGTTTTCTTCAAGGCCCGCCTGTCAATAAATCTTCTCCCAGTCTAAACAAAAAATTTTTTTGGAGCACGTTCGTCTCGTTCATTCATGTGAGTATTAGAATCATCACAAACGCGGATTGAATGAACTCTAAAACTGGGATTTTATCTTATTTTCAAAATGGGAAATTATTGTAAGAACTATTCCGACAAGCGATAAAGTAGGTACCAAAATTATTTACGTAGGTACTAAAGCAATGATAATTAATATTTTTGAAATAAAAAAGTATATTAACAATTTCCATTCGAAAGGTAAATTTCTAATAGTATTTTAAAAGGCAATGATCCCAAGGTTTATGTTTTTATTTGTATTTTTTTCTTTATTCCGTTCATTGTTTATTATTTACAGATATTGAGAATTTTTGACCACCATGCTAGGCACATGCCCGTGTTGCAGTTGGTCAAACATTAGTGTAAAAATAATATTAAAACTTTCGCTACCGCCATTTATTTGTTGTTTTACTATTGAATACACCAATTACTAGTGGTGTGGTGGTGAAGTTGACACTACTAACAAAACTGTTAGAGGTAAATTTATTTGTATTAAACGTAGGTGACATGTTTTTGAATGACTTCACCTCACGTTAGGGGAAGCGATATACAGGGTGTCCGGTGGTAAAGTGCAGTAACTTCGGGAGGTGATTCTACGTGATCGTAGGAGTAAAAAAGATAAATAACTTTTTCTGAAATTCCAACTTTTAGATGTACTATTAAGCTAATAACGAAAAATTTCTCCGACGTGCCTAGACGGCATTCTTTTTTTCGTCGTTGCCAAATCTACATCCCGCGCCCCTTCAGTAAGCAAACGTCTGTGCTTTGAATGTAATGTATTTGACGCGCGGAGTAAACAACTTTGAAAATTTAATTTATCTAGTGTTAAAAGTCTCATTTAAATAAAAACTTGTTAATTTAGTGTCTTTATCTAGTGTTTAAGTCTTACTAAAAAGTACATCTTTATTCGGTGCGTGTTTTCCTTAAAAATCGAGTTTTATTTAGTTTAAGAGTAACCTAACTGTTAAAAATGTGTTTCTTTTGTGCGTAATTTTAATACAGAATTATTGTGACAATGCCTCGCTTTACCAACGAAGAACGGGCAGATATTCATTATTTTTATGGACTACATGGTAGAAATTCCGAAGCGGCGCGCCGGGAATATGCACGTCGTTTTCCGAATCGTAATGTGCCCAACGCTCGTGTTTTTGTTCAAACGCATGCACCTATTCGCGAACAAGGAATTGGCCGAAGACCCCGAAACAACAATGCTATTAATTTACCAATAGCGGACGAAGACTTCATCATGGCTACAATTGTAAATGATCCTACATTGTCGCTTCGTAGAATTTCCGCAATGACTGGTGTTCCTAAGAGTTCTATCTGGGATCTCTTCAAGACGTACGGAATGCACCCGTTCCATTATCGGTGCGTGCAAGGCCTTCTGGAACGTGACCCCGTATCAAGGATTGCATATTGTCAGTGGCTACTTCGTAAGCAACTTAATAACCCGAACTTCATTGGGAACATCCTTTGGACGGACGAGGCCCAGTTCAACAGAACTGGTGTGATAAACCTGCATAACTTGCATGAATGGGCGGAAGAAAACCCGCGCTCCGTAAGGCAGTTGCACCATCAAGTTCAATTCTCCGTTAACGTTTGGGCTGGAATTATTAACAATCAAATTATAGGACCGCATGTGTTGCCACCTAGGCTTAATTCAATAAATTACCTGGATTTCTTGAAGAATGACCTTCCCGTTCTTTTGGAAGAAGGTGATTTAAATAGAAGACGTGAAATGTGGTTTCAACAGGATGGAGCTCCACCACATTTCGGACTTGCCGTCCGTCGCTCTCTAGACGAACAATTCCCAGATCGTTGGATTGGACAAGGGAGTACTTCGCCATGGCCGGCGCGTTCTCCAGACTTGACACCGTTAGATTTTTTCTTTTGGGGTGCGATGAAGGATAAAGTTTACGCCAAAGAAGTAAATAACGTCGAAGATCTCCGGTTACGTATTCACGAAGCCGCAGATGAAATACGCCACAATGTACGAATTATAAATAATATTACTGTACGTTTACATACTTGCCTACAAGCAGAAGGTGGACATTTTGAAAATATTTTAAATTAGTAAAAAGCGATGAAATTAGTTAAGTGTTCAATGAGTTATTAATATTTTTTATAATAAAAAGTGTAACGTGATCTTAGTGCAGTTCTCTTTTGAATTTGGTAAAATATCAAAACATACGGCGAACTCTGTGTTGTTATTGTTTACAATTCACATGCGGTTTCCATGGATACGCGCCACTCACAATATCGGTTTCCATGGATACGCGCCACTCACAATATGCAACGTTGCCACGTTCACACTTGCGAATTTATCGGGTAAGTTTGCACCTACACTATGGCATTTTAGCAGGTATGTCTTTTTGTATGAAAAAGAAAAAATTGGAATTTCGGAAAAAGTTATTTATCTTTTTTACTCCTACGATCATGTAGAATCCCCCCACGAAGTTACTGCACTTTACCCCCGGACACCCTGTATAGCTAGATCTGAACTCACCTAAATCTGGGAATTTCCCATTCCATGACCATGTTCCATGATGTAAATGATTTTTTTTAAGTATTGTATCCCACCAAACCCTCCAAGATCACAAGGCCGAGGCAGTGAATCAAATCGGAGTACAAGTTAGGATGCCGATTTGATTCAGTGAGTATCCCAGCCCTGTGATCTTAGAGGTTTTCATCCCAGACGTAATATTCAATTGAAAAAACTTTAAAATTAGGTTTTTTTATAAAAAAATTATTTATGCATAAATCGCGGAGAAACGTCATTGAACATTCAAATTATTTTTAAGTAGTGACGACCTCCGTAGTTGGGTGGTTATATTCCTCGACTACGAACCCGGTGGTCACGGGTTCAAATTCTTGCATGCCCAAGTATTTTTTATGAGTTCACAATGTATTCATTAAAAATAATATATCGTAAATTTGCGGCAAGTTCTAGAGTGGCAGATACTTTCAGTACCGCCCTGGTGGAAAACCAAATTCAGAATCGAAACGTTGATTGAAATAGCCGGATCTAAATAGTCAGGTACTCCACCCATTTTCCTCTTCCCCGTTTCCTTTCCCTCCCGTCTCATAACGTAACCTCAATAACCCCAATTGGAAATGTTGTAGTCTCACTTGCTCCAGACTGCTGATAGTGATTGGTGTCTTCTGTGCTTTAAGCATTTTTTTAAAGTCTCTGATTTTTGTACTTAAAGTAATATATAAATAAAAACAAAATAAGTTATGCAGAAAATACACAAAATTCCTGTTTTGGTGGTCAAAAAATGTCATAATTAGCCGATTAAAAAAAATCGTTTCAGCATAATATTTATGAATGATATTTTTTTCTTCGTATTTGTAATGCCATTTTTAGGTGCTTTGAATAATATTATAATAATACCATACGAATAATATTATTAATCATATAAACTATACATCCATCCATTTACAAGGGAACACGATTCTTTCTCGTGTAACCAATAAAAAAATGTTAGAATACGTCATTAGAATGTATTATGTGCCTAAATCTTTAAAACGAACATCAATTAAGATAAGAGTTAGGCAGAAAAACGCGAAAAAACTAATTCCATAGAACATTTTCTTCGAACAAGTGACAGATTTTGCGAGAGTTTTGCTTAAAAAAACCTTTTTGGAAGGAAATTCAATATTTCGTGTGGCAAAATTTACTAATGACCCTTATACGAAAGTACTAAAGCTTCAAGCAGAAGCATAATCTAATTTAAAAAATGTCAAGCAAAATAAAGGCACCGAGAAAAAAATCTAAGGAATTAAAGAAATGAATGTGATAATTAAATAAATTCTTTGTGAAGTGCCTTAGACTGTGAGCGACAATTGTTATATCCTGTATAAGGACTAATGGTATCTAATAACGTGGAGCAAGTGCTGGGAAACTTTTTATTAACATGCCCCGGCACAAAAAAAGCATTATCATAGTTCTGAATTAGAATGGGTTCAGTTTAGTACCTACTGGGCAGAAGCATTTTGATAATCGAAGCATTTAATTATTTTGAAAAAATCGTTACACGGTGGAATGGAGTAAAAGACAATGATTGCAATGCAATCGAAAACAAACATCTCAAAAAATTTGAACTAAACAGATTTACTTATATGAGTCTTTAAAACTACAAAAAATGTTGGAAGAACGATTCTTAAAATTATCGTTAAGGTTAATGGTATACAAACTTTTATGTGCGATCAAGATCATAGCCACTGTACATAGATTAATGGGTAAAATTTAACCTTTCCTTGCCGGTGTTGTCAACTGGGTGAACATCTCTAATTACTAAAATATATCTGTTAATATATACGGAGAAAATTTACTGATATAAAATATTGCTAATTTATTTAAACATCTGGTCGAATTAATCGAATTTTCGCTATTAACGGGACTGCAGTTCTTTAGCGAATGAATTGACAGATTTCCTAACAAAATCTCAGTAAAACACGAATGTTTTACGAGGATGTTGACATATTTTTTCTTTGCGTCACTACATTTATTAGGATAAGCGCAGCTGAAAGAACACGTGTTCCGATGTATTCTGAATTTACTGATATTTTGTTTGTAAATAGCGTGCCGTCACGTTTTTAACAGGATTTAAATAAATAAGCTGTAATCATTTTTCTTTGTCTACTAGAGTTAATGTTTTAGGTATTCCTAAACATTTTAAACCATACATTTATACATTGCGTTAAATAATTACTATATATAAATATGTACCGAGTGTACGGAGCACGAAGTATTTTTGATCACCGTAAGGGAAGGGTTAATATGAAAACATATATTTTAATTGAGAAAAAAGTTACAGAAACTATATACGAAAATTTATTCATGGAATCCTCGAAAATTTACCCTTTAAAAATGAATTATTATTTATCCTTGAAGAAAATTTAACATCAGATTATCTTCAATGTTAATGCAATTAAAAGTAATACCACGATGTCTTTAATCACAATCTTAATGGGATCAACCTACATTGCCCCAAAAATGCAGCCCTCCTAAATTGGGATAAATTTCTTTTTAAGAAGCTGCCTCGCCAAGAGAAAAAATGCCTAATGATGTGGGTTGACCATTACAATGTATCCACCGCTAATCTTCTAGGAAACTTTTACAACGGTAGGCAAGATGTTTTATAAACTCGTAACCAAACATTTAATATGTTATATATTTGTTGGGTGTCTTAAGTTTGGGCGCGCGACAGAATTTGAAATGTCACGTGATCAAGTCAGTGCCACGAGCAACGATAGTTTTCAAATGACGGCGATTGTTTTTGATATTCATTATTACTACTGATTTCTGTGTATGAAAGTATATTTTTAAATGAACAGAGCGATAAGACTATTTTAAACAGTTTTGAAGTTCAAGTTGGTTCTGATTCTGAATTAGTATAAAAATAACACCTATTAAGGATTTTGTTAGTCCCAAAACTGCGATTGGCTGAAAGATTTAAAATTGTGCCTATCCGGCGGAGTCCCTCCATCCATACTTTGGATGCTGCGCTTCCCTTGTTTTCTAGGCTTTAAATAAATATAATTGCATTTAAAACATTATTTATTTATTCTGAATATTTTTTTTCTTATTTTTTCAATCCGTAATCTTTACGTGGTACTGCGATTAAATGACACCGTTACAAGCTCAGAGACTTAAAACACACAACAACAACAGGACGCTATCCACAGAGCGTGTCGAAATACATAACCTAATGTACTCACATTATCAATGCTCAAATATTGCGTAAACACACAGACGCCAGCAACAGTGTTCATTCTCAGTTTCGTTACTACAACGAAGATAGAAAGAGTTTGATATTCGCGCAAATGCAATTAGCTCCACCTGCATAGTTCTGCCTAGTACGAATACGCATTCGACACGAGCATAGCATAAAAAACGTCTTTAATGCTTAGAGGCGTAATGCACAGAATAGCATACCCCAAGCGAGTGGATTGTTTTAGTGCGATTAAAAATTTGTTCGCGTGACCATTTTTGTCAGTTTGGCCTGAATAACTGATACCGATTGAAAGATTGAATATATTTCTATTACTTAATTCATTAATTTATTAAGTTTGGATGTTGTGGGGCGTAAAGAATTTATAGAGCTAATATGACAGACTATTTTTGTCAGAAATCGCATCTTGTTCGTAGGCTAGTCTATGGATTTGAGTATTTGATAAAAGGTGTATACTTGAGCATCTCTTCAAAAAGTCACCGACCATTGTTGGTGCCTATGTGCAAGTAACCCAGAAGCAGGACAAGGGAGAAGTGGACGTAGTGCATAGGTAAAGATTGGTGAAGGAAGGGGTGGCCTGAGGACTGCGACGAATGCCGAATATTTGATATATTAATTTAACCTAAGAAAGGCATAAGTAGAACAAAAGCAAATAAAATGAGATGCTTAGGATGTACGAACATGTAGTAAAGCCATTCAATATTGTGTATTACATAAGGCATCTCATAGATACATTATTCCTGTATATTCAATACTCGGAGTGACTAGATAAGATTCAATTTAATGTACCTGCGAGCTCCACGTACTCTTCTGTCCTTTTAAAAAGTTGATCAATGCAAAAGAAACTGTTAAAAAAAGTTTTTGGTTGAACAGACTATGTAATAAATACAATAACTTGATATCAAAAGTGGACATTTTAAATTTTGAGATGATTAAATATAAAAAGTTAATAAAATAACTTAACTGTTGTTTTTTTTTATATATAATTCTGTTAGTAATTTAATTTGTTTGTGTACATCCCGTCTTCCTTTTACATCATAATATTATGTTTTTTTGTTCGTTTTTACATAATTCGGTTCATTCCAACACAAAAAGTCCATAATTGGCCATATTTTTGGTATAATGCGAAAAATTTTGAAATTTAACTGACAATTATGAAATACTTAATTAAGTACCACTTCTTCAAATACAACAATTAACAAATAAAATATCTTAGCGTCATGATAATAACGAAAACCTACGCTGGACTGACCACATTAACAGAATAACATACAAACTCAAAAATCTTGAACCATATCAAAAACATTTTCCCACGCACCATACCAAGATCTATTTTATTTGGCTCTTTCCCAATCTTTAATCAGTATATTATGTACACAATGTTTCTAAAACCTGTTCACCCCAAACCGTACAAACAATTTAATTAGCATGTATATTTTGTTTTTAGTTCTACTAAATGTAATTATTTGGTAATGTTTTTTAAATTCTAATACGTTAAAGAATTGTGCAAGTTTATATTGCCAGGGTAGTGCCCGATTATTGCTTTGTTGAGAGTTTTTCGGGTGGCTGCCCTGCGATCGGTTGGACGAGCGGGCTAAATAACGTGGGTAGGAAGGTCGGGGTGACAATAAGGGAGAGGACGATTCCGCGGTGGGCGTTGCGTTTTGCCAGACAAATTGATAATGAAAAAAAATGAAAAAGAGCACGCGGATACCATGAACCGATCCTTCGGAGAATGAAGGATACAGACTTTCCGTGTAGACTAACCAAACATAAAACAGACGTTTTGACTCCTGCGAAAGATCGGCCTGTTCTTTGTTCGAGTGTTGTTGTTTGGTGAGATTAAAATATACAATAAGTTATTTGGATTAAAAAATAGTTTTATTTGGGAGTGTTTTTGAAGTGTAATTCCTTGGAGACTGCACTAGATTGCCCAGCATGTTGTCGGGGTGACACAGATATGAGTCATCATTGTCCCCGCGTAGCCTGTCAAACGTTCAATGGATGCTGGTTAATTGAAAATGGCCTCGCGCACTCCTTCCCACGAATCTCTACCTGGAGCTAACTCATACGGATTTCGCGGTGATCTGTCGTCCTGCTCACCGCTGGCGGACTCTCCAAACACCTTCAGACAGGACAACATGATCAAGGTTCTTCAATGCTTTCACACATTCTGCCTCCTTGCCTTAACCCCATCATAGCCCTGGTGATTGACAAGGGTCCATGCTCATCAGACGTGACAATACTTGCAGTAATTTTCATCTAATTTTGTTTTGTCCTTTTCTTTTTTCATCTTAAGTGCATCATTAAGTACACTTCATTTGGTTTTCTTTTTCTTTTCACTAAGTTGTTACTACAATCGTGTATAAGTAACATCATGATATAGGTACTTTAACTGCCACTAACCTAATTTGCACACTATACAACCGCCATGGGTAGAACCACAGTATCCTCCTTGAGAATCTCAAGGACGATGCTGTGTTTTTACCTATGATTGCATAATAACAAACCTAAAACATGCGAGCACCCCAGCACTGGTTCAAAGAGGTGATATGTTCACAAAACACTTCTGATAAACCATACAGATACTGGTTATTAACATGTTTTGTAAAATGTAAGCTGTGTGAACGAGAATAGATATAATTATATTAATTAAAAACAATTGTGCAGGAATGGTGTACAATATTAAGAAAAGAACGCATAGATTGATCGAAGAAGAAAGAAGTGTCACGGGAATGCTTATATTACTACTCTACAGATGACGTCGAATTTCCCTCTAAGGCCATTGATAGGAACATTATAATAATTTCAACGTACGCCAACACATCTTCAATTTCCAGAAAGGAATATAACAATATTCACGATGTTGTAGGGTAATTGTAATATTTCAAGTGTTACCCGGAACACGGTTAAAAGAGTATTATTTGTTGTACCTGCCCGGGGTTATTAGATGTTATTACATTCCGGTTAAACACAATTTTGTGGGAAATATTTAATTACGAGGAACAAATTATTAAAGATTTTACGAAATATCGCGGTTCTAAGCTGAAGGTTGACGCCATGAAATGCTTAGTACCAAGATGTATTCACGCTAAGAAATCTTTATTTATAAGTGCATCTCACTACCTGAGTCAGTCTGTCCTAATATTTAGAGAATACGCATATTTTAAACTTTCGTGTCAATCATAGGCATGCAAATTAATAGCAGAGCCAATCAGGGAAAGGGGAACAAAGCAACTTGCCCAGATCGCGGGAGGCCGCGTGACCGTCCCACTTCCGGTGATTTGTAAATAAATGAATCTGACAGTATACAGGCAACTCGCATTGTAATGTCACTATTCGGTCCTCGAAAATAAAATCTGTTTAAGAACGAACATTCAGATCCTGCGCAGAAAAGTTCCCCAATGAACAGTGGCAACTTTGCCTTGCTTTAGCGAACTTTACTTTTCTGCTTATGGTCGGTTATTTCGATGTGCGTTCTTCGGTGGCCAGTGAACAACCAATGTCATAATTTATTCAAAGCATTTTTGTACGGGACGTGTTTGCCTGTACAAGAAAAGACTGTAAATAATAAGCACCGGCACACATCAGCCTTCAACCTGGGTAATGATTTAAGTAAAACACCGTGAGGTGTTCTATTCAAACCATCATAAAAGAAAGACGATTTAAATCAAAATATACATTTTAATTACAAGTATTGTACTTGTATACACAACGTACAAAGGGGTGTAGCTTATAAGTACTTCCTATTTTTTACAGCCAACCCAATTCACAAGAAATAGTTATATGTATTTCAATACAACTGGGTTTTAATATACAGATAGAAAACTGAGACAGTCGGAATTCTTTCAGCGATAATTTGGAGCGCATTGTGTATCATCGCGCCATACGATACAGCAAATGGCATGTGCGACTGCTGCAGCAGTGGCCAGTTCAATTGGTAGCCAGCAGGAATCAGCCAGCTTCAAGGTTGTCAGCATCAATGGCTAATTCAGTCGATAGCCAGGAAGAATTTGCCAGCCTCTAGGTTTTCAGCATCAATGGCTAATTTAGTTAGTGGCCAGGAAGAATTGGCCAGCCTCTAGGTTTTCAGCATAAATGGCTAATTCAGTTGGTAGCCAGGAAGAATTGGCCGGCCTCTAGGTTGTCAGCACCAATGGCTAATTCAGTTGGTAGTCAGGAAAAATTGGCCAGCCTCTAGGTTTTCAGCATAAATGGCTAATTCAGTTGGTAGCCAGGAAGAATTGGCCGGCTTCTAGGTTTTCAGCATCAATGGCTAATTCAGTTGGTAGCCAGGAAGAATTGGCCGGCTTCTAGGTTTTCAGCATCAATGGCTAATTCAGTTGGTAGCCAGGAAGAATTGGCCGTCTTCTAGGTTGTCAGCATCAATGCAGCAGGGATTGGCCAGCCTCTATGTGATCACCGGCAGTGGGCAGTTCAGTTGTTTGATTATAAGAGCCGGCACACGGAGACGCCCCATTATTTTAATGATGACAGATGTGTCTGACTCAGCTGATAAAGTGCCGGCCGTAAACAGCTCGTTGCACATAGTTGTAATCTTTAAATTATTGTGCCGTGATGGAGGAACAGAAGCGACCACAGATTTCAGTTGACACACAAGAATTTATAATTTTAAAGCATAATTAACAGATCGCGTTTTAACTGGAGGTGTTCCGTTCACTCGTGGTAATTTTTTAAACTTGAATGTCCAATGTTTGGTTTAAATGGCCTATTTATAATGTCCTTTACAAGCGTTTGTGTGACGTCAACTTGCAAAAATATGTTTACGTTTTCAAAAGGCAGGTATTTTTTGGTGCCAATAATATTTCGCCCAGCGACTGGCTTTGTCAATATTTTAATTTCGTTTTAGAAAATAGGGGTATCGAACTGTTTCATGTTAGATTCAGTCTTTTTGCCGCCTGGTAACAGATTGATATATTTTTCAACTGGTAAATATTATGATTTGGAAAAAGGGGTCATCAAACTTGCAGGTGTTCAACTTTAGCCGCAATTAAAATAAAATGCAATAAAATAATTGTTCATGTTCGATACAATTTTTGTACCTTCCTGGCAACAAAAATACGGTCCAGCTCATCGAAATAATACCGAGATTTCATGTTAGGGCAAGTCTATTAATTTAAATGCCCGTGCTGATTGTGTTATTTCATGCAATAAACGTATTAATATCCGTTTTTAGTGCGAATAGACTTTTCTTAAACGTTGCGTTAGGTCGCAGTTATAGGAGGTGTGTTCATTTTCATATTTTTGGTTTTAAATGAAAACTAACTTTACAGTTTTTCATTTTTATAGTGTCAAATATTAGCTTTTTAATCTTTGAAATGTACCTCTAATAAGGAAGTTGAGTCCATTTTTTTATTTTTTTTTATCAATTTTCGCATTCAAACTTAAATACGAGTATTTTTTTTTTTTTTTAAAGTTTGTTTTCATAGTTAAATTAATTCTCAAAGTTTGAATTTTATTAAGCCCGCCAAAACGAGCGGAATCCGAGCGGTAAGAGGCGGGGGTGGGTGTGACGTCATTCAAACTGTAAGAACCACGTCGCTTAAAGATTTTGTATGGAAAAAAAATTAATTCTTCAATAAGGAATTCCAGTAATTTTTTTACCAATGTTAACCGTCTATTAGAATTGATGTTATTAAAAAAAAGAAAATTTATTAAGATTTCATAGTTAAATTAATATTTTAAGTTAGAATATTTGCTTTTCGCGCCTGGTACGGTATTACCGTCGCTATTTGTTGACTTGCCACGCGCGAATTCAGGACCACCGCGCAGAAAAACGAAGACCAAAAGTGAAATAACGGTTTACAGCCCAGTTCACTGTGAGACTTTTCTGGGCGGCCGGCGGCCTGAAGTGTATCACATGTTATGTGACATGAGTATAATAATTAAAACTTCTAAGTTATGCAATAAACAACATATTATTATAAAGCACTATACGAATATGTATCTTTAGAAACCCATTTCATATAATAATTACAACAAATACGTACATATATTTGACAAACCCAAATAAACTTTGGCCTATACACCTCTCTCATCTAAACTGACCATCTCTCATGTAATAGAAAGAGATGCACCATAGATACAACGAATCCGTTGTACGTACAAGTCACGACACATGTGACGTCAGAATTTTTTCGACCAATCGTGGAGCGTATACAGTCTATTGCTATTTAATGCTTTTTCAAGAACGTTTAACTAATTCTAAGAATAATAATATAGAAATATATTTATATATTTAGAATCGATATTTTTTGATCTACATGAATATATTTTTTATAAGTCAAAATATTTTTCACTCAACTTCCTTATTACGTTAATCACATCTCTGTATTTTGGAAAATGTATAAATGTTTTCGTTGAAAAACAATACAAATTTATAATATGACCTCCTAGAAATTAAAAAATGGGGAGAGTTTTAGAAAATTTAATGCAAACAATAAACTCCAAAATAACAAATAATTATAATTCGTAAAATTAATACCAACCAAAAAAGTTAATTAACAAATGTACGCATTTGCAATGTGCGTAAACCATTTTCCAATATTTTTTCGGTTCCTTCGCCCGAAGGTTTATTGAATCAGGATGATTGATCACTATGATTAAATAAAATGAAGGATTAGTTTCTTACCTCGCGTATAATGGAAACCATGGAAGGCCCTCGCAGGGAAATACAGGCGAACTTTAATAATGTGACGAGTTTAGGCGGGGTTTTTAAAATAATCCTTCTTGTCTTATACCTCATGTACCTGCCAGGTAGATTTAGGTAGAGGCGGGACAGCGACCGACTGAGCGAACGCTCAGTCTAGATGTTCGTCAAGCGTATACTAGGAATTATGGAAAACGAACGAAGTAACCGCAAACGGCAGCGTTTTTGTCTATACTAAAGCCACGAATTATGGCAAACGAATACTAGGAAAACGAACGAAATAACCGCAAACGGCAGCGTTTCGGTAGAGGCGGTAGAAGCGATTCGAAACGCTGCCGTTTGCGGTTACTTCGTTCGTTTTTCATAATTCGTGGCTTTTTTGTCTATAGTATAGTTTCTGTCTATACTATATCTATGTGTATACGCAGTGTTAGTGAAGGTATTCCTAGTATTTGCTTCACGAACATCTAGACTGAGCGTTCGTTCTGTCGGCAAAAAAATAATTCGATAACCCATGATCCTAGCGCCATTTTTACTCTTGCTGCTTATTTTGATTATGGGAAAGATGAAAAAGTTACGACAAAGTTATCAAATTTACATTTACCTCAGATACTAGGATATCTCGGTAGATATACAAACTATATAGGAAATAGGATTCCTCAGCTTCATTTCATCAACATATTTTGTCTGGTCCATTGCTTAGTGACAATATGATATGGAAAACACTTAGGGTTTATTTCACAACCTCTCATTAAGCTGTTCTTAACAGTTTGTTATATAATAATAGTATCTAAAACAAATACATAATGTCAGTCACATTATTAAAATATTCTAAGTGTCCTTACTTTTTTGGGGTTATTATGAATTTCCTTATCTATGATTATTATTTTTTTCACTCTGCCTATGATCAAATAAATATTAATTCTAGGTACAAAGTGATTTAAAAATACTAGGTAGGTAGGTGAAATAAAAAACCAAAGTAATATTTAAGCTAAATATAAGTTTTAATTCTCATTATTGTTTGGATTACACTTAAAAAGTGTACGGTATGAGGGCTTAATTGCGAGAAAAGACAGAATAAAGGAAACATTTTTTCACAAATTGATTCGTTTATTTTCAAAAGTTTCTCCCTAAATAGCTGAAAAAACTCTGAATTTCTTTAAAGTCCAGATAAGTCAGGAGAGAGGCAGTTAGTGAACAAAGGGGATCTAAGCCGCTTCATTTATTCTACGGGGAACTCCAAAGTGAGGGGAAAAAGTGAAGATAAGTTGTGATTCAAAACGTTTTCTAAAAGAAATTAACAATTTCGTGGATATACCATTTTAAGGATAAAACATTCGTGCTTATCATGACTACACTATTCTAATAATGATTCTGGTATCAAAATATCTCCAAAGCAATTTTGTTATAAACTTTAGATTGTGAGGTAAATATCTTATTTATCATTACTATTAATAATTACATTTTTTTTGATAAATATGGCTATTAAAATCCAGCATGAATCCATCAATTGGTGCAGACTTTATAATTTATGTCACCGCATTATAATATTGCTTTCCCTTGTATAGTAAACTATTTTGTCTATTGGCTTCGTCCTTTTTTGGTAGTCTAGTAATGAATACATGTTCTTATATTATGGCTGTGAAAGTCCACAATGTTGTAGATAATTTTGTTTGCAAGGTATTTTGGTAATACGCCGTTTTGGTAATTGTTTTATTTATAAATATGATCGCGTTTAAGGTCAGCATCTGTTTTACTGTGAACATAAATATTATTATTTTTTAATGATAAAGTTATGTTTATAAGACAAGGTTTTATGCTTAGCATAAAGGATAACAAATGAAATGATCCTTTCCTAGAAAAATAAATTTGGTTGTTTACAGGTGAAAAAAAAATGATGTTCAGTAATTGTCGATTTAAGTACTTGTACATATTGAATTATTTGGCGGGTTAGGGATAAGCTGACGTAGCTCAGTGGTCCAGAGCACCTATCGGGACATCAGAAGGTGCGAGTTCATTTCCCGTCTTGGGCATTTATTTTTAGTCGGGAGATATTTTCAATTTTTATGTATATATTAGGCCAGTAATTTTTTTTTTTTTTTTTTTTTAAAAAGAAAGACAAACATTCCCGGGTTACGAATAACCCAACAATGTTTGAAAATCTCCTACTACCACCACAGAAAGCCGAAAATGTTGCTTGCTTTTTTATTATTAATGCTTATAAAAATTTGTTATAAATATTATTAATTATTTCTTTATTATATTCATTTTAACAGAGATAACACCATGTATTTTTAAATTACAAAGTAGAGAATCAGTGCAGCAAGCTTTCGAAGGGTGACGAAAGTTCTGGCCTTTTTTTCTTGTGTACAATTTCTATTGCGACGGCCGGCATAGTCCAGTGGTAACGCATTGGACTGCCATTCCGAAGGTCGCGGTTTCGAACCCGGCGTGCGCAAATAAATTTTATTTGATTAATTTGTGTTATTTCACAATTAATTAATTAAAATAATATATAGTATATTTGCGGCACGTTCCAGAGTGGAAGATACTACCAGTATCGCCCTGGTGTAAGACCACCATTCAGAATTGAAACGTTGCTCCAAATGGCTTTAGCCGTGTTTAGTGACTAGATCTGAATAGCCAGGTACTTCCCCACCTTCCTCTTTCCCTTCCCCACTTACCTTCAGCCTCACAACATCCCCCAATTGGGGATGCCATAGTCTCACTGGCTCCAGACGGGAGCAGTTGGGACTCTTGTGAGGTATTCACTATAAAAAAATAAAAATAAATTGTTTGAGCTGCAGAGCTTTGAGGTATACCAAAGATATTAGAAGAACGAGATATGCTATGTTGGCCGCCGGACCGTAGGCGGAGTACTACCTAATTAGGGTACTTTGAACGGTATCGGGACGTGTACGCACAGAAATCTGTTATATGTATTAGTGCGGATACCTTAGCGTAAGCGAAGGTGTGCAGTAGTATTGGTGAACAAAACCGGCGACACTGGGCAAAACAATTCCACACAGTATGAACTGCTCATAGCACATCTCGTTCTTCTAATATCTTTGAGGTATACCTTTAACCGTCACAAATTTGGACACACCTTTATCACATTATATTATATTGGAATATTTGATTTAATTCTTAGATTTCTAAAAATAAATGATCGCATAAAAATAATTTTGAAGGCTGTATGGGTACCACCGCCCCGGGAATCATTTATTGACGATTCGCTTTGGTGACTTAACAGTCCTGCCCGGGTTATGGGGTGAGGATTGTCTAGGTCTTGGCGGTGGATGCTTCTGCCTAGTTGAGGGAGATCTTTTTACCTCTCTCGACCCATTGCCTTGCACCGCAGTGGAAGGGATGAATTGAAACGTCCGTCACTTCTGGACACTCTGACCACCAAATGCATACCCAACCCTCACACCCTTTTCCTTCCCAGATCTTTTTCTCCTTTGTTTCCTTAAAAAAATCTCCACTTAGAATCCCCAAAGCATAAAAATAATTTCCCTCGGGCCTCCCGTGTGGAGCTAATGTAATAAAAAGCTTGAAATGGAATACATCAAAATGTTGAAACATAACAAGTGGCAGTAAAAAATCTGTTATTTCACCCGTTTGTTTATTGATCACAATTGTTCTTTATTTCAGCTATTAGTGAGATCCTTAAAACGTAACAATCAACATGACAACCAGACGGACCAGACTGCTTATAATCTTTTCATATTGAACCCTGAAACCTTCCGACCCAATATCAAACGCAAAGACCATTACGCCACAAAGTTTGTCACATATCATATTATTATTACTTGATTAGCACTTAACTACTTTCAACCAAAACCTGAATATAAATGCATACATTTTAGCTATTGTAATATATTATATCATGTATCTATACTATCATATATTTCAATCAATACTAATCTAACCTAGTCTACCTATATGTTTTGTGTGTACTTGTATCTCTAACTTTTGATATCCATCTAGAGTTTCTGTTATTTGCATATTTTCTGATGTCACTGTTTATAATTTACTGTATATGGTATATTTTATACCGTTGATATTAAAATAAATTACCGAACACCATAAAAAGGATTACATTTGATTACCAAAGTACCCAAGAAAACAAATACAAAAAACTTTGACATGCATAATATAGTTTATAATTTTTACGCGCGGTACTTAAAGTTCGTGAGGATGGCTATAAAACAATTCCCGCTCGTTAAGGTAGACAGCGGGTGAACAACTTTTCTCTACTGAATAAAATATCTTTGTTTAAAGCAACAAATTATTTTTTATTGCCTGTTAAACACGGGCCCCAACAAAGTTACTTCCGCGGTCCTCTCTCCCCCTGCTCTGCGGTGAAACTTTCTCAATTAGGGAAGTCGTTATTTTTATTGGGTAATTTACTAATCGCTATTCGTCTCAGGCAACCCGGGCACTGTTCTCTACACTCTAAGCTCTATACTTTCTAATCTGGTTGCTGTCGGCTGGACTTACTGATGACACACGAGTAGTTTAAACTGCAAAATACACTGTAGTCCGGGAAGGCTAGAGCTTTCCTACAAAGTTCAGTAAAGTACACTTTTTTTCATGCAATGTTCAGTGCATGAGCATTTAAGCTGTACGTATGTATAATTATTTTCAGTTACCGTTCTTCACGGGGGGACAATAGAAACAATTCCCATTTGATATCTTGAATCCGAACTGAAATAAAAATTAGTATGTACCCTAAGCATATCGTGAAACCGCGCATGCGGACTTGTATGTGGATTTCAAAGAAATCTGAAATCTTCCGAAGCTCCCATGATACAAATTATTAAACAGCTTGATTAGTCCGGTAAAAATCTTGCAAGATTTTTATTATATGAAATCAATTTTGTTATATATAGTATAAGGTCCTATGGAGATTTAAATTTATTTTATGGTTGGGCAGCTGATTACATACGTGACTTGCTCATGAACATTTTTTATTGAGAAATTTCATATATTCTTCGTGTAGTGATATTTCAGTTCACGTAAAACTTGTCGGTCCCCCACAATGCTCGAGCCGCCATATTTTTCATTGAAATAACCAGTTGATATTTACTACTATTTTTTTAAAATTTGACTGATAGTTCTCATTCTCGTCTAATCTACAAGTTCAGATGGACATCTCAAGGTTTCAAGGACAGATCAAGGTTTTGTGAAGTGGAATGCAATCGGGACTGAGTTAAACAAGTGATAGAGGCAGACATAAATGCTTTTCGCGTGACAAGTCGTATCAATTGCAATATCCCGTTGCCATATCTAAAAAATAACCATCTGGATCTAGTTATTAAACAACGTAATTTCAAGCAACACGTTGCAACGATTCGATTCCCTATACATTGCCCTATAAAGGAAGTACTTGAATTACTTTAACCAGTGATTCCTGACATTATTTTGAGTAAAAAATGTTAATGTAAGTCTCCGGTAGCGATTATCATGTATTATTTTCAACAAAAATAATACATGATAATCAAAAATAACAATTCAGTAAGAATTGGCATTGCCAAAAATCAGCTAGGGTAGATGTGAGAGGTTTCGCGGTTGCTTGACTGAGTGACTAGTGACGACATAAACAAATTTTTACTATACAGGGTGTCCGAAGGTAAAGTACCCAAATTACGGCAGTTGATTCTGATGATGGTAGAAGTAAAAAATATAAATAACTTTTTTTGAAATTCCGTTGTTTTTATCCCGTACAAAAATATTTTTCCATATAAGAATATTTATTTTTCTGTACAAATAATTCAACTTTTTAAACTTGTATTATCACAAAAAACCGCCTCCCAACGTGACTGTACTTCACACCCGGACACCCTGTATCTCTAAAAAGGAGCATACGACTATATTCTTCTCTGTACTTCTATTGCAAAATACGCATGTATTATCAAATGAATTAATATCCTTAAAATGATCGATTTTAGGAAAATATAAAATATTTATCAAAAGACGATACTAAGAATTCTGAGCACAATGCTTTTTTCAAATTCATGAAAATAATAAAATTACATAATGCTTTTAATGCCGGCTCAATATAAGAATAAAATGAACCTTGACATATTTCTGTAATTCGATGTATTCCACGGTGTATTATTATTTAATGTATCAGTTTATTGTAGACGCAATAAATCTTGTAGAAAATGAGAATGGTAAACATGTTTCTCATCGAGGAATCCTGGAAAAACCTCGCTTCTCGTTATTGTAAAGAGCGTGACGGAAATTTTGAAGCAATTTTATTTTATGTTTTGCAGAGGATGTATTAGCCTTATTATGTTTTTTATTATAAAAGGAAAATTGCGAAATCTGACAAAAAAAGTAATTTGTAGAAAAACGAGGTATCACAATTCAAATTCACAATTCCTTTTGGTTTGGGTACCATCACCCCGGGAACCATTTATTTGATAACCAAAACCCCTGCCATAGGTCACTTCAAGTGGTTCGCTACGTTTTGTGATTTAGTAGGGTTCCCTAGTTCATCGGGTGAGGTGTGTTTCAGATGCCCCTGCCCACCACCTGCGTTGCGTGCCAGATCGGGAGAGGCTGGTTTGGTGAGACCCTTTTACCTCTCCAACTGGTTTCTCGACCCATCGCCTTTCGCCGCAGCGGAAAGGATATAATTATACATCTCTCCTAGTCACAGACTGATTCCTAGATTCCTTCCCACCACTCATACCTATTTCGTTCTCAAAAATATATTATTATATTTTCCTCATGGCCTCCTATGAGTGGTTAATGTAAAGAATAATTTCTTTTAAGTACGTTATTGATATTTTTTGCAGAGTGTGAAGTTCTTTTTCTATGCACTAATGCAATAAACAATGTTGAATTTAATTAAATGTAATGATTAAAGGCCTTTAATATTTTAAATGTAGAGCTTAGAATGCAGATTCAAAAAGCTTCGCTAGTTTTATGACGCCTGTTGCATCCGAAACTGCTTAGAATGCAGATTCAAAAAGCTTCGCTAGTTTTATGACGCCTGTTGCATCCGAAACTGCTTAGAATGCAGATTCAAAAAGCTTCGCTAGTTTTATGACGCCTGTTGCATCCGAAACTGCTTAGAATGCAGATTCAAAAAGCTTCGCTAGTTTTATGACGCCTTTTGCATCCGAAACTGCTTACAAATTACAGCTTCAGATTAACATGAAAGTGGACAGCAAATAATTTAAACGAGATGAAATGAATTGGTGTTTTTTGGAATTGGGTGATAGTATGTGTAGAAAAATGGAAGATCAATCACTTCCCATTATATCTCTGCGAAGTAGCACACAACACAATGACACTATAGTGAGTTCCACTGCGATGCTTGAGTACTTAAAAAATATAATGCACTTTTAAGATAGTCAACTTCCTTCTTTTCAAAGATTATGTACAGAAACAAAATACCTACAGCTTGCTTCTAAGGTAGTCCCAATCCTTCTTCTGTTTTCAAAACACATGCACTCGAATTTGCACTATGTTCTTGCCTTTTTCCAAATTTCAAATACTTTTCCAGCAAGGTAATGAATTGAATAGGAATTGAATGCATGACATTCCAGTAGGAACTAAGCATATTCTTAATTTCAAAACCAAACAAGGCCAAAGCTTGACATTTAGAAACTTATTTATTTCAGTTTTTTTAATAGGTACTCAGATATCTAAGTCATAATTCAATCCTTATACACACGTATCATAAAAATAAACACTTTTTAGAAAAAATCTTTTACACATTTACGTAATTTAAATTTAAATTTATTCATATTTTCGTTTTTGGTTTCTTCTAGTAATTCGCCAAATATCTTCATTGCTCCGTACATCAACGACTTTTCAGTACAGTTTTTTTTTCAGAATGAAAGTCTTAGTTCATTTATTTTCCTCGTCTCATGTGTGTGTTTGTTCTGAAGGTTTTGATTTTTTCACAGATATTCAATAGATGTGTGCAAATAATTGTTTTGTAGGTTAAACATATGTGTTACAGTAAATAACTCTTCTTTGTAGTTTTGTCATTTATTCAATAAGTCCATCATTGGCCAATAATGAAATACTGCGACAGTAATTAATGTTTTGTACGATGATTGCGTTGTATACATTTTTACTGGAGACTGTTTGGAAATCTCCTTATTCTTCCCAGCAGTGAATTTTTTTTTTAATTCTTTTATGTTTTGTGAAAAAGTCAGTTTGATTAGGAATGTTATTATCTAAGGATTTTTATGTGAAACCGCACAAGAGTTTCAACTGCTCCGAACCGTGTGGAGCCAGTGAGACAATTTAATCCCCAATTGGGTTATGTTGTAAGGCTGAAGGTAATGGGGAGGGTAATGAGATGAGGAAGTGGAAGGTGGGAACTATCTGACTATTGATCTGGTCAATCAACAACGCCAAAGCCATTTCAAGCAAAGTTTCAATTCTGAATGGTTGTCTTACACCAGGGCTATAATGAGAGTATCTCTCATTCTGGAACGTCCCGCAAATATACCGTATCGTGGGTATTCAGCGAAAAAGCATTAAGTTAAAATCTTGCTGATTTGACTTAAGATCCCGTAGTAAGCGCTCAATGATGATTTGAAAGGGAGATATATAAATACGAATGTTAAAGGGAGCGCGCTGACATTAAAAAGAGAATTAAGCAAAATAGTGAAAATATTTAATAAAACATGATTTTTTAGTTGCATTTAAAGATACATTGTGATTTTTCATACCAATATCATATTAAATAACACAGCAAAACGTGTTTTTAATTATTTTAAGAGCTCACTTAGCGATTTTTTTTCTATCAAGGAAAATTCATATGATCACCGTTTCGGCATTACAAATATATGGAAATTATCTTAAAAAACGACATTTATCTTTTTGAAACTTAAAGAGTTAAAGAAAAATGTGTTATAAATCGGTAGAAATTGGGAATGCGGGGGCTTAGTGATGCATTAATATTTTAATGTGGCCTCTCTTTAGTCTACGAAAGAGAGGCCACATTACAAAATGTGTTATAAATCGGTAGAATTTGGGAATGCGGGGGCTTAGTGATGCATTAATATTTTAATGTGGCCTCTCTTTAGTCTACGAAAGAGAGGCCACATTACAAAATGTGTTATAAATCGGTAGAAATTGGGAATGCGGGGGCTTAGTGATGCATTAATATTTTAATGTGGCCTCTCTTTAGTCTATGAAAGAGAGGCCACATTACAAAATGTGTTATAAATCGGTAGAAATTGTGAAATGCGGGGGCTTAGTGATGCATTAATATTTTAATGTGGCCTCTCTTTAGTCTACGAAAGAGAGGCCACATTACAAAATGTGTTATAAATCGGTAGAAATTGGGAATGCGGGGGCTTAGTGATGCATTAATATTGTAATGTGGCCTCTCTTTAGTCTACGAAAGCGCATTGTGTCATATCTATAATACTTTTCGAGTTATTATCTAAAATAAATTAATTATAAATAAATCTTTTCAGCGAATGAGCACTAAGGGGCTTCAAGCATTTTCCTTGGCTATATTATACCGTGTAAGCCGTGTGAAACAGCACTAAGTCAGACAATTTTGTTGAGAGATTTTTTTTATTTATCTATGAATAACTGTGGTATTCAAAATCTAACATTTGTGTTTGAACATGGTTTGGAGTTAGTTTTTTGCTGACTAAAAGTCATAATTATTGCAAAAATGGGGTGAGGAGCGGCAAACTATGAAAAATGGATAGAAAAAAAATTAAAATGATTTCTTGGCAGTTGACAAGAGGTTGAGTGGGCAGACGAATCCGCCGCCACGACCTAGAAAAACTTCATCCATTAAACCGGGCATCCATGCTAAGTCACCAAACGCAGCGAACAACTTGGAGTGACCTATGGCAGAGGTGAAAGTTATCCAATAAATTGTTCGCGGGGCGGCGGTACTTATACCCGCCTCTTAAATGATACAGAGGTGTTGTTTATCCAATAAATGGTTCCCGGTGCGGCGGTACCTACACCCGTTTCCCAAATGTTCATACATATTTGGTAAAAATATTATTAAAATAAAACTGTTACACCATAAAACTATTTTTTCTTCTGCGCATGGTACAATTTATCAGCGAAAAAGCATTAAGTTCTATTATTTTTGGATAAAGTGTGCAAGCATAAGTGAACAATAAAACTTTTAATTATTCAGTACTTGTCACGATAGTGACTTCAATACTCTTAAAAAAGTAAATATATTAAAATTTTCAATTTCGATTATCCCAAAATTAGTTTTTTTAATTATTTTACTTTTTCGCAGAAAGCCCACGATACATAAAATTTGTCAAATCAAATTTACTTGCGATCATTAAGATAATTATCTGAGCCAAACTTCGATAAGGTAGAACTGACATTTATTTTGTATATTATAACTGCTCCAAAGTTCAGAAAAATGCGTATCAAATAGATGATTGAAAAGCTTGAAAGATTGAAACGCCTGCCTTAATTCCTATCAATTATATAGAATCGTAATTGGGTGGGTGTTGCGATGTTCGTTATTATTTGATGATCTTTCGAAAAATAGCTCCAAGTCGCGTGGGTTGACGATTTTTTCGGTACACGTTAGATATTTTACGTATAATACAACATTTTCTTTGATAACTTCAATTTGCTCGGCTACCTAAAAATATAATGGCAATTTTTTAATCGTTTTTTTTTTAGAATTCCAAAAGTTGAAAAAGAAAAATATTTTATATAAAAATAGCTCTTATGCATAATCTTTGACATACCATTAAGTTTTCTGTTCATTTCACAAATTATATAGGAGTTTAAGTCAACTCACGCTTTTAAAAAAAATTTTTTTTCACCCCACAAAAATTCTCTACGTTTTCCACATTGATGGCGCATAATCTCTGCGAATATATGATAACCGTCTTACGTTTTATTTGTATTGTTTAATATTGTTGGCGCATAATCTCTGCGAATATATGAGAACCGCCTTACGTTTTATTTGTATTGTTTAATATTGTTGGCGCATAATCTCTGCGAATATATGAGAACCGCCTTACGTTTTATTTGTATTGTTTAATATTGTTGGCGCATAATCTCTGCGAATATATGAGAACCGCCTTACGTTTTATTTGTATTGTTTAATATTGTTGGCGCATAATCTCTGCGAATATATGAGAACCGCCTTACGTTTTATTTGTATTGTTTAATATTGTTGGCGCATAATCTCTGCGAATATATGAGAAACGCCTTACGTTTTATTTGTATTGCTTAATATTGTTGGCGCATAATCTCTGCGAATATATAAGAACCGCCTTACGTTTTATTTGTATTGTTTAATATTGTTGGCGCATAATCTCTGCGAATATATGAGAACCGCCTTACGTTTTATTTGTATTGTTTAATATTGTTGGCGCATAATATCTGCTAATATATGAGAACCGTTTTACGTTTTATTTGTATTGTTTAATATTTTGATAATAATAACATGGCATTTATATAGCGCAGTTTAGTGTCATTTCACTTCAAGTGCGCTTAACTACTCGTATAACAAACTTTAAAAAAATGGTAATTCAGTATTAATGGTTCTTAAAATTATTCCTACAGTGTGCCTTACCCAATACAGATCTAATATTATAACACTAAATACACTGTTTATACAAAATGATGACAAAACTTAGAATAACAATAACAGCAGGACAGGACAAAACACGAATATTAAAACTAAAACATAACATAAAACAGGAGGCAGTTTGTGCTCAGAAATGAGAATTTTCTGAGCAGACACTTTAAAAAGGTACAATAAGGAGACAACCGAAACCAAACAACTATCGGAAGTTTTAGAATATGGCTTATTGTAAAATATTGAAAAGAAGTTATAATTTATAAATGGTAAGATTTTTTAAATAATTTTGTTTTTAAAGCCCGTTTAAATTCAGCCAAATTCTAGAGATTAGTAAGAGCTGAGGGAAGTCTATTCCAGATGATAGGGCCTGTTACACTAAAAGAATGATCATAGTAAACAGCTCGATTTGACCTAGAAAGTTTGATTAGACGATTACTAACATCTAGATGTGCTGACCTTAGAGTAAGCTGTCTATTGCTTAAGTTTTGTCGGACACATAGTTCCGATATATAGGCTGGCGCCATTCCTTGCAATGCTTTGAAGGTCATTAAGCAGATCTTAAACTCTATTCTTTCAGGGCATCGAAGCCAGTGAAGACGATCCCTTAGAAGTGGGGTTATACGGCAATACTTAGAATCACCAAAAATCATTCTCGCCGCAGCATTAAAAACTTAGAAACCTTAGAAACCTAGAAATTTTATTTCTGCAGAAGGGATTATATCTGTATCCTGAATACGGATTGGACTGAAGTCAAGAAAAGCTTGCCTTCCAGGGGAAGCTATCCACATAAATTCTGTCTCTGTGGGATTTAATTTAAGTTTATCGACAGACATCCAACTTGAGATTGTGTTAATGAGGCTAACCACCTCGTTTTTAAAGACGTCTTTTTCGTCCGGAGAACAAAACTTGAAAATCAAAAGATCATCTGCGTAGCCTTGTGATTCAAAGCCAGCTGAGTGAATTAGTCGTTCAAGACGATTCGTATAGAGAATGAAGAGAATGGGGCCTAGGACAGAACCCTGGGGAACTCCAAATTCTATGGGAGTTTCAGGTGATGTACGTTTATTGAATGTTACTGAGGCTACTCATCCAGACAGGTACGGTGTCATCCATTGGAGTGCATCACCTCGAAAGCCAAATTCGGTTTCAAGCACATTTAGTAAAATACTATGATCTACTGTGTCAAATGCCGCACTCATGTCAAGAACAGACATCAAGCCCAACTTACCTGCTTCCATCCCGATGATCAAGTCTGAAACAACCCGCAAAAGAACAGTTTCTGTTGAATGAAACCGTCGATAAGAGGATTGATTTTTGGCAAACAGACCAGCGGAGTTCAAGTACCCCACTAATTGCTTGGCAACGATTTTCTCAAGCAGTTTTGATAGGAATGGTAGGTTGGATATTGGCCTGTAATTATCAGTATTATCAGTATTAAGATTTTGTTTTTTTAGTATTGGAGTTATAATTGATTTTTTAAGTGATCCCGGTACAAGTGAATTTACAAGAGACTTCTGGATAATTTCGGTAATTACAGGTGCTATATCCGGGAGACATTTTTTTAAGAGCCAGTTCGGTATGGGGTCTTGAGCGCATTGCTTGTTTGGGCAAGACTTCACAGCACGTACGACATCTTCTTCCGTTACTGCTGCAAAAGTAGTGAAGTTACCAGAGATCGGAGTTGTTGCTGCGACAGAAGGCAATCCTACCCTACCGAGAGCCCGAATTTTTTCGACTTTACTTCTAAAATATGTCGCAAGACTATCCGCTTCAAGAGAGGAATCAATCTTGATGTTGCTCTCTCCACATAAAGTTTTTATATTTTGCCACAGTTTTCGAGGGTCCTTTTCTGCCTCAATTTGTTCACACCAAAAGTTAGATTTTTTCTGCGTTACTTCTTCCTTGTAAGCATTTTGTTTCGCAATCCAAAGTTGCCGATTGTTGAAAGTCGGGTTTCGTCTGTACAACCTCTCGAATTTCCGCATTTCCCTTTTCTTCTTGAGACATTCAGCATCGAACCATTTGCAGCCATTTCGAATCTCTCCAATTTCTAGAGATGCGGATTTAAACTCCAATTTTGGAGGATCGAAGGCAAACACAGATGTGACGAGACGATGATCCGATAGTCCAATGTCAGTCACGTGAGTTCTATTCGGGGGAGACCCAACTCGGGAAATGATTACATTAAGTGTACCTCCTGCATCATGAGTAGCTGAGTTTACCCACTGCTCGCAGCTGAAGTCACACAGGATTTTGGTGAATTTTTTGCACATGATATCAGTTTTCTTTTTTAAGTGAATATTTACATCTCCTAAAATGATAACATCACAGTTGTAGTTGGAGGTGCATTCTAGGAGAGACCTGAATTCATTAAATAAATTTGCAGTCGGTGCGCACGACCCGGGACGGTAGATGGAGATTATGACGAGGGATGCACCATTGGCAGAAGCCTTGCAACTGACGAACTCGAAAGTAGTATAAACCTGACGTATCCCTATACTGTCTAAACGACTACCACTTTGATGGTGCATAACCTCTGCTAATATATGAGAACCGCTTTACGTTTTATTTGTATTGTCTAATTTTGATGGCGCATAACCTCTGCTAATATATGAGAAACGCTTTACGTTTTATTTGTATTGTTTAATATTTTGATGGCGCATAACCTCTGCTAATATATGAGAACCGCTTTACGTTTTATTTGTATTGTTTAATATTTTGATAGTGCATAACCTCTGCTAATATATAAGAACCGCTTTACGTTTTATTTGTACTGTCTAATTTTGATGTCGCATAGCCTCTGCTAATATATGAGAACCGATTTACGTTTTATTTGTATTGTTTAATATTGATAGGGCATAACCTCTGCTAATATATGGGAACCGCTTCACGTTTTATTTGCATTGTTTAGTATTTACTGGCTACTTTAGGACATTTGTGAACATTTAAGTAAAGTTTTTTTCATTAGTTTCAATTGCAAAGTTCGTACATTGTTTAGGTAAAAGGTATAATATATAAGAATATTATTGTTGCCAACTTACTTAAATGTATTGCCCAATGTTTCTTTTGTAGACATATTTGTTTTATTTTTAGTACATTTGTTACTAAAATTTTGTTTATTTTTTCTACCGGTCTCGATACAACATTTAACATACAACATACAACATTAACATTTAATTTGTGTGTTTAAATTTAATATAATTATAATATTAAGTTTGCTAATATGTATTTTTTTAATTATATAATTGTAAAACTGCACATCTTGACAGAGGAATACCCTAGTGAGATGTCCAGATTATTTTTTTATGTCAAAAACTATGTTTTGAATAAATAAATAAATGAATAAATTCTTTTTTTTTCTTTTGTGTTCCACTTGACGTAATACTTTGCACACAAGAGACAATTTCACAAACTTCCTTTTCCTCATCTCTTTCTCTTTCCACTTCTTTGGGGATGTCATATTCCCAGTAGATTTAAAATTTCCGGCTTAAATGTTTCAATTACAATACAACTATTTTTTTTAATTTGGGAGGCGGGTATGGGTATCGCCGCCCCGGAACCATTTTATGGATTACCAATACTAGTCATAGGTCACGCCAAGTGATTTGCTAAGTTTAATGACTTAGAAGGGGTGCCCGGATTCATTGGATGAGGTTTGTCTAGGCCTTGACGGCTGATGCATTTTTCCAACTACTGCGTGGCGGGCCGAATCAGGAGAGACTGGTTGAGGGTGACATATTGACTTACAGCTTGACTCTATCGCTTTGCAAGACATTGGGAAGGATGGATTCATACGTCCGTCACTCATGAACACATTGATCCCCAGATTCCTACCCACCCCTCATAACTTTTTTTTCTCAGAACTTCCTCTCCTTCTTTCATAAAAATACCGTCCACACAACATCCCCAAAGATGACATAGGCCCTGAGGATAAGCCTCACAAAATTAACAATATTCGGAGATTAGGATCTCATTGGGTAATAGAAATGGTAATTTTCAAGTTTTAAGGTGAATTTTAAATGTCATGTGTACGAACGACGCCGAACCAAATATCCATAAAAAATATTAATCGAATGATACATATATATGGTCACACTTTTTTTTTGTCTCCAAGTAGTCTGTATCGAACGTCATCAGCATCATCAATATAACATGTACATCAAATATAATAAACACAACAAAATACCGTCATTAAGGTTTTACATAGTTTTCGACAGTGGTAAATAACCACTGTCGAAAACTATGTAAAACCTTCCATAAAACTAATGTTGATAAACCTGCCCTACATATAGGTAACTCATGTTTAAAAACCTGCCCTGCCGTTTAACGGTAAATTTTATCACAACAATTGGAAGAGCAGTTGTCTCGCCTTAACGCAAGTAACTATCTTGCTCTCGCGAAGAAAACGCTCATTGGCTGAGGAAAAAGCCCGCTTTTCCGTCAAGATGAGAGATTTAAAAAAATACTAGAATTTGCAAGCCTTTTCTGTAATAATAGGAGACAATGTTAACTAAATAGTTTTATACAAAGATACTTACATGTTAATTAAATAAGCTCGAATAGAAATAAAATATGTTACACGTAAGATAATTATGTACTCAGCAAAACTCTGAAAATGTTAAAGAGATTTGACCACTTATCTTGTAGAATATGTCTTATTATAACCAAATAAAAAATATTGCGATGACGTGGTTTTGGCAAAACGACAGCGGTAGACAAGGTCTAATATTATAAAATATTCCCTTATTTCTTAGATAGAAAGATTTAATCCTACAACGTGGCGAGCTTCATAGCAAAAAAAAGGTAAAGCTCGTTACGGGAATTTGATAACGAACAAGGGTCGGAGACGCGGTCATAATGAATCTTATAAATACGCCACAAAAACCGGTGCCTGCTGCATTCCGCTTCAAGCCTTGGACCGAGCAACATCTACCGCTGTCCGCTCTGCTCGTACTCGTTTCGCTACCTGGGAACTAACTCGCTGTGTTTGATTTCATCCCGGTCCCCCCCCCCCTACTCCGCTTCCGCTGTCTACTGAACCTGCCTGCTAGCCAACCTCGGAGAGGGGATCTACTGTTGCCTACTGAGCCGGCCTGCTCACCTGCCTCGGAGAGGGGATCTGCCATTCCCTACTGAACCAGCCTGCCAGCCAGCCCCGAAGAGCCTTACCGACTGAGCCTTCTTGCCAGCCAGCCTCAGAGAGGGGATCTGCTGTTGCCTACTGAGCTGGCCTGCTCGCTGGTCCCAATGTCGCAGAGCCGTTACTGACTAAGCTTGGACGGATACAAGGAATTTTACCCCCAATAAAAACCAACATTCTTTATAAAGGCGTTCTTTTAAAAATGCAAATTACAAATATCGAATATATCGTCTTTCTCAAAACGCATTCGTTTATGCAAACATATTACAAGAGTCGATATTCCCTGCATTTTTATGGTATTATAAATAACTCTGTAACGGTTCAAATGAAATACCTCAAGTGCTTTATTTGAATCATTACAAAGGACAAAGGTAAATGTGTGCCGGTGCTTATATTTTACAGTTTTTTCTTGTGCAGGCGAATAAGTCCCGTACATAGCCTATAACTGTTTTTTTGTAGCACCGTAGTCATACTGTGAATTCTGATAAATGGAAGAAGAGCTCTTACACGAAAATAAGTAGTAAGTTTTAAACGTTTTAGATCTTATAGTTAAATAATGCATGGATAAAACCACTTTCAATATTTTACCTTCTGATTTGTAATATGTTTCACAAGCGCAATTCTGAAATTATTTTGTAGGTATCTTTATATTTTTCTATCTAATTGTAGGTAATTTAACAAATAGAACATCCCATTAAGTATATTAGCTTTCTCCATAAACACATCTAAAAGCTCATGCCAAGTATTAGATACCGTTTTGAAGTAAGCCGGGCGTTTGCATTCAGCTGAGAGACGATTAATGCGGAGTTGATGAATGAATTGAACACAGTGAATAACAGTTAGGGACTTTAAAGCTGCGTGGAAGGTTATATCTTGGATTATATAACTGCGAGGAATTAGGACAGTATAATAATACATAAAGGGGGGGATGTTTCACTTAATAGGATGTTTTGACAGTCGATCTTTTTTGCGTATTTAAAAAAATACACAAATTTCAATGCTCTCTTCCAGAAATCTTTTATGAGAATAATCTCTTCATTTCAAATAATAATAGTCGCAATGATCTAGAAGGGTCAGATGTAAAATGCTATGCAATTTTCGTGACCCCTTAATTCACGGCTGGAGAGTTTTTCCTGTGTCTAATAAAGAAACTTTAAGTTAGAGACATAACAAGTATCAAATAGTAGTTCGTGTTAAAATTGCAGTTTCTCCTGAATAAATTTACATTGATCAATAATAAATAGATCAGACAGCCAAAGCGGTGGATATCAAGTACCTGCAATTAAATAATACTTTTTTTTTTTTGATTAAATAGAAGAGTTAACAAAGTTAATTTTTATTTTAAATCAAGACATTTTCCTTTGAGGTTTATCACGTAATACATATCGATTAAAATCATTTGAATCTTTTAACACATTTTCAGAATATATTGTATCACCCCTGGTTTTGCTAAGGGACATTAATATACCGCATAGTAGAATGAACTACAGTCCGTAGCAAATTGTTTTAAAGGTTAGAGTTTATTGGAGATAAATATCAAAGTTAAAAACATTGTTACAAAGCAAGTTCAATTTTAGATACTAGGCAGGATAACATTTAATTTTTTCCAGTCCTGTACGAATTTTAATCTAATATTTATCCTTAAAAATGAATTACAGCTATTTATAAGACTATAAAAAATCATATCGTGGGTTTTAATAGCAGGTTTAGCATCTGGGTACTGACAGGTCTTGTATGATGAGAATGGTAATTTTATCAGGTCCAAAACAAACGACTTGACTAGGAAAAGTCATAAAGACAAAAATATAATTCTGTCGGAAAGCTCACAGAAAATGTGGTTATTTTTTAACCGTTTGACTCATTTATCACTTTCTCGTTTCTTTGTTTCGTCACTTCGGTTAAGTAGTTGGGACAATTAGACTTGAGCGGGATTAGTAGGGGGTTTTCTGTCGAGTCTTCTGTTTTGTGTACATAATATTATTGTTATTTGTCTGTTGGCAGCCCGCGTCACGGGTGACGTGGATAAGTATATTATAATGCGGAGTTTGGAACAGCGTGACAGTCGCTCATATTTCTAAAAGGTAATTTTTGAATTTAACTAAGTTTTAACGAATTTTAACAAAATAATCTTGAAATCGAGCCCAACGTTATAAACGGATCTCATGTAAACGAATCGATTCACTGTCAATTTTGTCATTTTATGTAAATGAATCGATTCATTGTCAATTTTGTCATTTCATGTAAATGAATCGAGTAATTGTCAATTTTGTCATTTCATGTAAATGAACCGATTCATTGTCAATTTTTTTCATTTAATGTAGGTAAATGAATCGATTCATTGTCAATTTTGTCATTTCATTTAAATGAATCGATTCAGTGTCAGTTTTGTCATTTCATGTAAATGAAACGATTCGTAATTTATTTTGCATTTATGTATATATTTTTGTGTTTATTTTGTACATTGATAGTTTTGGTGTATTTTTCACCCGTCGTGCAATGGATACCCTTTATACTGGGGCTAGTTAACTACATTAAATTCGATATTTCTGGTGGTAATATTTCAAATTGATTAGTGTAAATATATGTCATATCAATTAAACTATTTATGAAACTACAGAAAACATTGTCTTGGGACTTTCCTTGGAAAACGAAAACAATATCTGATTTAATCAATATTTTAGGGACTGAAATAATCTCTGGAGGAATTGGAAAATGGACTTTCTCAAAATTAGAGAAAATAATTGATTTCGAATACCAACATGCCATACTACCTCTTAAATTTAGACGACCCATGGGCTAAAAATCGGAGGTCACGTCAAAAACAAATGTATGTGTTTATATTGTAATATATTTTTGACACGTTCCAGAGTGGGAGATAATGTAAGCATCGCCCTTGTGAAAGACCACCATTCTGAACCGAAACGTTGCTTGAAATTGCTATAGCCTTATTTTGTAACCAGATCTGAGTAGCCAAGTACATCACCACCTTTCGCTTTTCCATCTTCTTCACCTCACCCTACCCTCTGCTTTTTTCTTTACCATTTACAACATACCAAATTTGGGAATGCCATAGACTCACCGGCTACAACTGGTTAGGAGCAGTTGGGACTCACACAAAAGAAAAAATAAGGTCTTCCCAAAGGTTGCGAATGGTTAGGAGGCTGGAAAAAGGGAGAAGAGGAGAGAAATTGGAATGTCGTAGGTTTAATATTCAGATTAGATCACTAAACAAAGAGAAAAATATATAATCCCAAGGGTCCTGTGTTCGCGTCCTAGATGTGAACGTATCCTTTTCTGATTTTTCTCTTTCAGATTTTCGTTTAATTGTTGATATTGTCTTCACTAATTAAATATTTCAATTTGAGGTTTTACTCAATAAAGTTGATCCAAAAAAAAAAAAAAGAGAATTTTTAATTTACTTTTGTGTCAGTCGACTTATTACGGCACTACCAAAATTATCAAAAATGCACATTTGTTAAGGAAATAAAAAAAAAACACATAAAAAAGCAAAATATTTTATTATACTAAAACGACCAATGGTCATCCGATTAAATATATTATCGTCTAAGAAACCGAGGTATAAAAAAACACTCTTTGAACCTTTTACCCTTGTTCCAGAATGTAAAATACACGCCCTGGGAGAGATCATTTTTAAAAGGCCGAAATCATGCATTTAATGGCCTTTGCATTTTTTAAGCTTTTCGTACCAGAAGGTAGCAAACACGTACGATCCGAAGGGGGTCAATAGGGCCCCCTTACAATCGAGTAACGACTGTGTCTCTTGTATTCCTTTTGCCCTTTCCAGTAACTCATATCTTTGACCTGCAGTCAATCATTTAGTATTAAAAAATATACGAAATCGAGCGTATCTTAAATACGTACTATTGTAGCCCTTTCCTGTATAATGCACCATTTACGACAATTTTGATTTGCGGCAAGAAAAAGTAGTAGCGATCCCAAGGGAAGCGAAAGTAATTTCGTCAGAATTCATTAATCTTGTTCAAATTGATTACCAAAAAGTTTTTCGGGGAATACCAAAATTATACTATAAGATATGTTTGTGATGTAAACACGACATAGATATCGCACAAAACTCGTTTGAGATACATATAATACTTCCTTCGGTTGGGTATTTAAATATCTTATCTATTTGTATCCCCCTTTTTAACTTTAATCATATCAACTTTAACTTCTTCCGAACTTCCTTTTAATTTTTCTGGTCTCCTATCACATCGGAAGCTGGCTATCACCAGTACAATATTCACCCTGCGGTCTGTAGCTAAACATTCTAATGTCCTTCGCCTTGAATTGAATCAGCAGTAGGTACATACTCTTGACAATTAGAATTTTGATTGATTTATATTCACATAATAAAATGCACGTACTACAAGGAATTAGGTACTATTTGTATTATATATCAACTACACATTTATATATATATATATATTTTTATTTTTTTTATTTAGTAAAAGATTATACATTTATATACATTATTTAAGAAATGTTTTGACTGCCCAACTAGGAGGATTCCCGTTTTAGGACTGTCAAATTAGGATGAGTATTAACATTTTGATAAGTATAGTATTAAAATAATAATTAAATAATAGGTATATGTACTATTAACTGGTGCCTTATCCTACTTACATATTTTTTATAAATATGAATAACAAAGAGAAGAAATATAATAAAATATCCAATTAAACATAAGATTAACTGCTGCTTTCAAGTCTCATTTTCTTGTGCAATCAAACACAGATAAAGAAATTGCAAACAATTCAAAATAGAGGCATGCGAGTAGTATTGAATTGTAGTACCTAGTATTCTAAGATAAATTATAATATTCAGCAAAAACTAAGTTAAGTGTGTGACAGCGTTTAATTTACTATACCTTAATAACATTTTAATATTTGAAACTGTTATTTCGTGGTGGAATTCCATTATAAATATATATAAAGAACACAATTTTAAACTTTTTTCCACTTGTTTTTATTTGACCGTGACCGGTTTCAGCCTGTTAGGGCCATCTTCAGACTGGTACAATTTTTGTCTTAAACTAGGGTTTATATACTGCTAACATATGGATAAACCGGAATCGAACCTGGTTATGAATTGGCTAGCTCAGTAAAAAAGGGTAAGCAGATGAGACTCGTGTACTATCAGGGGTGAGCAGCTCCTTTAATCATCAGCTCGTCCATCGGTTAGGAGGTTGGAAAGGTCACACACAATTATAACACATGGGTAGAAAAGCACAAGGTATATTAATCATCTCGAGAAATACAGGGTTGACATAGATCTCTCTCTCTCTCTCTCTCTCTCTCTCTCTTGAACGTAACGACAGGAGGAAGCGTGGACTTTACATGAATTTATATGATTTGAACACAAGAAGGGGGTATACTGAGAAAGCTTACGATTCGCCTTTAGATGAGGTAGGGTACATCATGTTGAGCCGGTTCTCCCGCGCTCAAAGGCGGCGGTACTGTTGAGGTGATGTTAGACACTTGAGGATTTGATGGTAATGCAAACGACTCCCAACGGGCCGAGTATATAGCGGTTCCAGAACATGTTTAAGAATGATGCGGCAAACTGTTGATTACAATAATTGAGATGGTTTTAAAACACGTGAGATCTACGCAAGGTTCGGGCGTATTTAATATTTGCCAAACTGGGACGCAGGAAGCGTGACCGTCCGAGGCCCGAGTGGAATTGTGACTGGGGCAGCGCGGCGAGTTGCGACCCGTGTTGAGCTGTGTGCACTGTGGGTGGTCCGTGCCGAACACGCGGCTGCCAAATGCGAGAGGAATGTGAGGTAACCAAGCCCCATTTAACTTAGGGTAACTATCCTTCTAATTCATAGGGAGACTGTATTACGTAACACATTCCCCCTCCGCCAGTAAAAGGCGACGCGGTAATGAAGCTTTAGGCGCAAAAAATCCTCTTCACCTTGTCGTGAGGGAAGTAGAGAGAGAAACAACAGTGTTGATTTACAAAAAAAAACAAAGAAAAGATACATGGTTATGCAATGATGAGAAGAACAACATACAAGGTTATGCAGTGATGACAAGAACAACATACAAGGTTATGCAGTGATGAAAAGAACAACATACAAGGTTATGCAGTGATGACAAGAACAACATACAAGGTTATGCAGTGATGAAAAGAACAACATACAAGGTTATGCAGTGATGAAAAGAACAAAATACAAGGTTATGCAGTGATGGAAAGAACAAAAAGGACTCTAAAATTTCATTGGTCTGTAAGCTAAGTTTGAAGAGCGTAGATTTTTGTAGAGTACCAAGTAGATGTAATTTCACTGAAGTTATAAAAGTTACATTTTCACTGTAACTTGACCCATTTGAGATTGCACTCAAGTATCACTAGGGCCTTAGAAATTGAACTGTGCTTCTTGGTTGTGGTTGAGAGATGGTGATGCGGAGGGCCAGAAGTATCCGGGTTTTGTTGTCGTACCAGCGTGAATTCCATTATGCTGATGTGGTGGAGCAGTGGTTGTCAAGGTGAAATGAAGTTGGTAATAACATGGAGTAATACCAGTAAGTTGATTGATGGTTGATGCGTGTAATGGTTATTATGTTGAGTTTGCGCATGGGCAAGTGGTTGGTTTGTACAAATGGCAAGTGGTTGATTTGTACGACGGCCAGTAGTTGATTTGCACAAACGGCAAGTGGTTGATTGCACAACGGCAAGTGGTTGATTGCACAACGGCAAGTGGTTGATTGCACAACGGCAAGTGGTTGATTTGCACAAACGGCAAGTGGTTGATTTGCACAAATGGCAAGTGGTTGATTTGCACAACGGCAAGTGGTTGATTGCAGGAACATAATTAACCTTGAGCTGGCATGTTCTGAGGTTGGTTCTTTTGAATGGTTTGAATGATGAGACAACTTGATTTGCAACTGCACGCACGACTCACACCTAATTTGGGTGCGGTCGGGTGTTTTTGGTACGCAGAGATTGGAGAGATGTGAGTGCTGGAAGTGAAGGCGGCAAAGAAGAGAAGCTCAGCTTGCAGGTGATGAGGAGGGCGGCTGGTCTTCTTTTTAATCCAGGGACAGGTTATTATTAGAGCCAAAATTCTTGAAGTTTACCTGCCTAGTAGACCAATGATGCAAAACGTTTGGAGAAAAACAAATTGTGTTCAAGAGAAAAGACAAAAAGACAAAAAAAACGTCGTTGGTTAGAGAGGAGAGAGAGTAGAGAGATTTCCTAAGCTGATTGTGCCATGAGTATCCCGAGATTGGGGAGACAAAAAAACTATCACGACTGGCGTGAGGTTACCTATTTGATATACAATGTATAGGTAGGTGGTTGTACAGTAGTAACACCAAGTTTCTGAAAGAAGTTGGCCTTCCATGGCCGGTGTTAGCGTTTGAGCGATAACAACTTACGACTTTCAAAATTACAAGAAATGTGTTGATTACCTAGAAATGGGGTGAAAAGGAGAGATTTGAAGCAAATTTCATGGATAAAGATTGTCTTATAGACAGACGATACGCTATGTGCGTAGGGTACACCTTCCAGATTCATGAAATTAACCTTAAGGATAATGAGGGATGAAAAAAAAAAAAAAAATGGCGTTGAGCGAGAAGGTCTGCTGGTGATGGAGCTGATTCTCCGTTCGATCTCTTTCAGAGAACGAAATGTGGTCAACCAGCAGATTTCCTAACTTTTACAAATGTACAAGAGTTTGATGGAGGGGAGAAGGATGGAGGATTGAGTAGCGAAAATTGATAGTGACTGAGCTAATTCTCAATTCGATCTCTATGTGAGGACGAAATATATCAACCAGCAAATTTCCTAACTCTTTACAAATATACATGAATTTGATGAAAAGGTGAAGGAGAATACACAGTAATAACAATCTAATCTTTCACGTGTATTTGGTGAAAGATTAGGGGTCGTTTTTAATCTTCTACAGTTTGTGAGAACAAGACAGACCCTTGCTCAAGTTTCACAAACCTGGGAGTTTTTCTTATTCGTCTCCCAGACAACGAGTTAGGTGGTTTTGTGTCACTGTCTCGATTAACTCCCACGACACGATACCTCATAACCAAAAGTGATGCTGATGGCTAGTCCATGGTCAATGGATAGTGGATGGTTCTCGGGTCCGCTGACAAGAAGTCCACAGGTATAAGTTAGCGTAAAAAATTGCTGAATGCACAGCTTCATGTTTGTTTGAAGAGAACAAAAAATTCTCACTACAGTGAAGGACATTTCCCTCAGTGTCATGAGTTATACAAAAAAAGGGCCCCAATTAAGGGTGATAAGTCAGGGTAAAATGATCTACGTCCGGTAGAACAAGTACATAGTGTCAACTTATTTAAAGAAAACAACAACAAGATATTGTATCGTTCGCACGAATCATGGTAAGTATTATAACGTCTTCACGTCTCATGTAGAAATTGAACGAATTACGAAAGAACCCTAGTATTGAAAGGAAAGGTACAACATAGATATGTGGCGTCGAGAAAAATCTACATTAAATAATTAATAATAAACCGCTTGACCTACTTAGTATCTACTCCCGAATTATGTACTTGCATCGTTAAATCGTAAACAAAGTAATCTACGTACTTCAAGTACCTACCTGCATATTGATGACAATAACACTGCAGTCCGTCTCGAATACTACGAGAACTCGCCAGAAGGTTCGAGCCTACGGCCTAGGCATAATTGCCAAGCCGTCGAAAGTTCGCGAATGATCCAGATCGAGCGAGTGTCTTCGATTTAGTTGCCATCCACCTACCTACTGCCGCCGTCGGCCGAGTAGTATAAATAAGCCCGACGCAGCGAGCCAGCCAGTCAGTCATCAGTTATCAATCTGCCGCCAGTGGATAAATCTCACGAGTGATCACCCGCGCTAATCTTACTAGCGCAAAGGACACGTACCCGGCTTCGCCCCTATCATCATGGACTCTATCGGGACATCATCATAGCGCCTCGGCCACGTCCGCGGCCAGCGCTACTCGGATTACAAGCGCCCTGGTTCCAGCGTCTCTGACCAGCGCTTCTTCCACGCTACCATGACCACCACGAGGACACGCAGCATCCTCACTGGTCTACATCATTCCCGTTCAACCGCCTATAAGGTCCGTCGCACCTTCGGCCGTCTCGTCAGCACTGGAGTGCCTGAAGACCTACGTTCTTCGCCAGTGCCTGACCTCCATCGAGTCCCGGTCACCAGCGCCCGGCGTCGACTCACTGACCCGCGCTTGACCTGCCAACACATCACAGCAGCGTCCGGAGTATTCTACATCTGTCCTTCATCATCTCCTTGTCACGGCTACTGACTCACCAATAAACACATGTGACCTTCACAACCTTCTTTCATTTCGTGCCTCACCATTGATCCCCAAAGTGGTGACCCCGACGTGATCTGCAGCCCGACGTGATCTGCAGCCCGACATGATTCTGCAGCCCCGTCTCAAAATGGGTGATCAGTTAAGGCATCACGGAGCATCACGCACCAGACCATCTCCGCACAAGCGCGGATAGTAGTGCCACCATGGTTATCTGAGTGAATCTTAAGCCTGTGTTGTGAACATGTGTTTTGCAAATTTTTTTTTATGAAGTGTCACAATTTAAAAGACGTTCGTTTCCGAGCTGTTTCTTCTATCGCAGCCCTCAGCAAAGCTGCTGGGAAGGGGGTGTCTGTGGCGTCGAGAAAAATCTACATTAAATAATTAATAATAAACCGCTTGACCTACTTAGTATCTACTCCCGAATTATGTACTTGCATCGTTAAATCGTAAACAAAGTAATCTACGTACTTCAAGTACCTACCTGCATATTGATGACAATAACACTGCAGTCCGTCTCGAATACTACGAGAACTCGCCAGAAGGTTCGAGCCTACGGCCTAGGCATAATTGCCAAGCCGTCGAAAGTTCGCGAATGATCCAGATCGAGCGAGTGTCTTCGATTTAGTTGCCATCCACCTACCTACTGCCGCCGTCGGCCGAGTAGTATAAATAAGCCCGACGCAGCGAGCCAGCCAGTCAGTCATCAGTTATCAATCTGCCGCCAGTGGATAAATCTCACGAGTGATCACCCGCGCTAATCTTACTAGCGCAAAGGACACGTACCCGGCTTCGCCCCTATCATCATGGACTCTATCGGGACATCATCATAGCGCCTCGGCCACGTCCGCGGCCAGCGCTACTCGGATTACAAGCGCCCTGGTTCCAGCGTCTCTGACCAGCGCTTCTTCCACGCTACCATGACCACCACGAGGACACGCAGCATCCTCACTGGTCTACATCGTTCCCGTTCAACCGCCTATAAGGTCCGTCGCACCTTCGGCCGTCTCGTCAGCACTGGAGTGCCTGAAGACCTACGTTCTTCGCCAGTGCCTGACCTCCATCGAGTCCCGGTCACCAGCGCCCGGCGTCGACTCACTGACCCGCGCTTGACCTGCCAACACATCACAGCAGCGTCCGGAGTATTCTACATCTGTCCTTCATCATCTCCTTGTCACGGCTACTGACTCACCAATAAACACATGTGACCTTCACAACCTTCTTTCATTTCGTGCCTCACCATTGATCCCCAAAGATATTTATAACCATTTAATGGAACAAATTATCTCTTTGGCCACAGTGTATGTAAGCCAGCAAAAAAGTAATTATAACGAACTTCTCGTATCATGGTAGATATTATAACATTCTCATGTATAGTGTTAGATTTTATAACGATCCCTCGTCTCATGGTGGATATTGTAACATTCTCATGTATCATGAAAATAACATATCAACGTTCAATAATAAAAAAGTACCATTTTAATACCGGAAAACAGATACATACACAATAGGGTGTATCGATTTTTAACTTTTTTTTTGTTTTCAAATTCCAAGTTGAAAAAAAGTTGCTACTAGATACCACAACTTACCACAAAAAATTTTGGATTTTTTAAAAAATGTTTAGGTCTCCCGCACAAGGCCTAAAGTTTTAATTTTTTTCAAAAAATATCAAATTTTTTTAAAATTTAAAAAAATAAAATCGTAACTTTTGTGTTTATTCCAAGTTAAAAAGCAGTAATATTAGGGCATAAAAATAAGTAAGGAACGATTTTTTTAAATAAAAAATGGATTTTAGGTCTCCCGCACAAGCCCTAAAGTTTGTTAATTTTGATGAAATTTTGTAATTTTGTGTACATATATGAACCATGTTTTTTTTAAGTTTAAGCCACCGGAATTAATTGTACTTTTCTTATAGAAGGCATAAAATGAGACAATATATATATACATAATTCATATATACATATATTAAAAATATATACCACATATATACTATATAATATATAATATGTTTTTTACTTGAAAAAAGATAGTTGGACGGTGTAAATTGTATGAGAAAGGTGTTGAAAGAAACTAATGTTATTTGCTATTACTGTTGTTTATTAAAAAAGTATAAAAGGTTTTAATATGTCATAAAATGTAGTATAATAACTAAGTATAAAATGTTGCTGATTACTTTCCATAAAGAAGAGTTGGCCAAACGAAACCCCAGCAACATCTCGCACGCCAGGTGGCTTACTCTGGCAAATCGAGTCCTTCGTTTGTATGTTGCCACCGATGATCCGACCCCTCAGCTAACAAAGCTTGCAGAGTTCATAATGAAGGTCTACATACCATCATGGTTCTCAATTAAGTGCAATCCCCAAATCCCGCAAGCTTCCATTCATTTTTTTTTAATGTTTCTTTTCAGCAATTACTTGGAAGATGAGCTAAAAAAAGTCGTCCATGCAACGTTACAGAGAAATGCTTTCATGACTCACCCAGAGCATGTTTGATAGCTATGTATGCTGTTCGATGAACGAAAACATATCAGAGCCTTGGCTTATAAGAGAATCCAGAAAGCTTGCGCAACCGAAAGGAAAGGGGTAAGGGTATTTAAACCCCCTCAGATCAATTTTGATGCCGAAGACTTTAAAGATATGATTGACTGGCAATCCACTTCAGTAACCGAACCCACTCTTGTTACTGATATGAGCCTAGAAGAGTTGGAGTCAATTGCGGAAACTGGCAAAAGTAGAAGGGTTGAATTTAGAATTCCTTCTCACACTCAAGCGGTGGAACGAATTGTCAACGAAGTCACAGAAGCTTCGAAGCGAGTATGTGGGCTGATCGAAAGAGATGATTTTATCCGTGCCAGACTGGTAGACCGTAAAGTTCTAAATACGTTCGAGACCAAGAGCCAGTACAAAACCTCTGCAAAGGATTAGAATTTAAGTAAGTTTTTTTTCGACTATTTTGTATTTATAATGTTTCTAAATAATGTCTTACATATTAAATTGAAATTTCATTTGGGAACTGTAATAACATTTATAAAATTTTCACTAGGCCTATGTAAATACTATACATAACTTTGATTTAAGGTTTTGAAGCCAAGATGAAAGGACGAATACTTAAACAAGTAAGTAATTTTGCAGTAGAAAAAGAAAACTCCCACTCATGTCGTATGGAAAGTAATCAGCAACATTTTGTACTTAGTTATTATACCTACTACATTTTATGACATGTTATAATCTTTTATACTATTGTAATAAACAACAGTAATAGCAAATAACATTAGTTTCTTTCAACACCTTTCTCATACAATTTACACCGTCCAACTATCTTTTTTCAGGTAAAAAACATATTATATATATATAGTATACATGTGGTATATATTTTTAATATATGTATATATGAATTATGTATATATATATTGTCTCATTTTATGCCTTCTATAAGAAAAGTACAATTAATTCCGGTGGCTTAAACTTAAAAAAAACATGGTTCATATATGTACACAAAATTACAAAATTTCATCAAAATTAACAAACTTTAGGGCTTGTGCGGGAGACCTAAAATCCATTTTTTATAAAAAAATCGTTTCTTACTTATTTTTATGCCCTAATATTACTGTTTTTTTTAACTTGGAATAAACGCAAAAATTACGATTTTATTTTTTTAAATTTTAACAAAATTTGATATTTTTTGAAAAAAATTAAAACTTTAGGCCTTGTGCGGGAGACCTAAACATTTTTTTAAAAATCCAAAATTTTTTGTGGTAAGTTGTGGTACCTAGTAGCAACTTTTTTTCAACTTGGAATTTGAAAACAAAAAAAAAGTTAAAAATCGATACACCCTAATACACAATGTCAACAACAATCAAGTAGTGGCTATTGGTATTATCAAAAAATGACGACGGCATAACCTTTGGTTGGGTTTATGCGTTAAGTTGGCAATAATACAAGACATATGCCTACAAGGATGTCTTAAACAAGACACACATATAGCAAAAGAGACCTATTTGGTTTTACTAACTTTTTGCTTACAAAATGTTGTGATGGCATAACCTTTGGTTGGGTTTATGCTTTAAGTTGGCATAAATACAAAACATATGCCTATAAGGATGTCTTAAACAAGACACACATATAGCAAAAGAGACCTAATCGGTTTTACTTACTCTTTGCTTACAAAAAGGTTTTTAGTGGTTTATTTAATACCTGTTAGGGTTTTACTTACTTAAAATGACCAAACAAAAACGGGAAACACACTTGGTGTTGCCAAAATTGCCACAAACACGAATGTTGTGAACTTTATGTTGCAAATTTGATACAGAAGGCACCTAGAGACACAGGATGACTTAATATGAGTGACCTGGCTCGGTGTATTTGACAAGGCAAATAAATGCTTATTTAAGTCAAAATATAGTACATAATATAACAAATTGGGGTCAGGAAGTTGAGATCTTAAGATTTTACAAACTCAATGTGACCGAAAGGTGTTATGTATGTTACATTGTTATTGATGAGGAGGACAATTCGGCGTTTGTTCTCCTTTACAACAACCTTTTTCAGAATTGACGTGTCAATATCAAATTCTGAAAAAACAACAAATTAGAGCAAATGGGAATGTTGAGCGCCATTCAATTTTTTAGAAAAAACTGAAAAAACTTTAAAACAAAGGTAATTGTAACTTTTATTTGTTACACCTATGTAAACTTGAATCAAATGACGATACCAAACTAGGATTTACACACGCATTATGATTACAAGTTACAGGGGTAGAATATTCACCTCAATTGGGTGTATGTTGCAAAGGGCCATTGTTTTATGTACGATGGAACCCATTGGAACAAATGTGATGAACAAATGTGAAAGAACAATGTGAAAGAACAAAGAACATGAGAGAGAAAAAAAAATATTTACAAAACAATGTTGTAGGTGACTTTTGTGGTATTTATGACAAAAAATAGTTATGTATTTAGTGTCGTAAGTGTCAGAATGGTAACGACTAACAATTAATGTCCAGGGACGCGACTCCGGGAGCATCAATTGTTTGGGAAGCAGAAAAAGTCTCTTGACTAGAATGATCAGTTCCAGAGAAGATACGTACAAAATATGAGTACAAATTAAATACATTACACGGTGAGGTGTGACAAAGAAACAAAATAACAAAGGGTTTATACAAAAGAGCATAGTTGTACAAGTATGGGTGAGAAATGATTTAAAACCACAGTTGACACTTCTGTGTTTTAGAAAAAAAAGGTTACCTTGCAGAGGTCGAAAAAAGCGAGTTTTTATATGAAACTAACGCGTTAAGACATGCTGTTTGTCTGCACGAGGGCCAGATCTCGTGGGACAAAGGTAGAGCCAAAAGTTTGTTAGCTATGTATGTGGTGACCTAGTGAAGGTGGTGTCTATTGTGTCCACACTTCCTAGTTTGACAATATCTTTCACGTGATAGTTGCCGATGTGTTTACCAGAGGCATCCGATAGGGTGTATACTACATCGGAGATTTTTCTCAGGACTTTTGCTTTAACAAAGCGGGGAGCCAGTTTTGCAGAGAAATACAGAGCACCTTGTGAGAGTGTGTTGTTGCGTCTCCAAACTATGTCGTTTTCCTTAAAGGTAACATATTTCCTGCGTAAATTGTATCTGTTTGCAGAGATTGTTATACTGCCGGGTTGAAATTGCAGCTCTTTTATGTATTTCCTGTTGAAATATGTTGCGTACTTAATCAGGACGTTTTTGGTTTTGTTGAAAGGAGAAATATACCTGTCTTTTAATTCCTTTTCTAAGCTTTGAGTACTTTGAGAGCAGATGTTGGCTATTATGCCTAAGGTGTTGTTTCGAGGATTCATTTTGTGGCTAGTTGAGTTAGACATTGTGAGAAGAAAAAAGAATTGTCAGAGTGTTGTGGCTGAGTTTTTTTTTTTTAAAAAAGGATTTGCTTGTGATGATGGGTGAAGAATTTTGTGAAATTTTTCAAAGTCCCAATATGGAAAAAAAAATGGCCAGCGGTTTCCTTGTGTTTTTGATGGAAAAGTTCCCGAGATGTGCGTTTTTGAAAAATTTCCGAAAAATTAAATTTCTCGAAAAAATTTCAAAGTCCTTGATTTGTGAAAAAAACGGCCAGGGGTTACCCTGGGATTTTGATGGAAAAGTCCCTGAGATGTGCGTTTTGAAAAAATTTCCGAAAAAATTTCGAATTTCCGAAAAATTAAATTTCTCGAAAAAATTTCCAAGTCCTTGGTTTGTGAAAAAAACGGCCAGGGGTTACCCTGGGATTTTTATGGAAAAGTCCCTGAGATGTGCGTTTTGAAAAAAATTCCGAAAATTAAACTTTCGCAAAAAATTTCCGAATACAGATTTCGAGGAAGTATTGTTTGTTCTTCAACAATTATTGGAGGGTTGTTGTGATTCGTGACAAATTGTCTGAGTTTAGGCAGAACCAGTTTTTTGGTTATTTACACGCAAGCTTCCCCTTCACTAGACAACGACAGGCTTTTTAGGCGGATAAGTGCCAAACGTCGGGGATTTACGTCAATCGCGAATCTCAATTATATGTAAAGAGTAGGTCGGCTTTCAAGACTTTTTTTTTTAAAAAGGATACACTACCCACCTTTATTACATATAAAACGAAATTGTCAAATGGCAGAAAGGCTTTAATTTTTCCTTGGTTGTGTTCATGTGCAGAAGAACTGACTGATAAATTCCACAAACAAGTAATTCATTTTGCATCATGTACAAGATTTGAAATTGTTGAATTGTAGTTTAATGTAGCTCGTTTCCTCTAATAGTTGTACTTGGAAAGTAAACCTTCATGGTTAAGGATCACTATGTGATGTTCGAGATGACCGAAAAGAAGTGAATGTTGGTTGCGCACCTTGTGATAGAATACCGGTGCTTGAATTTTGTCGAGTGACGATACGTAAAACTTGTAATTTAACACAGAATAAATCTAATGTGACACGGTTGTTTTAGATTTGACGCGATGGTTTGTAGAACAGCTATGATTTATTGGAAGAAAAACATAGTTATTCAATTGTTAATACAAAACAAGACATAAAACACAGTGAAAGAGTACAAGATTATTTCCAATTTGACCTCCCGATGGACGATTAATAACCAAAGAAAACCCACGTTGAAGGTGCCAGTGCTAACATATGGATAAACCGGAATCAAACCTGGTTATGAATTGGCTAGATCAGTAAAAAAGGGTAAGCAGATGAGACTCGTGTACTATCAGGGGTGAGCAGCTCCTTTAATCATCAGCTCGTCCATCGGTTAGGAGGTTGGAAAGGTCACACACAATTATAACACATGGGTAGAAAGGCACAAGGTATATTAATCATCTCGAGAAATACAGGGTTGACATAGATCTCTCTCTCTCTCTCTCTCTCTCTCTCTCTTGAACGTAACGACAGGAGGAAGCGTGGACTTTACATGAATTTATATGATTTGAACACAAGAAGGGGGTATACTGAGAAAGCTTACGATTCGCCTTTAGATGAGGTAGGGTACATCATGTTGAGCCGGTTCTCCCGCGCTCAAAGGCGGCGGTACTGTTGAGGTGATGTTAGACACTTGAGGATTTGACGGTAATGCAAACGACTCCCAACGGGCCGAGTATATAGCGGTTCCAGAACATGTTTAAGAATGATGCGGCAAACTGTTGATTACAATAATTGAGATGGTTTTAAAATACGTGAGATCTACGCAAGGTTTGGGAGTATTTAATATTTGCCAAACTGGAACGCAGGAAGCGTGACCGTCCGAGGCCCGAGTGGAATTGTGACTGGGGCAACGCGGCGAGTTGCGACCCGTGTTGAGCTGTGTGCACTGTGGGTGGTCCGTGCCGAACACGCGGCTGCCAAATGCGAGAGGAATGTGAGGTAACCAAGCCCCATTTAACTTAGGGTAACTATCCTTCTAATTTATAGGGAGACTGTATTACGTAACAATACATAGGCAAATTACATTGAGGGGAGTACATACCTAAATATTTATATTTAAGCTCAAATACAAGATTCTCCCTAAATACAAGTTTTAGAATGTAAATTTTAATTTCGAAATACGAGAAGCTTTGGAGATTTTTGTCTTCCCAAAATAAAATTTTCGGGAAACCAAAATAATCTCTATTTTAAAGGATTTATGATTTTCAATGAACTACCGACGTACGTTAAAGAAGCTAAAAGCCTTGCTGCTTTTCGTGGATTATGCCTAAATGTTATAAAGAATACGTTTTAATTGTAGTTTCAAGTGTGCCTAAATGTCATAGAAATAAGTTATTAGTAGTAAGTAATGGTTAATACTATATATAAAAATGTAATTTTTTACAACTAAATAAAAAAATACACAAAAAAATATTCCCTTTTAGTCCACTTATCGACATTTTTGCCTTCAAAACTTTATTTTGATCCCGCATTCAATTTCATTCGTCCGTGAAATAACAGAATAAAGTGAGTTTTATCGTGTGTTGTTTCAACTGGGTGGATTTTGTAGCGACTCGCAAAATTGCATTGTCATTCAACGTCATATGGCTGACGGCCATTCTTAAATGTACTTTTGATAAATATACACTTTAATAATGGTGTTCGCCGTGTGGACGCAAATAGATTTTGTATGTCTTTGCCAACAGACATGAATTCAATTTGATGGTTGAATATACAATATACGGATGAAAATTATTCAAAATGCTAACACAATGCAACAGTAGATTTTGGTGAAAAATCGCCATTCATAATTATACACACGTTAATCTAGTAAAGATTTGAAATGCCACATACTTTTCATATTTCTCTTCCAATTTTTTAAATTCACCATTCCCTTCAGGTTTACAACATACCCTAGTTATTAGGAGTCCCATTGGCTTTGGGAAGTTGGGACTGTCGTGCAGAATTCTTCTTGGAAAACAAAAGTATGCCGAAGTCAATTTATTATACGAGTATACTAAATTTTATAGCGTCATGCGAATTCATGTTTTGGGATATTTACGTATACGTTACAAGAATTTAGTAATATAAAGAGTATTTTTTAAATGCATAGAACTGGCCGCCTCTCTCACTGCCAACTCTGCCAATATGGCAGTACTGCGGATGACCACCCTAAGGGAGCAACCAGCGACGATATATTCTGATAATGGAACAAAATTTCACGGAGCTGACTTGTGACTGATTTGACTCACACGTGAGGAGCGTGGGGGAGGTTAGTTCGGTTAGTGAATTGAGCTCTGAACAACACACTCAAGGAAAGAGCGCCCAGGTGAGAAATCCTAGATACGGCGCTGGCAGAAACTGAATTTATTGTAAAAAGCAGACCACTCACGCACATATCAATGAACTCCACGTGATGATGGCCCCCTGACGTCCAATCTCTTCTTGCTAGGATCAGCCGGAAAACGCCCCCAGCTTTCTCTTTGTCACAAAAACGAGGTAGAGGTGAGCCTTCGCTGACAACGGCGAGTCACCCAACAACTCGAATACATGTCCTGGCGGCGCTGGCTGCGTGAGTACCTTCCCATCGTACCTTTCGATAAAAATGGCACCATCCAACTACACCAATCAAAAACATGACCTGGGCATCGATTCTCCAATCCAAGACGCTCGCAATCATCGTCGAAAGTACATACATTGGTCGACATTCTTGAGTATCGTCGAAGTTATATACTTATAAAACGTCAAAAGTCATTCCACTCGAATAACCAGTGGGTCGAACCACTCGTTGTTCGACTGGAATGACTTCGAGAATCAGTTCAGTTTCAGTTCAATTCAGTTTATTCATTTTAAAAACATTACACACGTTAATTTTAATTATTTTTTAAAATACATTTGGTAATAAATATTCTTACATTAATATAGACGGTGGGCATTTCAAATATACTAGTAATAATAGAGCTTGCCTTTTAAAGGCAGCTTCATTGATGCTAAACATGTCGATATCCAAAATGATTCTGTTCAACAGCAAGATTGCTCTCCCCACAGGCATGACCATTGACAAGTTAGTTTGCAGGCCGGGAGATAAAATAGTCTATGTTTTCGGTGACGTAGATAACCATCGGGAACATAAAAATGAATGCTCTCCATGATGACTGAGTTTTCAAACCATCCACGAATCAGTCTAAAGAAATGTGTAGCAATGCGCACATTCCTCCTGACCCGTAGATAGTTCATTCCGAGCATACTCAAAAGAAAGTGAGAATTGAGGCCCTGGTTACTACCAGGGCCTCAATTCTCACTGTGGATCCATAAATACCCAAGAAAAGCTATCCACGCAGCTTTATCCTCGAAACCATACCCGCCGCCGACTGACAGGTTATTTCAGACATTTTATTTAATTTGTGAATATTATATAAATTCTATTTACATATACATAAAACATAAATATTTTCTGTATGTGTATGTAAATATAAATCCATGTTTATATTGCGCTAACGAACAATTTAAATTCTAATTTTTTGTTTTTGTTATTCTCTGTGAATTATTATAAAAGCAAATTCGTTTTCTAAATTACCTACGCATTATTTATGGAGTATTTGGCATGCAATGGAGTAAAAACATGAGTGGTTTAAAAATATTTTTTCATTTGAAATTAAAATATTCCAAATTATGAATATCAAAGTACATTTCAAATACAAAAATCTAACAGGTACAATACCTTGTATTCTATCTTTACAATAACTATTTTATGTCAGTCTTTATATGAATACTAATGTTTTCACGCTCGTTTAACAATTGAATAAAATTTTTACTACGTTTTATAGTAAGGTTGTAAATATATAACAAGTATTGCTTTTGAAATAGTAATTATAAATTAATTTCACCCTGCGGAAAGCTCGCCGATTAATTTGAAACCGTTTTTCGTAAACGATTTCAAATTATACGACGTGTTTGGTACGCGATACGAAATAAGAGGTTCTCCTGCGTTTTCTTAATATATATATACCTATCTGGAGAAGCGGTAGACTTCTTAACTTAAAAAAAAAAATAGTGGATATTATAGACATCTCTGGTCATTCTCGTATAGATTTGCTCTGATTGTCGACCGCTGCCAAATTTGGAGATCAACCGTGAGGAAAGGATTTGGAGCCCATCTCAATACGAATGATATCTTCGGTAAGTTCTCTGTTTTTATGTATTTGGGTGACTGGATGCTTATATTGTTACGCCGCCTGCATAGTGAATTTTTGCAATATTTTTTTTTTTTATATAGGGAATTAATTATTCCTTGATGGTCTGTGTGATTTACAAAACCAGATCATCACCACTATATCTCTTCTCAAACAAACAAACAGAAACTAGACAAACTAGAAAAACTTCACCCCATGAGTCTGGTCACCCCTGCTAAGTTACTAAATATGGCTAACCACTTGGGGCGACTTAAGGCGGAGGTGTTCGTTATCTAATAAATTGTTTCCAGGGCGGCAGTACATGCATGCCTCCCGGATTGAGATTCTAAAAACTCAACAAACAGAAACCTTCTCTAATAATATGGTTATTTGAGCTAGTTTATTAAAAAAAAAAAAGATTTTTCAGTGATTTCTTTTAAATGTTAATGTAATTTTCAAATTAGAAATCATTTGACAGTATCGAATTCTTGAGACATTCAAACAATTCAAAGTAGCACCCACGAGTATTGAATTAAATACTATTTTATATATTTTTTAGCGAAAGATAAGCAAGAAAAACGATTAATTTAATATTTTTGATCAAACGGGACTTATCTTCTCACTAAAATAAAATCACATTCTGAAACATCGAAAAAAATTTTAAAGAAAATTACACACTTTTTATAAAATTTTTAATCTTCGCTATTTTACCACAACAAAATAAATAAAAGTGTAAAAAAATAAAACAAATTCCTTTTTTTAATGAAAAAACTTTTGTGCACCGTACAAAAATTTAGATTTGGATGGAAAAACAAAAATTAATTTCAGTTGAGGGAAAAACATCAAAGCAAACGGGGCTATTTTATTTATCCCTGTTTTAAATTATGAAATATAGACCATTAAGCATATAGATTTTTCATGACTCTTAAGGCGAATTTGGCAATTATTTGTGAGTTAAATTCTTATGCTGTTCTGACTTATGACTGACTTGATTATATGGCTCGACTCGAATATTTGACGCTTATCTTACATGGGCGTCCCCGACCTCTTCTACCATTCACTTCCAAGTCATATTATATTCTCCTTAGACTCCTTCCTCGTTCATCAGCTCTGTACGCCCAAACCATCTATAAATCAGAGCCTTGCACTCTTCCGGATCTCCTCAATTATAGATTAGACGATTACTAACATCTAGATCTGCTGACCTTAGTTCCGATATATAGGCTGGCGCCATTCCTTGCAATGCTTTGAGGGTCATTAAGCAGATCTTAAACTCTGTTATTTCAGGGCATCAAAGCCAGTGAAGGCAATCCCTTAGAAGTTGGGTTATACGACAATACTTAGATTCACCAAAAATCATTCTTGCCGCAGCAGACGGCCGGCATAGTCCAGTGGTAACGCATTGGACTGCCATTCCGAAGGTCGCGGGTTCGAACCCGGCGTGCGCAAATAAATTTTATTTGATTAATTTGTGTTATTTCATAATTAATTAATTAAAATAATATATAGTATATTTGCGACACGTTCCAGAGTGGAAGATACTACCAGTATCGCCCTGGTGTAAGACCAGGATTGAAACGTTGCTCCAAATGGCTTTAGCCGTGTTTAGTGACTAGATCTGAATAGCCAGGTACTTCCCCACCTTCCTCTTTCCCTTCCCCACTTACCTTCAGCCTCACAACATCCCCCAATTGGGGATGCCATAGTCTCACTGGCTCCAGACGGGAGCAGTTGGGACTCTTGTGAGGTATTCACTATAAAAAAAAAAAAAAATTAAAAACTGACTGGATTCTATTGATTTATTTCTGAGGTAGGCCGGCATATGCACTATTGCAATAGTCCATACGTGAGACGACGAACCAATTTATGAGTGACTTTGCTCCATCAGAGGGAAAGCATCTCCTGATTAATTTTATCTGCCTTAGATGGAAAAAGCACAGCTTTTGAAATTTGCCATTCAAGAGAAAGACTATTGTCCATAGTGAAACCCAAAAAAATTATTTTTGCAGAAGGGATTGTATCTGTATCCTGAATACGGATTGGACTGAAGTCAAGGAGAGCTTACCTTCCAGGGAAAGCTATCCACATAAATTCTCTCTCTGTCGAATTAAGTTTAGGATTATTGACAGACATCCAACTTGAGACCGTGTTAATGAGGCTAACCATCTCGTTTTTAAGGACGTCTTTTTTGTCCAGAGAATAAAACTTGAAAATCAAACGATCATCTGCGTAGCTTTGTGATTCAAATCCAGCTGAGTGAATGAGTTGTTCAATTGCCAGTTTTCGAGGGTCCTTTTTGACTCAATTTGCTCACTTTTTTTTTTTTTTTTGATAAAGGCCTCAAAAGCCGAAACAGCTGTCACATTAAAAAACTGTAAAAATAACAGAAATACTTGCAGAACTTAATAATTATTATAAAATTATTATTTTTGATTTATTTTAAATTTATTTAAAAAAATTAAATGGAGTTCTACGAATTAAACACCAAAACAATAAATAAATATACAATTTGCTAACATCAAAAAATAGATTTTTCTGTCTTACTTCTCTCTTGTAAGCATTTTTGTAATGTTCATTACTGTTTAAATAAAATAGGTTCTTTATACGAAGTTACGTTTATTAATTATTCAGTTGTTTATCAAGTACAGTGCAGTGTATCTGCTAGGAAGGAATATACGAGAATGAGCTCCCGCGTGCTCGACCGCCCGCTGTCCGGCCGAGTCGGAAACGTTCGGCAACCCTCGGCTATCTCCGTTCGTGCACGAACGCCAGTATGATATACTACACCCTTCCCTCTCTAACTGCAGCGCTACGACTTCTATATAACATAGATATAAGGTCCCTAGTTACCGCTTTAAGTGGTAACCCTACGGCTAAAACCTTATCATTGTCAACAAAATACTTGAAGAATATATAAAATATATTACACACACAAACTAAATATTTTAACACAATTAATAATAAGTACATAATTTTATAATTCTTCAATAATGTTGACTTAAGTAGCCTGCTCTTCTGGGGTATTTTGTCTGGGCCGAAGTCGATTCGCCCACGGACTCCTTTGTGTTGGTATTGATGATGCTCCTGATGGTCCTGGCCCGGCACCTTCCACATCTGCCAACCTGAAATCAGGAGAATACCCCTTAAAACCACGTAGTAAAACCGAGGTCTCCAACTCCTGAGGGTCGTTCCAACTGATCTCAGACGCGGACTGCGACCCGTTGAACTCCTCACCCCAGCTTACTGACAGCTCTCTGATTTGATCCAAGTGTCTCTTCCACGTCACATTCGAATCTCCCACTCTTACAATGAAAACCTTTTTTCCCAGAGACTTACAAATCACAGCTTTTGTCCATAATACTTTATTATTTTGGCGATAATCTCGCACAATGCATTTTTGACCTATCCTAAATTTGCGAGCCTTGGCTCCACCAAAACCTTTAATCTGTCTATTCTGACTTTTGGCAATATTATCGTTTGCACGCTTGACTAACTCTGAGTCTAGTTCTAGCTCTCCTACCTTGGGTAGAACTAACCCGTCAAACGAGGAACGAAGCCTCCTGCCTACTAATAAAACAGCGGGTTCAACCCCCGTCGAACAGTGAGGCGAGTTTCTATAATCTAACAGAAAATTCAGTAGTTTTATTCTATAATCTTTGTGTAAGCTAGAACCAACCATCACCTTTTTAAGAAAACCTTTTACAGTTTTCACTGCGTTTTCCGCTAGTCCGTTACTTTGCGGATGCCTTACCGGTGACGTCATAAATTTAATGTTATTTTCACTCAAGAATTTCTTAAAATCTTCACTCGTGAAAGCAGTACCATTGTCTGACACAATCAATTCAGGGTTACCAAAAATCGCAAAAATTTTTCTTAATTCTAAAATGGTGTGAGTACTATCTGCCTTTGTAACTTCGATGCAGTCTATCCATTTAGAAAATGAATCGCAAATTACTAAGAACATCTTGCCTGATAAAGGCCCACAGTAATCTATATGCAAACGACTCCACACTCTCCCTGAATTCGGCCAAACAATTAATTGACTCTTTGGTGGTGATTGCCTATTAACAGCACAATCCTGGCATGATTGAACCATCATTTCTAGATCCTTGTTCAACGATGACCACCAGAAATACGCTCTCGCAACGCCTTTCATCTTGACTATACCTAAGTGCGACCTATGTAACAAGGTTAACACATGATTTTGTAAAGAAACTGGAATAATTATCCTATGGTTCCAGAACAAACAATCATTTACAATAGAAAGTTCGTTTCTCTTAACCCAAAAATTCCATAAAATATTGTCACGTTTCATAGACTTAGGCCAGCCCTGCCTCAGATGAGTAACTACTTGCTGTAGAACTGTGTCTGAAACGGTCGCTGCTTTAACCGAACGCAAATCTAATTGTGTTCCTTCTTCTATAAAACTCACAAAATCTGCACTAAAATCATCATTGTGCTCCTCAATCGCATCTTCTAACGGCAAGCGTGAAAGGAAATCGGCTTGATTATTACCCGATTTAACGAATTCCGTCTTATCTTTTAACGCAAACGGTACCGGTCTCGCGTTATGAAACACTGGGTTTGAATCCCGATTGACTTTAAAACATACTTTATGTTTGTTAAATTTCCCTAATTTGTCTGAAAAAACTTCTGGAAATTCTTTAAAAAGTTCCTCTTTTTTTACATTCACTGAAAAAACTGAATCACGAATAATCGGCGCAATTCCCAAGTTGAAAAGTTCCATGAAATCACGACCCACAATTAATTCTGAACCCTTAGCGACAACTATAAAATACATATTATTTTTAGTGTTGTTGTATGTTACCGAAAAAATTGATTTACCCACAATTTTTAATGGATATCCGTCGTAACCAGAAATTGTACGCTTGTCAGTTGACAACTCTATATTTTTAAACGATTTTTTAAAAACAACCTCAGGAATCACCGATACACTCGAACCGCTATCTACCATAGCTGAACATGAAATCTCATTAATTTTAATCTCGACTTTATACGGACTAATAAATGCAATGTGCTCTTTATGAATTGCCTTTTTTACAAACAACGGAGACACTTTATTATTCTTGCACATACTTTTAAGATGACCCACTTGCTTACAGATGAAGCATTTTGCGCTTTTAAACTTACAATCACTTAACGCGTGATTCGCTCCACAACAAGTGCATTTCTTAAAACCCGAGAATTTCCTCACACTAGGGCTTCCCGACCGTGAATCCGTTCTTGAAAACTCCTGTTTCCCTCTAGAACGCGACCTTTGATCCCCCCATGTGTTCGTTTTTTTCTTGATTGTACTCACAAAACTACCTACAGAACCCTCATCCTTGACTTTCACCCCTAGATGGTCCAACCCCGCAATCCTAATTGCCAGTTCCTCCATCTTAATGAAAGACAGACTAGGTCCCTCCAGATAGATTTTCTCCTTTGCTCTCCCAGGGATCAACCCCAGAGCAAATACATCCGCTAAATTCGCTTCTAAACGCGTCCCAAATTCACAAAATGTGCTAAGACCGCGTATGCGCACCGCGAAGTCCTTAGCCGACTCCCCCGGCGACTGTTTAGCTGAAAAAAACAATTCTCGTTCCCTAAAAACCGACTTTGGCTTAGAACAATGTTTTTCTAATAATTCCAATAAAATATCGAATGACGTATCTGTGACCTTGGTAGGAAAACATAAATTGATCAATAAAGTGAGCGTTTCAGCTTCGAGAGAGCTCAACAGATATGCTCTCTTTTGAGATGCATCGAGTTTAACGGTTTTTGTGTCATCACGGATCAGCAGGAACTGCTCAATCCTCAGTCGGAAGATTCCCCAGTCATCACGTAAGTGGCTAAACCGTGGGATTCCTCCTGACTCCATAGCTGCCAGATGCCTGGTCCGACACCCGATCCAGCAATGACACAGCAAAAATACCAACACAACTCGACAACAATAACCTCCAAAAGAGAAGACTACTTAACTCAACCAGGGTCCACGGCGATGGGCTGCTTGGCTAGTTAATTTGCTGACTGCTTGGCTAGTTTAGTCTTCCTTCTGGTCGGATTGACCGTCTTCCTTCAGGTCGGATTGACCGTCTTCCTTCCTTCAAATCTTAATAAAATAGACCGGAAACTTCCTCCACCGGATGGCAAGTCTTCCTTCCTTCTAGATAATAAGATTCTGCCGCCTTGGCCTGGATTTCCGTAGCTTCTTCCCAACTGATGCTCCTTTCTCTGAAAAGTCCTTCTACAGAAGCGACCTTCAAATGTTCGCGACAATAAAAAATCCGTCTGAGCAAAACTGTCGAGTAACCCGCACACCCAAGTAACTTGTGTGTGCTAAACGACATTAAATAAACACTTCGCAACGTATAAATCACTTCAGCTGCGCCAATTTGTAATGTTCATTACTGTTTAAATAAAATAGGTTCTTTATACGAAGTTACGTTTATTAATTATTCAGTTGTTTATCAAGTACAGTGCAGTGTATCTGCTAGGAAGGAATATACGAGAATGAGCTCCCGCGTGCTCGACCGCCCGCTGTCCGGCCGAGTCGGAAACGTTCGGCAACCCTCGGCTATCTCCGTTCGTGCACGAACGCCAGTATGATATACTACAATTTTGCTTCGCAATACAAAGTTGCCGATTGCTGAAAGTCGGGTTTCGTCTGTAAAACCTCTCAATATAGGCGCATTTTTGTCAAGTAATGCCAGTAGCATAAAATTATATGGAATTACTAACTCTTCTACCTGGTTTTTACAAAACTTTTCCTTGAGCGGCGAGGTTTTCAGTTCTTTGCAAAATGACTCGAAGTCGAATTCTCTCCATTTTCTGGAGATTTTGAACGATTTAGAACGGATTTGAACTCCAATTTTGGAGGATCGAAGGCAAACACGGATGTGAAGAGACGATGATCCGATAGTCCAATGTCAGTAACGTGAGTTCTATTCGGTAAAAACGAGACTCGGGAAATTATAACATCAAGTGTACCTCCTGCATCATGACTGCTGAATTCACCCACTGCTCGTAGCTGAAGTGACACAGAATTTTGGGGAATTAAACCTGAATATAAACCTGAGAAAGAAAAAAAAAAAAAAACATTTTTAAAAATGTATTGGTAATAAATGTTAGGTTTCTTTTTAATGTGAATACCGCACAAGAGTACTCTCAACCATTTGGAGCCAGTGAGACTGCGGCATCCCCAGTTGGGGTATGTTGTGAGGCTGAAGGTGAAAGTAGTTAGGAGATGGAATGGAATGAGATGAGGAAAATGAGAAGTACCTGGCTATTTTTTATTTATTTATTTTATTTTATTTAGTAAAAGATTATACATTTATATACATTATTTAAGAAATGTTTTGACTGCCCAACTAAGAGGATTCCCGTTTTAGGACAGTCAAATTAGGATGAGTATTAACATTTTGATAAGTTGTTTGATAAGTATAGTATTAAAATAATAATTAAATAATACGTATATGTACTTTTAACTGGTGCCTTAGCCTACTAACATATTTTGTATAAATATGAATAACAAAGAGAAGAATTAAAATAAAATAAATATCCAATTAAACATAAGATTAACTGCTGCTTGGGTAGTATTCTATTTTAAAAGTACTAGGTAGGTACATATATACACATAATGATAAAGTTTAGAACATAAATTAAAAAAATAAAGGTATCTTTTACACGTTTTTTGATTGTTTTATTGGAGTTTTTGTTGTCGTTTTTGGTATGTGTTTGATTTAGATCTTCAATTATGAATGGTGGCCTAACGCCAGGGCGAAACTGAGAGTATCTTCAACTTTGGATAACATCCTTTATTTTATAAGGTTAAGCAAAAAAAAGTTTCTGATGCTGAAGTGCTAAAGTTGCTTAGAGATTTATTTTGCCTTAACTAATAATTAGGTAAATAATTAGAGGAAACGGAATACAGAATAAGTATAAAAGATGCTCTCGATACATATTATAATTATGAATTAATTTATACAGAAGATAACATGTATTATGATATGTACGGAGTTTTGTGAATAAACAGAGCAAAATACTAAGAATTCGACCGTACGTATTCTTTTTCTGTTATTGGTTATTTGGTTATACTGTTATTATTACTTGAGATTCCTTGAGGTCTATTTCAGTATTTATTAGCAGAACCGGGTAATTTAATTCTTCCAATATTTAGATGATATATACAATATCTAGGCTTCCGTGTCGAGGGGTAAAGCTCAACTAGCAAGTCGAAGGTAGCGGGTTCAAATCCCGTCGTGCACAAGTAAATTACATTTGATTCATATGTTTTATTTCACAATTAAAAAATTTAAATAATATATAGTATACCTGCGGTACTTTCCAGAGTGAAAGATACTCTCAGTATCGCCCTAGTGTAAGACCACCATTCAGAATTTAAACATTGCTTGAAATGGCTTTAACCGTGTTCATCTCCTTCACCTTCCTTCAACATTCAGCATCACAATATACCTTAATTGGGGATGCCATAGACTCACTGGCTCCAGACGGTTTGAAGCGGTTAAAAACTCTTGTGCGGTATTCATATAAAAAAAAGTCTTACCAATATGGCTCAAACAAACTGTCAATCTTCGGAGAAATTAATTAATATATTATTTGGTCTTCTAGCTAAACTATTACAATATACAATAAAGACTACCAAAAATAAATTGTTTAACCTCCGATAAATTCGTACAACCACATTAGAAATATCGTTTGCTAATCCCGCACCTTTTTCCAATCCGGAAAGTTAGTCAATCCGATAGAGTTTAGGAATCCCGCAGGATTTTGCCCGTTTTTTTTATTAAGGTGAATTATATTGAAAAAATTCCAATATTTCATAAACCTTTTTTAATATTTGGAGACAATTATCTTTTATACTAGTACAATTCAAAAAAGAAATTGAAAAGGTAACGCAGTAGGTCATTTTAGAGGATGTTTCGTATCAATCATCTTTGGTCAGGAATATCATAACAAGATATTAATAAGGTAACACAATAAGTATTTTGAAAAGAATTTGATAATAAAATGATCGAAAAGAAATATGAAAATTTACAAAAAATATATATCATGTATTATCGACACTGACAGAACTCTCCATAGTCATTTTAGGTTAATCTTAAAAGAGTGAACGTAACGTAATAAATATTTAAACTTCAATTCACGAGTGGTTCGACCCACGTATGTAAGTGTGTACCTTCGACAAGACTCGAGAATAAGATTGTCGACCAATGTGTGTACTTTGCAAGCCGCCTGGATTAGAGAATTGAAATACCACTCTTTAGACTAAACCAGTTGCCTTAAATAAGTTGAGTTCTGTTTGGTGTTCAGATTTGAAAAGCTTAGTACTTCCTCACCGACAACTTTCCCTTCGAGTACCTTTAACCTCACAATATAAACGTACCCCAATTGCGGATGCCATTCAACTGGCTCCAGACGATTGAGACTAGTTAAGAGTTTTGTGCGGTAATCATATTTAAGAAGAATACACAAGCCAAAAATGTGTATATTCTTAGTGTACCTATATCAACACGAATATAGGTAATAGGAATAAAAATAGCTTTGTAAACTGAGTCTAGAAACGCAATATTTTAGCAAACAAAACAAATTTTTTGTTATTTCTTCAATGATTGCAAAATTACTTAGTGGCGACATATTATTTATATGAAAATGTACAATATACACACTATACCGCTAAGTTAAGGAATAAGGATATAATATGTTTTATCTGAAAGGTGATTAAATTGATAGAGTGTTAGTAGATTATTAGTAATTAAAAGTGATGTATACATAGTATATCATTTTCGTAGAGTATTTTTATAGAAAAAAGCTAATCAAAGTAAACTATATAAATAAATATCCTTAGACATAATTTTTTTTTTAATTTCCTATAAGCGTTCATAACTTCTAAAGAAAAAAATATTTTTGGTGGTTTACGCTTATTTTTTTCATAAAGTATTTAAACATTTTATTTTTATTCTACACAAATCAAACGATAGAAAAAGCTTCAATTTACCTAAACCCCATTTTAAGATTAGTAAAAATAATGATTTCACGCAGTGCTTTGCCTTGACAAAGTTTCACAACACAAAACTATTTAAAATAAATTTTAACTTCGTAATTTTAATTATAATTATAATGTCACATCACAAAGCATCTGCTTCACAGGAACAAAAACAAAATTATTTGCTTAGACCACTGTACCACGTAGACCGCCTGAATTACATCTGTAATTTCAATTTCACAAATTGTAGGTGACTTTGTGCATGTGTGTCGAAACGTATTGCGTGTGTGCGTTAACGTGCGTGAGTCTTCGCCGAAACGAAACGAAGCGAATGGGGGCGCTATGAAAGGGGTCCATAATGACTCAACTGTAAAAACTTTTGTTCCCAACAAAGTTTGATACATTAGTACGGCTTTCGGGTTCCTTTGTGAGCCCACCCGGCCGATCCTGCGACTCCCAAACGTAACATAAACGCGTTTGATAAACACGGCCCGCGAAAGTTTAATTCGGATAATAAAAATTTACTGATCAATTAAAGTGAATTACCTGCCGAGAGCTAAAATAACTTTTTCAAACTTTTAAACGAATGTTAAATCAAACGCCCGGGATTCCGCTCTCATCTTTGACTTAAAACTTTTTAAAATATTATTATTTGTTAACTGAAATTTAATTATTATTATTTTATTTAGCGAGTTATGTCTAATGAAAATGTCGATGAGAGTTTTGAATGTTATCTCTTGAGATTGACTCATTAGAAGCATATTTATTTATCTATGTAAAGTGGGTTAAGTAAAGTCTTGAGAGTTTAAGGCGAAGTACCGCAAAGTAATTAAAATCATGAAATTTGTTTTTTAAAAGCTTTTATTCCAGATAAAAGAAAATTACATTTTCACCTATTTAACTAGAAATAACAAAAATAAAATGTATTACATTACTTATAAATACATAACATAATAGTATTATTCACTTTCAGTGTTTTGCTGATTGAGCATAAAAATGAGAAAAAAATTATTATAAATGTAACTACACTTTTTTAATTTATAATGTAGTCTGGAAGGCAATTATATGTGTTGCCCCCCTCATTACCAATGGATAACCGTGCCGTGTACGTGTGTGTGTACTTGGGACGTTTTAATGAATTCTGTATTTGTATGTATGAGTTTATTATTTATTGTGTATATAAGGAGACATGTTTGTTAACAGTTTTGTTTCAATATATAATTTTTTTGTGGATGTTCTGGGTTTAGCGAAATAGCTTTTTGATTGCTTTGTTTTGTGTTACCTGTAATTCATTTATATGCGTTTCATATACTTTATTTCAGTTGATCGCTTAGAAATATTTTAATCGATCGATTTAGCAAAAAAAAGGGTTATTATTTATTTAATGAATAATTACGCAAGAAAATATTGCGATTAGAACACATCTTTGCCTTTTGAATAATCTAGTATATTTTAAAGTATTTTCAAAAACCTAGAAAAACTATGGTAAAATTCCTATAAAAACTAGCATAAGTTCAAAATCTCCTACTTACAAACCCTTTTTCGGTTATGGTTTTACTTTATAATGTGGAAAATTAAGTTATTTTGGTGTTTAGAGGGAATTTAAAACGTATCTCCATCTCCACAAGGAGTGTTATTGTAAGCGGCCCGATTCCGAATGTAATGGTATGTTTACATTTTTGCGAACCGAAATGCGAGCAGAGCCTCGAATTACGGGAAAGGAACAAAGCAATTGCAAGCGACGTTTCACGCCATTTGCGGTTGCTTCGCTCCTTTCCCATAATTTGACGTTTATCTCGGCAGTTCGGCTCGCGTATGTACACGTAGCATTACACGACGTGGTGCGTCGCCTTAAATTAAATTAATCAGTGCTTACAAGAGACGTGTCGTGTGTCTATTTTCTATAAAAATATTAAAATTCGATAATATCTAAAAACTCTATATAGAACGCTAAGCAACATGCTACCGACTTAAACATTTAATTATCAATCTAGTATTTGGATTAACTTAATATTGCCTTTTCAGCGAATCCTCTGGAATTGTCTTCTATTGAAAGCCTTTCAATACAAAATCCCCACAACTTTGTAATAACGAATTCCACTTAAATTTTTAATATTCGGCAATACACCATTTTTTATTTTGTTTTAAACTTGCCCAATTTAAAAATTAATATACTCCTAGTGGTCGATTAACTGTAGGTACTTATGTGGATCATGGACATAATAATTAAATATTTTCGTAAATATGGAAAAATTAACCGTCGATTATTAGTACAAATAATTTATTAAGGTTATTGTCGTGAAATATTAAATTATAGGCTAATTTAGGGTACCCAGAGACTATTATCGACTTGTTGGGGATTATTTGATAAATTCATGGTTTAACCGTGGTTGTATGGTTATAAATCCCGGCAAAGAAAATTTTATTTTATGAATCTGTTTATTTCAAAAATTATTTAATTAAAATAATATAGTTCGTTAATTTATATCCAGCAAGTTCGAGAATGGCATCCTGGTGAATGACTGCCATTTACCAGATCTGGATTTCATGGCACTTCTCCGCCTTCCTTCTTCCCATCTAATTTCCCTAACGCCTAGTTTCTGTTTCATAATGTACCGAATTAGGGATAAATACACATAAAAAATACAACTCATGATGATCTGATAAAAAATATTCTTAAATTTGTCAAATATTAAGGCAACCCCAAATGGTATTATTTTTGTTGATAGCTTTTAAGCCAATTATGTTGTCAACGAAAAAATAAAATATCTTTTTGAATATTGGTCCTTTGAGCCGGATAACCGACTAGCATCATTAATATTTACCTACAGTTACAACATTGAATTGAGGAACCGCGCATGTAATTTGAACTATACCGACTATTTTTTTTACTTTTATGATGATGAAAAATTTGTTATGTTTTGTTATTTGTTATTAGTGCTTTTAAAATCTTGTACCTGTATGTATTGTACAAAATAGCATAGCCAAATTTTTTGTTCACTTGCCCCTCTAATATGACTTTGAATTTATAGCCAGATTTATAGATATTTAAAAAACAACTCGACCGCTTTCCTAGATAAATATACATAGTAAAATAAATAAATAGACTTACATTGAACAGCTCTGAAATTGGTTTTGAGATTTTCCCGGCCAAAAGTATCGTGGTGATTTTTGGGTATTATGGCGTTTTGCGCTACCTCCTACTTTAACCAACGTTTTGGATAGCATTACAGTTTCCACCATCCTTTATTTACACGATAATTGCATAAATGACCATTTCTTTCGATTTTTATTTATATTGAACATATCTATTGTCGCAGCTAGAATATGCATCTCCTGTATGGTCTCCTATGCTTATTTGTAACTTACATCGCTTGGAGAAAGAACAAAGGAAGTTTCTCAAATATAACATTCTGCATAAGTAGAGATAACCTCTTATTGAAATTTGCTACAAAACATAATAATCTAAAACTATCGCTACTTTCTTACCGGAAAACTGTTCATGATAATTTAGTACTTTTAAATTACTGATAAAGTTAAAACATCTGCCCTGATGGTGATCATGGACACTCTAATGCTATCCGAAATGTTGGCTAAAAAGGGAGGAAGAGCAACTCGGCATAAAACCCAAAATAAATCATTACAGCCATGAAATTATCCAAATAATTCTAGTAATTTTACGACAGTTTGAGAAACACAAGGGAATCTAACCAAAACACATAACGAGTCGTAAACCTTACCGAGTAGAAAACGTACTGTTTACTTTCCACATTGTTATGAAACGCGTAGGTAGAGACTTAATCAAATTAGTATAGAATTATGTTTAAAAGATATCTTTTTAACTTTATGGAAGATCCTGGAAAGATTTATGGCCAGCAGTAGTCGAGCTGTAAAAACTAAAACAGTAAATTTAGTCTTTAATACTAGTCAGCCGTTAATATAAGGTCTACGGAAAGCTTTACGATAGCTTTGTTTTTTTTCTGCCAATGTTGGACAGGGTGTGTTTTGTGGTAACCATTTCTTACTTAAAACCCTGGACGTATTCTCAAATAATGGCTTTGATTGGTACATATGTAGAAGAAGTTATGTGGATGTCATTTTAATATAATTTAATAGCTACATTATACACATGTAATTGAAAAAATATTCTCAGAGACATTTTGCTTAACATCATTACATATATCTAGGGAAAAAATACTTCAACAGCCTACCCAAAAATATCAGAACAATCGAAAACAATCAGCACCTACTAAAAGCGAGAACTATCTTCGTAACTAATTATAAATTTTAATTTGCTTATTTACATACATTTTTTTTTAAATATTCATTTTTCCTTTAATGATAATTACAAACACTAAATATTCTTCATCTTGATGCTCACCACTCTTGTAAACAACAACAAAACAACAAACAAGTGACAGCTTCAATACAAGAAAAACATTAAAAAATCAAAAGCAGTGAAAACTAATTTTATGAATTGTTTTAGTTAACATTATAATTTGTAAATAAGTAAAGAAAAAAAAGCTTACAAGATTATAGAATAAAAGTATTGTATCGAACATGAAAACACGAATTTATTGTATTTAATATTATAAAATTTGCCAGTAGAAAAATGCATCAAAATAATCGGTTACTAGGCGATTCAAGCCGGAAAAAAAATCAAAATATTGATAAACCAGTTGCTGGGCGAAATTATTATTCTCACCTAAAAACACCTGCGTCTGAAACGTAAACAAGTTGTGGTAAAGATATTGACGTCACAAGAAGGCTTGCTAGAGAAATAATAAATAGCTAAAAACACAAATTACTGACTATTCGTCAGTCAAATTTAAAAAATTAACACGAGTGGACGGAACACCTCCAGAACGCAATCTGTTAATTATAATTATAAATTCATGAGTGTCAACTGAAATCTGCAGTCGCTTCTGTTCCTCCATCACGGCACAATCATTTTAAATATTACAACTATTATTAACGAGCTGTTTACGGCCGGCACTCTATGAGCTGAGCCAGACGCATCTGTCATCATTATAATAATGGGGCGTCTCCGTGTGCCGGCTCTTATAATCAAATGACTTGGCTACAGACTGAACCAGCCACAGATGCTGACAACCTAAAGGCTGACGAATACCTGCTGGCCACCGACTGAACTGCCCACTGCCGGTGATCACTTAGAGGCTGGCCAATCCCTGCTGCATTGATACTGACAACCTAGAGGCTGATGAATTCCTCCTGGCTACCGACTGAACTGCCCACTGCCGGTGATCACCTAGAGGCTGGCTAATCCCTGCTGCATTGATGCTGACAACCTAGAGGCTGATGAATTCCTCCTGGCTACCGACTGAACCAGCCACAGATGCTGAAAACCTAAAGGCTGACGAATACCTGCTGGCTACCGACTGAACTGCCCACTGCCGGTGATCACCTAGAGGCTGGCCAATCCCTGCTGCATTGATGCTGACAACCTAGAGGCTGATCAATTCTTCCTGGCTACCAACTGAATTAGCCATTGATGCTGAAAACCTAGAAGCCGGCCAATTCTTCCTGGCTACCTACTGAATTAGCCATTGATGCTGAAAACCTAGCAGCCGACCAATTCTTCCTGGCTACCAACTGAATTATCCATTGATGCTGAAAACCTAGAGGCTGGCCAATTCTTCCTGGCTGCCGACTAAATTAGCCATTGATGCTGAAAACCTAGAAGCCGGCCAATTCTTCCTGGCTACCAACTGAATTAGCCATTGATGCTGAAAACCTAGAAGCCGGCCAATTCTTCCTGGATACCAACTTAATTAGCCATTGATGCTGAAAACCTAGAAGCCGGCCAATTCTTCCTGGCTACCAACTGAATTAGCCATTGATGCTGAAAACCTAGAAGCCGGCCAATTCTTCCTGGCTACCAACTGAATTAGCCATTGATGCTGAAAACCTAGAAGCCGGAAATTCTTCCTGGCTACCAACTGAATTAGCCATTGATGCTGAAAACCTAGAAGCCGGCCAATTCTTCCTGGCTACCTACTGAATTAGCCATTGATGCTGAAAACCTAGAAGCCGGCCAATTCTTCCTGGCTACCTACTGAATTAGCCATTGATGCTGAAAACCTAGCAGCCGACCAATTCTTCCTGGCTACCAACTGAATTATCCATTGATGCTGAAAACCTAGAGGCTGGCCAATTCTTCCTGGCTGCCGACTAAATTAGCCATTGATGCTGAAAACCTAGAAGCCGGCCAATTCTTCCTGGCTACCAACTTAATTAGCCATTGATGCTGAAAAGCTAGAAGCCGGATAATTCTTCCTCGCTACCAACTGAATTATCCATTGATGCTGAAAACCTAGAGGCTGGCCAATTCTTCCTGGCTACCAACTGAATTAGCCATTGATGCTGAAAACCTAGAAGCCGGCCAATTCTTCCTGGCTGCCGACTAAATTAGCCATTGATGCTGAAAACCTAGAAGCCGGCCAATTCTTCCTGGCTACCAACTTAATTAGCCATTGATGCTGAAAAGCTAGAAGCCGGCCAATTCTTCCTGGCTACCAACTGAATTAGCCATTGATGCTGAAAACCTAGAGGCTGGCCAATTCTTCCTGGCTACCAACTGAATTAGCCATTGATGCTGAAAACCTAGAGGCCGGCCAATTCTGCAATTGCTGTATCGTATGACGCAATGATGCACAATGTGCTCCAATCTGAAATTATCGCTGAAAGGATTCCGATTATATCAGTTTTCTATCTGTGTTTTAAATCCCAGTTGTATTGAAATACATATAACTATTTCTTGTCAATTGGGTTGGCTGTAAAAAATAGGAAGTACCTATGAGCTACACCCCTTTGTACGTTCTGTATACCAGTACAATACTTGTAATTTAAATGTGAATTTTGATTCGAATCGTGTTTCTTTAATGATGGTTTGGATAGAACACCTCACGGTGTTTTACTTAAATCATTACCCAGGTTGAGGACTGATGTGTGCCGGTGCTTATTATTTACAGTCTTTTATTGTGCAGGCAAACACGTCCCGTACAAGTATTATTTTTTTTAATGATAAACTAACGTTTATAAGACAAGGTTTTATTTTTACTCGGGAGATATTTTCAATTTGTATTATTATTTCGAATGACTAATTATTGCTTATAATTATTTGAATAAAAGTATGTTTATTGAACGCCCGTGGAGCTTTTACAAACATAATATATGTCGAAAATTTACAAAAATTATGCAGAAATACAGTATTTACATGTGTAATACAAACTCACCGTTTTTCAAATATATTACAGGAACATATCAGTAAAATTTACAACGAATTATTTTTGCTTTGATGTAGGACGGAGAGGTTTTAAATATATCGATGTATTTATTGTATTGACAGCGGTTGTCACAGTAAAAACGACGGTGGAGTCCAGTAGATTTAACAGTGACACGGATATTAATAACACTTAACATTTGAGGGCAGTTTATAAAGTTATTCAGTAATTTAAAAAGTATAAGAATTTCATTAACAGTTCTCCGAGTGGAAAGTAGCGGTAGTTTTAGAATAGACAGTGTTGTTACATAGCAGATGAACTTAATACGAGATTTAAGACGAGTATTTAAGAAAATTCCTTTGTACTGTCTCCAAGCGGTGTAAGTTACAAGTAAACTATACATACATAGGAGATCGTACAGGAGTCGCATATTTTAGCTGCCAAAGTTGACATGTACAATATAAATATAAATAGTTGGTTATTTATTTACACAACTAAATAATACTCTGACGGTCTTGGTGGTCGAGGGGTAAGGCTATCGACTATCAAGCCGAAGGTTCACATTTAGGCGTGTGCAAGGAAATTTTATTCTGTCTTATTCACAAATCACTAATTAAAAATAATTTATAGTATACTTGGGGCACGTTTCAGAGTGGAAGATATCAGTATCACCCTGGTTCAAGATCATGATTAAGAATTGAAAATTATCATCTCCTTCCCCTCCACACTACCTTCATCCTCACAACATACCCCAATGGGGGATGCCATAGTCTCACTTTCTCCAGACGGTTGGGAGCAGTTGGGACATTTGTGCGGTATTCACATTTAAAAAAATCTGGATTACATCAGACAAAAGGATTACTGGATTACATCAGACAGGTTTAGACAAATAACTTTTTTGCAACAAGCTTCGATGGAAAAGTTTTTGGGCCGTTTATAATAACTATCCAACTGTTCTGTTTACCTTTAAGTAAATGAACTTTAAGCAGTCTCGATATTAGTTTCCACAAAGTGTTTAAAACTAGTAAATAGGCAATTTGGGTATAAGTTCCGGCCGCGTGTGGGCATAACATATTCCTACTTGGGTATGAGTTGGAGCCTACCAAGGAACTCCAGACGTTTTCACTTAAGTAAATGAAAGCCTTCGCTACAGGAAGCGAGAGTTCAAAGGCGCCCCTAGCGGCTCACCTCCGAACTGTTTCATGGTATACTCAATACTCAGCTATGCTCTGCTCATCCTCACGAAAAATTATGCATTTTTGAAAATGTTTCTTAATTGGTCATGACTTTTACCACTAATAACTATTAGTTCTGCGAACGGTAGACCTCGCGTCCAAAAAAGTTTATATATAATTTTTCCTTATTTAAAATCGAAACCGAAATTTCCTCTAAAATCACAAGGTTGTAAGTAGGTACTTAAATACCTACCTGCTCAATTAATAAACATGACGATTTCACATTTCAAAAAATAATCTTTACTGAACTACCTTTCTTGTGCCTACGCTCATTCTATTTTAGAAATAACTTTTTTTTTTGCTTATCGGATCAAATTTATGTATATATATATAAATGTTTTTTTATAAAAAAGAAATATAATTTACAGTAAATATTTTCCAAATAATAGTTACTTACATTGAGCGAAACGTTTTTTGATCGTGCCTATATAAACGGCTACCTTCTTCGAATCCAAACTTAACAAAAAAATTACAGCTAGAAGGAATACCACATGGTCAAGTGAAATCAGTATTTCCTACACTCAGTCAGTAAAAACAGTCGATTTATACAGCGCTCTTTACACTAAATAATCCATCCTTTTTTTTACATTAGCTCCACACATGAGGTCATCTTTGGGGATGTTGTGTGATCTTTTTAAGGAAAGGAGAGAAAGAAAGTTCTATACCCGAGTACCCCTTCTATTGCACAACACATAGCGCAACACCTCTGCTGACCTAGGCAGAGGTGTTGGTTATCCAATAAATGGTTCCATCAGCGGCGATACCCATTCCCGCCTCCTAAATTGTACAGTTCAGAGATTTATTTGGCGCAGTGCTAAAATTTTACAGAACGAAGATATTTTGAACAATAATGGTTGCTTTGCTAAAAGTTAATTCCCCCAATTGTTCCAGCAATTTATGGAAGACGAGGAGAGTTAGACTGAATTCTTTAAAATTTTTCTTAACATTAGCAAGTTGTAGAAAATACAAATAAATTTAATTATTTAACATTCTAAATTTATTAAAGCGCTTTATACATCGTAGAATACAAGTGTACAAATACAAAATCAATTAAGTTCATTTGGGTAGATTCCGTATTAAAAGGAGCAGCAAATACAAACAGAAAAAAGAGTTTTTATCCAACAAAGAGTAGTGGTCTGAAACCATAAAACAGTCTACTAAATGCACTGCTGCTAATTTGCACCGTTAAATAGCCTCCCAAACTTTTTCTTACCCAAGAAAATACAGTAGCCATTCGAATTAATTTCTTCCAACTAATGAAAACCTTTGCGAGTTAAATATTTTTGAATGTGCTATTTGGAGAGCTACTTCATACCTACCTTTACCTGCAGCACCTACTTTTCTTACTACATAAAACATATTTACAGATGTACTGTATGGAATAAGCTACCTGCTCACAGGTGTAAAAGGTGTCGGATTTCTCTTTCGGGAACCGTGATTGAAAGTGTTAAGCCCCCACATCCCCAATTTCTACCGATTTATAACTTTCACTTTAACTGGTATGATTTGAGATTTTCACGGCTAAAAATATTATAGTGATTTGTTTTGGGGTATTATGCCGTGTTATATTATGTAAATTACACATCTGCCCTGATGATGGACACTGCGATGCTGTCCGAAACGTTGGCTAAAGAAAGAGGTAGCGCAACACGGCATTATACCCCAAAAACAAATCACTATAACTCTTAAAGTTCTAACAAAAATATATGTTATTTCTGAAGATAATGTGTATACATTTGTTATGCCAAAAAGTTAATTATTTGAAATTCCCTAAATAGAAAAAAATCGCAAAGTAAATTATTAACAACACGTTTTGTTCTGTTATTTAATACGTTATATGAATGAAAAAATTCACAGTGTATCTTTAAAAACGCAACTAAAGCATTTGTTGAAAGATTTTTTTCGTTATTTCAAACGAGTCGTGTTTTATTAAATATTTTCACCATTTTCGCTTAATTGTTACCGTCTTTACATATCTCCCATTCAAAACATCTTTGAACGCTTAGTGAGGGGCCTTAAGATTTTGTGATAATTTTAAAGGTGAGATGATTTTAGTTGTGATAGATTCATCAGTTATATTTCATTTAAATATCGCTTGAAATCTCAAAATTTATTTGCGATTTCGGCGTGATAATTTGATAATAAATACATTTTATTGTTTGCTTCGTAAGACGAGCTGCATGCATTTATGTAATCTTATTGTTAATTATGATTCGCCGATATGCATTAATGGAGGCTTATGCTTTTGAAGTCTGATACATCAACCTTCCTTCACTTGTGTAAATTAAATATAAATGCTCGAGTTTAAGAGGAAGCTACAAGCCAAAAATGTGCATATTCTTAGTATACCTTATATTGCAGGTTATAGGTATTAAATTCGCTTGACAAACGGAGTCTAGAAACGTTAGATTTCAAGCAAAAAACTGTTTTTTATTTATTTTTTAAATAATTTTATAAGAAAGCAAAAAATATAATCAAATGAAACTGTCACAAATAATCTTAGCTATAATACTGTATTTTTTAAAAGTTGTTTTTTTTTATGCGTTCGTACATTTCTATTTTTATTTGTATACTACTCAAGCGAAACAATAAGAAAACTTTCAATTTATCTAAAGCATATTGTTTGGTATTCATAATGTACACCAATTCATTATTAAGATTAATCAAAATAGGGATTTGACATTAAGCTTTGCCTTAATGATTTTATTTACCGTTTCACATTTTAATTAAAACAACAAATTAGACACAAATTCAAGATTACGGTAGACATGTCATTCAATCGTATTTTATTTACCGTTCCATATTTTAATTGAAACAACAAATTAGACACAAATTCCAGATTACGGTAGACATGTCATTCAATCGTATTTTATTTACCGTTTCACATTTTGATTGAAACAACAAATTAGACACAAATTCAAGATTATGGTAGACATCTCATTCAATCGTATTTTATTTACAGTTTCACATTTTAATTGAAACTACAAATTAGACACAAATTCAAACTTACGGTAAACATGTCATTCAATCGTATTTTATTTACCGTTTCACATTTTAATTGAAACAACAAAATAGACACAAATTCAAGATTATGGTAGACATCTCATTCAATCGTATTTTATTTACAGTTTCACATTTTAATTGAAACTACAAATTAGACACAAATTCAAACTTACGGTAAACATGTCATTCAATCGTATTTTATTTACCGTTTCACATTTTAATTTAAACAACAAAATAGACACAAATTCAAAATTACGGTAGACATGTCATTCAATCATTCAAGTTTCACATTTTAATTGAAACAACAAAATAAGTTCAAGTTAATTGTTCTAGAATTAAAATTAAAAAACTTTTTCACTTTGTTCCACTTATTTATTATTACCAGGACCGGTTTCATCCTACTACGGACATTTTCAGACTGGTAGTTGAAACTCTTATGCTACTGATTTTATACAAACTTAGGCAGGGGTACACAACATTGTTTATATATAATGAATGATTCTATTTTGTTAATTTGAGGTAGGTACCATTATATTCAATCTGTATGTTCAAACAGTTGGAACATAATGCTCAATCACCATTAATTTACCCATTATAATTCACTTAGAATAATTTTACTTCAGAGAGCAGTGGTATAATTTAAGTATGCAATTTAAAGATGTAATAACCCAAATATATGGGGAACCCTAATAATAATAATTACTTAATTGCTATCAATATTTGACAATAAGCCCTAAGCAACAAGGAGGGAATATCCCAACATAACAAAAATAAAATATCAGAAATCACAAACCTTTTTAATTATATAAATTCTTTTATATTCATATGAACCATAAATATCTACTTGCTTTGTAACATCATTCATAATTTGTAAAAATAAACTTTATAATTACCTAATGTACCCTAAATTAACAAAATAACTCATAATACCTACCTCAAATTAACAAAATAGAATAATTCATTATATATTATATAAACAATGTTGTGTACCCCTGCCTAAGTTTGTATAAAATCAGTAGCATACGAGTTTCAACTACCAGTCTGAAAATGTCCGTAGTAGGATGAAACCGGTCCTGGTAATAATAAATAAGTGGAACAAAGTGAAAAAGTTTTTTAATTTTAATTCTATTACAATGGAATTCCACCACGAATTAACAGTGCAAAAACTAGACTCATTAATTGTTCTATTTAAGTTTTATTTTAGAATATAGTACACAAAATAAGGAGGCATTAATATTTTTACTCATCATACAATTGAAGTTCTACCTCTATAATTAAATAATTATATTGCGCTAAAGGTCAAAGGGCGTAAGGGGTAATTTATTCTGGTTTTCGTTTGATTTATTTCGTTCAGTGAAAGGCCAAAAGATTTTTTATATTTTTAGAAGGAAAGGAAATTTTAAAATACGTGGGTAGAATTAATTTGTTAAATTATGTGGAAAATAATTTGCTTTTTTTACATTAACTCCACACAGTAGGCCCTTAGGAAAATAATATCCCTAAGAGCATATGTCATCGCTGGGAATGCTGTGCAGCGGGTCTAACTTGCTTACCAATATTTCCAAAAACGTTTATAATTGTTATTGTCTTGGTTGTCAAAGGTGTTGCTAAATCAAATGAGAACGCTTATAAGGTTACTTACAAGTTTATTTACCATTATTATCAAATTATTAAAATTCTTATTTTAACGAGAATGTGGATTGCTAATAGATACGGGAGCACTTGGCGAGCTGTAGTATCATCGGCCTTTGAGATCAGAATGAATCGATTTCAAATACTTCGGCATGTCTCGGTGCTGGAGACATAATACCGCTATTGGTGGACAAGCTGCCAATAGTCAGAACATATTCCAAGGGCGCTGCAATGTTCGTATGCCACAACGTTAAAAAAAAAACAAAAAATAATTGTGTTTTCACATTTGAAATTTATTTAAGTATAACTATAATAACAACTATTTTTTGCTTCCTGGTATATCTAAAATAAATAATATAATAATGCGACAACACTGAAATTTACTGATCTAACTGTCGCTAATCAAAACTGAGCAACAGAAGAACTGGAAAAGAGAGCAGATGAACGAAAAATTAGAAAAATCAATTTCACCAAAATTTTATTACTGAGCGTTCATCCTGTAGACACGCAGCATTATAGAAAGAAAGGATTTTTCATTATTACTTATTTAGCAGAAATTAAAAAAATGTTTTTAAAAATTTATTTAATTGTTTATGATTTTTTTTCTATCAATAATTGGTATAATTTATACCCTTACGATGCTTGTATTTAACGAAACCGGTCAGTCATAGTAAATTAAATAAATTCGTGTTCATAAACAGAGCCATTATTTTTTTTAATTTCGAAAACAAAATCCCTATAAAGTACCACTGGATATAAAGTACAAGCTGCAGTCAAATAATTATTTAATATTATCCTATTTAATATTCCTATTTGGAAGGCAAAATATATTATTATATGAGGAATAATAATTTGTAAATAAAATTACGGATATTTGGAAAAAAGAGGCTAGTTTGAAAGTTCAACGTCTAATCGTGAGAGAGCTTAACATTCGGCATTACGCTCCGCCGGGTTTGTGTCGCTGGGATTGAGCATTTGTATTTGTATTGTGGATTAACCAATGATAAGCCATAAAACCATTTTTTTTTTCTTTATTCTAATGTAAGAAATTAGAGGATTGATATTTTTACACATTTCTTTCACATAACATAATTTATTCTAAGGTAAGAAATTAGAGGATTGATATTTTTACACATTTCTTTCACAAAAAATAATTTATTCTTAGGTAAGAAATTAGAGGATTGATATTTTTACACATTTCGTTCACTTAACATAATTTATTCTAAGGTAAGAAATTAGAGGATTGATATTTTTACACATTTATTTCACAAAAAAAATTTATTCTTAGGTAAGAAATTAGAGGATTGATATTTTTACACATTTCTTTCACATAACATAATTTATTCTAAGGTAAGAAATTAGAGGATTGATATTTTTACACATTTCTTTCACATAACATAATTTATTCTAATGTAAGAAATTAGAGGATTGATATTTTTACACATTTCTTTCACATAACATAATTTATTCTAAGGTAAGAAATTAGAGGATTGATATTTTTACACATTTCTTTCACATAACATAATTTATTCTAAGGTAAGAAATTAGAGGATTGATATTTTTACACATTTCGTTCACTTAACATAATTTATTCTAAGGTAAGAAATTAGAGGATTGATATTTTTACACATTTATTTCACAAAAAAAATTTATTCTTAGGTAAGAAATTAGAGGATTGATATTTTTACACATTTCTTTCACATAACATAATTTATTCTAAGGTAAGAAATTAGAGGATTGATATTTTTACACATTTCTTTCACATAACATAATTTATTCTAAGGTAAGAAATTAGAGGATTGATATTTTTACACATTTCTTTCACAAAAAATAATTTATTCTTAGGTAAGAAATTAGAGGATTGATATTTTTACACATTTCGTTCACTTAACATAATTTATTCTAAGGTAAGAAATTAGAGGATTGATATTTTTACACATTTATTTCACAAAAAAAATTTATTCTTAGGTAAGAAATTAGAGGATTGATATTTTTACACATTTCTTTCACATAACATAATTTATTCTAAGGTAAGAAATTAGAGAATTGATATTTTTACACATTTCTTTCACAAAACATAATTTATTCTAAGGTAAGAAGTTAGAGGATTGGTATTTTTACACATTTCTTTCACAAAAAATAATTTATTCTTAGGTAAGAAATTAGAGGATTGATATTTTTACACATTTCTTTCACATAACATAATTTATTCTAAGGTAAGAAATATGAGGACTGATATTTTTACACATTTTTTTCACATAACATAATTTATTCTAAGGTAAGAAATTAGAGGATTGATATTTTTACACATTTCTTTCACATAACATAATTTATTCTAAGGTTAGAAATATGAGGACTGATATATTTACACACTTCTTTCAGATAATATAATTTATTCTAAGGTAAGAAATATGAGGACTGATATTTTTACACATTTCTTTCACATAACATAATTTATTCTAAGGTAAAAAATATGAGGACTGATATTTTTACACATTTCTTTCACATAACATAATTTATTCTAAGGTAAGAAATATGAGGACTGATATTTTTACACATTTCTTTCACATAACATAATTTATTCTAAGGTAAGAAATATGAGGACTGATATTTTTACACATTTCTTTCACATAACAAACAGAATGTATTCTAAAGATAAAAAATAAAACGACTGCTATTTTTACACATTTCTTTCACATAACATAATTTATTCTAAGGTAAGAAATATGAGGACTGATATTTTTACACATTTCTTTCACATAACATAATTTATTCTAAGGTAAAAAATATGAGGACTGATATTTTTACACATTTCTTTCACATAACATAATTTATTCTAAGGTAAGAAATATGAGGACTGATATTTTTACACATTTCTTTCACATAACATAATTTATTCTAAGGTAAGAAATATGAGGACTGATATTTTTACACATTTCTTTCACATAACAAACAGAATGTATTCTAAAGATAAAAAATAAAACGACTGCTATTTTTACACATTTCTTTCACATAACATAATTTATTCTAAGGTAAGAAATATGAGGACTGATATTTTTACACATTTCTTTCACATAACATAATTTATTCTAAGGTAAAAAATATGAGGACTGATATTTTTACACATTTCTTTCACATAACATAATTTATTCTAAGGTAAGAAATATGAGGACTGATATTTTTACACATTTCTTTCACATAACATAATTTATTCTATGGTAAGAAATATGAGGACTGATATTTTTACACATTTCTTTCACATAACATAATTTATTCTAAGGTAAGAAATATGAGGACTGATATTTTTACATATATTTTTCACATAACATAATTTATTCTTAGGTAAGAAATATGAGGACTGATATTTTTACACATTTCTTTCACATAACAAACAGAATGTATTCTAAAGATAAAAAATAGAACGACTGCTATTTTTACACATTTCTTTCACATAACATAATTTATTCTAAGGTAAGAAATATGAGGACTGATATTTTTACACATTTCTTTCACATAACATAATTTATTCTAAGGTAAAAAATATGAGGACTGATATTTTTACACATTTCTTTCACATAACATAATTTATTCTAAGGTCAGAAATATGAGGACTGATATTTTTACACATTTCTTTCACATAACATAATTTATTCTAAGGTAAGAAATATGAGGACTGATATTTTTACACATTTCTTTCACATAACAAACAGAATGTATTCTAAAGATAAAAAATAAAACGACTGATATTTTTACACATTTCTTTCACATAACATAATTTATTCTAAGGTAAGAAATATGAGGACTGATATTTTTACATATATTTTTCACATAACATAATTTATTCTAAGGTAAGAAATATGAGGACTGATATTTTTACACATATTTTTCACATAACATAATTTATTCTAAGGTAAGAAATATGAGGACTGCTATTTTTACACATTTCTTTCACATAACATAATTTATTCTAAGGTAAGAAATATGAGGACTGATATTTTTACACATTTCTTTCACATAACAAACACAATGTATTCTAAAGATAAAAAATAAAACGACTGATATTCCTTTATTTTTAAACATCAATAAAATATTACCAAGGTTTTTTAAATTCAAGAAGTACCTACTTACAAAATTTTCAGATCCGATTTTGCTTCAATTAGCTTTCTCCTGAAACTTATACTTACATCCTGGAGTAAGCCAAAACTCATAGTAAAATAAAGGAAGCCAGTAGGAAGTTGAGTGGAAAGAGATCTCTCAAAGAACCACATACTTCACCACCGTAATGAACGAAAATAATTTTATAATTCCAACTTCTATGAATTTCAATGGAAAAAATGGATGTAATGTTAAAAGTATTGTAAATTTATTCCTTAATTCTCATCGAATCTTAGTCTGAACATATTTGAAATACACAAAGATACCTATTAAAAAGCATGTAAATTTGTTAGTTGCCCGAAAAATGCTGGACCTGACAATATTCAAACGGTGTTTAATAAAGATTATCTGTTCTTATTTTATAATTTTTAATAAATCATTAGAGACAAGCTGTTTCCCTGGTGTATGAAAACGTAGTTTTTCTTACACCTATCTTTAAAGAGAGGGACAAAGTTAATATATTCGATGGTAAACTAACCTTTGTGTATCACATTTATAATATTATCAACAAGGCCCTGAAGACACTTGGCTTTGTTTTGAGAAATGCAAAAAACCTCAATAATTTAGGCACATTTATCATATTATATAAAGTCAAAATAAATGTTATTTATTCTATCACTTTTATTTTCCTAGATAAAAATAGATCTACATTGGTCTCTTCTACTCTTATCTATTCTATTCTACTCTTATATCTACTACTTTATTCTATTTTATTCTCTACTATTCTATTTTATCTCTACAATTCTGTATCTTTACTATATCTTATATATCTTACTATATCTAATATTCTATATTTCTACTGTTCCATTTTCTTCTCTACTCTATTCTATTCTACTTTTATATCTTCTATCATTTCTATTTTTATTTTAAATCTTTTAAATGCAATTATCCAAGTGATGATTCTTATTTTCGGTTAAAATTTGTACCTACGGGTTTTTTGAAACATAGTTTGTTTTCATTATGTTTATATTTTCTGTATTTTTCTAATTTTTAAATATTTTTATTGATACAAACAGGTTGTAAATTATTATTTTAAAGCCCACTAGGGTGTGTAATAAATAAATATCTTCGGAACAAGGTTTTGGTTGAAATAAAACTTTAAAATTTAAGTACCATTTTCAAAAACCAAAAATTTATATTCAAATTTGGGAGGCTGGCTTGGGTACCGCCACCCCGGAAACCATTTATTGGAATACCAATATCTCTATCATAGGTTTGCTACGTTTGGTGATCCAGCAGGGGTGCCTGGCCTAGGTGTGTTCAGGATGCGCCTGCCCACCATCTGCGTGGCGTACCAGATCGGGAGATTCTGTTTTGGGAAAAAGCTGGTTTGGGGAGACCTTTTGACCTCTCCAACCGGTCTCTTGACCGATCGCCTTGCGTCGCAGTGCGAGGTTATTGATATGTCCGTCCCTACCGGACGCACTGATCGCTAGACTCCTACCCAACCCAACCTTCCCAGAATTTCCTCTCTTTCCTTTCCTTAAAAAAGACCCTTCACACAGCATCTCAAAAGATGACACAGGCCCCTATAGAAATTACTTTCCTTGGGGCCTTTTGTGTGGGGTTAACGTAAAAAAAGCTTTTCCATTCTTCGTAAAATTATGTTTAAGTTAGGGATTTACACGTGTTCTCGGTTTCAGGGGTTAATGTAAAAAAAAACAATGAGAGCTTTACCTATCTGTGAACCCGTTAACCTTAGGGATCAAGTCAAAGATATGATCTCAACGATCGATAATTTATAGTAAATTTTAATATTTCAAATAAAAATATTAGCTACCAGTAAAAAACGGTGGAAAAGTATTTTTTTTTCATTAGCTCCACACAGGAGGCCTGAGGAAAATAATTCTCCACAGGGCTTATGTCGTTTTTGGGTTTTCGGGGAAAAGAAAAATGGCAAGTTTTGGGAAGGATAAAGGAACAAAGTTATAAAGGGGTGGGTAGGAATCTGGAGGTTTGTGACTCCCACTGCGGTGCAAGGCGGTATTCCGAGAGAGTCCTGTTGGATAGGTTAGGTCTCTCTCAACCAGGCTCTCCCGAACTGGCCTGCCATGCAGTTGGTGGACAGAAACACCCGCCCCCAAGACCCGAATAAATCTCACCCCACGAACCCGAACCTGAATCTATCCTCATTTTCCGTTGGTCCGTGCTAAGTTGACATTAATTTAGAATTGAATGAAAAATGCGGGTTTGATCGGATAGGTGAGTACTCACCGCTCGCAGTGCGGGGACTTGCCTGAATATCTGATTTGATCTGCAAGGAAGAAGAAAACCATTTTCAAATTGGTTTTTAGGAACGCCAAAATGATTAAATGGTTGTAAAATTTGATAAAAACCACAAAAGATGGGTCTTGTTGAAACCAAAATGTACGCTAGTCTGGCGTAAATATTAAACAGACTAACATTATATTTGTTTAATGTTAGCTTAAAAATGATTCGTCCATTATTTTAGTACAGCTTAAACATACTAACTAGCTAAAGAATTGGGTTTCTGCTAACATCTAGATCGGATGAACAGAGATAGAGGTGTCATGAGAATATACGAAGTGAATGAAAAAAGGAGACAAATCATATGCCTGAATCGGGTAGATGGTCAAAATAATACATGCTGTATGAGTTTGCATGAAACGAGCAGTGTGTGTCAATATAGAATTATGTAGCGCTCCTTCTTACCTCCATACCCCTGGTCCTGTGGGTAAATGGTTGCGGTTTGGTGGTTAATTATATGATTTTTTTTAAAGTTAAAAACTTCTAGATAAAAGAAAATTACATCTTCACTTATTTAACTAGAAATAACTATACATTGCATAACAATATTATCCACTTTCAGTGTTTTGCTGATTGAGCATAAAAGTGAACTTTTTTTTTAATGCACCTATCTTTTTAAATTTTTAATTTAGTCTGGAAAACCATTATATATGTTGCCCCCTCGTAACCAATGAATTGCTTGTCATAGTGAGTATGTATGGTGTTTAAATGTAGATATGTTATCGAAAACAAATTATTATAATCAATAATTAGTCGCCCGACATATCAATACAGATTGAAAATATCTCCCGAGTAAAAATAAATGCTGCCGACGGGAATTGAACCCGCAGCTTCTGATGTCTGATCAGGTGCTCTAGACCACTGAGCTACGTCGGCTTATTATTATATGTGTGATAATCAAAGTGCATTATGTTACGTTTTTGCTTGATTTAAAAAAAATATTGTAATTTTTGGTACGAAAATTTTTTAAATTAAAATTTTTTAATTATTTTATAATAGTCATTCACCTTGCAGTCAAAATGGTCCCTTCATTATAAAAACTAATACAGTTGGTATTATGTTATATAGCAGTTTATCAGCACGCCGCAACACCTATAAATACTTGAAAAACTGTAAATTCTGCGCTAAGAAATTATACAATATAAATATAAAAAAGTTTATGTCCGCGTGTCTATGTGTGATTGCCACCAAAAGACGACAGAATGCACTGTCATCGATAACGAGTCTATTTGCCGAGTTTCAGTTCTATCGGAAAGTGGGTTCATTTCTACTTGCGAAATTCATTCGTTCACGAAATCAAAATAGAAATTCAAATGGATGTATTTAAAAACAGTAGTTTTTAGCAATCGTGCCCTCAACTCTTTACCGCTGTTTCCAACTTTTTCCAATTCCTCAAACACATTTCATAAAATCCAAAAGTATTCATTTTCATGACTTGCTGCGCAACTATTATTGAACATCGATAATTTCATTTTATTTTGTTGGTTTACCTTCGAGTAACTTACCTAGTTTGCCGTGTTCCGACGGTCATGGGGATATCCGTTGGAATAAACCTTTCCCTTCAAACCAGAAGGTCTGGATCCCATTTTCGATAGATTCATATTTCAATTTGAAAACGGAAATGAAAAAGATCTCAGCTGTAAATAGATGAACGGCAGACTGTTTGAAATAATTTTCCTACCCTCATAACAGGTATATAAGAGGATTCGAGGTAAAATAAGAGATCATTCTTAGCCAGAAGTTCGAAAACATTATTTTAAATAAAACTTTTCTTCCATCAATACCGATATCATTATCTACTTAAACTTCCAATCAATTTGTGTGCTTGATTATGTATTTGTTTTATGTTAAAGCTTGTTACATATAATATTTGTAACAAGGTGTGTGTGCATCACTTTACTTACGTCGCATCTATGGTCTTGGTGTATGGGACCTTTAAGTACCTACACATTGTCATTTTGCTATTATCCAAATTGACAGCCCTGGAATTCTGACTTGGAGAGTTGCCAAACCTGAGGGGGCAAGGATCTGTGATTTGCTTTGGAAGCAGTGGCCATTCTTTGATCACCAGCCCAGAGCAGCGGGCATTCCTCTTGGCTGAGGTTCAACGAATACATTCGCCAATTTTTGTGAGCATCAGCTTTGTATATGGAGCATTGACCATTGGATTGATAGAATCGGATGGTATCTGCCGATCCTCATTGGTTAAGAGAGACCCTTTTGGAGACCAGCAGCGTGAAGCTGTTTTGCATTGAACTACAACATTATTTTTTGGATAAATTATAAACTGGGAGTCGTTGTGAAGAACCGGAATCTACTACTTCGCATCAAGAACGAACTGGTATAACACCTTCATTTTACCTATGCAAGCCTTTTGCCAGACAGATTATATAGTAGGATGCTAATTAATTTCTTTTTTATTATGTCTTTTTTGTGGTAGTAAATTTTTGGATTCTCAAATTTTTTTTATTTCTAGATAATAAACCCATTCTTGCTTTTATTTGTTGCCACTAAATCCCACGGTAACATTGAATTGGGGCAGATATACTATATCATATAAAAACAGAACAAATACAACAAAATATGCTATCAACGAATATCTCACTATTGCCTACATCATACCATTTTATACTATTACCCTAGTTATCAATTAGTTTTGTTACTACAGAATCTAACCATGCTTTTTTTAAATCAACAATATAATGGCAGTAATAATTTATGCCGATTTATGTATTTTGCTTAACTCCTTTACACGCATGTTTTATATGAAATTAATTGCCTTCTCTAGAAAGATCTGAGTTATATTACGTATTCTCGACAGAAATCCACTACACTTTTAAATTTGAATAAAAGAAACATTTCAGCTCGACCCGGCGCAATAAATTCTACTTGGGTTTTTATTTCGTAAGAAAATCTTCAGATGCAAATGAAAAAACGCTTTGTGAAAGCGTACACCATTTTCTCCTAAGAAACAAAATGATTTATTTAAAATTAAATACACCCGCCGAAATGTAGACAAAGGCAAATTGGTTATATGAAAGTTCAATGAGGTTTACTAAAAATCGGACTTACTCTCCTCGGAATAAATTGGTTGCTGTTTTAAAACAGCACGATATTAAATTAACCAGCTATTTCTGTAGATAGAATTCACCCACAACTTTACTACGGATGGTGAAAAGCATTCTAGACTACTTATTGAACGACCATTGATAACAGAATTGAACTAAATATTAAGAAGAGAAGAATACTCAAACATCTTGCTAAATGGTGAGAAGCAACAAATAATTCAAGAATGTTCAACTAATAATCCAGTAAAAGATCAATGAAAAACATTGTATACGAAGAAGCCAAAGTAACTGGTACGAGTTAATTGTGTCGTTCTGGCTGTGGCCTTCAAGATGAGCAAATCCCGGATTAAGGTGAACCTCCGATGGAAAATGATTGATGGAATACAAAATAGAAGAAGACGCCGCACCTCTGGGCTTTGAAACTAGTATTCGGTACGAGTTCAGTGTGAAGAGATCCTCCAAGTAAGGAAGTAAATGGTGAAATATTTGTGGAATGCGTGCTGAAAGATAACTGTATGTCATGGCTTTAAAACATACGAAGTTCATGATACGAGTGAACCGGGAAGTATGAAGGCCTACCACCAATAGTGAAATTTTGATGGAATACAAAGTAAAGGTACACCCTACAGTCCCTACACGTCGTGGCTGTGAAACCAACCTAGCTGGTACAACTGCTATTCTGGATTGCGGTCAGCAAGGTAAAGATTGCTATGGTGAATATTATTTTTAGGTCAAGTTACCATCTTCTTGACATTCAACAAGATTATATATACGACTTTGAGAGGCGGGTATGGATATCACCGCTCCGTGAACTATTTTTGGATAACAGATTGAATAACATTGAATTTTGTGGTATATGCCTAAATGACTTTCGACAGTCAATACGCAATGTCTAATTTCTAATGCCCTTTGAACCATCTTCATGCTTTGACTTATTATTATCTCCCATTCTTACTTTTATATTATTATTGTCATTATTATTGTCTTCGCTCCTCATTTATATATGCTCTCCTTTCACTGTCATCTCTGTTTATAAAACTTATTCGTGTAATTAATATGTTGTTAATGGACTATTTGTCCGTAAATAAATAAATAAATAAATAAATAAATAACCAACACCTCTGCCATAGGTTACCCCAAGCGGTTCGCTACGTTTGGTGACTGAGGATGCCCGGGTTCATGAGGTGAGGATTGTGATCTTGGCGGTTGATGCGTTTGCTCACCTATTGCATGCCCGGCCGAATCGGGAGTGACTGTTTAAGGTAGACTTTTTGACCTCTACAGCCGGGCACTTTCGACCCAACGCCTTGCACCGCATTGGGAGAGATGTATTGCGATAGATGCGTCTGTGTTTCTATTGTGTGGTGGGCCTAATTTGGAGACACCGGTTGAAGGAGATATTTTTTACCTCCAGCAGGACTCTTTTGACCCGTCGCCTTGCACCACAGTTGGAGGGATATATTCAACCGTCCGTCACTCCTGGACACACTGACCCTAAGATTCGTACCTACCCCTCATACATTTTTCCTTCCCAGATATTCCTCTCCTTCGCTTCCTATAAAAAAACCTCCACATAGCATATCCAAAGATGACATAGGCCTTAAATCAAACTATTTTCTTCAGGGTATCATGTGTGGAGCTATTTAATTTTTTTTTTAAATGTGTGAAACACCACTTAACCAAAAAGCCACAGACACACGTCGGTGGTTTTATGGAATGGGATATTCTTCGCGTTAAATTTGTTTTTAGTACCTCTTACCAGAGTGATCCGCGAAACGATGAGTAATCTCAGCGACTCTTCAAAATTAGTAGTTTGAGGAAAATATCGTATTATTACGCACTTTTCTGGAGTAATTTGATGTAAGCAGTATTTACATTAGACTACTACAGGGGAAGGTTTATCAGAAAGGGAAGTTTGTGACACCGCACGCGATGAAAATATGGGAAAGAAGTAAAAACTTTGCATAGATAAATCAAAGGAATCCATTAAATAAATACTAACTTCATTAATGAAAATACGTTCAAAAGTAGGGAAGGGGAGGAGTTAGATTGAGGAAAATAAAACAATAATGTTGGTGATAAAAGGAAAACTTTTTTCAATTAATGCAGGGTGCTGCTTATTTTAAAAAAAATCATAAAACAAAAAGTATTGGAGAAATCATTTTTTTTTTTTTTTTAATTTACTTGAAGGTACATTTAAAGGTTTTCTTATATTTTTCATGAAATACATATTCCTTGAAAATGTATAAGTTGTGAAAAATTTTCATACGTCGGAGAATAGCGCGTTCCAGAAACGTGAATTACAGATCCGTGGATGGGGATTTCAAACGTTCTCTCATGTTATAGTATTGTTAAAAATAATTAAATTTCTGACATGAATTTCTTCTGTATGGCGAAGGTAAAGCGAAAATATCCATATTGCATCGTTTTTTAAAAGAAAGCAAGTGGAGTCTGTGCTAATAACAATAAATAAATTTGAAAAATAATTTGGTGTCGATCTTTATGAAGTTTAATATTTTTAATTTATTTAAGTTTTAAAGAATTACTTCAGTCTTTCATTCTTTCTTGGTATTGGAAATGTACTCATCCGATTACCTTCAACCATAACCAATAAGACTACGTAAAACACTTTAATAAAAATACTTCCTAGTACACAAGAGTAAAGACTGATCTGGCTCAAATTATTATCGAGTTTTGTGAAATTGATCATTCTTTTATCCTTTGAAGGTTTGAGATATTAATCCTTCAATGATAAGGATCGACACGCTACGTGATCCTGAACACCAGAGATAGGCACAAATATTCAATTTCAAAAATCCACTGCTCCAAATAATTGAAGCAGGCTAAATTAAATATTACAAAAAAAAAACTTTTTGAAGAGCCGAGCGAATGTTTTTTAAAAGTGTTTTTTTATCTGCGGAGTTTATTAAAAAATCTTTTATCTTTATCATTTTCTCGATTCTGTAGCAGATAATAAAAACTTATTTACTAAAAACATCACAACTCTAGAAACCCAATTAAATGACCAAGTAAATAACTTAAAATAAATTCAAGTAAAAATTTACAATTTGGAAAAACTAAAATAAAAACTAAAGTGGAAAGCAAATAATGCCTTTAGAGTTATTCACAAATTGGTGACAATATCACATATATACCTATCTATGCAAGGTGTCCGGAAACTCGTAGTACAAGCGGAAACTGTTAAATCTGCATCACATAGAAAACCAAAAAAACGCCTTATTTTTAACTTTTTTTGGCAACTCAATGGTTAAAAAGCTTTTGGAACCAAGTCTACACCTCGACACGTATTTAAATACATTAAACTACTGATATAAACTAAATATTTATAATTTTGATTATGAAATTCCAACTTCGGACTCGATTTACTCGAAAACAAAAGCTCAGATCAACTCAAAATGTAATTTAAATTCAACACTTTACCGCTTGTACCACTAGTTTTCAGATACAATGTATATAAAGCGCTAATTTTATGAAAGTATAATACAACGAATATTATTTTTTATAAACTTCAATTTAACATTAAAAGTTTAATTTAAATTCAACCTATTTATTGATTTTAGGGTGAATTATTTTTCACAAGAATATTAAAACCTCATAATTATTGCAACTTGTTATTTCTTCGTATTCATATTAAGTTATACAAATCATGAATGTTTACTTATTATTAACGTATTTAATTTAATATTAACTCAGAACGGTTGATAAAAACAGATTTTAATTAATTTTGAATGCCATCACCATATTAACTCAGTAAGCAGTTAAACAATTTCAGCAAAAACTGATTTAACGTTATTCGATTCGGACCAATGCAAGTCCAAATATATTCGTAACAATCCGTGCAATATATCCGTTTTATATTTATTGTCAGTCTGAAAAATGTCAGAGCAGTAGGTTTTACACCGACATAAAACTAATTTATAGATCCAATGATGTATGGGTTATGTTGTAGTAAGCTATAATTTATACGAGATGTGTTGTATGGACTCGAGCGATTGGTGTCATATATACACATTTACCATATTATTTAATAAATACCATTCATCAAAATATTATTATGGAAACATATGAAACTGCTTACTTCGATTCAAATACAATGAATCCACCTAGATTTCACAACTTTTTTCCGATATTTTTAGTTTCTATCAATTTGGCATATTTTGGCAAGCGATAGCTCAACCGTTTTGCCAACTTGGCATAATATGCTAAAAATCGCTTTTTACAGGTTATTTTGAGAAAACCGACGAAGAAATTACTCAACCTTCAAATCTCTGATAATTATAAATTGAAATGAAATATTTTGCATGAAAATTTAAAAAAACATTTACTCATATTTTTTATTAAAAAATAGTTTTATGAATCTGTAAATATTCGTTTTTATATGTCCAGTGCGGCTCCCTCGCTACGGCTCCCTTGCTACGGCTCCCCCGACACGGCTCCCCCTACACGGCTCCTAGCTCTCAGCGTAAGAGTATGAATTATCGTACGGCTTTTAGTACCGGTACGCGCCGGCACCGATTCGTACTACGAAAAAAATAAGATGCTAGGTAGTTAATAGGTATAATATGTCCTAGTCCAGATGTCGGACTGTCGGACGCCGTTCACGTCTCTTTTATGTAATAACAATTAATACTTGGATTATTATTTAAATTGCGCAAATTTTCTAAAATATCTCATGATATAAAATGGTTACCGTTCAATTGAGCAGTGGTATGATTTACCGGGAGTCGTACAAATACGATTAAACGAAAAGTGATAGCTCAGTTGTGCGGCTCGTTAATGAACGACTCATGTTTGTGGTTTTCTTCAGTTGTATTTAAAAATTATTCAAAAGCATTTTTTTAGGTTATCATTCTTTGCCAGTAATAATTGGCTGTCAATATTACCCACCGTTCGGCTTGGCCCCTTGATTTCTCCAGTCGGACCTACCCACCCCTAATACCCTTTTCTAACTTCTTCTGCTTTTTTTCTTAAAAGGACCCTTCACACAGCATTCCCAAAGATTACATAGGTCCCGAGGGAAATTATTTCCTTAAGGTGTCCTATGTGGAGTTAATGTTTAAAAAACTGGTTTGAAACTCTGCTTTGAATTGAAACGTTGCTTAAAATGGCTTTGGCCATGTTTGGTGACCAGATCTGAATAGCCAGATACTTCCCCACCTTCCTTTTTCCCATCTTCCAACTACCTTCAGCCGCACAACATATCCCAATTGGGGATGCCATAGTCTGACTCCAGACAGTTGGGAGCAGTTGGGGCTCTTGTGCAAATGAGTTAAGAAAATATGTGCAAAAGTATTGTCAGGTATTTAGTTTAGTTGCTACTTTTTGATATTTTTTTTTCACATTAAATAAATGAAAATAAAACATTATTGCACACCCCCTATTTCGTGCTACTCTTATATTGTAAAACCTTTTGCTTTGGTTTTGTTATAACTTTAATATATATACCTAAACCTATTAATATTAATATTTTGTTTATTATAACATTATTTGAGACGAATTAAACGTCAGTGGTTGTTCAAGGCGTTTATAGAGTCGGTGATATTGCGTTGATGTTGCTCGACGCTGAAGTGGACGTGATCGGTGGTGGATGCAATCGACGGTGAATCCGATAATCAACACCATGTGAAGGGAGATGAACGGTGGTGGAGTGGTCTTGGTGATAAGGTAGATGTCTCAACACCGCGTTGGTGGAGACCGGACGTTTAGTTGGTGTTCACCACCGGCGAAGACCATGGGTCTTCCTGGTACTGCAATGTGCAGTAAGCCAGGTACGGTCTTACTCATAGGTTCCAATGAGATGCGCGTTGCTCGTTTTTAATTTTTAGAACCCATTAGTAGTTTTCGCTAAAAATTGTTTCTCTTGAGACAAAGGGTTATAATGTACATAGTTGTATTATTATTTCATGTATGATTCATACTTGCATACTTATTTTTTCTATAAAATAGTATTTTTTTGTTCTTTTATGTTATTTTTATTATTTTTTCATGTATAACTACCACAACATGGGCAATAGCCTAGAATGGTAGTTAAAAAAATGTCAAAAAATGTAAAATGTAAACATTTATTAAATAATATATTTAAAAAAAAAAAATAGTATCGCCAAAATTTTACACCAAGCGCACTGTATTCAATTTTGATTTTATAAAGTAAGGAATAATTTAACGATTCAGAACGTACGAAATCATTTAGACGACATGAAGTGATAGCTCACAGTTTGAAAATTATTTAGAAAGGTTAAACAAAAGTCACGAATAGAAATAATTCAAACAACTACCGATCTGAATGCAAACATGGAATATTTAAAACCATGGAAACCTGTTCATTCATTCGTAAGGCCTGCAATCCCGTGGTTGAATTTAAAGACCAATAATTTGAAGAGATTCTTAATAAATTAGCAATGGTGAATGTTTTAGTGCATGTGTAATTCTGAAAGTGTAATCAATATGGGTAGGTGAAATTCATAACCGTGTAATTTCACCCTATGGGGATAATATAATACTTCTATCTACATTTACTGCTTTACTTTATTTACTGCTCTGAAATATGAATATCTTCAGATCTCTACAGGAATTTATATTATGGAATTAATTCTTTAATTAACTACCTACCTTTACAAGTCGGCGAATCATGGGGGAGTCTGGAAATCCATGAAATAAATCACAGTTATAATTGAGCATGACTCAAGACAGTTATGAATTGAAACAACTATTTTTCTTTATTGATTAACTTTGTGATTGCCTTGCTAATTCAGTTTCAGTAAAGACTTAAAATTTATTATTATAAAAATCCGCTGAAGGTAGTCATAAAGATCTTTATCGTAATTGAACGTGACTCCCCTCCAATTTCCACGTTGTACAAGACTCCTGTACGCATTTCTGCGCTGCGTAGAGAACCAAGTACACTGAGGTACCGGACGCCAGTTATATTTAGTCACTCCAACGCATTGGCAACCTTCGTCTGCTTCTCCTACCTTCTAATTTTCCAGTAACCATGAGTTTTCCCAGGATGGAGTCCTCAGTTTGGTGAGTGAAGTGTCCAAAGCATGTCAAAATACTCTACAGGCAGACAGTTGATAGGCTAATGTGGATATCTAGCTCTTGCGGGATGGTAATATTTGTGCGCTTGGCTATCCATGGAATCCTGAGCAATATTCTTCAGCACCCAATTTCAAGTGTCCATGTTTCCATATCGAAATATGGGAAAAAATCAGCGCCCGGACTAGTCTAATCATGTTCTGTCATCAAGCATTAAGCCGCATGGACCAACTCCAATCATCTAAAATCTGTTATACTTCTTAAAAAAAACTAACTAACTAACCATCACGCCGTTTCTCCGCAGGGGTAGACAGAGAGGACGGACCGCCAAGCAACTCGGTTTTGGCAAACTAGTCTACATCTCTGTAATTCTAGTGCTTTCATACCAACTCTTGTAGTATTGGAGTTGGCACCACGATATCACATCACAGCACGCACTACAGTCTTTACACATCCGCCCTGATGATGAAATCTGTAATGCTGTCCGAAACTTTGGATAAAGAAAGAGGTAGCAAAACGCGTTATAACACCCTAAAAATAAATAATTATGATAATAACATATTTACTATACTGAATACCAAAAATCTCATTCAAAGCTTAATAGACGAGCAATTATGAGATGATCTAAAACCTGCATCGAACCTGTTTTCACGAATATAGTATTTAAAACAATCACATTGACTTCGATGTAAACTGTAATATCATTATTAATCTAAATTACACATCATGACACCCTGACCACGAAGAGCCTATTAATCTGAATGACACAATATGACACCCTTACCAGGAAGAGCATATTAATCTAAAATACACGACATGACATCCTTATCAGGAAGAGCCCATCATTCTAAATTACACAACACGATGCCCTGACTAGGAAGAGCCTATTAATCTTAATTACACAATATGACACCCTGACAAGGAAGAGCCTATTAATCTGAATGACACAATATGACACCCTTACCAGGAAGAGCATATTAATCTAAAATACACGACATGACATCCTTACCAGGAAGAGCCCATCATTCTAAATTACACAACACGATGCCCTGACCAGGAAGAGCCTATTAATCTTAATTACACAATATGACACCCTTACCAGGAAGACCATATTAATCTAAAATACACGACATGACATCCTTAACAGGAAGAGCCCATCATTCTTAATTACACAACACGATGCCCTGACCAGGAAGAGCCTATTAATCTTAATTACACAATATGACACCCTTACCAGGAAGAGCATATTAATCTAAAATACACGACATGACATCCTTACCAGGAAAGCCCATCATTCTAAATTACACAACACGATGCCCTGACCACGAAGAGCCTATTAATCTTAATTACACAATATGACACCCTTACCAGGAAGAGCATATTAATCTAAAATACACGACATGACATCCTTACCAGGAAGAGCCCATCAATCTAAATTACACAACACGATGCTCTGACCAGGAAGAGTCTATTAATCTAAATTACACAATATGACACCCTTACCAGGAAGAGCATATTAATCTAAAATACACGACATGACATCCTTACCAGGAAGAGACCATCATTCTAAATTACACAACACGATGCCCTGACTAGGAAGAACATATTAATCTAAATTACACAATATGACACCCTTACCAGGAAGAGCATAATAATCTAAAATACACAACATGACATCCTGACCAGGAAGAGCCCATCAATCTAAATTACACAACACGATGCTCTGACCAGGAAGAGTCTATTAATCTAAATTACACGACACGACGACCTGACCAGAGAGAGCCTATTAATAACTACATAACAAGTCATTATGACCAGAAAGAGTCTATTCATAACTACACAACACGACACCCTGATCAAGAAGAGCCTATTATCGCTACCTATTTAACACAGTATTTTTTATATAAATTTTATGTCTTCTTATATTTCGCAATTTCCATCATGCTGAAAAGAAACCATTAGTTTTGAAACATGTCGATTCATTTGGTTAAAAAATTGTGTGGCATACAAAGTTATTTATTTTATTTTAGTTAAAATGATGCCAGAAATTGAAATTCGCAACTTATGAAGTAGTTTTTTTCATCACTTACAGAGTTGTCCTGAGTTGCCCGTTTACCAATAAGATAACACCATTTTACTTAGGAGGCCTTGGAAACAATAAAGTAACTAAAAATTATTGCATTACTTGTAAAAGTATGTATCTTAGGTATGTTTAATGTGTATTTTCAATTGCAGACATTCAGCTCAGAACCTTTTGCGAGTTCCAGCGAAAAAGTTTTTCAAGGGGTTCTTTATACTGTTCTAATTAGCAAGGGAAATAAAAAAATCCTTTATTTTCTCTAAACTTAGTTTTTTACATAGCCTTATTTACTTACAAACTCCTTAGATAACTCGCTAAAGTATGCTCCGTCGAAAGATAAAAATTCCTATACCTACAAACACCGCCGTTGAATATCGTTTGTATTATCTTGGGAGGGAGTTTATTGTACAAACTTTGCACATTAATTTTACGCGTTGTTCAATAAAAAGTTAAGCAAATTTCGTGCTATTTATTCTATTTTCATCGTAATATAAATTTCTCATTTTCGCTTGATAAAAATAATGATGGTTTGAATAAATTAGAAGACTTAAAAACTAAAAAAAAAATCGTTTATCAGTGGAGAAGTTTTGCTGAATAAAGATAATGATAGCTTAACACATTAACTTGAGTAACTAATTGAATAACTGATTGAAAATGTTGCTTATTTATTAAGAATCTCCTCTTTAAATTATTCGTAATCCTATTAAAAAAGTAATTGCAGTTCCTTAACGAATGCCAATGCATTGTCACGATCCTAACATTTTCGCATTTTGTCATTATATTTTATTAAAACAAACGCAGGTTATTACGAATTTACTAAAAGTTTATAAGGAAGCGGACTGCAGTCCCGTTTTTAACTGGATTACGAATAATATGAAGGGATTCTCAGTAAATTAGCAACACTAAATTTTCTACGTGCCCATAAAAACACGTGCCAGATGTTTACAGGATGTACCTACCTATTTTAAGCCATTTCCATTCAGATATAGGCAGAGAGGCTAATCGCCACACAACTCTTGTTTTGAAGCAAGTTTATTTTTTATGTGAATACCGCACAAGAGTTCCAACTGCTCCCAGCCGTCTGGGGCCAGTGAAACTATGCCTTTCCCAATTGGGGCAAGTTGTGAGGCTGAAGGTTGTGGGAAATGGAAGGAAGTGAGTAAGAGGAAGGTGGGGGAATACCTGGATATTCAAATCTGGTCACCAAACATGGGCAAAACCATTTCAAGCAAGGTTTTAATTCTGAATGATGTTCTTTCACTCTTACATTGACATTATCTACCACTCTGGAACGAACAACAAATATAATATATAATATATATATTTATAAAAATATAAATATATAATATATATAAAAAAATATATATATATATATATTTTTTTTATTAGTTATTTACGCGTAACGTAACATGACACAAATGAATAAAAAAATAAAAATACTTTCGAAATTCGGGGTTTGTACCCGCCACCTCAGGCTTGCCAGTCGAGAGCCTTTCCCCTCGACCACAGCATTTACAGAGTCGTACACATTTTACTTTAATACTGACCCGAAATGTGTTTAAAACAGCAGTTTACGTATCGCTGTACCGATATTTCAATTGAAGTTTCGTTAGTCTGATTGTTGATTCAGCTTTTTTACTCGTGCGGTCTGGTTATGAAGGTACGAGGCGCTCTAGGGGCGGCCGGCTGCTTTTTTAAGCGCTCCGCGTTTATTTTGAAAAATCTTGGGAAGTTCTCAATTTCTTCGGTGTAGATAAAGTGTAAAATAACCGCAATAATTTTTAAGTTAGATGTATAAAAATAAAATAATTTTAGTGTCGCTGATTCGAGATTAATTCAAGTTTTAATACAAAATTTCAAATATTTTAAGTTCAAATCTGCCACGTTGTTCTAGAAGTGCATAATAACGCTGCAGCATCGGTAAAATCGGTCGAAAGAATAGGCCACATGTGCAGTGTGAAAGACAAGCGAGCAACCGTGTCAAGTGTAAATGCGTCAAGTGATTTATAATGGGTATTCTTTGAACTATGGTGACTGTAAACAATATCCGATACGACAGGGCGACACTACTACATCTCAAAAGTGAAAGTGTTTTTTTGGACCCTAAATTAGCGGCAAAAATATCATTATATGACCTTGGACGCGATAATTATACTACTCGTAAAATTAGATTTCGTGGTTGCCGTGCTGGACGCTATCATAAAAAACATACACTGTGCATCAGAAAGAAACAATATGACACAATATTTTGTGATGCAGCACAGACCGAAAACACTCCTGCTGTAAGTGATCGGGCTACACTCCTAAGTTATAAAAGTGATAGTGTGTTGAACCCTTCAGTGACTGCAAAAGAAACCATATACAATCCAATCCGTGATCCGAATGTGAAATTTAGATACAGGGGGTGTCGCGGTGGACAAAAAACAAAATATTTATGCAGGGGGGAACAATACGTTCCAAAAATTATTAATAATAACAATGGTAATGAAAATAATAATAAGTCTCCATCAGTACAGGATGTTCAAGTAGTCGAACCGATCGACAAACAGAATTACCTACCGTCTAAAGCCCTCCGCGATTCTGATAAATTCCACAACAACTTAAATGAAATTAGATTAGAACGACATGCCAACTATAGAAGCAGACAGCTTGCGATTGGTTCCTGGAATTCTCGATCCCTTAACAACAAACTAGAGGTGGTGGACGATATTTTCAGAGACCAAAAACTCCATATCCTTACTGTCACAGAAACTTGGCACGAGAACAGTGATTCGTACTCAATTAAGAGACTTCGAGCTTTAGGGTATGTGGTTATTGAAGAAGCCCGACCTAGTAGGGACCTACCATCAAACAATATCTCACACATGAATCACGGGGGTGTCGCGATAATAGCCCGACCAGGATTACGGCTAAACAAAGTAGCTCTCGGTACATTTAACACGTTTGAGTATATTGGATGCAGGGTTTCTTCTTCAGGAACGTCGTTCATGTTGTGCACCCTTTATAGGCCCGGATCGAAACCAATCTCTGTCGAATTTTATAATGAGTTTTCACAGTTTTTGGAAGTTTCAGTCGGACTCTCCGACACACTCATTATAACAGGCGACATTAATATTCGTCTCGAGCGCGTGACATCACCAAACACTGTTAAATTCTTAGATCTATTAGCCAGCTTTGGATGCCACCAGTGGGTCGACGTCCCAACTCATGATGCTGGTGGTACATTAGATGTACTAATTTCAAAGAACAGTGATCCACCGTTTTCAGCAGATATTCGTGATATAGGACTGTCAGACCATCGGCTCGTTTGCACTGATATTGATTTAAACCCGCCTAAAGTACCATATAAAACAATTGTATCAAGGGAATGGCGTAAATTTTGCTTTAGCGATTTTCTGGAAGAATTACAGACCTCTCTCTTATGTACACCCAATTTTTGGGAAGCAAAGACCCCTACCGAACTTGTCAAGACATATAATAAAATACTTTCATGTCTGTTAAATAAATATGCCCCGACATCATCAAAAACACGGAAAGTTCGAAAGTCTGACGGCTGGTTTGACGATGAATGTCGAAACCAGAAGAGACTTATGCGGAAATTAGAGAGGACCTATAGGAAAAACTCTTCTGTAACTACAAGAGACGAGTGGATCCTTGCTCAAAAACAGTATACGTGTAAAATTAATTCCAAAAGATCAGACTATTGGAAAGAAAAGATTAACTCTGAGCGAACCGACCCGCGACGTCTTTGGAACTCAATAAAGACAGTAATTTCGGAAGTCACTGTTTCAACGAAAATAGATATTACCCCGGAAGCTTTCTCAATTTTTTTTCGGGAAAAAATTGAATCCATTCGTGCTTCCGCATCTCACGCCCCTCCGCCAATATTCACTTTAAATTCTAAAGGAATTTTGTCTTCCTTCAAACCCACAACGCTGGAAGAAGTAATAAAAATTATTTCAAGCTCGCCTAATAAACAGTGCAGTCTTGATCCCATACCGACATGGTTATTAAAACAATGTTCTACTGTTTTAGCTCCATTCCTAGTTCATGTTTTTAATAAATCACTTAGCACGGGTGACTTTCCTGAACCACTCAAGTCAGCTGTAGTTACACCAATCCTGAAAAATTCACATCTAGACGCCGATAACTTAGGTAATTATCGGCCCGTTTCAAACTTACCATTTATTTCAAAAATCCTGGAGAAAATTGCTGCCGCACAAATAACCAGTCACTTGAATTCAAATAAATTATTCGCAAAACGTCAATCTGCGTACAGAAAGTTCCACTCAACTGAAACCGGACTACTTCGTATGCTATCAGACATAACGCTGGCCGTAGAGTCAGGTAAGTTATCACTTATCTCACTCCTAGACATGAGTGCAGCGTTTGACACGATTGATCATGAATTCCTCATTAGGAGATTAGAGGAAACATTTGGTTTGAATTCCAACATAAAAAATTGGCTGGTATCCTATTTATCCAATCGCTTACAAGCCGTGAGGGTTGGAAATAAATTGTCCAACTTCGCAACACTTTCTTCAGGGGTACCCCAGGGATCCGTTTTGGGTCCACTTCTCTTCATCCTTTTTACAAATGATGTCGCCAAAATAATCGAGTCATTTGATCTCTTGTCTCACTGCTACGCTGACGATCAGCAAGTTTATTTTTACTGCGCTCCAAATGAAATCAATAGTCTCAAGATCCGTATAACTGAATGTCTAGAAGCAATAACTCGTTGGATGTCTTCAAACAAGCTGAAGCTCAATCCATCTAAGACTGAGTTCCTCTGGGTAGCCACAAACAAACGTCAACATTTCATAGACAATTCACCTATTACTATTTCCGGCAGCGATATCATCCCAAAAACAACAGTCAAACTTCTCGGTGTCAATTTAGATTCAGACTTTTCGTTTAAAAGTCAAATAAATAGGACTGTAAGCACCGGTTTTTTTCACCTAAGACAACTCAAGTCTGTCCGAAGAAACCTTCCTTCAGAAGCAACAAAACTACTTATCAACTCTTACGTAGTCTCACGTCTCGATTACTGCAACGGCATTTATGCCAGCCTTCCAAAATATCAAATTGACAAACTTCAATCAGTGTTTAATGCAGCAGCACGGCTCATAACCGGGGTTTCAAAATATTCGCACATTTCAGAACACCTTTGTAACCTTCACTGGCTCAAGTGCCCTGAAAGAATCCAGTACAAACTGTGCTGGATGGTGTTTAAATCCATCAATGAAATGGCCCCACCCTACATCTCTGAACTATGCGTCCCGAAAAACACTGGTCTGAGGCAGTCAACGCTTAGATCAGCAACATCAGCATCTGTAGGCAGACTGATAGAACCTATGCGCAAGCCAAATACTAAGTTTGGTGATCGCGCTTTCGGAGTATCTGGGCCGAAGGCTTGGAATAAACTCCCTCCGGAACTAAGATCCATAACAAGTCCAACAGAATTCAGGTCTAAACTAAAAACTTACCTTTTTAAGTTGTCGTACCCTTAAATTAAATATACCAATCCTAAGAGAAAGTCCAGTTATATTCAATTTTTCAATTAAGTCCTAAACCCTGTATCTAAATTTCGCCAATAAACAATTAGATAATGTTAATTAAGTGTTAATCTCAAGTGACCTACCAGGTAAGTATTGTACTGTATATTTTCTCCATAAATAGTTAAGTAATAACACTGTAGAAATGTATTATAAGTTTGTACAGCGCCCTTGAGGTGTTTTTGCACAAAAACGGCGCTATAAAAGTCATCCAGGTATTATTATTATTATTATTATTATTATTATATGATTGATATGATGATACTAGCAACGGTGACGTAACCGCTACATATAGTTATGTACTACCTATGTAAAATTATAAAAACTGCATTATTTCGAATTACAAATTCCATTTCTATAGTGTTTACCTTTCACATAACCCGAATAGTTCAAAAATTCAGTTAGTGTTACAAATAATTTCATGATATAAACATTCAATTAATGTGACTTTTACAAAAAAAAATCTGATACTGAAATTCTTGCTTCTAAAAAAGTTAGGTTAGGAAAGATAACATAGTTTGCAAATTAAGCACAGTATTTTTAACGCACGAATAAATTACTTTCTTATTTTACTTAAAACGTGACATAAATTTGGATACCTATCATAGATAAATTAAACGTTTTTGACATAACGGTCAACAAAACACTTTTTCACACTCCGAAAGCGAGGATTACTGCCTATCAGAACGCGCCAATCAACATAGCGTCTCAACTGCTTAACTTTGCATTGACCATCGACATTTAATTTATTTTTTACATCGACATTTATCTCAACGTTACTTACTGTCGTCTGAAGACATTTCAACAACTATCTTTTGACATACGTCACAAAATAGTAAAACTATTCCCAACACCTTTTATATTTTTACATGTACCTCAAATTTGTGATTTTCTTCCGTAATATCCACTCGAGTGATTTTTGGTATATTATGCCATGTTTGCAAGAACGTTTTGAGCGATTGCTTGTCATAATGTGTCAAATTTATAGAACCTAACACTGTGGAGTAAACGGTGAAATCTAGTTGAATTCATTGTCTTTAAACCGCAGTAAGCAGTATTATGTTTCCATATTATTACTTTGAAGACTGGCATTAATTAAATATTAAGGTAAATCTACATATATGATCAATTTTTTTTTTTTTTTTATTAAAACACAAATAACTAATAAATTAAAACACAAATTAAAACACAAATAACTAAATAACTTTAAAGGGAAACTGTGAATCAGAATTTGCGGATCATTTATTAAATAACGACCATACTTTCGATATTAATTCAGGTTTTAAAATACTACATTCTGGTTACAAGGTATCTCAAATCAATAATTTTGAAATCTTAGAAATAAGAAAACAAGTGAATATGAAAGCAGATATTATTAATAAACAAAAAATTTTTATAAACCCCATTTTAAATATTTTCCCAATTACCCGGTCTTTCCCGTCTAATGACATTTTAATTCCTACTTTGAATAACCATCCCCCACTCTTACCCCTCCCCGCTCCTTCTACCTCTTCTTTCTAGACCTAATTTTAATTATAACTTTAGTATACTTGTGCTCCTGATGATGTGAACTTGGTTCACGAAACATGTTGAGATTTTGTATCGAAATAAAGTGATGTAAACTAAGTTATTTGTGTTTTAATAAAAAATAAATAATGCCATCACAAAGTGAAAAGCAGTTAGAAGAAGTTTTCTTCGAAAAATTATTATATGATCAATCACTCGAATGTTTTGGTGTATAAACGTTTTATTTATTTATTAATTAACGCCATTTTTCGGGGCTTTTACATATTAATACCAAGAAATATACATTATTTATTGTACATAACTGAATTGCTTCAAACAATATTTTATATTTGTTTAGAGATAAATTGAAAATGTCCTGACTTGGTATAATTCTGGGCAAATCGGAATACATATGGTAGTAAGTCCCAGAATTTCTGCACTGAAATAAATTTTGACTTCTAGTATTACGTTGTGGAATCCGGAAGTTTATCAATACTAGCAATATCGGACCATCAACTAAATCATTTAGAATTTAATATAGAAATATAATATTGAAGATAAAATTTTATATAGTTTTGTGGGGAACATGATTCAAAATAGCATCGACTCAACTAATTTTACTCTAATGATGACGTGCGAAAAATAACGAGATGGCTTTACGAAAAAAAATAATGGAAATTAAGTTCGAAGGTTTCTCAAAAATGTAAAAATTCAAAGCCGTATAAACGGCTAATACTAAACTTAGCCCACGTATTAAATAATGGACTTGGAGCGTTGTGTCCACCTTTTTGCGGTACATTTTTTTCATGAAAGTCGCTTACTCAATTTTGCATGAACCATTTAAATGTAAAACTATCGACCAATTTCGCGGTAGCTCAGGAAAGCCATTCACGGTTTTATTTTAAAATGTTATTTTTTGATTTTAATTAATAGGTATTAAATGCTTTACACAAGGTGGAGCAAAAGTAATCACCCTATTGTAAAACGTTATTACTTTTGCAAATGGAGACAAATATCAATTCGATTTTGATATTTATGAAGTTAACAAACGCAGAATACAAATCAACAAGACATGAATCGGTTTACTCCCCAAGAACACGGAACAATTGTTTCCATTTTTTTGCGCAACAATTCGTCGGTTGTGTTGGCGCAGCGTGAATTTCGTTGCAGATTTCCTGGCCGTCCGATACCAACTGGACAAACACTGCGGCGTTTGGCCACTCGCCTTGAAAAGACTGGGACAACACGAGATGTTCCCAAGGCTAGCCACCCTCGGAACAGCCGTTCTGCTGAGAATATCGCTGACGTTGCCCAAAATGTCGAAGATGAGCACGGAACATCGACCAGACGACATGCCACGCAATTGGGTATTAGCTGGCGGTTCTTACGCAGAATTTTGGTGAAAGATTTAAAGATGTTCTCTTACAAAATGCAGACAGTGCATCAGCTGTTAGCTGTTGACCGCCAAACGCGTTTAACCTACGCTCAAGCCATCCTGAATCTCAACGAAGAGGTGGACGATTTTTCATCGAAAATTATCATGAGCGATGAAGCTCATTTCCATCTTAGCGGTTACGTGAATAAACAAAATAATCATTTCTGGGGCAGCGAATATCCGTGTATCACCCACGAAGAGCCATTACACCCGCTCAGAGTTACTGCGTGATGTGCTGTTTACGCTGGAGGAGTCATCGGGCCTTTTTTTGAGAACGCTGCAGGCCAAACGACGACTGTGGACAGCTCGCGCTACAGAACTATGATTTTCGATTTTTTTCTTACTGTCGCCCAAAGTTCTGGCAAGAGTGAAGGAAAATACCATAAAACGGGCCCGTAAGGTCATCAACTCGGCGGCGGCCACTTTGTCGATATCATTTTTTTGACTTGATGGAATAAATTCTAATGGAATAAATAAACAAATTTCACAAGCAGTAACAAAGTTTATCATAAAAAAAATTACAGCAAAAGAACATCGGGTGATCACTTTTGTCCCACTCTGCATATTATATTTGTTTTAAAACCGGTATTTTTTAAACTATATTAGAGGAATATTTTAAAATTTTAGCCCTTGAAAATACATGTAAAGTGTTTAATATCTGAAAATATGTCTTTGCGAATTTGATCAAATATTTGTATTAACTTTCCTCATCGAAATTCTTTTATTCCAATATATAATATAAAAATGAAATTCTTATAATATTGCGTTCTTCATCATTTTCAAAAGTAAGTAATGAAGACATTAAAATACACATCGTGGTAATTAAACTTTTTTTTTGGCTGCGTTCTATAATAATAAAATATAACCGTTGCGTTGAATAGTTTTACATGGTGTCTGGAAACCAATGTATCCACGTCATATTTTGAGTCAATTTTGTGGTAATTTTTTATTTTATTTTAGATTTCGTTATCGAGTAAATCGAGTTCTTTTTTGTTTTTTATGACAAATTTTAGAAAATCTATCACAAGGGAGTTAATATCAAGTTCTTAAGATTTTTTCGAAATTTATTTTAACCATTTAGGTGACGAAAAAATTGAAAAACGGTTTTTTTTAAATGTTTTTTTTTATTCTTCATATTATGTAGATTCACCAGTATCCGGACACTGTGTATAATATTATAAATAAATCAATGGATTAAGGCCATTTTAGACATGCTAGTACGTTTTTTATACTTGCGAAAAATGGGCAATTAAACCGTTTTACAGGCATTTCGAAAGCCATGAATTTATTTCTATTGTTAACGAGCAATTTGTGGTGAATTTTCACCTGTAATTTAATAAACCTGCATCTTTTTCACGAAAAGTATATTTTTTATTGTAAATTTATATTTTTGGTAACTCATAACGCCACATATATTGTTTGTTTTACGGGTGTCCGGGGGTAAAATGTACCAACTTCGGGATTTATCTTTTTACTTTGTACATGACAGTACAATTACAGAAAAATAACCTTTTTTTTCCTTTTAGGCGTACTTTTCAGATAAAAGGGAAAAAACGGTCCGCCGTGTGTGACCAGCATTATTATTTTGCGTTGTTCTATACTAGCCAGTGTTGAATTTTAATGCAACTTGTTTGTAGTACTTGCCGTGCGTCGTGTCGATAACTTTTATTTTATTCACAAAGTAGATCTGATAATTACTTAATGTACGTAGCAGTTCCGGTCATTGAAAAATGATCGTTATAATGAAAACTTGTTAATTATGTGTATCCTTTTAGTGTGTATTTATTAAAACTTACTTAAAAGAACAACTTTCTTTAGCTTAAGCACGGGAAATCCCAGTTGGGAAAACATTATGATATTCAATTACATATGTACAAAAATAATATGTTATTTGAAAAAGATAAAGAGTGGTATTATTTGCTAAAAAGTATGTTCATGGTAACGCCACTATTGTTCTCTTATTATTTTGTATAACGTTATTCATTTTGTTTCTCTGCATTTGAATAAGTCAACTAGTTTCCAGAACGCATACCAGTGTAAATATTAAGAGCCGATAGAAGAGTAAATAGCCGGACGAAACAAATTATTATCCCTACAGAACAGCCCGAACTATAAAACTACATTATTCGTATAAACTCTTGGAGGAACCTTGCTAAACTTATTTTATTTGAACATCCACAAGTTTGTGCTGCAAAGCATAATCTCAACAGGGAGAATTACAAAACCTTTATGAATAAGGAACAATTATTATAAAGGAACAAGTATTATTATTATATCATCAAATAATAAATAAAATATATGTTTAGACGATCCTAAAGGACTGCACAAACTGAAAGCAACACTGTAGAAAAATAACTTTCATAAAACGATAAAATGGTTCTCTCGTATTAGAGCACCCAACAGAACCCACATATCAAACAATTTTTGCTTTCTAACACATATTTGTTTAACGATATAAAATTTTAAAAAAGTAGAACTATTCCCACGTAAGGATGCAAATTGGCTAATCTGAACAACCATCAACAACGTAAAAAATACTAACACACTTTAACAACGAGTGTATCGTATGATTCTCTTCAGCCAATTGCTGAAAATACTCACATGTAAAAAATATACTACAACCTTTTCATTTAAAGTGTATTTCAGCTGAACAATTTCAAATTATTTTTAACCCAAAATAATAGAAGACAAGTGGTTTCCGAGATAGCTACAAAATGCATAAATAATTCGTCATCCAATTTACCAGGCGCACAAGCTTGTTTTCAAATATACAATCCAACAAGACAAATTCAGCAAATCACTAACCAATTACTCGCGCAATCATTACTTATACCCACTACGAAAATTTACTACTCTTTAATTTAATTACATTACATAATTCCTTGCTAAGATTTGAAACCAATTTATTTAATTTTTTGGCATAAAATAAATTGCTTTTATTTTATCAAATTTTTACTAATGGTCGACTGCAAATAATTCGTGACTAGGTGTACTTACTGATTTTAAAAAATATATTCATTTCACCACACATTTTCTACCTGTTGAGTATTTTAGGTTCTAATTGAGTGTAATTGATTTAGAAAAATAATTTACATTCCAGACGAAATTTGCAAGATATTTTAAGGACATAATGAATGTTTAATTTTAACTATGTATAATTTTATATTAAGTACCTTATAATAAGTAGAAAATGTACTGTGAGTATCCAATCAAAAGTCTAGAATTTAAAAAAATTACGAAATTACGCAGGCGTGAGTTTTAAATATAAATATAACATCTGAATTATTACACACGCATGGAAAAAAAAAAATACACAAAGGTGATTTCAGTTGAAAATTGATTTTTATTGGAGAATACACACATACACAGTACACATAAATTAACAAGACATCATTAATTGGAGAATTCGTCATTCTGTTTCATAACCAGTTCTCACAGACTAACAACATAGCAGCCGGTAAAAAAATGGTAATATACCTTTTCAAATATTTTTTTACGTAAATTTAAGATAAAACATAAAAGCATGTACTTACCTATATAAAAAAATTATCTAATATGAAAATAAAATCTTATAAATAATTTCAAGAGAAACAAAGGAAATAAATAAATAAATTAGAAAATGTTGATAAAAGAAATGAGAAAGTCTATAAAGTTTTTTTTTTTTATTATTTAAATTTAAAAAAAAAGATTAAACCGATTGATAAAAAGATGTTTTATAGAATATAGAAATAAAATATTAAAACACATACAAACTTATACCAGTTATTTTATAAGATTATTTTATTTTCTTCAACACAGGTTAATCGTGGTAAGTACTTATTTATCTAAAATGTACCTATTTACGGTTAATCATGGTACGTACTTATCTAGAAATGCACATATTTACGGTTAATCATGGTACGTACTTATCTGGAAATGTACTTATTTACGGTGACATTTGAATTTAGTTAATAAAAAAATAAAAACTAAATGATAGAGTGAAACCTTTTTTTAAAACAGTGTTAAGAACTAATATATTCTTTAAAAAAGCTAGCCCCAATTCAAAAAGCCAATGTTCAACGCGGAGAGTAAAAAGGGATATAGAATTTCTTGACTTTGCATCGGTGATCAAAGCATTATGTATTTTTATAGCGATGAACCAGAAATAAGTGTATAAATTAAATATGTCGAAGTTGTGGTTTTTTATTATTTTTTATGGGAAAACAGCTTACAATTTTCTACTAAAAGTAATGCACATATCAAAAAATTAAATCAAAACTTCATTTTTAAAACCATCCCGTTGTAAATCTGTTAGTGTAATATTGGTATGTGAAATTCCACCCTTCGTAATTTAGTCCCGACACCTTCTGAGATTGATAAAAGATTATTATTTGGTCACGAGTTACAAGTATTATGTTGCCTATTTGATGGAACCATTTTTTCTTGGCGGAATTGACGCAACGGTTTCCCCTGTCACCTAAAATATAATATATAGTTAAATACCTAAAAGAAATGGCCGTATTTCATAACAATATGAAATTGTATTTTCCACGTCGAAAAGGAAAAGTTGCCTCTGGGAGGGAACGATATCGTGATTTGTGGGTTTGTATTTGGAAAGGAGCAGAGAAAAAGTTTCAGTAATGCTCGAATCAAACCTCTTGAGATTTTTTTGCATCAAAAAGAAATAAATTTTATGAAATAAGGGTCCAAGGGAGGCCCCACGCTGAGAACGGAGATCACTCAAGAAGAAGGGCTCATTTGTTTTTATGAAACCTTTATCGGATTCACTTGTTTATGTAACTTCTTTTTTATTTTCGCCTTTTTGAATTTGAAGCTTTTTATTTATTTTTGTAGGTAAGTACTTAGCTGTTTCCTTTTTGTTTGATGCATATCTTACATTCTGTGAAATTCACCATTTCTAATTAGTAGGTAGGTACCATACAAATATAATATATGGGACTTAATAACCTGTTTCGCCCTATTTAAATAATTATGTTTCTTGTGTACTATTGTGAAAACTGGAATTAACAACATGGTGTCTTTTCTAAATTAATAAGTTTAACTTCTCGGTATATTTATGTACTTTAAGACAAAATCTGACGCGGACTCATAAAGGTCGTTTTACTTGTTTTTTTTAAAGCGGTCATATATATAAAGCTGTGTTAGAAAGAAGCAACACCACGCTTTGTATTTGCATCTAAAAGTTTATGATACATTTTAAAAGAATTGTAATATATTCTAATAAATTGACAGCAAAATATCGCGTACTTGCGAAAGATTTGTTAACGTTTGTGATTTGTTTCCATGATTATTTTTTTATGAAACGAAAAAAAAGTTTAACTACAATAAACTTTAAAAAATGTTTGTGTAATTAAATATGTATTTAGTTTTGTGTAAGGCGTTACTACTAAAATTTTCAAGAAAAAAATTATGGGTAACCCACAAAAAAATCACACAAAATTATTGTCTTATAGAAATCAGGATTTTTATTTTACTCCAAATGCCGTTTGTAATATTAAGAATTAAAATAATTTTATTAAATGCTTTCAAAAACCGAATATCATTTTGGTATATATTTAAAAAAATAGCGCATCTATTTTAAAATTAATGTCATCCGGGAATATTTCAAAATAAACCCTAAATCTCAAAATACCCTAGGAGTTAAATTAAAATAAAATCACATTTCCATTATAGAAATGACTTTGAAAGCCTTCAAATAAGTTGTGTTTTTTTTAACAAAAATACTTTCCTTTATTCTATGACATCCCGCTAGTATGCCAACTTATTGGAGCCGGTGGAACTATTCCACGAAATAGGGAGGGAGGTATGGTGAAGAAAAAAGGGTCGGGATGTAAATTTATATCCGGTAACTTAGTACCTAAATGTAATCTGTTAAAAATAACATTCGATTTTGAAAGGGTCTTTCACCAGGATAATCTGAGAGTATATACATTTTAAACAATTTAAATATTTTTATTTACACAGCATTAAAATATAAATCAACTTTTCGCCCATAAAAAAGATTTGAACTTGTGACTTCCGTTTTTAAATACAAGAAAATTCTAACCAAAACAAAAAAAAATTCTAACATACTTGTGGCTCTTGTGACTTATAAATTTTTAAATCCGTCAGTAGGTAGGACACATTATTTTTTCTTTAAAACAAGGTTGATATTGTAAGAAATTTTAAAGAAAAGTTTTTTTAAAAACAGAGTCAAGCATAAAAACATGTGTGAACATTTCCATGGGGGTAACAAAATGTTACATTGTTCAGCAACTGAAAATAAATTTGTTAGGCTTTGTTGTCCGCTTCTGTAAGCTTTTGTTCTCTAGAAAGTACATAGAGCCTTTCTAGTTAGGGCGAAACAGCTGTCGCCCTAATAGGCCAAATCCCAAAATGCTAGTTCAGTGCCTGTCAAACTTTACAACCCTAAGTCTTTTATTGACCTTGACCTTTTCTGTAATTCTAGCCTATTGTGATACCTAATTATTATTTAATGTAAAGCCCTCATCATTATTACATTATTAAAAATATGAACAACATCGGTCTCCACCGTGGTCGAGAGGTAGGGGTCTAACGCGTCAACACGTTGCTCCGGAGTCGCAGTCTCGCGCTCCGAAAGCTGGATAATCATCATAAAATCCTATCTTTTTAACAAGGCGATATAAACTCCTGGCCGAACTTCTCAGCGAAATTAACTCGTACACACATGTTTTAACGTACACATTGCACGTGGACAATAGGGTGTATCGATTTTTAACTTTTTTTTTGTTTTCAAATTCCAAGTTAAAATAATGTTGCTACTAGGTACCACAACTTACCACAAAAAGTTTTGGATTTTTAAAAAAATGTTTAGGTCTCCCGCACAAGGCCTAAAGTTTTAATTTTTATCAAAAAATATAAAAAAAATTTAAAATTAAAAAAAATAAAATTGTAACTTTTGTGTTTATTCCAAGTAAAAAATCATTAATATTACTATTACAATTAATTCCGGTGGTTTAAACTTAAAAAAAACATGGTTCATATATGTACACGAAATTACAAAATTTCATAAAAATTACCAAATTTTAGGGCTTGTGCGGGAGACCTACAATTCATTTTTTTATAAAAAAAATCGTTTCTTACTTATTTTTATGCCCTAATATTACTGTTTTTTAACTTGGAATAAACACAAGAGTTACGATTTTAAATATTTAAATTATAAAAAAATTTGATATTTTTTGAAAAAAATTAAAACTTTAGGCCTTGTGCGGGAGACCTAAACATTTTTTTTTAAATCCAAATCTTTTTGTGGTAAGTTGTGGTACCTAGTAGCAACTTTTTTTCAACTTGGAATTTGAAAACAAAAAAAAAGTTAAAAATCGATACACCCTAGTGGACAATGGCCGCCTACACTACGCTCAGCGATTAAAGAACCATGTAAGCTTGACCATCCTATCCCCTTTCCGTGTGCTTTCATAAACTCAGTGCCGATTTCCTAACTAAGTTCAATCTCTCTTTCTGAATTTAAGTTTAAGTCCTTTTGTACCGGAATTGAGCTTCCGGAGCATGGGACCGTAACTCAGGAGCAACATGTTGACGCGCTGAGGTGAGGATTTTGAAAGAGGGCGGGGCCAGCGAGTGATGGCTGACGGCGTAGGCGATTAGTTCCGTGCCCGCCCGCGTGGCAAACGCAAGAACTAGCATGTGGCGAGTTTGACTATTATGATTATTTACTACAATTTTACATTATATTTCAATACTAGGTAGTATTATAGACTAAACATTGCCACGCACTTAGAAGATTGAGTTGGAGTTGCATTGTTTTTATCTTAGTGTACCTGCAACAGCACGATACAAACCTCATGCCTCTGTATGATTTCAATTATTTTAAGATGTGTTTTAGATATGTTTTACTGCTCAGTAATTCAAGTGGGATAGACGATCTTCAAACGACTCTTCCATCCCACTATCATTACGTATATTCACTTACGGAAACTGAAATAAAATCATCTGAACTTTGACTCACTAACTACAAAATTTTTCACTGTGACAGAATTGCTAGATCAAGTTTGAAGTCAAGAGGTGGAGGTGTTTTAATAGCACTTTAACGAAAGTACTCATCTAGAAAGTTACAGACGAAAAACAATAACAATAAACATTTATTTGCCCAAATCTCTACTGAACTGGAAAAAACATTTTGCATTTGGTTAGGAATAGAAAGAAAACTGAAAATGTTCTTAAATAAATTACGTAAAAATATTCAATTCACACTAGAAATAGTTGTAGATAAGAGTTTAAATTTCTTACATCTAAATTTAAAATTAAGGTGAACTAAAATTTAATATTTACACCGATATTGTTATAGATAATTCATCGAATCATCCTTTTTATAAAAAAATCGCTGCATTTCACTCTATGATTAATAGATTAATTACTATTCCTTTTCAGTTCAAAATTATACTTTAGAATTAAATCTCACTAAACAAATAGCATTTAATAACGGTTATTCTAATAAATTGATAGTTGAAATACTAAATAAAAAAAAAAATTAAACATAATCTCTTCACACGGTATATTTACCCTATTTCTAAAGATAGAAATAAACATTGGCGTAGAATTCTATTTGTTGATAACGATTCTTCCAAAATTATAAATAAAAACATTCCTGGTACAATTAGCGTTTTACACTAATAACAAAATGAAGAAATATATTTTTAATAATAAAAGATAGTGATAATCAAACAAAAAAATCAGGAGTTGACTAACTCAATTGTGATGATTGTAATTTCCTTTACAAAGGTAGAACCAATAGAAACTTTGAAGTCAGAACTAAAAACATCTCAGAGCTCTAAATGGAAATAGTGAATCTGAGTTTGCACATGATCTTTTGGATAATGATCACACTTTTGATAATAATTCAGGTCTAAAAATACTTCACACAGGATATAAAGCATCGCAAATAAATAATTTTGAATTTTTAGAAATTAGAAAACATGTCAATATAAAATCAGATATAATTAATAAGCAAAAAAAATTACAAACTCTCTTTTACATATTTTCCCACTCAACTGGTATTTCCCGTCGATAACGATATTGTTATTTCTAATTCTGATAAACTTCGCCCACTCTTACCCCTCTCCCCTCCTTCCACTTCTTCTTTTCAATTGTAATCTATATTTAATTTTTGACTTCAGTGTTTACTTCCTCCTGATGAGGTGAACTTCGTTCATGAAACATGTAGAGGTTGTATATAATAAAGTGATGTAAAGAAAGTTATTTGTGTTTTAATAAAATAAATAATGCCATCACAAAGTGATAAGCTTCCAGAAGAAATTTTCTTCGAAAAATTAAAAAAAAAACATTTATTTTTTGGAATAACTTTATTGAGTAAAACCTCAAATTGTAATATTTAATTATTGAAGACAATATTCGCGACTTCTAAACGAAAATCTGAAACAGAAAAATCAGAAAAGGATACGGTCACATCTAGGACTCGAACCCAGTGAAAAAATGAAGACATTGTTGGTAGTTATTATTCGAAGTAAGAACAGTTAAAAGTAACTGAAGCGGATAGGGTCCCACTAGCTCAGTGGCAGAGCGGTGCCCCGGCAAGGCAAGGGTCTTGGGTTCGAGTCCTAGATGTGACCGTATCGTTTCTGATTTTTCTGTTTCAGATTTTCGTTTAGTAATCGCTAATATTGTCTTCAATAATTAAAAAAAAATATATTGGTACCACATGCCTACCACCACTTTCCGATATTCAAACATATAGAAACCATTGCAAAGACGTTGAAAATCTCTTGTCAAAATACCCAAACTCAAAAATTGTTATTCTTGGAGACTACAACCTTCCAAATCCAAAATGGGAATCCAACAACAGCGGCTACATCACGAACGAAAGCAAAAATGACTGGGCACGAGAAATCTTGGACAAAGAAAATTTTTTAAACCTGTAACAGCAAAATTTTATTTTTAACAATAATGACCTCTTACTAGACTTGGTACTATCAAATATTCCTAAAATATCTGTAGAACTATCTAATGATCCACTCCTACCTACCGACATCACCATCCTCCCCTATACACGAAATTAAACATACTATGTGATAACGATACCAAACCTGAACAAAAAATTCTGAACTTTAAACGAGCAGACTTTGACTCAATTAACTGCCATCTCTCAAATAAAGACTAGTCATTTTTGTCCGATGAAAACATTGGTAAACTTTTAGACATACTTCATTAAACATTTTCTAACACTATTGAATCCTATGTACCTTTTTACACACTGAAAAACTATACCTACCCAGTTTGGTTTTCATCTGAGCTAACTGCTTCTCTTCAGCAAAAAAACAGTCAACGAGAAACAGAACAAACAAGAAAGCAAATCCATAGCTGCTTACATAAACTTTAGGGAAACTAGTAAAGAATGTAAAGATGTTTCCAAAAAATGCTACAAAATGTACATACCTAACTACCATCGAGAATAATCTCTTTAAATCCAAAAACCTCTGGAAATTTCTTAAAAAAATAAACAATGAAAACACGGATTACCCATCAATAATCCAAATGAATCGAAAAATTATCCATTATCCAATGAATCACTGCTAACAATACACAGGACATTGTATACCTTTTTACAGACTTCTTAAAAAACCTATAGGATGATGAAACCCCAGATGATGAAATACCCGAATACAAATTTAGTAATACCACACACTTAACAAATTGCCATATCACACAAAAATCTTGCGAATAGAAATTACTTTCCTTAGACACTGACAAATCTGCTGGCCCAGATAACATTCCACCAATACTACTTAAAAAATGCTCCAATGAATTATCTAAACCACTTACAGTACCTTACTATTCAACCGACTTCATTACACATATCCTCAAAAAAGGAGACGACACTGACGTAGCCAATTATCGCCCCATTTGTATACAGACTTAATACTTCCTAAGCTGCTAATCATTGGCCCCTGATGAAATCTATCCCAAATTAATAAAACTAATTTATCAAAAACAAAACGGTTTTATCAAAGGTAGACCAACTGCCACTTACTTAACAATATTTCAAAACTTTATATTAGAATCTTTTGCAGAAAAATAAACAAGTCGACTGCATATATACAGACTTTTCGAAGGCATTCAACAAAGTATCCCACAAACTACTAACCCGAAAACTATTTGCCCTAGAAATAAGAGATAGCATGCTAAAATGGTTTACTAGCTATTTATCAAATCGTAAACTGTAAAAATAAAATCTTTGTCATTTCTTTGCCTCTAGTGGCCTACCGCAAGGTGGTTACCTTGGTCCGGTTTTGTTCCTTATTTTCATACTATATCTAATTAGAAGCATAAATGAAAACAACTCAGTACTTTGTTCTCCCTCTTACAAAAATCACATTAAAACATTGAGCGAATACAATAAGCATCTCTACGTTTTATAAATTTTAAATTAAATATTCCACTAGAAGTTTTACAATATCATTTCTTATTAAATACTCTAAAAATACACACATTGGAAGACAGTCGTAAAATAAACGACTTATTTTTTTATTCAAAATTTTAATTTCTAAATTCAACTGTTGCTAACTAATTCATTTAGAGTCATTCATTCATAATAGACATCAAAATAAAGTTTTTTGTTTACAGGTGAAAAAAAATATAATAAGCAGTAATATTGTTGATTGAAGTACTATTACATATTAAATTATTTGGCGGGGTGGAAATAAGCCGACGTGGCTCAATGGTCCAGAGCGTTTGACCGGACATCTGAAGGGGCGGGTTCAATTCCCGTCGGCAGAATTCATCTTTACTCGGGAGATATTTTCAATTTGCATTGATATTGCAGGCGACTAATTATTGCTTTTAATAATTTATTATTTATTATTCATTTTCATCTGAAGCCGTAATTCGGAATCAGTGGTTTTATTCACAATTAAACTCACTTGAACCTTGTGCGGTTATATTTTTTTTTTACCTGAAATTGTAGTTAACTATGATAAAAGATAAGTTGAAATTTCTATGGCGTAATAATTATTTTTGTAAACACTGGGTCGTTCCTGACCCATCACAGAAGTCGGCGAATCACAAACTCCTAAAAGTGTTGGATTTATTTGTTGTTTAAATCAATATTGAAATTATGTTGTGACCACATGGAAGAATAACCCATATTATCTACTTACAATATTTATATTTTTTTTAATAATCCGTAGGTTTTTATCCTAATATTTTTTTTCTATTCCGCATAGTTTGAGCATCACTTTCGAGTTCCACAGCGTGACCGATAACAATACGGGTGATCATTAGGCCCGACATGCGGTACTGCTGTGTCGCCCTTGTTCCCATGTCCGGCCGCCCAACAAACACCTCGCCCAAATATGCTCGATATCCCGTCCTATCCCAAACCCTACACACAACACTCTACCCTTTCCGTCTCCACCCGCGGCGACGTCTGTGCTCCTGGTAATTTGCATTGTTAATGACAGATTTGCTTTTTTTTTGTTAAAACATTGACCTGACTCGCGTTTTGGGGATTATATTGAGCGTTACCGAAGCGGGAATCAAGGAGATATTTTGTTAGCATATTTTTAATTTTAATACTCAAAAGTTCATAAATCACCTATTTTGATAGTAATAATATGGGTGTTGCCCACAAACACAGTTAACATAAGTGAATAATTTGAGAAAGTTATCAGTTTTGTTTAACGTTAAAAGTTGTCCGTTAATGTTTGAATAAAACTTTAAATCTCTCTGAGTCAAAGCCAAAAGCAATACCATAATGCCAGTACCACAATACCATAATGTTTGCTTCTATTCTATTCAACCGCGGTAATTAAAAACACTATATCTTCCTTGAGTCTTGCAAGGAAAGAACTGTGTTTTTTTTACTTACCACGGCAATACTGATCTATGTTTTACGCCCAATATTAAATAAACCTTTAAAAAATTAAATAAAACTAACCGTTTTTAAAAGAGTTCTGTATTTAGAAAGCTCACTAAATTAATAAAGAAACCACACTGTCAAAAAATGATTACGAAAATTTATTTTAAATTAATTTTACGAACACTTTTATATATTTTCAAAACATTTTCATCCTTAAACGCCTGTTAACCTCAAAGGAAAAGAGAGGAAAATAATTTGGAAATTCCTCTATTTTCCGACCCAAGAGATACCCATTGAAAGGGAGACTGTTTACGCATCTGAGTGGTGCCTTTCAATATTGTTTATTGAAAACGTTCTCAGATTATTAATAAGGCTTGTAGGTATATAGATACTCTCAGTTACTTAAGGACGGAGCCATTGAATTACGGTAAACAAGAGGTGTTTTAGGCAATTTATCTTTATGCGCGAGCGAGTTATTAAAATGAAAAATATATTGAATAATTAATAAATAATATATTGATAAAATATATTGAAAATTTATAATTATTATTGAAATACGTGTTATATTGAAACAATTTACTTTTTTGTTTAAGAACTATTACCAATTATATAAAAAAATAAAAACAATTATAATAATATATACAGAAACACGAATGAAGCAATGACAAATAGAACAAAATTTCCATTAGGAAGATAAGGTCGAGAGAAAACTTCATTCGGCTTTTGATGATTTGAATGAAATCAAAGAAAATATAGAAAATTAATAAGTTGCGTAAAAGACTGAGAAAATTGATTTCAAACAACACAGATTTTGTACCAAAATAATCAATGCTATGACTTGATTTGACATTATGCAAAGGCGAATAAAAGTTTCCGAAATTAGTAGAGTCCTTTATTCTATCATTGTTATTCCTTTAACTATTTATGAACATAACCTATAACGAAATAGGTTAACTAATAACACAGTTACTAAATTCAAAAATAAAATATTCCAAGTTTTTCTTACGATTTTCTATTGAAGGCTGGTTAAAAGTTTCTCGTATTTCTCCTGCCCTAATAATAACATATATTTTCAAGAGTTCTCTTGTCCCAAAAATCAACCGTGTATCGAAAAACTATACACTATTTCACAAGTCAAGAGTTTTTTTTATCATATTTCTCGGAAATACAGAACAGTGGTCGTATTGTAATCATTGCATGGTGTCTAATATTCATGAATAAGGCAAAATTATTTTCGCTTTTAAAAATATCTATCAAACAATAATGCGGCCAATTTTCATCCCTTACCATCGTGGGGTGTTCCGGGCATTTTATATTAGTTTACTCAAGCTTGCCGGATAAACAGGTTTTACAAAGTTTTAAGGCTCGGGTTTCAAAGAAGTTTAATTCATGTTATATTAATAGGCTTCAAAGTACCCTTAGATCGTTAGTGATTATAAGTCTTTATTTAAGATGGTTTTAGATTGAAATTAAAGCTGGATTGAAGAAAACCTTGCTTTGCCTAACATATCGTTAAACTTACCCATACGAACATTATGTATAATCTAACGTAAGCATTAAAATATAATAAGAACTTATTTGGTAGGTAAACAAAAGCTTCGGCAAGATCAGCCGAATCTTTTAAATTTAACAGAGGCCTGTACTCCACTTTTACCCCTGATGCTACGCCGTTTAGAGGGAACTGCAAGCTAGTGGTCGAGTGTTCCAAAGCGTTGGGTTCGCACCCGGGGTAACGATGGTTAAATTCGAAGTAAGATTAAATTAATTCATTGATAAATTATTGCAGACAATATAAGAAAATTTAAAACAGACAGATCTGAAAAAGTTACGTTCGCGTCTAGGACTTGAACCCATTGCCTTTGTCTTACCGGAACGCTGCTCCACCAACTGAGCTGATGGAACCCCATTTCCTACGATCCTATTTTACTGTATTTTAATTCAAATAAGAACTACAAAATTTGACAGAATACAAAAATATAATATACAGAAATAGAGATGATAAATATCAGTAGGTACATCAAATACTTTTCAAGTTACTTTGTAGTTAAATTTTATTGTAGAATTTGCATAATGGAGTTCAGCAAGTTTATAATTTTATTTATTTATCTTTTTACTCCCGTTTTAAATAGACTTTAACATTTGTATAATTTATACAATATATTCACAAACGTAAACGAAAAAACAATAATGATTGTTTATTTCATTTTATAAGACTTGATAAAAATTTATTTCTCACATCCGGAGTTAAGTCCACAATTTAACTATATAAAGCAGATTGTTATGGATTATATATATTATATTACTATTGTTATAGATAATTCATTAAATCATCCTTTTTCTCGAAAAATCGTGGCATTCCACTTTATGATTAATAGATTAATTACTATTCCTTTGTCAGTTCAAAATTATACTTTAGAATTAAATCTCATTAAACAAATAGCATTTAATAACGGTTATTCTAATAAATTGATAGTTGAAATACTAAATAAAAAAAAATTAAACATAATCTCTTCACACGGTATATTTACCCTATTTCTAAAGATAGAAATAAACATTGGAGTAGAATTTTATTTGTTAATAATGAAACTTCCATAATTATAAAAAAAAACATTCCTGATACTATTCAACCGGCATTTTACACCAATAACAAAATGAAGAAATATATTCATAATAATAAAGATAGCGATAAGCTAGCTAAAAAATCAGGAGTTTATAAACTCAATTGCAATGATTGCATTTTCTTTTACATGGGTAGGACGAATAGAAACTTTGAAGTTAGAACTAAAAAACATCTCAGAGCTCTAAACGGAAATTGTGAATCCGAGTTTGCAGAACATTTTTAAAATAACGATCACACATTTGATAAAAACTTGGGTCTTAAAGTACTGCACAGGATATAAAGCTTCGCAAATAAATAATTTAGAAATTTTAGAAATTAGAAAACATGTAAATAAAAAAGAAGACTTAATTAATAAGCAAAAAAAAATTATAAACCCACTTTTAAATATTTTCCCACTAAACTGGTCTTTCCCGTCTAACAATATTGTAATTCCCAATTCTGAAAAACTCCGCCCACTATTACCCCTCCCCACTTCTTCCACTGTTCAATTGCTTGCTCCTGATGAGGTGAACATTATTCATGAAACATATAGAGGTTATATATATATATATATATTTTAAAGTGATGTAAACAAAGTTATTTGTGTATTATTCTAATAAATAATGACATCACAAAGTGGTAAGCTTTCAGGAGAAATTTTCTTTGAAAAATTAATATAAAACATCTCTGTTTGAAGATAAAAAACGTATTAAACCCAACTGATAATGCAATATTATTTAACTAAATAAATGTTTTTTTAATGTGAATACCGCACAAGAGTCCCAACTGCTCCTAATCGTCTGGAGCCAGTGAGACTACGACATCTCCAAGTGGGGAGGTGAATGAAATAGGGAAAGAGGAATGTGGGGGAGTACATGCTTTTATTTATATAAAATTTACGGGGATTTGAAGTCGCGACCTTTGGTTTGCTAGTCGAGAGCCTTACCCTCGACCACGAAGGCCGTCAAAAATATCCCTTCAACGTCGGTGCTTATTTTTCTCAAATTAATTAAAAAAATTGTCACCCTCGTGTAAAAAAGTAACCAATGTAAGATCCCCTGGACGTATGAAAAAGTGAATAATTAAAAATAAGATTAATTCAAATGCTCAAATTTCTTCAAAAACGTTCCTATAAAAATCCTTTTAAAGAGGCTCAGCGCAGGCAGGTACTTATGTTTGCCCGTCCATTAGTTTACGAAATCAGATCACGACCAATCTCTTAAAAGAGCAGTAAAAATACGAAGTATATAAAGTATTTTTATTTGATTATTTTGTTATTGCCAATGTAAAAATAAGTCGTGGATGACAGAGGAAGACATGGGACGTTTAAGTAAATACTAGAGTCAGAATAACAGAAATCATGTGACAGACGATGAATCCCAGAAACCTTTTGTTGGATAACCAACAGTTCTGCCATAGTGCCACCCAAAAATGGTACGCTACGTTTGGTGACTTATCAGTTCCCAGGTTCATCGGGTGAGGTTTGTCCAGGTGTTAGCGGCGGATGCATCTGTTCACAAGCTGCATGGCGGGTCAGATAGGAAGAGGCTGATTTGGGGAGACTCTTTGACCTCTCCGGCTGGTCTCTCTTAACCCATCGTCTTACATCGTAGCACTTACCCCTAGATTCTTATCTACCCCTCATACATTTACTTTCACAGAACTTTTTCTCCTTCCTTTCTTTAAAAAGACCCTCCACACAGCATCCCAAAATACATCATAGGCCCTGAGGGATTTTTTTCTCTGGACCTCCTGTGTGGGTTAATTTAAAAAAACTTCCAAAGACAAAGTATCGAAAAATCACTAGAGAAAAGTAATCTTTGGAGCTTAATTATTAGAAAGTTTTTTTTCAAAATCATTATTCAAAGTTTCCAGAGTAATTAATCACTCTTGAGCTTGCAAATTGATGGTGAAAATAATTAGCGGCGTTTGTCAGAGAATTTTACAGCAGGTAATTCACCTACGTATGTTGGTGATGCTTTAATTTTTTTTTAAAGTTTCTGAACGTCAACGTAAATATGAGTAGCAAGCCTCAACACAGACTTGTCCTAGTGAGGTTAAACGTAAAGAAACAGTAAATAAAATAGGTCGCTTCCCACTATTTTAAGATGCCAAAGTTGCATTTGCTTCAGACGGTTGGGAGTAGTTGGGGCTCTTGTGTTGAATTCATTATTATTACGGCCCTAGTTATAATAACCGCGTTTGCGTATTTTAACATGAACCTTATTGTAAAATGCATCTTATAGTGGCAAGTATAAAATCTAATAAACAAAAAAAGATTTCATATTTCGTTTGGATTTGTTAGTATTATCTTCTTCTTCAATGATATTTTTGTTGATTGCATTATGTTTTCCTTGGTTGATATATCGACAACAATACGGAGAGTGCACACGCATTATTTTTATCCTAACAAAATCATCTAAAGCAGTCATAAAAAGTATTAAATTCAAAGTGTTTCACCTAATTATATTAAATTAACACTGGCTTAAAGTTTACTAATTGTCAGAAAAGTATATAGTGCATTAAAAGTGTATAAAACAAGGATTAGTGTAATCAAGTGACAGTTGTTATAAGCCCCCCGCGCCCGCACCTACACCGCCCGCGCCGCCAGCGGTAGTACTTACACGCCCTACCAAAAATCCAGGGAATCACAACTGTTTAAAAAAAATAAATAAAAAAAAAAAAAAAATATATATATATATATATATATATATATATATATATATATATATATATATATATATAACAATGGCTCTGAGTGATAAAGCTTCGCAGTACATTACCAAAGTAAATGCGATAATCAGTGGATTGATCTCAATCGTTCATGAGCCTAGCAATAAATTCTCTAAGGAAAATATCGTAAAAATAATACCAAAAACAACCGAACTTATGACTACGATTGCAGAATTGGTAGTCGATTTTGGAGTAATGCAAGGAGAATTAAATTCAATGAAAAATAATACGCAACTCAGCAGGTCCAACCCGATTGACATTAATATGGGTGATATTGTCACCGAAATGGAAGATAGGGCCATCAGATCTAACAACGTCATATTATATAACGTTCCCGAGAGCTTGTCTGATGAAAAGGCAGTCATCATTACGGAAGATAGAGACAAAGTTTCTTCGACTATAAAAGCTATCGACCCGTCATTAGATCTAATCAACGTCAAAGTATTCCGACTGGGTGCCAAGAAAATTGCCAACAAAAATCGTCCAATTAAATTGGAATTTACAAACAATATCGCACCGAGAACTCTCCTACGTAATAGCACCAAATTTAAAGACGGAATCAAAGCAAGTAACGACTTAACCATCCTCCAAAGGAATCAATTGGTGGAGCTTAGAAAGCAGTTATTGTTCCGTCAAGAGAATGGTGAACCAAACCTTACCATAAAGTATATAAACTCCAAACCAACTATTGTTACAACCCTTCCAAAAAACGACACAATGTAAACAAACTGAAGTGCTATTACCAAAATGTCAGAGGCATGAAAACTAAACTTAAGGACTTTAAAATACATGCTCCAACACTGCCACATGACATCCTCATTCTTACGGAAACCTGGCTGGAACCATCCATCAACTCTGCTGAGCTTGGTCTACCCCACCATCATATTTACCGGTCTGACAGAAGTCAACAAACCAGCGCTAAATCTAGAGGCGGTGGCGTCATGATAGCTGTCAACAAGATACATCCTTCAAAACTTCTGAAAACCAAAAATTCTAATGTGGAGCAAGTTTACATTTTACTAAACGGCAAAAATCAAAAAAATATCATAGGCAGTGTTTATATTCCGCCATCATCAGATTTAAGTGTATACAAAAGTCATTTCAAGGATATTGAACGACTGTCGTTTAAATTTCCAAATAGTAAAATCACTATCATCGGTGATTACAATTTACCAAAAATCAACTGGGGTACCCGCGACAATTCTACATTATCTCAAAACTCTAGCTTAACTGACACAGAAAAAGAAATAGTTGAATTATGTGATTTCCTTAACCTAGTTCAATTAAACAATGTAAAAAATGACAATAATAGATTACTAGATATTGTTCTTTGCACCGACTTGTCAACTGCGGTTGAAAAGTCACTCGATTCAGTTCTTCCCCCTGATTTTCATCACCCACCTTTAGATATTACTGTATTTTGTAACCCTATAAAATGCCAAATTAAAAACCAGACACAATATCCTAACTTTAATAAAGCCAATTATGTTGCAATACGCGATTATCTATACAACACTGACTGGTCTACACTAGAAGGAGGTAATCTCGATGAGAATATTAAAGCCTTTTACGATCATCTATATAAAACCATAGAAAACTTTGTCCCAATTAGTTATAAACTATCTTCAAATTTCCCTCGCTGGTTTAGCAAGGACCTCATTAACATAGTAATTGAGAAGAAAAAAGCGCATAAAATTTACAAAGAAACAACAAATCTTTCTGATTTTATAATTTTCAGCAAGCTGCGAAAAGATTGTAATAAATTATCAAACATTTGTTATAATAATTACATTAAGAATGTGGAATTTTCGATTGGTAACAATGTAAAACATTTTTTCAACTACTGTAAAGCTCAAAATAACAACAACCTTGGCATACCTGAAACTATGCACTATAAACTGAAAACTTCCTGTAAAATCAAAGATATTGTCAATTTGTTTGCAGATTTTTTTAAGGATGTATATGAAACAGATATCCCTGATGAAGACATTCCAAACTTTGAGTCCGACATAAATTTACAACTATCTCAGATACATATTGAGATTAAAGAAATTGCAGCATGTATCAAACTACTGGAACCTAAATCGTGCTCAGGGCCAGATAAAATTCCCCCCGTATTTCTAAAAAACTGTGGGAGTAGTGTCTCTTACCCTCTGTACCTACTATTTAATCAATCACTTTTAACAGGCAAGTTCCCACAAATATGGAAAAATAGCTTTCTCACTCCAATATTTAAAAGCGGAGACAAGTCTTTAGTTGAAAATTACAGACAAATATGCATACAATCGTCAATACCAAAAATTTTTGAAAAGTTAATTCTCCAAAAAATATGTTCTTGCATAAAATTTAATATCTCATCATTTCAACATGGTTTTATCTCTGGACGATCTACCTTAACTAACCTTACACTGTATGAACATTTTATCTCTGGTGCTCTTGCTAATAGAGAACAAGTTGATTCAATTTACACGGATTTTAGTAAAGCCTTTGATAAGGTTTGCATTAAAATTCTTATAAATAAATTGTCTAAATTAGGAATAAGTGGTAATTTATTATGTTGGATTAAGAATTATTTATCAAAACGTGTACTAACTGTCTGTATTAAAGAACACCTGTCTTATGAATTTGAAGCCACTAGTGGTGTGCCTCAGGGTTCGCACCTTGGTCCAATATTGTTTATACTATTCATAAACGATGTCACTTCCATATTCACTGATGTTAACATATTATTATTTGCTGATGACATGAAAATATATAAAATCATAAAAAATATATACGACTGCTTGTCCCTCCAATCCAATTTTATAAAATTCGTAGAATGGTGTACCATTAACAAACTTACACTTAACATAAAAAAATGTCAAATCATGAGTTTCTATAGAATTAAAAACCCTATCAAATATAGTTACTCTTTTAACAATCACAGTTTATTGTCAGTACCTGTAATAAGGGACCTTGGAATAACCTTCGACTCTAAACTACTATTTACCAATCACATTGATATAATAACTGGTAAAGCAATGAAAATTCTGGGCTTCATTGTAAGAATTTGTAAAGATTTTAAAAATATCCAAACATTTAAAATACTATATACAACTCTGGTTAGGAGTCATTTAGAATACAATTCCCCCATATGGAACCCTTTCTACAAAAGCCATGCAAACTCCATTGAAAGAATCCAACGCAAATTTCTCAGATCAATTAATTTCAAATTAGGTATTCCCGCGGTTGACATAAACTATGAATCTTTATTACAAAAAATGAGACTCTTATCGTTAAAAGATAGAAGAATACTCAATGATCTTATTTTTTTATTTAAAATAAACAATAACTGGTTTGACTCCCCTGAATTGGTCTCATTAATAAATTACCATGTACCTAGTAGACCGACTCGACTCAAAACACCTTTCCACTGTGACAATACTATGACGAACGCAGAACAAAACTCAACTATAAATCGCTTACATATTTTAGGCAATGAATATGCTAATATTGATCACGCTGCCGGTAATCTGTCTTCATACAAAAGATGCGTTAAACTAAATTTGTTTGCTAGTACAACGTAAATACATCATGTAAACATAATATGCCTACCAGTACTTCTAAAACCATTAATGCACTAGAAATCATAAGTACTTGTACAATTTATCATATCAGTTAACATAATCCAGGATTTATTACTTTTTATATTTAAATCTTTGTCGGTACCTTGAGATAGGTATCTTATTGGTACATTTTATTGTTTTATTTCAATCTTTAAATTTTTATTTTTACTTTTTCCTAATAATTTATGTTTTGTACTCTAATACTTTATATTTTAAACTATTCACTTTACAATTTACTTTTATACATTATAGTTTTTATACACTACTTATTACCTTACTTTTTACCTATTTTCTTAAATTTTACTAACATATATACTGTTATTCTTCATGTTGTTGTACTATTATAAGTATATCAATTATGTTAATGGCATGTGTTGTGCCGTATATGTGTAAATAAATAAATAAATATATTTGTTAGTTTTATCTTCTTCTTCAATGATATATTTTTAAGTATTTTCTTCTTCTACAATGATATATTTGTGAGTATTATCTTCTTCTACAATGATGTTTTTGTTAGTATTATCTTTTTCTTCAATGGTATATTTGTTAGTATTATCTTTTTCTTCAATGATATATGTTAAAATATTATCTTCTTCTACAATGATGTTTTTGTTAGTATTATTTTCTTCTTCAATGGTATATTTGTTAGTATTATCTTCTTCTTTAATTATATATTTGTTAGTATTATCTTCTTCTTTAATGATATATTAATGTAATATTATGATGATGATGATTAGTAATGATTATTAATGTAATAATAAAATCTGACATATTTTCTTCGCATAAAGTAGAATTTCAACTTAATCCACCGTTAAAAAAATATGTAGTTCCCATCAATCCTTCCATCCTTAGAAATCTCATCCCCGTTCAACGAAAAGGTTTTACTAAGAAGGTTTTGTAAGGAAGCAGAAGGCGCTAAATAGGAGGTGTGCCGCATTGAAAATAAACTTATACAAAACGAAAATGTGATTCACTCTCTAAGGCGCCCCTTTATTTACAGCGGACTTTTGTACTTTGCGTCCCAGATGAATCATTCATAAAGCTCAAAGGCTTTTAGTGCGAATGAAGATAGTCTTTTTATACGTTTTTTTAGTATAATACAATTACTACCTTAACGCATTTAAAATAATATATTTCTTACATAAAAATATTTTTTTTAATGTGACATTTTTTTCTTATTCTTTAGTTCTTAATACATTGTGTGATGTTGTTAAATTGTCAAGTTGTCAAAGTTGCTGGGAATTTTTTTTCTTTTCCTTTGGTTCTCAATCTATCGTGTGATGTTGTCTTTTGGCTTTGTGAGTAATCACGGCAAGGTAAGAAATATCTGATGGTTAAAATTGATTTCAAATAGATGTTTTTTAAAATAATATAAAAGTATCCCCAATGCAATTGATTTACTGTAAAATTTATTGAAACACCCGGCATCTCGTCTATCAGAGACAGATTGGGCCCATATGGTGATGGTGTAATCGATAGATTACACCATCACCATATGGGAAACGGTATTCAAAAAGATGTTATTTATTTTTATCTGTCGATACTTTACTAAATAAACAAGTACCTATATTTCCGTCCTCATAAAAAAACACTTTGCACTCTTGTTTGCATTAATTAAAAAAAATATATTTTAAACTGTACAAACCCTGTGATCGTATTCTAAAACTCCGGGGACTAATTAAATTAAATATTAAACTATAGTAAATACGTGAAAAAATACAAGTTAAAACTTTTTTTTCACGTTAATAATGATACACTTCTAGGTATTATTTTCTTAGGTCTAAATAATTAAAACGCTGGCTTCGTTGTATTAAAAAATAGTGCGTGAAAGCGTTCGTTTTCCACCGAGGCTTAAACGTTTTAAAACTCAAGTTCATGCTACCGAAATCCAGCGTCCAATAACTACGGCGTAAGCGCCATGGTAGCAAAAACTTCAGTGGGAAAATTATTCGTTTGAGAAAGTTAGTACGAACAGAGTTCCTTTACGGACACAAGCTTGTTGCATACTCATTAAAAATGTTATTAAAAATTACCACATCAAAAAATAATTATTTTCTGTTGGACTAGTTTTTCGTCAAACGCGTTTCTCATACTTACGTCACTTTTTTTGCTATTAAGAACCTCTTTCTCACTTATAGTCTTTATTACTTATTACATTATTTTAGAAACGTTATAGCTACCTACAAAATACCTTAAAAAAAAACTATAGCAATGTATTCTACACTCCTCTTCCAACCACAAAGTTTAATGCACATTAGTAGCAACCCCCACCCCAGGGATTCGAAAAATAATTAAAGGAAATTATATTTAGAAACTTTCGTGAGGAATTATTTTTCTCAGAAATTTTCTAGCAACCTTCCCTCTCTCTCTCCGCATAGATTCGAAAAAATATTATGGGGAATCCAGCACTCATTGAGCATACACCACATAAAACAAATCCATTCTAAAATCTAGGGAAATAAAATTTTGGGCATACCATTACTGGCAAAAAGATATATGTACGAATCACTTCTAATTGTCAGGATACAATTTTTTTTAAATTATCATGTGTATTACTGTGTGTATCTGTGTTTTCTTCAATAACAAAATAAAAAATCTAACGCTTGCATAGAAGAATAGTATTCAAATCTGACAATATGTACGAACACAACGTAAATACTATTTTATATGTACTTAGGTTATTTCTTTAATAAATCTTAAATATGTTGGCAAGAGAAAACTTAACAACAGAATTAGAAGAATTATGATTAAATGGGAAAATAAAATATCTACTAATCGGTAATAAGTCTTGTCAAAAGCATTTAACTAAAGATTTCTTTCCATAAACTATGATAGTGAATAATTCCCTCGGAGAAATATGATATCGGAGCTGTAGCATTAAGTTTATAAATCGTCCAGACTCTTGAGATAATAATAATATCTCTGGTGGAGTCTGGTTCCATTAAGTGTTTTTGCCCCAATGGACCCAAATAATAATAATATTTGCTCTAGAGTGGGAAGGAACTCCCAAACTATTGAGAATCAATAATTTCTCTAAATTTAAAATTAGGCAAACTATGCACGAAAAGTTTTATATTTATTGATAATATGATATTGTATTTGAAGATCTTCTTCTCTAAATAGTATAAAATATCGTCGCTCTCCGCGTCTGTAGCATAGCTCTTTTAAACTACGCAATGGATTTTAATAGGGTTTTATATGTGTTTCTACTAAAATTCAAATCTCAAAACATTACTTCAAATCATTTACAACCCTGAGCAATGCCGGGTACACGTCAGCTAGTTTAAAATAAATTAACACTAAAATTTTATTTAAATTGAAACCACTGTTTATTTATTATTTACTTACTCTTTTATCGTTTATCCAATACGTATATTAATACACAGTTTCTTTGTTTTATTTGGTCGCTTAAAATTAGGCGAAAATCGACCACTTGACCCATTAGTCACATAGGACACTAGGTTCGTTTTGGCGTGTTTGAAAAAAAGTCCCATTCAATTGTTTTTTTGCCGATTTCCTGGCGAGCGAAAATCGACCGCCGCTCTCACGGAGCCGCTTCGACTCGAGGTTCACTATGGCGGGACGCGTTTTGGGCGAAATTCAACCAGAGTTTGTATCGAAATAATTCCCGGAAACTCGAGAGGTTTCGTTCGGGAATCGATGTCGTCAAAATCGTCCCGGAACTCTGCCGGCGGAAACTGGAAGCGCTCGAGGCGCGCCATACGAGAGCGCTGATTTTCTCGCTCTTTGGCGGCCGGGACGGCAACACTCCAATAAGTTAATTCGCGGCCGATCAATCGGCAGAGCTTCCCGGCGACAAATCAACTTTTCCCCGCGAGTGTTGCAACACGCACGGTTTCGAAACGGCCAAATTTTGGTGCATTTTCTCAATGTTTCGTTTTCATCGATCACCATCGATCTGTAAAACTGTTTTTCCTTCACCGTTTATATTTTTATTCAATTTCGAACGCACCCCGAACGCGAAATCATTAAAAAAAAAATTCCTGCGCCTTTTTGCTCGAAAATTTTGCGTTTTAAGCATTACTCTAACGCAAATTAAAAAGACGATTATTTTTGATCGAGCATCGTGTCTGATTTAATCAGGTATCGTTGATTTTTTTTTTAAATATTACGAAAAAAAAAATTTAATTTCACGATAAATATTACGAATTTCCTCATTTATCGGGAAAGATTTTTAATTTAAGTGAAATTGTTTTTCTTTGCATAGTGGTATCATTGGAAAAAAAATAATCACGTGGTAACAACGAAACCACGTGGTACGATTTATTTATAAAATCTACATGGTCATCCTAATGATTAAATTCCGTCGCAAACACGCAGTCTGCAAGTGAAATTATCGAAAAAAATCATCCTCCGAAGGTTTAGGAACGTTAATCGGCCGTTCTACATATGGCGCTCGGTTCAAAATGTCCCATAATAACCGGATAAAGTTTTGACATTTGCTATTTTAAACCGAAAAATGCCATAGCGAAGTGATGTACTTTTATTTTAAGGATGTTACTTCAAAAGAACGATAAAATCTGTGTAGGTACTTACTTTTGCAGTTTATTTTTTTTAAATCGATAATGCTTTTGAACGAAATAAAATAAAGTTTGGTAAAAATAATTTGGCACGTGTACCGTCGCCCCGTAGTGAAAAACTACATCAATAGCGTCTCGCAAATTTATCCTTGGTACCAGGAGCGCATAAAATGGATAAGGTTACCCTGGGAGCCATTCAAATTTAAAGTTTTCATGTCTTCATTTTTTACCGAGTAGGTAGGTACCTGATTGCGTAATGTATATATTTTTTCGGTATTTTTTTTTAAAGTAGGTGCAGGTACCTACACAGATGGTACCGGGTAGAGGTCCTAGGTAGGCAGGTACTCAGTGCACGTTTTAGCCCTTTTCTAGGTTAGATCCGTTGTGTTGTAATATAACGTATGGATTTAAAATTTAAAAAAAAACGATAATATCTGTGCAGGTACTTATTTTGGTAGTTTATCTTTTGAAAAATCGATAATGCTTTTGAACAAAATAAAATTTAGTTTCGTAAAAATAATTTGGCACGGGTACCGTCGCCCCGTAGTGAAAAACAACATCAATAGCGTCACGCGATTTTATTATTTGTACCAGGAGCGCAGAACTTAATAGGGTGAAGCGATGTTAATTGTTTTGCAAAATAAACATTTTTTTAATCAAAAGTTTTTCCAGTTTGAGTGTTTGTAATATTAATCATTAAAATTGGGAGGCGGATGGGTACCGTCGCCCTGGGAGCCATTCATATTTAAAGTTTTTATCTCTTTATTTTTAACGAGTAGGTACCTAATTGCGTTATGAATATATTTTTTTGGTAATTTTTTTTTAAATATATTAAATTTGAAGATTTTTTTTTTATATAATTTTTTCCAATAAAAGTTTTACATTTTACATGTTTGTAGAGCGATGTTTTTTTCCAAAATAAAACTCGCTGGGACTTTTGAAGAATGTCGGTGACAAAAACCGTACATACGATATGGGTATCAAATTACGCGTCTCGACTTACAGAATCCGAATGGCTCGGTGAAAAAATGATCGGTAAGCTCCTTGGCTCTTTTTTTTCTCAAAATATTCATTTCTTTCTAAACAAAAATATATTTTAATACATTTGTGGTCACACATTCATTGCTTCATTCACATGCAAGCATACATATTTTTCATGTTAATTGAGCAATTTTTTTTTCCAAAATAACAACTTTTGAAGAATGTTGGTGAGAAAAACCGTACATACGATATGGGTATCAAATTACGCGTCTCGACTTACAGAATCCGAATGGCTCGGTGAAAAAATGATCGGTAAGCTCCTTGGCTCTTTTTTTTCTCAAAATATTCATTTCTTTCTAAACAAAAATACATTTTAATACATTTGTGGTCACACATTCATTGCTTCATTCACATGCAAGCATACATATTTTTCATGTAAATTGAGCAATTTTTTTTTCCAAAATAACAACTTTTGAAGAATGTTGGTGAGAAAAACCGTACATACGATATGGATATCAAATTACGCGTCTCGACTCACAGAATCCGAACGGCTCGGTGAAAAAATGATCAGTAAGCTCCTTGGCTCTTTTTTTTCTCAAAATATTCATTTCTTTCTAAACAAACATATATTTCAATACATTTGTGGTCACACATTCATTGCTTCATTCACATGCAAGCATACATATTTTTCGCGTTAATTGAGCAATTTTTTTTTCCAAAATAACAACTTTTGAAGAATGTTGGTGAGAAAAACCGTACATACGATATGGGTATCAAATTACGCGTCTCGACTTACAGAATCCGAATGGCTCGGTGAAAAAATGATCGGTAAGCTCCTTGGCTCTTTTTTTTCTCAAAATATTCATTTCTTTCTAAACAAAAATACATTTGTGGTCACACATTCATTGCTTCATTCACATGCAAGCATACATATTTTTCATGTTAATTGAGCAATTTTTTTTTCCAAAATAACAACTTTTGAAGAATGTTGGTGAGAAAAACCGTACATACGATATGGATATCAAATTACGCGTCTCGACTCACAGAATCCGAACGGCTCGGTGAAAAAATGATCAGTAAGCTCCTTGGCTCTTTTTTTTCTCAAAATATTCATTTCTTTCTAAACAAACATATATTTCAATACATTTGTGGTCACACATTCATTGCTTCATTCACATGCAAGCATACATATTTTTCGCGTTAATTGAGCAATTTTTTTTTCCAAAATAACAACTTTTGAAGAATGTTGGTGACAAAAACCGTATATACGATATGGATATCAAATTACGCGTCTCGACCTACACAACACGAATGGCTCGGTGAAAAAATGATCAGTAAGCTCCTTGGCTCTTTTTTTTCTCAAAATATCCATTTCTTTTTTTAAATTTTGTAGTCCCACACTCTTCGTCTCATCTACATTCAAACATCAGATCGCTTATCACATTTATCCATTAGTTGCCTGCAACGGGCAAAAAGCTAGTGTATTCATATTTTTTAATGTAGCAGATGAAAACAGGGATTGTCATGTAGGATTACTAACTACTACTGGGCACCGTCCGCCTATGTCTCACTGAAATTAGTTTCAGAATAATGTTTTTTTAAAGTTAATATAATTCCTGCAGTCCAATGGTGACAGTATTATATAATACAGTGTTGTTAAGTGACAAGTACAAAGCACTTCAGTTGCATTATTGAATAATCGTGCACACGCACACTACAAACCATTTACCCATCACCTCAATGATAATTCGTTTAGAGTTTTTTTTTAATTAAACGTGATAAAATATAACGAAATCCTCACAAATGCTTTGTGATAGAAGATAATTCAAGAGCAAAGAAAAGAAGGTTTGCTGAGATAGAAATGTTGGGGAAAAGTCTGGCGAAAGGTCAAGCAATTTAACTAAAGTGGTGACCTTTTACCAGTGCGATACTAAAAGCATCCACTCTGCAGAATAAATACTATATATTGTCCTACCAGTTAAGTAATGAGGAATCTATGTCACAAAATATGCTTCAGGAAAACAATATTTTTGCTGTGGATAAGAATTATTTGCTGCGATTTTACGATAACCTCGCAACTGTTCTAATCATTGGAAATAGAGACAAATGAAAAATTTCATGGAAGCGTGCTGACTAGACTGCCATGTCATAACCATGATTTATCTATTTTATAGAAAAAAAATCACCTAACCAAACAAACCAATAAAAATATTTATCGATTTACAGGAATAATAATGATACATTGATTGTGCTCTCTTGAGAAACAATATCAATATCGCACATATCACATTATGGCCAAATACCACAGACATAATTAAACGCTTCGCTCCTACGAGATATTGCAAGGAAAAGTTTGAAAACCACTCCTTCCAGTGCAAACTACTTCTACGATATACAGATATTAATGAATTTTAGCTCGATTGTTCGGTTCTCCGGTTGGCCGCAATGATCGCCAAACACAAATGGATATAATAAACTCTAGGAGTTGATATTGATATTGTCTGAACAATCAAATATTAGCGTTTGATCTTCAAAACACAAACTCTTTGATGATATTTTGGACAACCTCAGTGAATATTTATTTTATCGATTCACATTATTTATTTACTGCATAATACAGTGACAACTATATTTTGATTTCATTAGCATAAAGTAGAAATTCTACATGGTCGAAACAACTTATGATGTCATTTATGAATATAAGAAATAGAATGGGGCTAAGATGGCTTCCTTGCAGTAGACCACTAGTTTCATAAAATAACTTCGATTTGAAATATTTAATTATGATGAATAGTATTCTGTTAGACATGTAACTGGAGAACCAATCCAACAACTTGCCACTCAATCCTAATGCATTCAGTTGTTTTAGTTACGATATTTTTTTAACTTAACTTAACCTAAAAGTGTCAAAGGCTTTTTTTTAATTGTCTATTTAATGATAGTAATAACTGGATATTTTACATAGCGCTATTTTTTTGAAGGTGAAAGGATATAACAGTCTAAAAAGGATAGTTTTAAGTTTGTCTCTGACCTCTGTCGAGAGTATGTTTTAAATTGTCTATCACGCGGCAGTCCATTCCAGGCTTGAGGTCCTGACACTCTAAAAGCACACTCAGTGAACTCAGTACTTAGTGTGCGCTTTGGTTTCTTCAAATTTCCGATAGCTGATGACGCTGCTAATTGACTGTCGATTGACTGTCATGAATCGGTATTTTCCGGAATTCTATTTGCCTATGTTTGTTTGTTTGGTTAAAAACTTTGTTTAATGGCTTCTAATTAGAGATAAATAAAGTTATTTTGCCTTCCGCACAAAATCATCCAAGAAGAAATAAAAAAAGTTACCTTTGTCAAAATTGCTCGCCAACAATATTTTAAAAGAAAACTTCGGCCAAAACATTCCCCTATCGGCCTATATCTACATTACTCCCATTGATATGCGATAGGAAAACACGTAGCTGGAAAACTACAGTAAAAAAGTCTGGTAATATCTTTATAAGTGACTCTCGGGCGAGTATTTCTATTAACCCTTTATAAAAGGTATTGAGGGTTTACGTTACAAGGGCTGAAGGGTTCGGGGGTGGCCGTGTGAGGGTGGGAGACCAGTGACTAGAATGTTAGATTAACAGCCCTTAGGAAATGTGTTAATTCACTCCTTTTCCTCGTGTATCAGAAAAGCATAGTGAAAGTTACTTGTCTAGGAATACGTCACGTCGCGAGGAGTAATTATACATCATAATAAATATAAATCATATTATTATCCTGTAACTTGGGATTTTGGTAAGTAAATGGTACTTTTAAAAGGCAAATTTTATGTTAATTACACTTGTTTTTAACTTAATGACTACAAGAAACTACATTTGTATTATAATGACATTTTTATTCATATGAAAATAAAATGCTTTTTATACAACACTTTTAAACAATAATAATCTAATTGTATTATTGTAGAAAGCAATCACTTTGTGGTTTGACATATTTAATAAAATAAAATACTTTTTTGTTTTAAAACCACGATATTTATTAATTTAAGAACCGACCGGTTTCGCTTTACTTAAGCATCATCAGGGTACAAATTAATACTAGTATTAATTTGTACCCTGATGATGCTTAAGTAAAGCGAAACCGGTCGGTTCTTAAATTAACAAATATCGTGGTTTTAAAACAAAAAAGTATTTTATTTTTATTTTATTTAATAATAATCTACATTTTGCAAAGCGAAGAGCTTCTTCATCAGGATAGCAAAAATTAACGAATTTAAAAATAGAAAAGTATAGACAGATAAGTATATATAGAAAAAAATCACACTGAGAGGTGATTAATTAGTTATTTTATATTTAAAATAATTCAATTATACAAAATAAATTAAATTATCAAAAAATAGTTAATTATTAAATTCATGTATATAGCATTTTTTATAAACTAACACAAGTATATATAATTCTAAAACTTTTATAACTAAACATGAAATAATCAAGGAGTAACTAAGATGGATAAATAACAAAAATTAAAATTAAAAATTGTCATCAACATAGATATCAAAGCGAAAACAAATGTAAGAGATGGCGATTTAATTTTTTTTTTATTAAAAATATTTTATTGACTTTTAACACTTTTCTATTTTATACAATTTTAAAGTGACCTAATTGATAACCCATTTTATTTGTACATAAAATTTTTAACCCTTTATTTATATCAAAAGAATGTTTTGTTTCTAACATTTTTAATCATTATTAATTCAAGTTCAAGTTTTGAGAAATAATACATTTTAAAAATTATAATTCATCACTCACAAAACGCAACAAAAATCATCTTCAACTATTCAATAACCGGTACAGGATTATTATATTGCTCCATGGGTTAATTTTTTTTCTTTAAGAATCTGATAGCAAGACACAAAATAAATTAGATATCTTCTTAAAACTAATTACATAAAAAAGTAGGGTTAAGTTTTTTTTAAATTTGGTTTTATCGGTGTGTACAAAAATATTCAAACGTATCCTCCTTAAGATTTGTTTGAAAATAATTATCAAAAATACTTTTTTCAGTTATGTAAATCTGGTTCAATGAACTCTGGAGCTCAGATTCGAACTAAAGGATTCGGACAAGAGATAAAGTAAGTACTAGGTAAGTACCTATAATATAATATTTTGACAAAAAATTATTTGAAGAGTCATTTTAAAAATTTGGTCTGATTTGACTTAGTTGAGGTACCTGTAAATTAATACATTTTTGAATCACTTCGCAGCAATATTGTCCTTGATCCGATGACATCACCGGTTGTGTGTTTTAACGTATGTAAATTGATCGTAAACGTTCAGCTTCACAAATCCTACTATTATTTCAGTACCCCGTGATTTTTTACAGGTCTGCGCCAATTTATATCAGATCTATACAATTCGAACACATTAATTTCATTCGTTCACATGTTACCTCTTACATGTATAGTTACTTTCAATTTATCTCTGTTATGCTAAACTGCATGAAATCTCTCACAAGTTCAATTGTTTGACGTCGCTATAACTCTCAATGTTGTTAACCTACTTCGCCCGCTAAGGAGATGTGCTCCTGGTATTAACTCTTGGGGGTTGTGGCCCGTGAAGGAAATCAGAAGTCGCCCCAAAGATATATAATCATCTTAAACTACCCTGCGTCGAGAAACTTTCTGCAAGATTTGACTTCAGTGAAAAGCAGTGGAAACGAATAAAGCTGACAATGTATTAGACGTATTTTCAACAATGTACCAAAAATTTATGTCTGGAAAATCTAAATTAAAGTAATATGTTTCAATTCCAGTATATTGTAAACAATAACTTTTGTGTTTTTAAGCTGTCAAATCCCTCGTAAGTGACCTTTTCAGAGTTTTATCTGTGTGGGTAAACGCAATCAACTTCAGCTTGCAACGTCAAATTTAGAATCAACATGAGAAAAGGGTTTTAAAAGAAGCATTTTGCGGTCAAATAATAAGAAAAGTTTGTTCTAAGCTTTTATAATTACTTAAATGAAGCTTAGGTGTAAATATTTTTCTACATGGGGGTGTATTTTGCGTGTTCCTCTGAAACCTACTTAATACTTTTATCATTTAACAACTTTTTGTAGATGAAAATTTCGACATTTATGCAAAACACAATTTTTTATGTGATTTCTGGAACTAAAATTTTTTAAATTTTCTGTTGAAAACAACTACAGGGTTTTGATATTTTTAATGGAAACTCCACATATTTTTCTCATAGATAATGTTAACAACATCATTCTCGGAAAATTATATTTTCAAGGGAACATTTTCATTCCTAACTTCTATTTAATTTGTACAGCTTAATTTATTAATTTAATTTAATATTATAAGTAATATTATATTTTTTCTTTAAAATCATTTTTAGATACAACAGAAAATCAAATTTAATAAATACCATAGTCATCCAAAATAAAAGACTTGCCTTATTATGAAATATGGGTGTCATTTCGGAGGCAAGCCACGTGATGAATTTTTGGCACCAGTTCGAGAATGCTTTGAACAAACGATAACATCTGTTGTAGATTGACCACTAAAAAGCGCACATTGAAATAACCAGACTATGCGCGTAAGGCAAAGGTTTGCCACGCTGTCTATTGTAAAACTTTTCTACGCAGGATCTGAATGTTCATTCTTAAATCTCCTGGCCTAGCGACGCTTTAATTGAGTGAGGTGGGTAAATTATAAGACATTTTTCTTAACAAATAGTTCAACAAAATGTTAAATTTTAGAAACGAACCCGAACTATTATTATGTATAGCCGAAGTTAGCTGTTATGCGCGGAACGAGCCTAAATAACCTTTTACACATTATTCGGCAAATGTCAATAATGCGGTAAATGTGAAAATGTTGGAAACGCGTTAAGCGTGATTTCTGGCTGAAAACCGGTGAATAATGAAATGATGGTGCAAGTTCTTTGGAACACCCTTCTTTGAAATACCAGCAGAACAAATACAAAAATTTTAAATCTGAATTATTTCGCATTAAAAAATTGAATCCGCATTACCGATATAATACGCAAATACGTACTATAAACAAAGCTGAGGAGTTTATCAACATTTTCAAAAAATAAATCAGTAGGTCCATCATATAATAATTTTCACTATTTATCTGCTTTTCTTTTGAAAGGAAAAAAAATGTATATCTTATTCGCAGTCTAAATGTTTCCACTCGATAATATTGACACCGTCTTTCATGTTGTTGATTACGGGAATAGTTATCAAATAAATGCTGTAAAATGAAATTACATGCCAATCACCTGTCAAAAACAAACTTATTCCCTGACGAAAACAAGATAAGTTATTGGCAAACAAAGATGGGAGAAAAAGTCAACTGCGAAAACGAACTAAAATTATTCACAATTATGGAATTTTGTTTTCTACGAATTTTACACTTGACATGTGCCGGTATTATCAGCATTCAGAAATGTATAATTATATTGTAAATTTTTATTCTAAAAATGTCTACGTCTAATTTTACGAATAAAAACCTAAATGTTTAAAAAACGTATATTAAGGGAACCCACAAAGTTGCCTGTGCGTTGGCAATATAAAAATATACTAATAAAATACGAATAAGGATAACGTTTTTAAACAAAATGAAACTCCAGAAAACAACTAATATATATAAAGAGTAACTAAACATCTAAATATTTTTATATAGTCTGACGAAAAAAATCCTTATATTCGCTGACTAAAGAATTTCAATTTCCAAATGAAAAAAATGATTTTATATATTTTTCTATTATCAACAGGAATAATATAATATTTTAAAATACATAAATTTATTTTATTTTTATTTATTAAATATATAAACACATTACAATAATTTTAAAAAGTAGATAATTCAAGGCTGATTGAGAAAAAATTATATCTTTTTTAACGAAACTGCCCAACTCAATTGAGATATTATTTCTCGTGTTTGAGCTGGGGAGTGGCGTCATTATGGTTTATAAGAAATAAATTTTATTACACAATATAATTAAGAAAATAACAAAGTTAATTACAAACTTAAAAAAAAAATATATATATGCTTATATGGTTATAATGGCTCCCCGAAAAAAATATATTATAAACGCTTTGAATATCTACTTGACATTGTGAAATATATCACATATTATGCTCGGAAAAGGGATTATTATAATTCTACATTATTATTATTTCAGAGAAATCATTCGTAATTCGTACATTTCATTAAACATTTACAAGAATCAAAGCAAATCACAGGCATAATGGAAAAAAATCTTTTAAATTAATATACCAGGTAAAGTACCTTGCTGGTAGGTTTTTTTATTTTAATGTGTTTCGTAACGCAAAAGCCTCAACCAGATTAATGTTCGTAGCAGCTTTAAGTAAGGGTAATCTTGTTGTCTAACCAATCGAGCGAATTTCGGCATTTTATGCCGAGTTTGCAAAACATCTTGGGTGATCGCACGCCATAATATGCTATTTTCGACTCCTTTCGATTTTTTTATAAATCATTAGATTATAGGATAAATGATAAAATATAGGTGAATTCACTGGCTATATAGCACTTTAATAAGTGGCAAGAAATGTACAACTTGATCGCTAATCGCCCAACTCATATTCTAACTATTGATTTGAGCCACTCGAGTGGCTAAAAGAATGTGACCTTAATAAACTACAGAATTAGGAATATAAAATCACCTTTAATTAATTTACAAACAAGAAAAATCTAACAAATAATTCCTTTTACAAGTCATGTCTAATAGTAAGAGTTTAGTTAAGTCCTTAGAATTTTATTCACATTCCACCAGTGCGGTTCATGGTCTTTCCCGATGGGAAATTAATCAAATCTTAGGGAGGAATAGTAAATTAATAAATTTCTGTTCACATAAAAAAAAAACTATGAAATGTTACTACATTCACTCGAGCGATTGGTGTCATATGTATATATATATATACATTTTCATATTATTTAAGTAATATCTTTCCTCAAAGTATTAATAGAAAAACATTTGAAATTGTTGTGGTTTAAACCTGATGAATCCATCTAGATTTCGCCGTTTATCGCATATTTTTAGATTCTATAAAAATAGAAAATTATGACAAGGATCCCATTGCGAATGCATCATGTACGGTAAATATTAGAGAACGGTGCGTTGGGACGAAATGTGAATATTTTGACCCCGGAGAGTGAGAGATTCATACAACTCACTCCGCAAGACCAAATATGTCCGTATGAAATATATCATAGAAATTTTCTGTTCATGAGTGCGTTCTGGATTTCACTCCTAGGAACGGATTTTCACACGGGACAGGTGAACTTATGAGTAAAGAGTTGTGAGGCGCTGCTTAAAATGTAGTAATATTATATATTAAATGAAAAAAAAATACACTTTGTAAAACACCACTTTTATTATGAATTAATATTAACAGCCAACCAGGTTTCGCTTAGTTCAAGCTTCATCAGGGCTTATTATATCAACTGTTTATATAATATATTTAAATAGATAGTTGATATAATAAGCCCTGACGAAGCTTGAGCTAAGCGAAACCTGGTTGTCTGTTAATATTAATTCATAATAAAAGTGGTGTTTTAAAAAGTGTATTTTTTTTCATTTAATATATAATGTCACATCACAAAGTGTTTGACTCCTTCGATAAAAGTAATATTATAATTCGTTTTTGTCTTTTTCGTCTTTGCTACTACTCGGTAGTTTACTGCACATACGCTTCATAGAGAAATTCGCCACTCTATTCCACACTGAAGAGATAAATGAGTAGAAGTGTGACATACGGAATTGCCAGGATACTAAGGAAAGAAGGCATCAAAACTGTCTTAGAAACAAGGCCAAAAACCTACGACCTTCTAAGGCCTGCAAAAAAACAAATTTCCTATTGAGACAGATGATATTTATAAACTCAGCTGCTTGGGATGTGACAAGGTGTTCCTATGTAGGCCAAGCAGACCATCTCCGAAAAGGTCTCAGAACACTTTTAAGCGTGCAAACTCGGTCATCTGGGCAAATCGGCAATTGCCGAGCACTTAATTGAAACCGTCCATCACTTCGGGTTTTTGTCTAAAGTGCTGCGAAAACTCGAAAAGCATAAAGCCCGTCTAATTACGAAGGCAATTTTATTGAAATCATCAGTCTCATATTTTTACAGTGTCATTTGATGGATGGCGTAATTTTTTATCGTTTTCTAACAACAAGTTTATTTACAATATCTTCTTTTGAAAGAAAATAATCCTGAATATTTTTTTTATAAATAGTTTAAATTTCACAAATCCTACATTTATAATTTCCCGTGAATTTTCACCGGTTTGCACTAGTATTTTGTAAGATTCGATCTTTTGAAATAATTTTCTTTTGAATTCCAATTCACACATGCGTACACAGTTGGCAACAATATAGTATAGGGCAATTTTCCACCTCTTAGATAGTTCAACGATCAAATAACCTAGAGGATATTATCTTGGTTAAAAGTTATCTGGCAATTTCTACTTTAACCTTTATCTCGCTTCATGATCTCAGTTCTCGTGTATCCAAGCGTAATAGTAGAAATTACAACCCGATTTTTCTGGAAAGATTTAAACGTAATTAATAGGTTTCTCTACACGACTATTTGAACCAAATCTAGATTTTGTAAAAAAAGATTTTTTGTGTAAGCATTAAATGCAAAAAATACATGCCATTTACTCAACCATCTAAGTTAGTTTCAATTTTATGTTTTTTTTGCTAATTGCCATGTTTTTTTAATAGAACTTTCAAAATACTAACAATAATTCAATTCCGATATGTTAAATGTAATTTTTCATTTATTTTATCAGGTTTATGCAATTGGCAAATTAATAAAAAAAAGTTGTTGGTTTGAAAGAAATTTTTATTGTCGTTAGAGGCAGAGCAGAATAATTTAGAACGGAAAAAAACTGTGAGGTTATACAAGTGATTTACACAAACTGTGGGGTTATACAAGTGACGTACATAAAACTGTGGGGTTATACAAGTGATAAGGTGATATCGCCCCTGAGGTGATATCTCACAAAAGCGGCGCTATACAAATTGTCCAATAAATAAACAAATAAATAAATGAATGTACATCAAACTATGGGGTTATATAAGTGATGTACATAAAAAGTATGGTTTGATGGTGGTAAACATGTAAAGGAGATACTACGTAGAATTGTTATTCTTAGATAGTACGTTCTATTATGGACACGTATAATAACTCCACTAGCTGCGGGCGATGAGTATTGTTGATATTATATAAATAGGATTGTATAAATTGAAATAGTTAATCAAATACAAAGCAAAAAAGTCGTACTTTTTCAGTACCCAAAATAAGCGAGCTTTGCCAGTATAGTATGTTTATGCCACAGTTTAGTGAGAACAATAATGACATAGCGAAACACGTAACCCTTATCAAAGGAAGATTAAATAAAAGTATGTGGTTCCACTTCTTCAGTCCTCTTCCAAAATACCTTCTTCGGTGGGCAAAGTGTGAAATACAAAATTCAGAAGGAGCGTGACCTACGGAATAAACCACTACTTATATTTTTCTTATTTTATTAAAGGTTAAAGAAAAATATCTTTTCGAGATTAATTCTTTGTAAATAGGGGTTAGCCCATCTGGAAATGTTGTCAGGTGCAAAAGGTCAAATAATTATTTTTTTTTACACTTTATTTCAAAACAGTAATAGCTATACAAACAAGAAATTTATTAAATAGAAACTTTGTTTTTCTCCTTAAAACACCAAGCTGTGCTAACCTTTTTTTCTTTTCTTATGGTATATTCAGAGTTTATTTTACCGAATTTGTAAATCTGAAATTTGACAAGAGCAATGGCATAACTTAATCTTTTTAACAAAATAAATTCTTTAATCTGTAACAATCTCGTTTACTTTAGAACCAAAAATTCACGAAGCACACTTTGAATGACCTAATGTTTCTACAAAATAACTCATTCTGGAGCTGGTGGCAATACGGTTAAAATTACCTCTCAACGTCGACCGCTTGATTCTATTAATTAAAAAAATTCACGAAAAAGCGTATTTGTTTGTATTTTACGAGACCCAGGTATAATTTTATTTTTTACAGATTATACAACATGAAAAACTTATAAAAATATAAAATCAGAAAAAAAATTCATTAATAATTAACAGGAAAATTGAAAAATTGCTTCATTTCAAGCCCTGAAAGATGATGTTATGGAGACTTTTGGAAAGATACAAAAAAATCTGGTTAAGGTTATACTAGCAGTATATTAATAGAAAAGCTAGAATAATATTCTCAGTCAGCACCAATTTTTCTAGGCTGTAAATTAACATTATAAATCCAAATTTCTTGATTCAATAAACAAAAAACGTATTCTTTTTTTCAAATCTGAAAAATGAATTTCATAACCATAAAGCAATAATAAACCTTAACAGCCATTTTGTGAAAGGCCAAAAATTTTCCTTTATTAAACTGGAAAGAACGCTGTACCAGTCAATCAGAAAGTATAAATAAGGCCCGGTTGTATCGCAGAAATTCACATGTGATAAAATTATCAAATAGCCATTCACCCACATTTTGTCTTTTTGACAGCAACGCAGGAGGTTTTTACGCAGGAGGTCCTGATGAAAATAATTTCCTTTAGAGTAAAAGCCATCTCTTGGGATGCTGTGTGGGGTCTTTTTTAAGGAAAGGAAGGTTTTGGGATGATAAAAAGTTTAGGTAGGGTTGGGTGGGAATCGAGGGATCAGTGTGTCTGGGAGTGACAGGCAAATCAATATATAACTCCAACTGCGGCGCTAGGCAGAGAGACTGGTCAAGAGAACAGTTGAAGAGGTCAAGGGGTCTCCCAAAACCAGCCGATCTGGCACGCCACACAGCTGGTGAGCAGATGCATCCTGAATACACCTCAACCGATGAACCCGAGCACCCCTGCTAAATCACCAAACGTGGCAAAGCACTTGGGGTGACCTATGGCAGTGGTGTTCGTTATCCAAAAAATGGTTTCCGGGTCTACGGTACCCATTCTTGCCATCCAAATTATGTATAAAATATATGATATGAATATAATATATCTAGTTAATGATATAAAACAAATAAAAACACAAAATAATAAAATTCTATAAAAGTTTACTCAAATGATAAATAGTACCAAGAAAGGCAAGAAACAAAAGGAACCCATATTGGTACACAAAAAACACAGATAGAGGCACAAGTAATACATATAATATAATCAGTCAAATACCTTATAATTTAAAGTGTATTAATCGGAAGTATTAAAGACGTCGTATGATTTAAGATGGTTATCTAGACCGCATTTGAAGACACTTTCATTTATGTTTTCATATTTGCAGAAATATGGAATCTAAATAGTGCTTCTATATTCATGTTTACTTCTTATTAAGGCATCGTAAAAGGTTAAAATTGACTGACGGTCTTTGAAAGGTTTACGCGTTCTGTGAATAAATCCCATTGTCTGATTTTCACTGATTACTGAAGTGATTTGCACTTGACGTCGTCAATGTGTACAACAAATATGAATTAAGAATCTAGAGTGATCCCTAAATCTCTTATGGAAAATACTTTTTTAAGAATAAAATTATAAATAACATAGTTTGGGGATCCGGTAAAGAGACAATGAAAGATAATGTTGTGTTGTGTCACAGCATTTATTCCAAGTCAGTAGAGTTGCGCAATTGGGAGATGACTCTGGACCGATGAGGATGACACCAGGTGCAGACGGCGATGACGGCGGTGGAGTGGTCGAAGCGCAGGTCAGTGAGTCTACACTGCGTTGGTGGAGACCAGACTCGTGGATGTGTTCAGCACTGGTGAAGACGTGAAGTCTTCCGGGTACTGATGTACGGGAGATGCAGACCGGAAAGGTGTCGCAGGGTCGATGAGGTGTGAAGTTTATTGTAACATTTTTCAACTTTTAATTGCATATCATTGACAGTACACAAGTTATTGAGTGTTTCGAGTTCATTTTGAAGTAGTTTATGATCGTAAATAGACTCACGAAAATTAATTTCAGGAAAAATTTAAGATCATTAGAAAAAAGCACAGTTTAATTTTCTTCTTCTTTCGTATGGTGAGGGGGTCAGAGGGGGACATCTAGGACTGCGAGCCATTCGAGGGCCTCAGGCGTCGCCTTGTGAACCTCATCAATCTCGCCGGGGAATGAATGGAGCGGACATTTTTTGGACATTTTTGAACCAAGGCCATTTATGAATATTAAAAATAGAATGGGGACAATATTTGAATCCTGTGGTACACCAGAAGTTACAAATATGGGGGCTGATTTGCATCCATTAATAAGCACTGGCTGTGTTATGTTATATAAATTTTATTTCACCCAGCGAAATAGGTCTACATGAATTCCTATTTTATCGAGTTTTTTTTTAAGAAAGATGGAGTGGATAAAGCCTAAAACCTTTTTGGGAATCAGTATGAATTGCATTTACTTGTAATATTTTATTAAAACAATTACACACATAATTACATAAGATTTCAATTAATAGATTTGTGAGGAACAAACCCATGTTTAGGATATTTAAAAGTTAGTTAAAGGATATTTCAAAAGCCATTTCAAGCAATGTTTCATTTCTTATACCAGAGTAATACTGACCAAGTATCTTCCACTCACAAACATCTCAAATATACCATATATTATTTTAAATGAGTAATTTGTAAAAAGCGCAATAAATAAAATATATATATTTTTTTTTTTTGTTTTTTAAAAGAAAGACAAACATTCCCGGGTTACGAATAACCTGACAATATTTGAAAATCTCCTACTACCACCACAGTAAGCTGAAAATGTTGCTTGTGTTGTGATGAAGGACTTAGCCAGCCGAGGAATTGAACACACTACGCCTGAGTGGGACCCAAGCGCGATGTCAACTCGGCCACCGACCGGTCTATATTGGCGATATTGGCGAACGCCCGATTTAAACTCGTGATCTCTGGTATGATAGTCAAAAGCCTTACCCCTCGTCCAAGGAGGACGTCGAAGAATTTTGTATTACTATTAAATACCACAAGTTTTACTACTCGGCTGACTCCTCAGACAACATTTTCAAAACCGTATGTTGTTGTTGTGAAATTCAATAAAAATAAATAATAAGTTTTACATCTAGTCTCAATTTTAAGTGTGTAAGGATAAAGGAAGAGGAAGGAGAATGATTGTTAGACTAGTAACTTGAATACATTCCTAGAACCTCTTATTAATGCCCCGTAGTAAGGTAAGCGTTCAAAGATTGTTTGAACGAGAGATATGTAAATACGAATGTTAGAGGGAGCGCGCTTATATTAAAACACGATAATAATTAAGCTAAAATTGTGAAAATATTTAATAAAACACGACTCGTTTGAAATAGAGCAAAAATCACTCGACAAATCATCTCGACAGATCATTGTAGAAATGTATGTATGTGATTTTGCACAAAAAGGGCTCTATACAAATCATCCAAATATTATTATTATTATTTAATGCTTTAAGAGCAAATAATTATCGAGGTTGTAACATATTAAACAACACAAAAATACGTGTTTTAGATAATTTTCGGAGCATACTTTGCGATTTTTTTCTATCGATGGAATTTCATATAGTTAAAGTCTCTGCATAACAAAAAATAACATACATTTTTTTTGGAACTTATAAACTTAAAGAGTTAACGAGAAACATGTTATAAATCGAGAAAGAGATTGGGTATGCGGAGGCTTAAAAAATTGGAGCTAATATTTATTTGAAGATTAAACCTTAATTATGTTATTTTAAATACTTATACTAAGAATTTTTAAAGAAAGGAAATAAAATATTAATTAAATCACTATTTTCCCTCGGTTTCAACCCCTAGTCGCGGAGTCAATGATAATAGTTCGATTATTGTCGAAGAAACAAAATAAAGTGGTGCGAATTTCGTGTCTCAATCAAGAGTTAGACAAATCTTTTGTTTGTTGGAAAAACCTCAGATCAACTTTACAAAAAATATTAATTTTTGGTTTCACAGAAAAGTGCGAACCGTATAAGAGTCCCAAGTCCCAACTGCTCCCAATCATATTTTGTGAGGCTGAGAGAATTGGGGAGGGGATGAAGATGGAGAAGAGGAATATATGGAAGATCCTGGCTATTCAAATCTGATCACTCAACAGGGCTAAAACCATTTAAAGCAATGCTAAGATTCTGGAACTCTGGAACGTGGCGAAAAAGATTAAATTTGTGAAATAACACAAACCAATCAAATAAAATTTACCCGTGACCTCCGGATACGTAGCAAAGGATCGTAACCACTAAACCACGGAGGCTGTCATTTATAACGACATGTAAAATCGTTATAAATGAAGGCCTAAAATAGAGTCTGAAATATATTTATTTTAAGTGACCCGAAAAATTCTCTGATCATCATTTTTTTTATGGTAGGTAGTAGGTACATAATTTAAAATTATGTTTTGAAAGTTATTATGCTCCTTTTATATAATAGATAGGTACATTGTGCCTACTTTCTTAATCGGTTTCCTTTAGGCGGGGTTGTCTGGTGTCTTCCACCATGATAATTACGTCAAAGGTACCTTCAAAAAATATTAATCATTAAAAATGCCTTTCAGAAACCCAAGGCAAATGGAATTAATCAACGCCCTTGGAAAACATAAAGGGTTGAAGTTTGTCACTCTGAAAATGATGTTTTAATAGAATTCGAGGTAGAAAGAAAATTAATGAAGGAATGCCCTTTGAACTAAATTGTTCACGAAACGAAATACAATTTGAAGCACAAAATTCGTGAGCTAAATGACAATACTTTTGTATGAAAGGAACTAACCCAGTCTACATAGTATGAAAATTTTGTTTTTTTTCAAAATTAAAACACAAATATCTCGTATTTTTTCACGGGTTTGTGCTAATAACAAATCATCAAACTTAGGTAGTTGTTTACGTTTACAGTGCTTTGCTTGTTAAATCTGGTACAATGAACTTAACTTGCTTTGAATGTACGTGTCATTTTCAAAATTGGTACTGATTGTGTTAATAATTCAGACAAACGATAAAGTATGTACCTACTTGTAAAAATAAACATTTTAAAATGTGTACATAAAACTAAATTTAAAAAAATAATAATAATTGAGGGCTACGAATTAAAAACAATATCAATAAATGCATCCGTATTGCTATTTGCGTACACCTATAATTCTTTGGCTTAGCTCATATCTCTGATCCCACACAGTTGTATTTTTTTTTCTCAGTTAGACTATGGCATCCCATTTTGGGGTATGTTGTGAGTCTGAAAGTTATGGAGAGGGTAAGGAAGAAGTTGAGCGAGTATCTGACTATTCAGATGCGGTCACCAACGTGGCTAAAGCCATTTCAAGCAACGTTTAAATTCTGAATGGTGGCGATACTCCAGGTATGGCCCTTACACTAGGGCGATACTGAGAGTATATTCCACTCTGGAACGTGCCGCAAATATACTATATATTATTAATAATATTTTTAATAAATCAATTGTGAATAACATAAATTAATCAAATAAAAAATTACTTGCGAATTGAACCCGCGACTTTCGGCTTGCTCGAGAGCCTTACCCCTCAAACGCGTAGGCCTTATACTAAGTACTGCAGGCAATACTTAGGCCCAGTAGTTTTGCAGAAGTGACATAGTCATCAAATGGCCATTCAGTGTCCTTTTTTGACAGTTGAATAGATTAAATGCCGGTTCTAAGTCCGTTTCAGCTTTTGAACAAATTGTGATCAGTGGAAGAGGACAACCATCATGTCGTTTCGCTTGTCAGCTTATAACAAATTGAAAAAAAGTTGAGCGCATCTAGAATCGAAAAAAAAACCTTTATAGTGTAAAAAAAAATTGCGCTGACTGGGCATTTGATGACAATATTACATTTGAATCTCTTCAAAACAAATGTGCTTTAATAAATAATGTTCTCCTCGAAGATATGCTTGTAAACCATTTCCATGGTGAATAGTAAATTATCTCGGAGTCACATCAGAGTGAAAGTTACTTTAATTTGATTTTGGAAACATTAGGTCTATCTTTTGACTACTTTTTCCTTTGATTCTTTGTGCATACGAATTGAATTGAATTAAATCGAATAGATTCATTTGAATATTATCTACCAAGTAAAAGAAAATATACTTTGTGTCGTGAAAAGTAGCGTTTTTAAAGATTCATATAGTCTGGAAATTCTAAATTAATAATTATTATATTCATTAGTCTTTCGAACAAATACGAGTTTTTTTTAACCACCCAAAATGAGTTATTATATATGAAAATTTCCACTCAATTTGTAATTTGGGTGCACTGCATTGTCGCACATTTCAAAAGTTGTTTTAAATTAAATTTTTCTAAACTATTATGAAATTAGTAAAAAAAAAATCATTACCACATACACAATCTGCCTGGTTTCACTTTGTAAAGCTTGTCCTTAAACCCTTCAGTTTTTTCAACATTTTCATTATTCAGCTTGCAATGTTTTCTATGTATTTCAAATTTGCTATGAACGTCGTATTTTTTTATTTTTTTCGTTAAAACAAACACTCTTTTAGAAAGAGATAAAATTATTTTTCCCATGTAAGTATTTAAAATAAATAACACTAATTTTAGATAGTAAATTTTTAATATGAAAAGTGTAAAGTGTTGTCATAAAAGCTTACTACATTTTTACTAAAAATGAAGAAAATTAATGAGAACTCGATATTTTGAAAAGGTTTTCGTTTTCGTTTAAGGAAGTTTTTAGAAGACTACAGATTTAACTTCACTTTTATCTCATTCATGTAACAAAAAAACGAAATAATGATTAAATTGAATCCGAATGTTACGTTAGCAGCGCGAAGTATGAATTATATATTGATTGTTTTTATGTTTAATTCGTGGAACTCCATTTAATTTTTCTTAAGTAATATAAATCAGATTTAAAAATTTTTGTGACAGCTGTTTCGGCGTTCACGACGTTACAGTTACAGTCACAATAATTTAAAACTTAAATACTTGCGGAACTTTATCATAACATTGGTATGTTTGATATACATTCAATTTATATTAAGAAAATAATTATTTGCTTCGGCTATTTTTAGGATTTTATTTATGGCATCCAGTAGAATATTTGAAATAAACTGAAAATTTTTTAACGTTTAAAAAAATTCGTATTTCCGCATGATAAAAAATACTTTAATAAAATATGAACGCCTGGTCATTTAACAGCTTAACGCTGGAGGGGTAAATTTATAGTTTATAACAGCCAAAAAAAAAACACGTTGACTGGAACATGGTGCAGTTTGAAAGAAAATCCTAAAACATCTTGAAAGTACGAGGCATACGTTATACTACAGTCAGTACCTTTGCTTACGAGTACGAGTGCCAGGATCAGCGATTCCCTCTACCCTCTTCTCCAAAAAATACAAAACAGCATAAATTGTCTTTGGCTTTCAATCTTTCCCACATGCCCCGAACCGTTCCCTTACTTTCCTCTGAGCAAACTCCTGACTCGATTACCGAACTGAGTGCATCCTCAGGCCTCGGATAGGCAAAGGAAGATATATTATGTACTCGTGTTTTGTTTAGCACACAAGTAGACTATGGCGGAATTGAACCATAAAGGAAATGTACTCGGAAATTGGAATAGATTCCGTGGAAATAAGACTCGAAGGGTGTAAAATGAATGATTCAATGGAAAAAAGAAATGGATGCTTATTGATAATACGGGCATTATTTTGTAATTTTCTTTTCACAACAAATAATCACTAACATACGATATTACTCTATATCAGCTTTCTGAGATGGAGCTATTACTCGAACAGCATCAGTGTTGCTGACTTGGCTCTTTTAAAGAAAGATTATTCCGGATGTTTTATTAGCTTTTTATTTTATACAGAACTCGGAACTTTACTCATTCACGTAAAATGATAATTTATAAGTTTTTCACCATTGGATATAGTTATAACTTCGTGGCTAACCAAAGGAAATAATGTAACTTTGTTGAAACCTTTATATTTTTTTAAAGGGTTTTGAAACTGGTCAGTTTCAGTGAAAATGATGATTTAAACCATTTGTATCATTTACATTGTTATCAGTTATTTCTCTCCCCCCCCCCCCCCCTCCTCTCAGGATACGAAAACATTTAGTGTAACCGCTTTATTTGTTCTCTGAAATACCCTCCCCTCTTTTATATAGGTCTCTGAATCTCTGTTATCCTGTTGCCTTCACAATTTGTCTGACTATTAGTCGGCAGCTACCTAAACCTATCATATACCTAACCAGCTATCCAGTCGGCAGCTATATCATATATCATATACCAAACCAGCTATCCAGTCGGCAGTTATATCATATATATCATATACGTAACCAGCTATCCAGTCAGAAGCTATATCATATACCTAATCAGCTATCCAGTCGGCAGCTATATCATATATCCCAGTTATATACATTAAACTAATGCCAGTACTCTTATTAATAATATGGTCTGTTTTTATGAGGTTGTTGGCAAATTCCGCTATTATTGTTTTATTTTAAATTATAGTGTTTAATCATAAAGTATTTACTTCAAATGGTAATATCTTTATTTTTCTTGCTAAAGCAATTCCGATGAGTTACAAACTCATTTTAGGTCGGGAGGAACTTATAACACAGAGAGAGGTAAAAGGTTCAATTTTGCGTTGGTATTTTGCAAAACAGTACAAAAATAGAAAATGGGAGATTAGTAGAGCAAAGATAAAATACATAAGACAAAAGATGACAAACAAATTACGTTTTTTTTAAATGTACTTAATTTTTTTCTTTAAATTATTACATATAATATGTTAGTATGGTGGCTGTTTTTGTATGAAATATTCTCAAAAATATATATACTAACTAATTATGGCAAATTTAGAACTGCATTCTGTAATTTGAATTACTTAGGTAAACCCTTAATTAGCGATAAAGACAAGCAAGAAAAAATCGAAAACTTAGGCGTTTACCAAGTTAACCGTTATAATTGACCGTCATATTAAATAGGACAAATTGGAAGAGCCAACAAAACCCGCATAATAGAACAAACATTTCACAAATTGGATAGATGATAAAGATGAATTGTCAAATGTTACATCACACCTACTAGACAATAGATAACACATTTGACAAAGATGGAAATGATGAAGTTCTCCACACCTGCAATAAAAGACAAAAACTAGAGAAACTAGAATCATTAGAAATAACTCGCCAACTATAAAAATAGAAACCCCTTAACTATCCCTTCCTATTAAGTGACCTCCCACTCAAACACCTAAATATTTGTATGTATCCGCCAGCATTGTGTATTTTATATTATCTTGATGAAGGAAGTTAAAAATAAAGTGGTCTAAAACAAATTAATGTTTGAAGAAGAAAATAAAAATAACCTTCAAAATTTTTAAACACAAAATTCAAATTTATGTGTTTAAATTTGGAAAAAAAAGTAGATCCTAACTTAGTAATGACAAAAAACATCACAAAAGCATGTGTCAAGTCCCCGCTCTTATATCCATCGTAATATTATCACATTCTAAAGTACAATATGAATTTTCTTAATGTCGAGTCCATTACAATATCATTTCCTACTCAAATGTAAAAAAAATATCATTTAAAGTCTAACTTACTCTAATTGGGGATGCCATAGTCTCACTGGTTTCAATAAAAAATCCTATGTTTCCAAGAAAATAATGGTAACATCTGCTTGACAACTATGAAGACCATTCAACTTATTCATTTTTAAAACCGAGTTTTAGTTATGTCAGCTGATAATTAAGCAAATAATTGTAAATTCAGCTGCGAAAGATCACAAAGCAACAAGATGGGGAAATTTATATAATTGTAATGAAATCACTGGATACCATCTTTTTCTCAAATGTTTTGCATAAAAGTCAGTAGTTATGAAGCTGAGTCGTAAGTCACCAGTTATTATGAATACTAGTTGTAAGCCAACTGTATTTATTTTTTAATTAATACGAGTATACCTATATGTACAGCGCTCTTGATAATATTTTTATTAGCTAAATATTATCATTATTATTAAACCATAGTTTGAGGAATAATTTAAAATTCAGCTGTGAAGCATCGCATAGCAACAATATGGAAAAAATCATTTATTTATAATAACATCACTGGATACCATCTCTCCCTTAAATGTCGTGCGTAAACCATAGTTTAAGGAATAATTGTACCGGTCTTAAAATGGCTATAATAAGCTGAAACCGGTTACTATTAAAAATAATTAGTTGAAAAAGTTTTAAATTGTTTCAATATATCAGATAAATTAATAATAAAAACATAAATCAATTATTTTAATATATTGATGGCAACACTTGTGACAACAATTATTATGTCTTTTGTAAAGCATTTATCGAGATAACGTACTTTGTAAATAGATGTTTCAAAGGAAATTTACATTACTTATTTTATCTACAATAGATAAAAAAAACTAACATTACTTTAAAGTTTGTTGGTTCACGTCTTTTAAGTAAGCTGGAGTATTCTTATAAATTGAATTTTCAAATTGCACTTAACACATGTGTGCGCTAAGCCATCGATTTGTAGACTGGGCTTTGTTGCAATATATGACATAATATTTCAGTTATGTGTAAGCAAAACAGGCTGTGAACGTGATAGATTATGAAATATTGGAGATTTATTTGAAAACTCTGCTACCAATGACCAACGTCATTGACAAATACTTCTAACTACATACCTACTACATGTGTAGTGGATTCGAATGGGAGTGTAACTATATATTAATTCAAACATTACCACAAATTAATTACTGGCCGAGAAAAAAATCAGTTTCCGAGACGCGAAAAAAAATTACTTAAATTAAATATATCTTCTATTTTCAATTCCTGACCTAAATTCAAATTTCGGGGTCGAAGGTTCGGTCGAACCCAAAATCTGTGGTTTCTCCCTGGTGCAATAATATATGCGATCTGACTGCCAGAAGGTTTTCCTCGTCAAAACTCATTTTGACGGTTGACAGCGGATATGACAGTTTACATGTCTTCCTCATTAGACATCTACAAAATAATTACAACATGTCTATGGGCACGCCCACCTCACACCAACATTTCAACAAAAGGTTTGATAATATTTGGCGTAATGTTTGTGGAAACGGTCGCAGGAGACGCAGTTTTATGTACATAATCATCACAATTAGTAGAAATGTACCGCAATATAATATACCCAAACAACAGTACCTACAGACTATTTTATGAGAAAAACACTCAACTCACTCATTGATTCAGTTTTATTGACGATTTCTAACGTAATTTATCCGTCTTCTATCTTGCCTTCCTAACGGTTATGATTAGTGATCGACATTATGTTCAAACGATTTTTTTAAATTTTTATATGAACACCGCAAAAGAGTCCCAACCGTCTGGAGCCAGCGAGACTATGGCATCCCCAATTGGGGTATGTTGTGAGGGTGAAGGTAGTAGGGAGAGAAAGGAGATGGGGCAGAGGAAGGTGGGAGAGTACCTCGCTATTCAGATCTGGTCACCAAACACGGCTAAAGCCATTTCTGAATTGTGGTCTTTCAGCAGGGCGATACTGAGAGTATATGCTTCTGTAGAACGTGCCGCAAGTATACTTAATATTTTTTTGAATTACAAAATAAAAATTACATAGGACATAAAATAATATATATTTTAAATGTCTGTTTTTAAAAATGCCCGTTAAATTCATTTAACTTGATGTAGAAATAAATTTAAAAAAAACCGTTCTACGACAAAGGAGCAAATTTAAAAAATATATTTGAATATCTGAATATTTCCACTACAGTTGTTAAAGATATTAATTATATTCTTTTAGAAAAAGGTATCCCTTATTTTATGTCATATTTTTTGCAATTTGGTGGCTTTTGGCTGGGCTTTCTATCTTTGTGAACTTGGCTCTGTACCAAAGATCTACAAAACTGTCATCTAGAATCTACAGATTAATTTTGTCGCTTTAATAAATTCTGTTCATTCAAGGAGATATAAAAGGTAAACCAACCTAATAATATTTATTCCACTCTAACCAAGAAAGAGATATTAAATCACGATAAAAAAACCAATGACATATATTTAAAAAATTCGTTCATGAGTTTAAATTACCTTTTCTGAAATTGCCATTCATCATAGCAAAAAAAACATAAAACATCTTTCTTGGAAATCGCACAAATTATGTACTAATAATCTCATTTTTTTCAATTCATTCATTGAGTATACGCTATATAAAATAACAAAAAATTACTGAGTGTTCTGAATTATTAAACATAATTGAATATAGGTACGTGGAACACGCGTGCGTGCAATCTTTTTAATGAAAAACACTGTAAAATAAATTCAAATCAAAATGCGAGCATTATATGATTGTGTTCAACGGTGACCGGATAAATCATCACAATGATAATTCATCACATCTTTAAAAAGTTATATAAAGTCATGGAAAGTGATGAAACAAAAACTTTAATAACTGGGTTAAGAAGGTTCGGTTAGGTTAGGTTAAAAAAAAATTTTTCATCGTTTCTTATGACTTTATATCACATTTTAAAAGTGTGTTGAATTGTCACTGTGTTGAGTTATCATGGAACCATGTTCAACATATAATTTCATCCTCTTTAAGGTAGATATCTTCAATTGCAACGACAGTAAATATAAAATCTATTAAGTATTTTAAAAATGTAGTCATATCCAGATTAAACCAAAATACAAAAAAATGTAATGATATATAATTGAGATTTTCACGGCCAAAAGTATTTTTGTAATTGATAAATACACAATATATTAGTATAATGGAACAATCTACATTGGTTTCTCGGTTAGGTTGTTCAAATCAAATATATTGTAACAATTTAATGTCCCTAAAATAAATGAAAAAATCGATATAACATTATATCAAGGTACTAATATTGATAATTATATGAAGGGCGAGGGTTAGGGTTTCGACTAGCAAGCCAGATGACGTGAGTTCAAATCCCGACGTATGCAAGAAATGATTTGATTAATTTGTCACATCTCACAATTTACTCATTAAAAATATGTAGTTTATCTGCGACATGTTCCATTGTAGGAGAACTCTCATCGCCCAGGTTAAGACCACCATTCAGAATTGAAACGTTGCTTGAAATGTTTTTTTACGTGTTACCATATCTGAATAGCTAGGTACTTCCTCACCTACCTCTTTTCTCATCTCCTCCTACCCATTACCTTCAGCCTCATAACATACACAATTGGGGATGCCATAGTCACACTAGTTCCAGACGGTTGGGACTCTTGTGCGTTTCCACATTTAAAAAAATCATAGTTCACCTTTCAGATGTACAGAACGTAACTCCCTCAATGCAATGATTATTTTTAGGCAGAAAAAATATAATGGAAAAATGAATTCTTGTCATAAAAGTGTAGAAACGTTTTTTTACGATTTATTTGAATTCCGATAAAACTAATACAAATGTAAGTATTGCTTCCGAACCTCATAACAAATACTTCTGTTTCCGACAAAGCCAGTATTTCTTTAGATTTTTTTTCCCTTTGAGAATCAATAAAGCGAATTATCAATTTTCTTCCCGAGAATTTGCCAAAGGAATTAAATTTCCCGTCTAACTTCCTCCGTTCACTATTTACGACTACAATCAATCATTGTTGAGTTAATATTCAGAAGAGAAAATATGTTAGGGGTGGAATACTTATATTCATAAGTGGTGGCTAATTGAAATAAATTTGAATACATTTGTGAGGAAATTTGCTAACTGAGTTAGCAAATATTTTTGTCATATCGATGGTGATTTTTGCCAGTAGTAAGAATATGCCAATAAATACTAATGCAGACTTTCTTAATAGTGTAATTATATTTATTTGATGATAAATTAGAGAGACATCAGAAATTTACCTTTCGGATGAACACCATTATTTAAAAATTTAAACAAAATAAATACACAATCAAAACATAGAAATCTTACTAAAAGAATTGAAATTTGTAGGTTTATAGCTACCTACCGACTTTATCGCTTGTCTGACTTTACACAATCATCAGTGCCAATTTTGAAAATTTAACAGTAAATCCGAGTTATTATAACGCAGTATTTCACATCACGGACAACCGAAATAAGTATGTTTGATAATTGAAGGTGTCTGTTTTTTTTTATTGTGCGTACTAACTTACGAGTTAACTCCGATCTAGCTCGTATTTCAAATAACTTTTTTAAATCTGTATGGAGGTCCTGCGGGCTTGGATCCATACTAAGGACAAAAAAACAAAATTTTAAATTGACATCCATTATTTTTTTTTACGAACAAATTAGTTACAACATTTTTCTTTTGTCCAAGAGCAGATTCTGTTAGGCTTTTTTTAATTTTTAACATGACAAAACTACGGGAATTAATATTTTAACCATTGTTTGAGAAGATAAGGTTTTTTTTTCATTATTGTGCCAAATATCCAACATCCTCGTACAAAGTGTGCTACCTATTTAGGTGCTTGTTGACGTACGTTAAATTTCAATAATATCGTTAAAAAATACTGTGACATTATTTATAGTTTTAAATAATATAAATAACTTTAAATACACAACTGTTTAATCACACAGGATAGACACGTTTCAAAACCAATAGATTCTTCGTCAGGATAAACTTACATGGAGAAAAATGAGTATTGAGAATTTATTAATAACTAAGAATCTTTTCAACATATTGGTAATTCCGGTTAAAAACGGGATTGTACGCCTTACGAATCAACAGGTTTCTTGATAAACTTTTAGTAAATAACTAATATATTAGCATGATGTCTGAACACATATTTATGAAAATGTTTTTTTTTTTTTAAATGATTTTTTTTTTAAATTCCATCAGGTCCTATGTCATCATTTGGGATGCTGTGTTCGGGGTCGTTTTAAGAAAAGGTAGTTCGGTGAAAGAAAAAAGGTATGAAGGGTGGGTAGGAATTTGGGGGTCAGTGTGTCCCTCCCTTCATCCGATCCATCCCTCACAATGCGGTGCAAAGCGGTGGGTCCAGAAAGTTCTTCTTGAGAGGTCAAAATGGTCTTCCTAAAAATAGTAAGACAGTATCTCCTGATCTGGCCCCCCACGTAGTAAGCGGGCAGACGCATCTGCCGTTCAGACTTCTAAAAACTCACCTCAAACGTTGCTAACCACTTGAAGCAACCTATGGCACAGGTGTTGGTTATCCAATAAATGGTTTCTTGGGCGTCATGATAATTCAAGGCAATTCAATAAAACATTAAAAATTGATGTTAATTTACTGTGAGGTTAAAATCGATTACTATCTTTGTTTTATGAAAACTAACAAATTAAGAATAGACCAAAATATTAAAAAGAGCTGTGATTAATTAGTTATTATTATTAAAAAAAAATAAAAACTTTAAAAAAAATTATTAGTAGATATTATGTTAGGTCCATAATACATTTTAAGCAAACTCTTAAAAACACTGACCTTGACCGATCTGAAAAAATTTCATTCATCATAAAAACAGCATTTTTTTCGGAAATTATACAAAATTAATGGGAGTAATAAAATGATTAGCTTTCTTCTGAAGTCAGATAGAACTCCTCCCGGTGATTCAATTAAGTCAAATAATTATTTGAAAATAATATTCCAGGTTTTCCCCGCTCAATGAAGGAAAATTCTCTTATTAAAATCCATTTAATTTATATCTTTAGTCTGTTGAGATTTAATTTACCATTGGGATCGGCGGCCCGCCACAGTGGCATGAAGCTAAGGTTCCCGCAATAGCCGAGCAATACTTTTAGTTTATTTTTGTGTGGCTTCTTATTGAGATAAATCTTTTTCAAGTCAGGCGATCTTTGAAAAAACTGGGGTCTAGATTTCTTTTTGGCTGAGCTTCCCCGCAGCATTTATTTTTTTTTCTTCTTCGTCTTTTGTGCGCTGAAATTGAGCGATTTTCAAGGTTTTTTGAGATACGTGCTCGAAATAATTATTTCCTACTTTTCTCTGCTATGTCCGAAGAATGAATTGGTGGAGCGGTCGTGGTACACAGGAAATGAATTCCAGTAGTGATTACATAAAAAAGTATTTCCGCCACCGGAAGATCTCTCTGCTTTCAGCCCCTCAAGCGGTGGCATCGGATGACCCAAGTGAAGCGGCATATTTAATAAAGGACTTTTTAAAAGTGATATTTAGTCATTTACTAGATAATATCAAGTCAAGGGAGCTAGATTATTCTTTTCGTCACAATCTTATCTTTTTTGTTTATTTTGAAAAAAAAATGATGAAAATGAAGCGTACAAAAATGTCATTCAACTTTTTTTCTATTTTTAGATTAATTTTCAAAAGTCAGTAAATTGTCGGTTATTTTGAAACATCAATTGAATTGGGAGGCGGTTATGGGTATCACCACCCCGGGAACCATTTATTGGATAACCGAAACTTCTGGTCACCCCAAGTGGTTTGCTATGTTTGGTGACTTAGCAGAGGTGCCCGGGTTCACGGAGTAAGGTTTGTCTAGGTCTTGGCGGCGGATGCATTTGCCCACCTACTGCGTGGATCGGGAGACACTGGTTGAGAGAGACCTTTTGACTTCTTCATCGCCTTGCACCGTCACTCCTGGACATATTAACCCCAGTTTCTTACCCACCCCGCGTACCTTTTTCCTTCCCAGAACACTTTCTCCCTTCTCTTCCTATAAAGATCATCCATACAGCTTCCCCGAAGATGATATAGGCCCTCAGAAAAAAATATTCCTCAGGGCCTCCTGTGTGGAGCGAATGTAAAAACAACAAAAAATCCACTTGTCCCGCCCCTTCTCTATTGTTTTATATTTCGCCCTTTATCTTGGCAATTGTGGTACCAAGTCCGATTAGCTTGTTGAATTAACATTAAAATTTATTTGTACGAAGTTCAAGCATAACTTCATTCATCGCTTTGTCGCTGACTATAATAAGTTAGTAAATTGTATTTACTTTTAACATATTTTTAATTGTAATTTTTTGCTAAAATCGGTTTCCAACCAATAAAATAGTACATTTTCAAGTTGCCTGTCGACAGAAACAAAAAGATAAATATTAAATGAGCGCTTGCAAAAAACGAGAAACTTCCCTTGCACCGTTTTATGATGATGAAAAGATTTCAAAGAAAGTTTTATTAAAAAAAACTTTGAATTCACGTAAAAGGTACGGATTTTAAATGAAATTTTAATAAAACCATGCAATTTTTACCTTATATTAAATAAATTGCACCTCCGGTTTTTTAAATTATATTTAGCTTCTGTGTTTGACCACTTCAAAACCGTTATTAATGCGGCAAATAACATAATTTTCTCTTTAAAAAGTAATAAACTCCCGGCTTTCCAGTGCATGCATCCAGTTGAAAATTGCTTTCAGTGATAGTGGTAAGAAGTGTTCAGAATTCTACTTAAGCGAATCAAAACTTTGGTAATTTCCAACTAAAAAGATACAACCAAATGTTCAATTGAGTTACTCTTCTTATGTGAATGAATTATTGATTATTCTTATCTTATGGTATTTATTTACTATAGCATCATTGCATTTATTATGCAAGATTACACAGATTTATGTAATGGCTATGTTTTTATAATTATTAAAATATACCGCCAATTTCAACTTTCAACACAACATACTGAGAAATGAGAAGTATTTTCAAAAGACCTAAAGAATTAACACATTTAAATTATTTTTAATGAAATACTGTACACTTAATTTTCATACGCTTACTTTATCTGTAAAAAGATATATTATTTTAATTGTCTTTAAAAAAACTGTTTTTCTAATTTGTGTTAATATTATATTTGTATTTATTTCATAAGTTTTTGATTATTGTTTAAAAAAATCATTAGAACATATTTTTACTCTAAAGGTAAATACTCCTCCCATAAACACGAGCTAATGGAGCTCAGCTTATGAAGAAATAGAATAATAAAGAAAAAAAAATATTTATAAGTCTGCATATTGTTATCATTTGCAATGTTAAATAATTTACATGTAATAATTTTTTTTAACAAAATTTTAAAAATATGCCAATGCAGTTATTTCATTATTAAACGATTAATAAAACATTACCGTTTAATTTGAGGACAAAATATTTCAAAGTAACATACCGAATATTACTTTCACAGTAAATGAAAATTGCAGTTGGGCGTGGGTAAATAGAATCATATAAGTAAGTCATCTCAAGGTGAGCTAGCAACAGTTGAAAATGGCCTTGACCGCCGAAACAGCTGTAACAATAATTAAAGTCTAAAATACTTGCAGAACTTAGTAACTACCTTATTAAATTTCGTTTACCTTCAATTTTAAAAAAAATTGATCGAGTTCTACCAATTAAGCACCAAAACAATTAATAATTTCAACACCAACTACTGTTTGTCTGCGCTCGATACATGTAATAATTTACACAATTTCAAAGGGGTTAACAGGGTTCGTAAACAATGATTTAATTAAAAGTTTATGAATTTTCCCACCTTCGATGTGAAGTTTTATTTCATAGCTGAATTTCCCATTATTTGTTTATTACCAACAGTGCTTGGGCCAGTTATAATTGTTGCATATAGTATTTGGTTCGGTTGTTTCGCGCCCGCGTCCCGCGCCTTTACTTTCGGTCAGTTGTGTTAAAATTACCGCGCCGCAAAGTACAACCGATCTACCGCTTTCCGCATAACCTATCTTGAGTTTTTACACCACCGCGCTGCGCTGGAAACAGCAAATGCTATACCGCAAAGATCGCCGTGACTAAGTGCATAAAAATAGCAATCTCTAACGCATTGACCATTTCGCAAAATCCAATATCACCATTCCCTTTCCTGACCTCTCTTCCAATACTAACAATTACCCTACTGGTGATTACCGCAGAGCAAAGTGGAAGGTGCCGACAGCTTGGAGATATTGGTAAGTCAAATCAAACAAATTCACAAAATATCGCAATTACAGTCCATTCACGCCGCAACAAACAGTCTTAATTGCATCGGTTTTATATCGGCAAATTGTCGTCGTATACCATCCCTGATAACCCCCACCCCAAATTTTGTGAATATAAACCATAGTATAACATAAGTGGAAAAAAGTTTTAATTTTTCAATATAAAATTAAAATGAAATTCCACCATAAATTGTCAGTATCAAAAAAATAAACGACACATTTATTTGTTTTCTGATGGGCGAACTTAATGAAATTGCAATTCTTAGAAAGACGAACTTGCTTTGGTTTAACTTCTAATAGCATCATACTTGTTTACCTTAATCTAATATGAAACATTTTAAATGGAGTTTGTCCGTTTAGTGGCTGAGTTGGCTTCGCGTTTGGCGTGGTGTGATCAATTCCTCGGTTTTCCTACTGTAGTAGGAGATTTTCAAATATTGTCTTTATTTGTAACCCGGGAATATTTTTTTAACATAAATGAAATAAATATAATTTTTTTTATAGAATATCGTCATTATTTATTTCGCTCTCTTTTGACTGAGACACATAAGATGTGTAGAGGATGTTATCATCGCGCAAGACTCAAACTTCATTTCAAAATAGAATTTCATTTTGAGAAGGTAAGCGTTAATGATATTAGCGCTCAAAAGGCAGATGTAAATAAGGTTATCTCGTCAAACGGCAAGTGTAAATAATATTAGGATATTTAACATGGAAAAATACTCCGCCTGGGCTTGTTTGCCGGGTACGAAAAGTTTATTAAATTGCTACTACATTTCTAGATAAATTTCCAAAAAATTGCGTTCATTTTTTTTACAATTTAAGGTCTAAGACTTATTTTCTCTTTTGGGTCGAAATCTGGTACTCGTTATTATTAGACGTTTTTTCCCAACTGCTTCTAACCGTCTGGAGCCAGTAAGACTATGGCATCCCCAATTGGACAATTTTGTGAGGCTGAATGTAATGGGGGGGAAGAGGAATGTTGAAAAGTATCTGGCTATTCAGATCTGGTCACCAAACACGGCCAAAGTCATTTCAAGCAACGTTTCAATTCTGAATGGTGGTCTTATACCTGGGCGATTCTGAGAGTAACTTCCACTCTGGAACGTGCCGCAATGTAATACATATCATTATTGTATAATTGTGAAGTAATACAAATTAAGCAACATTTACTTCCGCAGGCCGGGATTTGACCCTGCGACCGCCAGCTTCCTAGCATAGAGCCTTACCATAAGTGAAGATCAAAGAACGTTTTCAATGAAGTCGTTTCTGATCAGGGTGGAACTGAGAGTATCTACCAGGTTGCAGTTGTGCTTTGCAGAGATGTCATTCCTTTTTGGTAAAAGCGGACATCCATTTAAAAAGTCGAAAGAAAAGAAAATAGCTTTACTATTTACCAAATTCTCACCCAGTGGTCATATAATATTTCGCAAACATTAAAACACATTGCTCACAAGCGAAAAATTGCGTCTTTCACATGATTATTAGTACATTTTAATACTTTATAAAATGAGACTACGTCAATGACGCGAACATCCTAATTAACTGTGTTCATCGAAAGGGAATCATTTTACAAAATGTATCGTTAGAATTACGAAAAATGCAATTTTATGCGCATACATTAATGCAATTTTTGATTCCGATAAAATAATGTTTGTTTTGTTCTCGTCACGCTTGTTGTGAATTTAAGGCTCTCAACAATTGAATTATTCGATGTGTGTTTTGTGCGACCATTTTTGTGTTTGCCGAAAAAAATGAAAAAATTTTCCGCAGTATTTTGATAATATTTACTTTGTAGCCAGTCAATGAAATGAACGGATAGAAGCAATTGGAAAGCTTTTTCATGGTTTTGTTTTTAAAAAAAATGCATTTTTTTTCAAGACGGACAAAGCACATTTGTCTATTTTAGGTATAACACTCTAAATCTATAAAATGCTAGTCTTCCAAATTATTAAATGTTTCCTTCACTCTATTATACAAAGAAAACCACTGTACCATAGAATTAGGGGAAACAGCTTCGTTAATGAGTCAGAGATGGCAAGTAAATTCCTAGTTACTTTTTCAACTTGATATTGAATCATTTAACAATTGGTGTAATTTGTCCTTTTATAGATCTAAGAGCTGATTCCGTCGATTATGCCGTGGATTTTCCAGTAACTTACCGCATTTGCTTTGATATTATGGTATTTTGAACCTTAAAATTGTTGCTAGCATACTAAAATATATTATTAATGTGTTTTAACATTGTCCTAACATGACGTTTTGTCACTTGCAAACATGTTTATTTTATCTTTAAAAAAGCGCGTCACAAAGTTCCCTGTCAAATATCATGATTTTTCATTTTCAATTCTGTATTATTTTTAAGCAACAATTATTAAACTGGAACACCTACATACAAATTGAAAAAATATTCCGTGAAAAAATTCATGTCGCCGACGGGAATTAAACCCGCAACCTTCTGACTGCCGGTCAGGTGCTCTAGCAATGGCGCTATGTCGGCTTATTCAAATTCATGCCGCCGACGGGAATTAAAAGCGCAACCTTCTGACTGCCGGTCAGGCGCTCTAGCAATGGCGCTATGTCGGCTTATTCAAATTCATGCCGCCGACGGGAATTAAACCCGCAACCTTCTGACTGCCGGTCAGGTGCTCTAGCAATGGCGCTATGTCGGCTTATTCAAATTCATGCCGCCGACGGGAATTAAAACCGCAACCTTCTGACTGCCGGTCAGGTGCTCTAGCAATGGCGCTATGTCGGCTTATTCAAATTCATGCCGCCGACGGGAATTAAACCCGCAACCTTCTGACTGCCGGTCAGGTGCTCTAGCAATGGCGCTATGTCGGCTTATTCAAATTCATGCCGCCGACGGGAATTAAAACCGCAACCTTCTGACTGCCGGTCAGGTGCTCTAGCAATGGCGCTATGTCGGCTTATTCAAATTCATGCCGCCGACGGGAATTAAAACCGCAACCTTCTGACTGCCGGTCAGGTGCTCTAGCAATGGCGCTATGTCGGCTTATTCAAATTCATGCCGCCGACGGGAATTAAAAGCGCAACCTTCTGACTGCCGGTCAGGCGCTCTAGCAATGGCGCTATGTCGGCTTATTCAAATTCATGCCGCCGACGGGAATTAAACCCGCAACCTTCTGACTGCCGGTCAGGTGCTCTAGCAATGGCGCTATGTCGGCTTATTCAAATTCATGCCGCCGACGGGAATTAAAACCGCAACCTTCTGACTGCCGGTCAGGTGCTCTAGCAATGGCGCTATGTCGGCTTATTCAAATTCATGCCGCCGACGGGAATTAAACCCGCAACCTTCTGACTGCCGGTCAGGTGCTCTAGCAATGGCGCTATGTCGGCTTATTCAAATTCATGCCGCCGACGGGAATTAAAACCGCAACCTTCTGACTGCCGGTCAGGTGCTCTAGCAATGGCGCTATGTCGGCTTATTCAAATTCATGCCGCCGACGGGAATTAAAACCGCAACCTTCTGACTGCCGGTCAGGTGCTCTAGCAATGGCGCTATGTCGGCTTATTCAAATTCATGCCGTCGACGGGAATTAAACCCGCAACCTTCTGACTGCCGGTCAGGTGCTCTAGCAATGGCGCTATGTCGGCTTATTCAAATTCATGCCGCCGATGGGAATTAAACCCGCAACCTTCTGACTGCCGGTCAGGTGCTCTAGCAATGGCGCTATGTCGGCTTATTCAAATTCATGCCGCCGACGGGAATTAAAACCGCAACCTTCTGACTGCCGGTCAGGTGCTCTAGCAATGGCGCTATGTCGGCTTATTCAAATTCATGCCGTCGACGGGAATTAAACCCGCAACCTTCTGACTGCCGGTCAGGTGCTCTAGCAATGGCGCTATGTCGGCTTATTCAAATTCATGCCGCCGATGGGAATTAAACCCGCAACCTTCTGACTGCCGGTCAGGTGCTCTAGCAATGGCGCTACGTCGGCTTATTCAAAACCCGCCAATTTATTCAATATGTACTGGTATTTTTCATTCAACAATTATTGCTAATTATTATTTTTATGGGTGTTACAGGCCAATAATTATTGAATTTTCACATGTTGCAAACACTTTGTGGAAAAAACATAATTATAATAATTTCACCTCTACCTCCCCCTCCCCCCACCATAGTTCATGTTCTCTATCCCTCTTCTACCTTACCAATAAATACACTGTAACTCTGTTATTAATTTAATATGTTTTTATTTAACCCTGACGAAGGTTCAAGTAAACCGAAACCGATTGGTTTTATATATTCAACAAATATACATAAAAGTGGTATTAAAAAGGGTTATTTTAATCTTATTATTATAATTATTATTGCTTAAAAATAAAACTTACCCTTTGTGCTATGCATAAAAAACCTTGCCATTTAAATATTAGGTTATCATTAAAAATAATTAAAGTACTGTGTTTATTTACGGGAGAGCATCATGTGACTCATTTTTGTCCTGAAGAACGGTTATTTAGTTGCTAAATATAATACATTTCAAGAAAATTCTCGTATGTCTTCATTAAATTATATTTTTTGTAACATTAGAAAGAAAAAAAATACTTCTCAGAATATAAGAAAGCAATCTTCCTTTCCAAAACTATATTAAAGATATCTCTGATCAATCACTTAAACTAGGTCCACAAACAGCTTCATCTATAAACCTCTCGATTTTAAAAATAAATCAGTACACTCTAAAAACTCTACGTACGTCCGCATCTTGAGTAGCTGGTGTCAGTTGGTCTATTTTCAATGCTGTCCATATTCACAATATCGAATTCGTACAACATCGCTTCTTGCGAGGAATTGCTTGGAGGTTAGGACTTGGAACGATGAAATTAAACAAAATTTAAAGCTTTCTGCTTTAGAAATACATACATAATACTATGATTTAATTTGTACATATTTAAAATTATCAACAGTTTTCATTTCTTTGTTATGTACAACTCATCCAGTTCATTATCCCTTCCCGTAGACTATAATGCATTGCTGTTCCTCATTAATACTCTACGAATTATGGATACCGTTCTCCTTTATCCAGATTGTCGAGAATTGTCAACTCAAGTCAAAATGAATTTTTTGGTGTTAGTCTAAATTATTTTTGTCAGTCATTACTAAGTAGTCAATATATTTTTTCTGTTTTGAGATACAATTTTTGGACTCATCCAAACTGTGTGTTCGCGTCAATAACTGAAATATGAGTTGAGTGATTGGCGTTAGAGTTGTAAATTTCTCTCTCTCTTTAAAAAAACTATACCTTTAAATTTAAGTTCTATGTAGCCCATGAATTCATCTATATATTACCGTTCATCCTATATGTTTAAGGATTAATAAAAAAATATTTAAAAATCTGCGAATCAAAAATGGCATATCATGGTGTACGATCACTCTAGACGTTTTGAAAACTTGGCATAATATGCCGAAAATCGTTTGGGTGGTTATATTGTTAATATACAATTTTTGGCCTTAAAGATAATAAATAATTAAGCCTTATTTTTCCAATTGGAGTGATGACATCCCAATGTTGGTGAATGTTTTCAAATGTTATTGCTATTATTATATTTAGATGACGTACCACACTGGAGGATGGTGCAATTATGTAATTTATTATTTTAAATAAAAATGTGTGTGAAATTTTTTAATGATATAAACTTTAATTGACTACACCGAGCACGAGTTTAAAGCTAATTGACTTACGGCTCTATCACAAAGCTTAGTACTGATAAAGTCTAGATTAATTTGTGTTCTATGAATTCACCCCTAAATCTAATAACTTTGAAGTTTTATTCCAAAAGATCAATCTGAAATCCTTCTGACCCATCCTTAAATGCCCAAATTTAAATATTAACACTGAAATGTTCCCCGGTAGTTCCATAGCACACGGGGCAAAATATCTAAATTCAACAGTCGTAGCCTAATGCGTCTTAACGTGAATTTAATATTAGATTCTACGGCAACTAGGAAGTTGGCTTTTGTTAGTAAGTTAGTTCGAGACAGTGGGGAGAGAAACTGAGATAAGTCTTGTGGGCGTGACTGTGTGTCCGTCAGTAAGTAAGCTCAATTTTTCCTTACCATTGTGGCGGCGATGTGTGTGTGTATGAGAGCTATACTTATTTGTAATTTACGGCGGCTGCCCGAACCGTAAATTGTGTTCAGGAGATAGGAGATTGAAATGAGTGTCTGCAGTATTAATTAAATTTATTCTAGAGGACGAATATTACAATTTTACAGAACGCGGAGACGGTGGCAGAAAAAGTAGAGAGAGTGGCGGTAGGATCGAAGGTTGAAACAGGAATGAAGATTTCTCTTCTCGTGCTCGCTTGCGTCTAGCGGCGGATTAATTCGCGTTAGTATTGCCACATGTGGGAGGAAATAAAGTAGTCCCACACCATCAAACATTTTCCAACGTTCTAAATCTTTTTAGAGCAGATTCAAACTACGTTTTCCTTTTCGAGGCCTACGAGTTTAAAATACTTATGCTTTATATTAATAAACCAAAAGAAATTTATTTTGGCCGTGTCCATATTTCAGAAGTTTTAGATACTTTCTGTGTCACCCTGGTGAAAGGCCAACATTCCGATAAGAAATGGCTTTAGCTGAGTTTGGCGATCGGATCTGAATAGCCTGTAACTTCCCCACCTTCCTCCTCTTTATCTTCTTCTCCTCCCCACTACCTTCAGTCTTACAACATATCCCTATTTAGTCTCACCTGCTCGAGACGGTTGGGAGCAGTAGCAGTTGGGAATCTTGTAAACAAAACGAAAAACATATAATTTTACATGATTCTTGTGAAATTGGTCATAAATTTAAAACGATTTCAATAGGTTTCTTTTTTCACTACTTTTTTGTTTTATTTATTACAAAATAGTACAAGATTTCAAAATCATAACAGTGGGCAAAATATTTTTTTTTTCCTAATTATTCGACTACTCCATAGAGTGAGCTCCAGGAACTCGTGTTTATAGGAGGAGTATGAGTTACAAAAAGAAAATAATGATAACATTATTCAAAGTCTTATAAAAAAAACTACAAACGTAATTCAAAATACAAATTAACATAATTCAATGTTTAAATCAGCTACAAACATAATTCAATCTTCAGATTAACTACAGACATTTCAATTTACACAATTTTAGAGAATTAGTATTATAACAATAGCCAAAGTTTTTATAAATGCTAAACAGTATAGATAGTATGCGTATATTATGGGTACAATATATCATTGTCTAATTTAAGGGAGAAAATTTAATTTTTAAATTGTTCTTATTTCAAGGTTTCTGTTACCTTAATTTTGTTTTTGGACAGTAATATATTGTACCATTTCACACCTAAATATAAGTAAAAGTGCTTAGCCTTGATCGTTTTTAGCATTGTGATGGCTATTACGCCCTTTATTTTGAATTGATTGTTATTAATTATTATTTGTATTATTATGGGTTGTGAGGTAGTTTTAAGCCCAATAATGCCATGCTGCAATAAGGACTGTATTTATGTATAACAATTCTGATCGTTTTCTTGTTTAGTATGTTACGTATGTTAAAGAAGACATAGATGATTTTTTTCTACTGTTAGGTTGATATGGTTTTTCCATTTAACATTTTTATCTTTTAAGATTCTGAGATATTTAACATTAGATTTATAATTAAGTTTATCTCAGTTCGTATTAAATGTAATGTCATTTAAACAATTTTTTGAATTGATGGTTATGTCAATTAATTTTTTGGGCACATCTTCTTGTAGAGAGAAGGGAATACAATAAGATTTTTCTGTGTTGAGTGATATCTGTAACGGCGACATCAGATTTATGGATCACACTTCTACAGATTTTTAATTCGGTGGCTTGGGGTTAACGCTGGACTAGTTATAATAGGTCAAATTAACATCCAATTACGAAGGAACCGCCTTGGTTGTTTTATGGGGTACTCCGTGGCCTTTTCACTCACATTCTCTAATCGGACTGCGGGAAAGCGCTGACCTATTCTCCGAGTTATAATAGGTACTGGACTTATTATGAAACTAGAACTAGGGTACAACAGGTAAAGGTACAAATAACACGAAGTAAAATAATTATTAATAAATTCGGTAGTGAGGTGATTTGAGTACCTAAGTAAATTCTTAAAAAAAAAATTACACAATTCTTATTATTTTCAGTAGGTAGATACATAATACAATGAATTTGTGCCGCCGTTCTTACAGTAGTTGGTGGTATATGGTCACCATAGTTGCCTGACTTAGTTGATCGGAGTTCGATTCTCGGTCGTGACAATTGTTTTATTTAATAAAACAAAATATTGTGATTTTAATTATTCTTTTTTTCAATGTTGTTCCGAAAAATGTGATTTTTCACCGGTCTGCGCATGTCATTAGTTAGTCACAAATATGTGTTCTAAAGGTAGGTACTTGAAATTTTGTCTATTTGAGAGCAGATACGTAAAATATGTGTTTTTTTTTAAATATAAGACTAATGCCGTAGAAATGAGATCCCTGAGGCGTTTGTCTAGTAAAACAAGATATTTAATAAACTGCCAATGGCAATTAAAAATAATAACGTTTGTGCTGCTTAAGTCAAATAAAACAAAAAAATGGCTTTTAGATAAAAAATGATGTATCTTGATGCCCTATTGAAGCTTTTGTATAGCTAATTGGAATTCACATTACGACTTATAATTTTTTAATACCTCATGTACCAATTTTTAAAACTATTAATGTAACTGTTCATTGGTACTTGTTTGTTATATAATGCTTTAACTGCTATTTATACATTTCAATTTAAACTATTTAAAAAACACGTTTTTTTCTGTAATTTAATATGTTAAAGGCATGAAAAATTCATAGTGTATCTTTAAATGTAACTAAAGCATTTGTCGGGAGATTTTTGCTCATTTTCAACCTAGTCGTTTTTTGTTAAATACTTTCACAATTTTTGCTAAATTATTATATTTTTTTAATATTAGCGCGCTTCCTCTAACAATTCAAATTTACATATCTCCCATTCAAACCACATTTGAACGCTTAACTGCGAGGCATTAAGAGCCAGAAGCTTCCCCGTATTGCTCTTACCGATCTCCTTCCTGTCTAATATTTTCCCCCTCCCCACTCCTCCAGTATCACAAGACACTACATTTGAGGATATCATAGTCATACTTGTCCCGGGCGGTTGGTTTTCTGTGCGCTATTCACATATTTAACAAACTTTTTGTTTCCCCGCAGGAGTAAGAAGCAGAGAGACCGGATCGCCAAACAAATCGGTTTTAGCCCGCACTCTTTGCCTCATTCACATTCATACGTTATCTCATTCATACTCTTCTGTTATTCTGACTCTTGACATGTCCCGACTCAATAATCTTCCTCGAGCCTCCCCGACTTATATTCTTCTTACACTCCTTTCTTTGTTCATTCCCTCTACATGCCTAAACCATGTGAGGGTCCTTTTATTAACCTTACTCATTAAGCTTACATCAGCCTTGCATTATTTATGGATCATATATATCATAATACTAGCTAACGTGTACCCGGCGTTGCTCGACTTTTTTCTACTTTCAATAAATATAATATCCATGTATTATGTATAAATCTTTCGGAAGAAATTTTCCAAATGATAGTGATAACCCTATCAAACTCCGTTGCATAGTTTAGAAGAACTAAGCGCACAAACAGACAGACGCGGATACTGACTTTTTCATAATATTCAGAGACACCAATGTATTGTCACGATTACAAATTTACTGAAAGTTTATCAGGAAACGACCTGTTATCCCGTTTTTAGTTAATTTAGAACATTCCACAAGATTCCCGAATGTTGTCCAGATGGAAATTCTGGAATGTTGTGGAATTCTCGAATGTTCTAGACCGTTATACAAACTTCTAGGGGGGAAGCTTTCAGTCCTTATATATTCAAAAGCACGCTATTTGGGTAAAAACGGGAACCTTTTTCGTGGATGGGGGATAGAGGGCTACCACACCATATAACTTCCTTGATCGTACCGGGAATCATTTCTGATTTTTAGCGGCACGCACATTGTATACTTACTTTTAAAATATATATCGATTTTGGGTACAATATAATTAAAGGTTAAAGGAACCACCAACCCTTCATTTTGAGTGAATCTTGTTTTATTCCCAATACAAGGAATCAGCCAATATAACATGTTGACTTACGATATTCTGCAATAATATTCCTCTAACAGGTAAAAAGTTCATAGACTTGTACAATCATTTAAAGTTACTTCTGTTATTTCAAGAGTGGAAGATATTCTTAGTATCGCTCTGGTGTAAGACAAAGCATTCATAATTGAACGTTGCTTGAAATGGCTTTAGCCGTTTTTGGTGACCATATCTGAATAGCCAGGTATTCCCCTACCTTCCTCTTTCTTATCTCCTTCTCCTTCCCACTACATTCAGCCTCACAACATACCCCAATCGGGGATGCCATGGTCTCACTGGCTCCATACGTTTGGAAACAGTTGGTGCGGTATTCATATAAAAAAATATATTTAAAGTATGTTTTTTTGACGGAGCGTATTAAAAATAATCTAAAGAATTTTCTAGATCTAGAGAAACTACATAGCGTCTGCCTTTCCTTACGCCAAAGTCATATAGGATACGGTATGGCAGTCTGGGGAGAGTTTCCCTTATTTTGCTAGGTCCTCTGTTAAAAATTACAAAAAAGAATTCTACGAATAATATTTAGCGATCCATACATCCAATTTTTCCAGTCTTTAAGAGTTCTTAATGTCTCGCAATTATTCGTTAATATAACCCAAAAAATAACAATAAAACGTAACAAAACTGTCACTACATATATTACCCATAGTAATGACACGAGAGCAAAAACACAAGGGAGACTTTTGGTATCGAAATATATAACAACCTTTGTTCAAAGACACCATATATATAAATAGCGCCTCACGCATACAACAAACTGCCACTACAGATCTTAGCAATAACTAATAATACATATTCCTTTAATAAAAACATCCCTGAATGGCTAATGAGGAAAGATCAAAAGGAAATTAAATACCTTTTGAAATGTAGATTGTTTTTCTTTATACATTTATCTAGTAGGAAGATTCCTACGAAAAGTGTCGATCATGAAAGGGTATCCAGCTCAAAATACTTATTAAAAAAACTGTAAAAAATACGAGAAAGTGCAATCCCGCGTCAGCAACGTAGCGAGTTAGACGTGTCGAAAGTTTTTGAACCACGAGAGTTAATTTTACAGAACATTTTGAATTTATAGTTAACTATAAAGTTATAGCAAGTGCTTTAAATTCGTAACATTATTTAAAAGGACCAACTCGAATTTCACCGATTTTGCTTTAATATAAGAATACTTTGTATCGTGTTTAAGTGAATATCTCGCGTTTCTTTAAAAGGGACACGTGCACTGTTTATGATAAGGACGTTATTTTAAAAGGTTTATGTCCTATTCATGGGTGTTTTTTTTATAAAAGATAATACTTATAAATCTTAAAGAAACATGAAACGGAACAAGACACAGAAAAATAAAAAGATAACGGTGTCAACTGGGAATTGAACTCAAGATCTTACGGGTACAACGTTCTTATCCATTCGACCATTGCGACCTAAATATCGTATTTCTAATTCAGAATAAGCAATATTATTAAAAATTAAATTGTTGTCGATAACCTTCAAAAATAATTTTAAAAAGTTGTTATAAAAAGATTATTTTTTGATTAGAAAAAAATTGTTCGGTAAATAAATCATTCTACATATCCCAAAGACCTTTAATGAACACCTCTTTCAAGGTATGCTACCTTTCAAAACGAGGTTTTTATGGAAGGGACAGATAAAATGTACGCACTTATGCTAGATAATCTAAAAAAATGTGTTTTGCTTAAATGTGTCACAAAGTTGACTTTTCCCAAATTATTTTTGATAGAAGAATTATACATATTATAAATGATTAATTCACAGAAAATTGTCCGTTTCATAGGAATTCTCCCATGCTGTCTGTCATTTTCACTTTGAATTGTTTTATTTATTTTTATATTACATAAACGTTAACTTTTCCCAAATTACTTTTGGTAGAAGAATTATATTATAAATGATTAATTCACAGAAAAATGTCCGTTTCATAGGAATTCTCCCAAACTGTCTGTCATTTTCACTTGAAATTATTTTATTTCTTTTTTTATTAGCTAAACGTCGTCTCTTTAACCATTTGTTTAAAAAATTTACTCTTTTCTTCTTCTTTTATATACTACATACTTTATAGGTTCTGCACCTTTAATATTTATGTATTTGACATTTTCTAAATCTCTCAATAAAATTGCAATGAAATGTTTTTACTGCACATTCCCATTACTTACCTAAAAACAGGTTACTCCTAGTGAGGTAGGTATTATAAAGAAAATAATTAAATTATGTAGAAAAATAATCATATTAACTTCTGTTATTGTTTTCTTTTTTTAAATATGAAAATATTAAAAAAAATTCCAATAAATGCTGAATTATCGGCACTAACCTGCACTGAACTTGTCATGACATTGTCATGAATATAAAAAAACACACTTGTTGAAACTTGTAAAATAAATAAGCGCTGTATTACACAGATAACGTGGGTATTCTCATTATATTGTTGATTCTTTCCAAGACTGCGAAAAAACGTAGAGATTGTTGAAAAGCAATTAAAAAATCTGATAGGACATATTATTATCCGATAGAACATGTCGAGTTGATCGCAAATAGCAATCAATGTAGTGAATACGAAGAAAATTTCCAGCACAGGGATAAACGTGAGGTTCAGACATGAAAACAAAAACATTCTAACGTAGAATTAAATATTCTGAAAAAATGTCCCATCGTCTACCGCTGCAAAATCATTGTAGTTGTATCGCTTTATTCACGGATTTGCAGTAAAAGTATGATATTGTTGATTAAATTGTCTTAATTTATTATATTGTATTGATTTATTTTATTTTAGGGATATCAACAGTTTACGATTGCTTTGTACAAGTGCAATTTACATTATTTGATTATCATTAATTATTTTTGTACTATAACCTATTATATAGACGTTTGAATGGTAGGAAATAATAATAATCAAGGCACACTAGTGCTTGCAATCCTAACTGCAATTCTTGGAACTAACGGCCCACGCGGCCGGCTTGCCGCTTGCTGCCCGTTCCCTCTTCCTCTCGTAATTCTGCGCTCAGGATAACACCACTTTGCTCCGGGCAGTGTCTCGCGCGACCTCGGAAACTAAAAACGAATTCAAAAGAATATCCAGACTGACGTCTGGATAAAAAGCACAAAATCATTACCTTTCGACAAGGAATATAGTATGCTCATTCATGTTCCGTTGTGCTCCTGGCACGTGGAAAATAGCGGCCTCACATTTTATCACCGATAAAAGAAAACTATGTAAGCTTGACCGTTCTACCCCCTATTCATGTGCTATCGCAAACTCAGTGCCGATTTTGTAACTTAAATTCAGAAAGAGAGAGATCACCATTAGATAGGATTATACTTTGTACTTGTGATGTTTACCACGTTCCGTACGTAAAAGACGTAATTTTTTTTTTATTTTTTTTTTTTATGTGACACCACACAAGAGTGTCCCTGCCTGTGCAGTGCACAGACAGGGGAACTATGTCACCACCCGGTTGGGCGGCGTTGTGAGGCGGAGTAAGGTAGGGGCTGTAGGAAGGGATTTGTTAATGCGGGCCTTGAAGAGGCTCGGATTATAGGAGGGAGGAAAAACAGATGCCGGTAGCTCGTTCCACATACGAGCCGACTTACACAAAAACGAGTCGTAAAAACGGCCCGTTCTCATGAAGCCAACGTCAACCGTGAACGGGTGTTCAGTTCGTGTCCGTCGAGTTTCGCGCACGTGCACCGGTGCATCAGGAATCAATGCTGCTAGCTCCTTGGAGCAGGCTCCATTGAAATACCTGTAGAACAGACACAGCATGCCTACATTGCGTCTATGCATCAGATAAGGCAATCGGTCTGTTAACAACGGATTGTCAATCAGACGGATCGCTCTCCTTTGCACAGACTCAAGCAGGTTTATCAAGTATTTTGGGGCACCAGCCCAAAGGTGGCTCCCAAATTCAATAGTTGGGCGGACTTGAGACTTGTACAGGGTGAGCAGCTGGTCACTGTTGAAGAATCTCCTAGCCCTGTACAAGACGCCCAACTTTTTGGAGGCCTGATTTACTCGGGCTTCTATGGATCCCCGATACTTGAGCTGGTCTGATATAGTAACTCCAAGCATTTCAATGGAGTCTTTATTGGGGAGAGTGCTCCCATCAAATTGCACCAGACAGTCATTGATCTCCCTCTTTGCCGAAATCAGACACGCTTGGGTTTTTGAGACGTTGAAACTGACCAAGTTGGCCTTACCCCAGGCACGAACCATCTCTAGGTGGTGGTCAATTTTTCGCTTCAAAACTTCCCGAGCTGTTCGGACATCATAGGTGGAAGGGGGCCTGTCAAAAAGATAACCCTCGTGAACGGTGCTGTCATCAGCGTAGCAGTGAATTGGTGCACATTCAACGAGATCGTTGATGTGCAATAAAAACAGCGTCGGAGACAGCACAGATCCTTGTAATCCAACTATGCAGGGTTGGGTGGATCCCATACGATGGTAATTTCCCGATAAGCGCCCGGTGCCAGACTCTGTCAAAGGCTTTGGAGATATCTAACCCCCAAATATGCGTTACATATCCGAGTAGATCGCCACACGATCGGTTTCGACGAAATCCATATTGCCGATCGCTTAGGATATTGTTATTCTCGAGATATGTGAGCAATTTGTTGTTAACCACCCTTTCTAATACCTTCGAGAGTATGGAAGTGATGGCTATGGGGCGGTAGTTAGAAGGGTTGGAACGGTCCCCCTTTTTTGGGATTGGGTGGACGATTGCCTTTATCCAAAGATCTGGCACCTTTCCACCTTAGAGAGAGCCTAAATAATTTCGCGAGCACTGGAGTCATTTCCGCAGAACACCTCTTGAGGACCAAGGCAGGTATTCCGTCCGGCCCACTGGCTTTGTCGACTTTCAGCTCGTTCAAGACTCGGAGAACCTCTCTGTTCCGGATCTTCGGTTCCTCCATTTGAAAACCGCAGTGCGGAATGGAAGGGGGAGTCTCTCCGTTATCTTGAAGAGTTGAGTTTTCCGCGAAAATTTTGCCTAATAATTCAGCTTTCTCGCGGGCCGAGTTAGCCAACCGACCATCAGGCTTGGTCAGAGGTGGGAAAGTGGTTCTGCAGAAATTTCTTCCGATCGAGCTAGCGAGTGACCAGAAAGCACGGCTACCAGTGGGGCAGTCAGCCAGCTTTTTCGCAATTCTCTGGTCGTGATCGCTCTTAGCTCTATTTAGAACTCTCTTACAATCCCTTGCCCGTTTTCGGTATTCCGAAAGGTTATTCATGGAGCTAATCTTCCGGAGTGCATTAAAAGCCGTATTTTTGAGTCTGACAGCTTCAGCACAGCGATGGTCAAACCACGGTTTTGTGCCCGCTCCAGAGGATTTGACGGAGAAGGGAATGTAGCAATCCATTGCTGATGTGATTACTTCTTCTACCTCGCGTGCACAAATTGATGGGTCCTCGGAGCTAAAGCATACAGTACTCCAAGGAAAGGCGCCGAAGAAAGACCGCATGCCGTCCCATTTTGCTGCCCTGTAGTGCCATACCTTCCTCTTTACATGTTTATCGGGTTGACGGTTTTTTTTTTTTTTTAATTTTATTGAAACATATAAACAAGGTTACAATTTTTTTTACAATATAAACACTAATATTTCAATCACTCTCCTAATAAAGCAGCTGCTTGTGTTTAGGAGAGGACAACAAAAATATTTTAACATTCTTTTAAATTAAACAAAAAATATCAGTAATAAAACAAAAAATAACAATAAAAGCAACAAAAATATAGGTTAGTTAATAAATGATTGAGAATTTAAAAGGCAAAAACATATTTCTAAACAATAAGTAAAGTTATGAGGTGGTACAAGAGTATTTTAATTTAATTTTTTTTATATATTTTTCGAAGTTTTCTTCCGATCGTATATCAAGTGGTAATTTATTAAATAATTTTACACCCTTGAATATATAGTGATGTTGTGCTGTTGTGGTTCGTGCTAGTGGCACGGTTAGTCCTCCAACAGATGTTATTCTTTTGCTAATATTCAATTGTGGTAAATTATTTTTACTAAAGAAATCTTTATGTATTTGTAGAAGTGCAATTTTGTCATAAATTTTTGTAAGTGTGGGAACCGGGAAATCTTGAAAAACATTTATAGTTGGGTAGTAATATGGCTTTTTTAAGATTATTTTGATTAGTATTTTTTGAATAGTTTCTAGTGGGAGTAGGGATGATTTATATGCACCCCCCCAAGCCACGATTCCATATTGTAGGACAGAGTGCGCCAGTGCATAATAAATATCTTTTAGTATTTTTAATGATACAATATTTCTTAGTCTAAAAAATATATAGATTAGTTTTCTCATTCTGTCTACTGTGGAATTTATTTGACTTTTCCATTTAATGTTATTATCAATAATTATTCCAAGATATTTTATTTCTTTTTTACTACTAATGTTTATACAGTTTGAGTTACAGGGTGCGAATTTAAGGAGGCAATTTCTTTCGTGAATTTTTATGTTTAGATTTACATTTGAGTTATTCCCTGTTAGGCTATAAGGTATAAAATGGGTTTTTTCGACATTCAGTGTCAATAAGTTTTCGTCAAACCATAGTTTAACGATATTTATTGCATTATTAGCTGATACTACGACCTCATTCCAAGAATTTCCTTCAATAGTTATCACTGTATCATCTGCGTAAGATATGATGTTTCCAATGATTGGGAGTTGAAAAAGTTCATTTACATATAATATAAATAGTAAAGGTCCCAAAACAGTTCCTTGTGGAATTCCAAAATCTATATTTTCTATTTCACTTAATTCGTTGTTTACTTTAACCTGTTGAGTTCTTTGATAGAGATAACTTTTTAACCATGTTTTAGCTTTGCCAGTAATTCCTATATTATTTAGTTTATTAATTAATTTTGAATGTGAGACACTATTACGGAGGTCAATGAATATACTTAAGCATTTTTTGCCTCTATCTAATGTTTTGTAAATAAGCTTAGTTAATTCTGCAATTGCGTCTTGTGTGCTAAGTTTATCTCTGAAACCGTATTGACTAGGGTTAATACTTTTTTGGTTATCTGTATAATCAGTCATTTGTTTTTTTATTACTTTTTCGTGTATTTTTGCAATGTTGGATAATAAGGATATTGGGCGGTAATTGTTTACTTCTTTTGAATCTCCGGATTTATATACTGGGATTATAATGGCTTTTTTGTAGTTAGACGGGAATATTCCGTATTTAGTACTTACATTAATTATATGCGTAATCGGTTTGGTTAGAAAATTGCAGTATTTTTTCAAGATTTCTGTAGTTATACCGTCGTATCCTGGCGCACTACCATTTTTAAGTGATTGTATTATGTTTTCAATATTTTTTTCTGTAGTCGGTTTAAAAATTGAAAGATTGCTATTTGTTATTTTATCTTCATGTATGTCATCAGGTTGATAATTTTGGTCAATTTTATATGCAAGTTTTTGACCGACGGTAGCGAAAAATTTGTTGAAAATATTTGCGCACATTTTTGGTTCACGGATAGCATTTATTTTAGTTCCATTATTGTTTATGACATTTATTGTAGACTTATTTTTATTATTTTTATTCATTATTTCATTTATAGTGTTCCATGTTTTTTTAGGGTTTTCCTTTGTGAGGATTATTTTCTCCCTGTAATATTTTTCTTTTGTGTCTTTGATAATTTTAATGAGTTTGTTCCGGAATATTTTGTAATCGTTTTTTACTTGGCTATTGGTAGAATTTTTTTTTGTATCTATGAAAAGTTTTTCTTTTTTCCGGATAGATATGAGTAATCCTTGCGTAATCCATGGTTTGATTTTCCTTAATTTAGAACTAGGTTGATTATTTATAAAGGTTGTACAGTCTGCGATATGAGCATTTAAAGTTTCTTCAAAGAAGTTTGCGCACATGTCTGGGTTTTGGCAATTTAGTATTGAGGACCAAGATTCGTTACTTAATTTATTATTTAATTTTACATTGTTCAATTTGGAAATTATGTTAATATTTTTTCTAGAGTCATTTAATCCTAAGTTTTTATTTAAATCATAAATAAAAATATTTGAATGGTGATCTGTTATATCATTTTTCCATATAATAGATTTAATTTTTTCTGTGTGTTTAATATTGCTCCATATGTGGTCCAGGCATGATGGCGATTGGTTTGCAAATTCTCTTGTGTAATTATATACACATGATATAAAGTTCATTTCACTCATAGCATTTATATAATCTATTTTATTTTTACAGTGGTTATTTGGACCAATATTAATATTTAAATCACCCATTACGATACAATTTAGATGGTTTTTGTTACATAGTATTTTTTTTAATTCTTCTATAAATAAAGATACATCAGAGCTGTGTGTTCGATATATTGCGATTATATTGAATGGCATATTATTTAAAACAAAATTTAATGACAAACAGTTTGCTTTGCATATGTGTATTTCGGTAATATTGATATCAGTAAATTTTTCTTTAGCGTATACTACAATTCCACTATTTTTATTAATCTGATAATTTGTATTGTAATTTTTGTAGTTTGGGATGATTGGTATATTTATGTTTGCATGTATGTGCGCCTCGGATAGTATTATGAAATCTGGCTGTGAACATAATGTATTTAGGGATACCAGAAGTTCATCCATGTTTTTATTTATACTTCTAATGTTTAGGTGCAAGATTGTTAGTCTATTTATTATATTGTCATAGATCCTATTGCATTCACTGGCTGCTTCACATACGTATTCTTCTATATTTAGTTTTTTATCAATTTCGCTTAAGTTAAAATTTTCCATTGCATTTATTTAGGTGTGATAGAATATGTATATATAATTCTACGAGGAAATGAATAAGTAATAATGCTCATAATTAGTGTAACACTATTCTTGCTCGATTTCAGTTCATATCTAAAATTGTAGGTTATGATTTTTTCTATAAGATTTATTTTATGTTTAGATAATACTCGGAGACATAGTGAGTGTTTGTTTAATTGACAGCAAAAATTAATTTGATTCGTTCTTCTTTTTATAATAATTACAATAAAACATAGCTTGTGTAAGAATATATCAATAGTACAAGTGAACATATAGTGTAGAGATTTATTGCATATAGAATATTGGCAGCATGATATATGGGTTAGTAATGTATATAATAATAATTTTGACAAATTAATATATCTATAATTAGACTTTAGTATTCTATAATTTACTAGCCTTCGATAAACCTAGTTGTGGATTGTTGTTGTATTATCTATTTTCTGGTAGGAATATACAAATATAGAACGTAGATGTAATGTATTGTAAAAATAAACATAAAAGTGTAGTATGTAGAGATGTGTTATCATGAAGAAAATATTTAGGTTTTTTATCTTCAATATAGAGAATGATTTAAATTTTTTGGTTTTAGATACATATATCCTTACTTTAAAGTATGTAGAATGATGAAAGATTTGTCGGTTTTTTAATGTATAGACTATAGAATTATTATTTTTTATATCTTGTGGATTTTCAAAAATACATGCGTATTTGTAAAACATTGAGAATAGACATGAGATATTTTTATAGACATCTTTAAAATTTATAACAATATTCCAATTTTTGTTGCGTAAGAGCAAGTATTTTTTTGTAATATTGACAGTAAGTTTGATTATGGACATTTTTTTTTAATTGTTAGTATCATTTTTGAATATTTCTTAGAATTTTCAGTTTTAATAGTAAGTATACATGTGTTATATACTGGAGATTGATAAGAAACATCATGTTTTTTTAAAGCATATGTCATAGTATTATTAATTTTGTTATTTTTTAAATGTTTGAATGTGCAGGTACATGCATAATATATTGACAATAAACATGAGTTACTATGAAAAATATACCTTGAATCCAAATTAGTATTCAATTTTCTGTTGTGCGAATGCCAGCATTTTTTTATAATATAAACAGTTGGTTTTATCATTCGCATTATGATTGGTAGGAAATGACAGTTGAAATCTGTCATTTTGAAAAGTGCAGTTTACACACCTCGGTTGATTTGATGAAGCTTGACATTCTTTGAACAAGTGAGCAGCTCCACAGTGCGAGCAGGAAGGCAAATTGTTTTTCTCTTTCTGGTTGCAGTTTCTTGATGTATGTCCGTAGCGTAGACAGAAGTAGCATTGTATTACTGGGCAGGCGTCGCCAACCGTAACTCGCTGGTAGCCAATGTTTATTTTTTCTTTATTTAATAGAATCTTCCTGGATGTGCTATCTACTTCTACTATGTAGTTAGCGGTGTCATTGTATTTGTTTTTAATTATTGCTTTTATGTTAAAAATAGAATTTTTTTCTGTTTTTTGCGTTACAATTTTGATATCCTCATTTTTGTCCAAGATATCGTCAGTAAAATCTTCTTTGATGAAGTCGTTGAAAATTCCCTTGAATATCATTGTTGGTTTTTTCTTTGTTAATTCTTTGCAGTCGATATCATGTAGATCTTTAGAAATTAAAGTATGTAGTTTTTTAGCATCTTCTTTATTAACACAATCGATTACAATTCGATTTTGGGAGATTTTTTTAATGCCTTCAATGCATATTCCTAATTGGCTGGTTTTAAAGTGCCTTTGAATTTTATTTTGTATTTCTGTTGATGTATCTTTATTTTTTGGAGTAATTAAGATACTGTACTTGTTTTTTTATATTTTTTTGTTTTTTTATATCAGTATTTGTAGGCTGATTATTCTCCAGAAAGCCCATTTTGGTAGCAACAAGGCTTATATTCCCTAGCAGTTCTGTGAGTTTTAGTGACAATTTCCCCATTTGTTCTTTTGTAAACTTATTGCTTGGGTCCATTATAGTATTTTGTAAGGAATTTATAATTTGGTTTGCTGCAGAGATGAAAGAAAAGGTGTCACTGGTGTCCATGGTACTGCTTCGAAATGTAGAGCGGTAAAAGGTAAGGTAAAAGGTAAGGTTCATGGAGGATGGGACAGAGGTGGTAATCAGGCAGTGGTCAGAGGATCCTAAGGGCGCTGTCACCTCCACTCTGTACCCGAGTGGCTCACTAGTGAGAAACAAATCGAGTAGGTTGGCTCGATGTGATGGGATGTCTGGTATTCTGGTCGGAGATTCTACGAGTTGGCTTAGTCCATGGATAAGGGCAAAGGATTCCGCTGATCTACCGGCAGAGTTTGTTGGGCCCGAGAACTTCAGCCATTGTTCATTATGAACATTGAAGTCCCCCAGGATTACAAACTCGGCCGATGGGTAACGGGGCAAGAGAATATCTACAGTGTCACTCAAGTATTTAAACAACTCAACAGTGTCTGATTCGGCAAGGTTTGGTGAGCGATATAGGCACGCATAAATTCTCATCATACCGGTGAGATCCACACGTACCCATAACACTTCGTGTTTTGCGCTCTCGATATTTGCGAGACGAGCGAAGCTGATGTCAGCACGGCTGTAAAGGCAGACACCTCCTTTGGGCCTGAAAAGGCTTTCCAGATGATATCCTGGGCAGTTCAGATAGGAGGTATCTGGGGGCTCGGTAATCTGTGTTTCCGTAAGGAAGAGGAGATGGTGATTTTGTGAGAGAAGGTGGTGGTGGATGGGAGTTAGGTTGGTGTGCAGACCGCGAATGTTAGCGAAATTCACCTTCATCCTCAGTCCACACTGAGGACTCCTACTGTTCGCTGTCGCTGAGTTTATATTAATTTGTTGTGAGTTCATATGTTCTTCTGACTGCGGTTCTAGGCAATGGGCAGGAGAGTCCGGCTGTGGAGGTCGCCCAGTGCGCCCCAAACGCTAGATGCTGGGTCCTCACCGGTCACGAACCGGCACAACATAAGCGGCAGGGTTTTTTCGCTGGCTGATGGGGCAGCCCACCCTTGGTCGTGAGCCCAAGGGTCGGGCCCCTGTACTATCCAGCGGCCCGGACAGCGATAACCGGTTTACTGGATCTCCCTCAACCGGCCTCTCCCAGCCCGGCCCGCCCCGCAGTGAGTAGGCCGACCCATTCATCAGTGTGATCCAGAACGCACAACCCTCCATGAGCCCGGGCACCCCTGCTAAGTCACCAAACGTAGCGAACCACTTCAGGTGACCTGTGGCAGAGGTGTTGGTAACCCAGAGTATGGTTCCCGGGGCGGCGGTACCCATTGACCACCTTCCAAATTAAAAATAATAAAAGTAATACTTTGTGTTGACTCCTTGTGTGTGTTGTAACATGGCCCTGACATAATAAAACGTTGAAACCTAACTTCTTGCTCTGAATAATAGAGCAGAAGATGATAGCTGACCCTCCGGCTTGAATTAAAATCGATATCGTGCCTTCGAAAGAGCTAGTCCGAGGTAATGTCGATCGACTGGTACTCAAATCCTACATCTCTAATTATGTTGCCCTGGCTTCCAACCTAGGAAAGCAGCTCTACTTATTATTGAACCACGTTGAAATTACACAACACTTATTATATAGCAACATTTACTATTTTTAAATTATTCTCTACTTTATACATATGTTAATAGCACATATTATGCAGTGTGTATTAGACTCGAGTGAATCCGTGAAAGCCGAAAATCGATTGCATTGATAAGCTTCCGCACGCAGGGCTTTTGTTTTTTCTAGACCTGCTTGCAGTAAATTAAATATTATTAATTCACAATTTTATGAAATATGGTTATATGGCTTACCACGTGTATTTTTGTACTGTATTCGTACTGACTTTAGGTCACGAATAATCAGACAGGTTTTCGTAAAGAAAGTAACCATATCCACTGGAGCGACAGAGAGAATAATGAAAAATAGCTTCACTTGCTCGCCACCTTTGAAAGTTAATTTGGAAAAATTTCCGACCACATTAAAAAAATCATTACTCCATATTTGTATATGTAAACATATAAAAAAAAATATACTGCTATGTAGCCAATAAACTCACCTATATTTTATTAATTATTTTGTATTTGTATAATTGATAGAAAAATTATAAAAAAATCGTAAACTTTGTAAATGCGCGAATTTTGTGCGTGAGTATATTTGAAATTGCCGCCAGTGGATATTTTGAATATTCACATTGAATATTTTCTACGTTTTATGTTCTCTATGACCTGTTCTACAACCACAGATCCAAATATACACTAGAAAATCATTTTTTTATATGCTGACATCAAGATAAAAATAATGCGTGAAAATTATTTTGTGTTATTTGGTACGTGAACCTGTTAAATTTGAATGAACTAAATTATGATATTTTATACATTTACCACAAAGAAGTGGTACTACATTAGGAAGATACATTAACTGTTTACAATTACCAATAAGAATAACTGCCCTACTTGCTTTATTTAAATCATTTGATCGTTTTATACAGATAGCCTATTTCACGATGTCAAAATCAGAGTGCTGCTTTTTAAATAATTGTGACTGAGAACTGGAGATTTTTATCCATGTTTTTGTGTTTCGTGATAGAACAAGAAACAAAGATTTAAAAAAGCCCATATCATAGCAATAAGCTTTGCCAATCTTTCAGGATATACTTTGTAATTTGATAAAATCCTGTGGAATTCTGCCATTTTGTTTGGGAAAATACGAGATGACAGCTAGTTTAAGGTCGATACACACCGGATAAATTATAATAGCTAAAATGATGGTGATGATTAAACCTTATATATCAAACCTGTTGTATCAGCGTCGATCGGCAAATAAAATCTTAGTGATATTTTTTTATCTAAAAGTTGGAAATCTAAAGAAAAATAGTGGAGAGGAAAATAATTGAGGGAACAAATAATTGATTTATTTATTTATTTACACCCTAATGGGCTTTTACATTCATTAAATTAAAATTACAGTTATATAATTACAATGGTAGAGCAGCATATTTATTTAAAAATTGTTTACACACTTCGTCATAATAAAAATTTATTCAATTTATGTTGGTTTTTGTCAGTAAATCAAAACATAGTTTCATTTTGCCTCGCTCTAGAGTGATACTCTCAGTATCGCTCTGGTGAGAGACCACCATTCAGATTTAAACATTGCTTGAAATGGCTTAGTTTTGTTAAGTAACTAGATCTAAAAAAGCCTCTTTACAGAAAAATTAACAAAATATATTATTAAGACATAAAAATAAAACTAGTGTGATTTGAGATTTTCATGGCCAAAAGTATTAACATGATTTGTTTTTGGGGTGTTATGCCGTGTCGCGCTACCTCCTTCTATAACTAACGCTGCCCAAAACGTTACAGATACAAAAGGTACAGCGAGACGGCATAACACCTCAAAAACAAATCATGTTGATAAAACAAGTTATTTAATGTGTACAATAGCAGGAAAGAATGAGAATACCTATGCATTTTTTAATATGTATATTTTAATGATCAGAATTGAAATATACATATTAAATGTCCACCAAACCTTATCAGATAGAACTCGTACCTTTGGGTCCTTTGTCGTTATAACATTTTTATGAGATGTAAAAAGAAATGACTTGGTCCTGTCATCCAGGCCATCGTTATTGATGTCCAAAGAAAGTTCATTAAATTTATAAATTATAATTTCACAACTAAAAACAAGAAAAGAAAAATAAAATAAAAAAAACCCTCAGTTATTCAATATGGAGTGGGGTGGTGTGATATGGGACCATACAATCATTGCATAATCCCACATCACACACGTCACATTTTTTTGTAGTTCGTTTGGTAATATTTTGAATTGAACACCACACACAATTCAACGTTCGCCCGCTATGGACCGAGAAGTGGTTGCCTTCCAGGACAGTACGCAGAATCTTTCCTTGAGCTATTTGGCCAATGATCACAGTCGGAGTCGGGTTAATTTCCCTGTGACAGAACAGCTGAAGGAGTTTCCTCGCAACCTCACTCCTAAATTTTCGATACAAAATGCATTTATTTTCCTTGCGGAGCTTTGAACTGTACAATATATACGCATTCTGCACCGAAACACTTAGTAGTCTCCTGAAAAGCTTCTTGTACCAGACCAGGTTTCGCTGTCGTTCAATGGGGTAGCCTGCCAAAAGCTGATCCTTTCTGTCAACTCCCCCCATTACCTTGTTATAGTCTAGTACAATTTGGGGTTTGTATTTCCAAGCCCCAAACTTTTCAACTGCCCCGATTTCTGCTTTATGGTAGGTGGACAACATACTTACCAAGCTTTTGTCCAACCAAACCATAACATTGAGGTCCCCGCAGTTCGAGTATACGAGCTCACCTTCCCTCATTTTTGATTTGAGATTGGACTTTAATACACTGGGCACAAATTCTCGGTTCAACCGCAATGTGCCCATGCAATCCATCCCACTTCTTTTGAGGCATCGCGCTAATAATGGACTATTGTAAAAATTGTCCATTATTAGCGTGTACCCTTTGTTAAACAGAGGGCTGGCCAAATCGTATACTATCTTTGCAGTGGCCCCAACTGGGCAGATATTGTGAGCACCAGAAAAGTTGTCGAAAAGTGTCATGTCTTCCGTTATGTCGTCTTCCGTCATGTCTTCCTGGTCTGGATTTGTCGATTCAGTCTGACTGGAAATGGTCTTCCCCGTATAAATTTGGAATTTCCAAAGATAGCCAGACTTGGACTCACAAAGCTCGTAAGACTTTATACCCGAGCCTGCCGCTTTAGATTTGATCATCTGGACGAATCCCAAACGGCCTTTATAGCGGAGTAAGGATTCATCTAGAGAGATGTCTTGCTCGGGCAGGTATAAACTCTCAAACTTATGGGAGAGGTGGTCCAAGACGGGCTGAATCTTTTGTAACCTTCGCACAGATAACGGTACATCAGAAGAAAGAGTTTCATTGTTGGTGAAGTGAAGGAATTTTTTTATGAGAAGAAAACGATTATAGCCCATGGTTTTGCTGAAATAAGGCATGGCGGTGACGTCAATTGAAAAGAAGAAGTCTTTTTCAACGGGAAGGGGACAAATACTTTGATGCATTAGAAGTGCCAAGAATACGTACATTTCCTCTTTATTCGTGGGAGCCCATCTATTGATACGCGCATAGCGCTTGAATTGGGTTAGCGCAATGTGTTGTTCTGCATACCTGTTAGTCTCTCTTACGATCAGTTCAACGAAATCGGCATCGAAGATTTTAAGAAAGGCATCCACAGGTTTGCCCATTTCGTCGGTATTGAAAGTTGGTCCCGGCGTACCTGTGAATATCTCCCTTATCCCATTAAAATGTGAGAAATCGCTGGACCAATCGAAAGAGTAACTATCAGATGGCAGAATCGAACGCATTGCCTCTCTATCTACCTGGTCTTGTCTTAGGTCTACGGCCATACCGGGCTTAAGTGCATTGTTCATACGATGATAAGGTTTTGGTGGCATGCATAAGTTATCCTCGTCGACGTCGCTCCCTTCGTCCAGATCCGTTTCTAAAACAACAGAAAACACAAATTAACTTAACATTTCTACTTACTTCATTACACTAGTACTTACTCCCTTTGGTACAACGCTTTAAGATAATGAACTCTCGGCTCGATCAAGTTAATCAAATACTTGAGGCGCGCAATGTCAGAATAACACAAGGGCAGGTATAAATGAGTTTGAATGAAGAAAAGAGTGAGGCGGTCCATCCTCTGCCTACCCGTGTAGCGAAATGGCGTTGTTAGTTAGTTTTATAACTTACGGTCTTCAAATGCCGACTGATCATGATGAAGAGATGCAGCTTCAAATTCACCCGCTCTGTCCATGCCTGGGTCTGAAATGTATATAACACAAATTGATTTAATGTGTCTTTATTTCAATTACGGAACGCCTCTGATATGACGTTTTAAAACAATAATCTCACTAAGTTTTTAGATTCTCACGGCCAAAAGCATTTTCGTTGTTTGTTTTTGGGGTGTTATGCCGTGTTGCGCTAACTCCTTCTTTAGCCGACGTTTCGGACAGCGTTGCAGTGTCCATCATCAGGGCAGATCCGGTAGATCCGAAGATGTGCACTGCAACGCTGCAACACTGCAACGCTGTCCGAAACGTCGGCTAAAGAAGGAGTTAGCGCAACACGGCATAACACCCCAAAAACAAACAACGAAAATAATCTCACTGTTTCTAAACACAGACACTTCCTGGCAGAACGGCATGTCCACCCACAGCTCTCTATGGTAGCCATGCTCCAGAGAGTGATCGCCCCACTGGCGTTCCCCATTCCACGATTTTCAAGCAATGTTCAATTCTGAATAGTGGGCTCTCACCAGCGCGATACTGAGAGTATCGCTCTAGAGCGAGGCACAATAAAACTATGTATTGATTTACTTAAATTATGAGAAAAACCAATATAAATTGAATATTTGAGGCGGGCTATGTCAGAATAGCACAAGGGGAGGAACGGATGAGTTTGAATGAAGAAGAGAGTGTGTGTGCCAAAACCAAGTTGTATGGCGGTCCATCCTCTGCCTACCCGTGTAGAGATATGGCGTGAAGGTTAGTTAGTTAGTTAGTTTTATAACTTACGGTTTTCAAGTGCCGACTCATCATAATAGAGAGCTGCAGCTTGAACGTCACCCGTCCCCGTTCCATCCATGCCTGGCTCTGAAATGTACAAAACATAAATTGATTTAATATGTCTATATTTCAATTACGGAACGCCTCTGGTAAGATGTATTAAAAAAAACTCACCGTTTCCAAACGCAGACACTTCCTGGCAGAACGGCACTTCCACCCACAGCTCTCTATGGTAGCCATGCTCCAGAGAGAGATCGCCCCACTGGCGTTCCCCATCCCGCGATGTCCCAGGTAACGGCTCTGGAGAAGTCGCCCGCGTTGGCACAGCGGGAGCCGTTGCTTGGGTCGTTGTGCCAGCTTGCTCGTTGGACAACCACGGTGGGGGAATAGGCGATGGCAGCGTTGAAGGCGTGCCCTGTGAAAAGGGACACGCTACTCTCTCCGGAGATGGAATTCTGAAAACATATACATAAATCATATGAATCGTTGTCATTCACACGTGAAACAGTAAATAAAAAACAATAAGAATTGGAATAGCGCTGATTTTACTGCATGTGCATAATGCACAGAGCACTGATCCAACCAACTCTCACGGTGGCGGAAAGCTCTCAGGGAAAAAAAATAATATTGTGTAATGCATCTAAAGACGATAACTTACTTTCGTTTAGCTTTTCTTGCAGGCGCGGTGGGGAGCAAAATCCGCGCCGCCTGCTTCTTAAATTTACGGTTTTCCAACTCCAGTTGGAAAGAAGCAGGCAGGGCCCTAACGTCCTTTAGGGCCCTGACGCGATCTTCCCGCACCATAACCAGAGCAGGGTCACTGTTAAAATAAATTAAAATATATGATGAGCTCTACCCCTTATCCACAGCAAAAAAAAACCTTCTTTAAAAACATTAAAAAATACTAACACTCCAGACCGAGCTGCCAGAGCTGCTCCACGTTGACTTCCACGTCCAGCTCGTACAGCCCCCCTCCCTCTGCCTTTTCCTCTGCCTCTCTGCATCGGTACACTTCTAATTAAAAATATTTCATGTAGATTTTATATTTTGAATCAAATCATAGATTTTTATATATCTTATCATATAAAAAATAGATATTTATACATGGATTGTGGAACATTTTCTTGTGGATTATTGGCTCTGTAGAAATTTGAAATAAGTAAATAAATTAATTAATTACAAAACGAAACGAAATAATCCCATATTCATTGTGTGATGGTAACTTTACATTAAATTTCATCTAATATTTTTCCGATTTTTTCGACATTTCTACTGAGTTATAAAATTACAAATATCTGGAGAAAAAATGACCACACCTAAATAAAATTTATAATTATCTCTTGGTAATGAATCATTCTAATAGAAAAACACTATTTCATATACACAAGTGGAGTAATTAGGAATTGAATTGCAAATTAATAACTTAAAAAACCTAACCCCGCCAGAAATTATAGTTTCGTATCGAAAATATGCTAAAAAAAACCCGTTTTTTTAATCAAAGGAGTTGAAAACACATTAATAATTGAATCACGATTACACTAATATATATTATGGCGTTAAAACGCAAAAAACACAATTACTTACGGCATTTTAAAAGATGTGTAAATATAACCAATCACTCAAAACACTTTTGCCTCGAAAGTAAAATTTTTGGGAACAACTGTCAAATTAAAACCGCCAAATATTTATTCCAGAAGCATCTATTGATAATCGGTGTTGCCACAGAAGAAGCCAATTTTACCAGCTTTACAACGGAATAAATTATTGGTCAGGGACTGGTTTAAATAATATTATATTCAATTTTTACGAGTGGTACGTAATAAACGTCGAATAATTCGACATGCTCAATATTAGAAGAAAAAAAAACGTCGAATTATTCGACATGTTCGCTCGAGTGGTTATAATCAGCTTAATATTTATAGAAATTCATATGATCATGTTTTTATACAGTTTTTATATTATCATGTTACTACGCAGATTTATATTATCATGTTATTATAAAGTTTGTATACTATCATATTATTATGAAGTTTTTATACTATTATGTTATTATACAGTTTATAATATTAGGCTAGCAAAACTCTGTATTTTCTAAGAAAAATAAAAAATCATGAAAAGAGTATTGAAACTAAGCTGAAATCGGGTACCATAAAATCAATTTATACCTAGTCACAGAAGACTATTTATTATTAATTTTATATTAAAAGATATTAATTATTATTTAACAAGAATAATTGAAAGTACCTAAATACAAGTTATAAAAGAGAAAATGACTAGAAAATGGATACAATGATAAGATACACAGGTCAGTAGGTATATTTAAATAATTAATTTAACAACGATTCTCTGACAAATATTTCGTTTTCTTGAAAAAAAATAATGAAAGTGTTACGACGTCTATAAATGTCATCGTCCTCTGTTATAGCTATAGGTACTGCCTTCCTATCCACTATTACGTATTTTTTCAGTTTGTTCAATGAGATTCAGTAACTTCTGAGAATACTTATACTCAATCATGGAAGTAAGAAGCCACGGAAAGGCAATAGAACCCATATTCCATACTAGAGATGAATCATATTTTTGGAGTAAAACTCAAACTCAACTACCTGTTGTCATGGTAATACGTTAAATAGGCACAGGGTCATATTAAGGATTTATTTTAATAAATTTTGGAAACAACGTTACTTTTTTACGAACAATTTCAGCATTTATATAATATTTATACAGGCTCAAGTACGACAATAAAAATTAAGAAGAATTAATCTTAAAAATATTTTTTATTTTTAATGATGAACTAATGTTTATAAGACAAGGTATTATGCATAGCATAAAGGATAAAAAATAATTATTAGCAATAATCAGTCGCCGGAAATATCAATACAAATTGAAAATATCTCCCGAATAAAAATAAATGCCGCCAACGGGAATTGAACCCGTACCTTCTGATGTCCGGTCAGGTGCTCTGATCCACTGTGCTATGTCGGCATTCAATTTGGATTGATATTTCAGGCGCATAATTATTGCTTATGATTATTTGTTAAAAATAATTATTCACTTACCTTGAATAAAAAAAACGGGTTAAAAATGATAAACTGGTATATCATACATATTAACAGCCGAGAGGTCGCACATTGGTAACTATACAAAAATCTAGCATATTTGCATTTTATTTAAAACCTAGATACGTTAAATAATAAACCTGCTATATGCTAATATATATGTGTGTAAGTTTATTTTTTTTTATAAGTTTATACTCGCCATAGTTTGCGTTAATAACTCGTGATTATGAGAAAAGCATTTACACAATAAGTGGTAGGTTATGAAAAGTTGACGATATAAGCTCATAGGAAAAGCCTCGTGTGATTTTTTTCTAATTTTAGTAAAGTTGACGCTTCGATCTCGCTTTGACAAAGCATTTAAAGACAAAACTTTCATTTGAATAATAAAAAAATGTTAGGTTGCTTGAAACAAAACATGCACATAAATACACCTTATTGTTTAAGTGAGATCATAGACATATGAATATTAGTAGACCTGCCCTAAGTGATTAAAAGCGTATTATTCCCCACTCCCCATACCGGTTCCATAGGAGCCGGCTGGGCTCGCGTATGGCCTCAAGTAAATTTAGAAAACGTGACGTCATCATTCTTGTGCGAACTATGGTCGAGGCATCATCGGTTCATTTTACGAAATAACACGGCAAAATGGTGACTTGTACTATGAAAACTTGTAAAAATAGATGTGAAAAAGAGAATAAACCCAATTGTCGTATTACATTCCATATATAAGCATTATTTTACTTTTTTTTAAGCATATTCACATCGTATAATATGGATCAGTTGTAGAAACATATACTATCACATCGAGACACGTCTGGACGTGAAACACAAAGCTGGTTGGTTGCTGGGAAGTAAATTATGAACATTTATGAAAGTGTCTTAACTAAATACATAAACTAAATATTCGACTCTGAAAATAGAAGAAATTTATTTTGCCGAATTTGGACTTCGCAAATTTGTTCATAACGTGGCGAGTAATTTGCGCTCCCATGTAAAAATGTCTATTCATTCAAAAGCAGATTTTACTTTGAGGAACTAAATGGTGATATTATAAGGCGAGATGCCTATATACTATCAGATTGATTTATTGACGAATCACAGTCAGCTTTACCCTCTTCGTTCTTCAACAGTTGATTTTACCCCTCATCCTTAATTTCTAGTCTATTAATATTCATATGTCTGTGAGTGAGATGATTCCTCATAATTATCGGGATGCTGCAGTAATAGTGAATAGTGACTGCGCTTTTATTGAACATTCTATTTCCTCCAAAAGAAACAGTGACTTGAAATGTGAAAATTTGACTAATTCGGCTCAGGGCACCTTCGGTTAAATACAGGTAAACTTAAAAAGAGATTAACGTTGTACAAACGTCATGCATAAATGTATTTAAATTTAAACATTACAATAATGAATAAAATATATTAAAAATACTCACTTGTGATTTGTAATATTGCTATCCGATTTAGATTTTTCATCGCTTTTGTTGGAACACGAAATCACAGAACAAAAAATCATTTTTCACTCAAAAGAATAACACGGAACATTAATCGTGCAACATGTCGTGAAGACTAACTGCAAGCGAATGATGTCTGAACAAGTTTTTTTGCCCCAAATTTTAAACGGTTTGACTTTGACCCTAAGTATGCCTTAAACGCTGCTTAGCATACATTTCATACAGATTGCCATTCCTGAGGTTCTTACTTCCATGGATTCAATACACACAAAAACTACAACCGTTTCAAACTCCTTTTATACTAAATGTGTTTGATTCCTGGAGGCTGATTTCAGGATCCAAGCAATTCTATTTCCAGACGTCCCTGAACAAACAACCCCGTTAATAAATTTATCATTTGAATTAAAACAGCGAAATTCTTGAAATAAACCGAAGAATACGATATATTTGGAAAAACTCCCAAACAATATTATTATTATTATTTTTATAAGTTATGTTCATTATGAACATACGAAAGTTTTCTTTGGAGCATAGGATATGGCTGAGGAGTTACTGTTAAAGAATGATAGCAAATCATCAAGGGGTGTAAATGAAACAAAAAATACCCACACGTTATGGTAGAAACAAGTTCCAATAAGGAAGTATTGCTAATATTCAGATCTAAAGAGTTACGATGGTCAGTGTATTGGCAACATGCTGTATCTCTAAAAAGCTAGTTTTAAGATAATGATTGTAAGCTCTTTGGAACATTTTCTTATTTTCCTCCCAAACTAAGGAAGTAAGATTTTCAAATTTGGTGAAAGGTTAGATTGACCCTATTGCCATAAGTTTTACTACTAAATGTGAAAAAAAAATTAAAGTCATTCATCTCAAAATTACTTTTGCTGAGATACATCATCTTGACATATCACGCGACGCGCACGTGGCTCGGATAGCTGCTGGTAGGTGAAGCCAATACCCCGTAACACAAACATCCTGTCTACTCGAGCATTCTGAACGGCATTGCAATCGTAATACAGCGTATTTGTGGGGTTGTCCTGGTAGAATGCTGTATTTTAAGTTACTATGTTCTGCCATTACAGAAATATATTTTTTGCAGTTATAGAATTTGTCCATTGTTTATTCCTTGGACGTAACCACAACACAAATGCTGTATTTATAGATACGGCACTTTGTCATAACACGGGCGCCAGACGTTTGCACTTTCGTAAGGTGAAGAAAAGAAGCTTTTAATCAAGTAATGTATACTGATTTAGATGACGTACAGAGCCCAAATGTTACGGCTCTATTGGCGGTAAATGTGTATGCAAATTTATGCATTTTTTTTCAATATCTAGCGTATTAATTATGAGTAAAAAAATAAATTGGAATCCAGAAAAATTAGACAATTTAAAGTATTTGCCTTTTCGCATTTGCCTAGTTTATTATAGTTAAAATAAAATAATCAATATACAATAGTCCTAACTTCCACGGCCAATAATACGATTGAAATTCAAAAAGTATATTTAAGATATCTATACTTAGATATACTATACTTCTCTATAAAATAAGATAACCCAAAACATGTATTTATATATATTTTTTTTTTTTTTTTATTATTTTAATATACATCATATGGGTTACATTAATACATACATATTTTGCAAAATATAATATTAAGGTTCATAATTGGTCATGTATACCTTATCAGAAAAGAGGAGCTCTTGTGCCTGATAAGGGAGCCACGATTCTTACTTAGATTCATAATTAAAATATAAGTATGTTAATTGTAAGTCTCAAACTTTAAGCAGTTGTAAATATGTATAACATTTTGAATCACTAGCTTTAAGCCAGTAGTTATAAGTTTTAGTCGTAAGTCAATAGCTATATGTCTTAGATTTAAGCCACTAGTTATAATTATTTAAATTGTATTGTATAGCGCCCTTGGGGTGATTTTTCATAAAAACGGCACTATGCAAATAGCCAAATATTATTATTGTTTGAGGCAGAGTGACAAAGTTATGAAGATAATTCTGAAAACTGTTTTATCCGATGCCATAAACATAGTATATTATTTATCGAATTCAAATAGACGATAGTTTAAAACAAGTATTACGTACTACATAATATAATACATACCTTGTTACAGTGATCTATTCATAGATAAACATGCTCCCATTTAATTGCTTCCTTGTCATATTCAAATAATTCCTTGTCATTTTTGTTATTTGTTTTTGGGGTGTTATGCCGTGTTGCGCTATCTCCTTCTTTAGCCAATGTTTTGGACAGCATTGCAGTGAATCTTACAAGAACAAACGTTTGTATGTATGGATGGTGTTTGAAGATAATATAAGCTATTCATAATTCCTTCGACCGACCTTTTTTACTGGCTATCTTCATGTAAAAATGTGCGGTGAGAAAAATGAAGATAATGTTGGTAGTTCTTATTCGAAGTATGATAGAGTTAAATATGACCGAAGGAGATAGGGTCCCATTAGCTCAGTTGGTAGAGCTGTGCCCCGGCAGGGCAAGGGTCCTGGGTTCGAGTCCTAGATGTGACCGAATCCTTTTCTGATAATTCTGTTTCATATTGTTGTTTAGGAATCGCTTATATTGTCTTCAATAATAAATTACAATTTGAGGTTTTACTCATTAAGCTATTCCAAAAAATAAAAAAAGTTCTTTTAAGTTTAACTTGCAGGTAAATTTTTCTTGTTGTTTCGTTGGGTTGGGTTATTAGATTTTTCTTAATAGGTATTTATACTCGCAGTTCTGAATTATTTTGCTTCATTCACCTGCTTCAATAATTAAAAAAATATTTTAACTGCGTACGTACTGTAATATCTCAAATGAACTACTTTTCTGTTTTCATCTTAAAGCGGTTCAAAACTTAGAAGGTGTAAAAAAACACACTTTGTAGACAAAAAAACGATGATTTCCAAAATTCCCTTTCTATCCCACAAAGTTATTTTAAACACAGTATATAATATATCTTTGCTTACCTAATTGAAGACGCTACCGAAATATGACACTTTCTCGATAAATCTCCTGTCTCCCTATTCCACCTCTCCGCGAGACGCTGTTTATCGTTTGGGGCTTAATCTGTGAAACTGAGCAATATCATTAAACTTATTTTGGTATTTTAGGCAGATCAAAGGTACATGTGGCATCAATCAGCTCTTTTCAACTTATTTTAATTTTATTTTCACTATTTTATTCACCCATGAAGCTTTTTAAAAAGGTACATTCAAAAGGTAACAATTTGTATACAAGTAGTAAGAAATATTATCAGATAATAGACTTCGACTTGAAAAAATTGTCTAGTTTGTGTTTTAACAACGAATTTGTTGTGTTAAAAATGTCGATATCATTTTTGTACATTCATTTGCTAAACTGTGTAGTCGTGGAATTGGCGAGTTTGCTTCATAATTTGATTGTGAACATTAAAAAAAAACCTTACGCCTAGTTTGTCGAGTAGGTTTTCTTATGTTGACTAGACGCGTCAAGGAATTGGCAAGTTTGCTTCATAATTTGTTTGTAAACATTGAGAAAAGTCCATACGCGTAGTGCGTAAAGTAGGTTCTCTTATGTTGACTAGACGCAGGTGTTGCTTATGAAAAATCCAAGCGAAGAAGATATAAGTTTATAAGCGTAATGTATTCTATTGGTAATTACATTTTTAATCAATTAGTTTGCTTATTTTTCGAATTTGGAGCAAGTAAATGGTTTTGGGAGAATGTTTTGGGTAACATGGGATAAGAATTCACGACATACTTATAAACGATAACGATTTTAGATGATGTATGGAAAGTCCATCTAATCTCTTTATTAAAATTATTGAACTCTAAATTCGATTGTTGTGAACTCCTGCATTTAATAAATCTACACATACCTACACGAACAACTAGGCAAATATTTACATTTTACATACATACATCTCATTCCAACTATAGTTTTCATTCTCCATACAACGTTTACACAGTCTTGGTAACAAATACTTAAAAAATATAAATGTATTTGACAATAATTTGAACTTGGCAAATTTAAACGGAGTATTTGCCAACTATTTCTACCTACTTTGTTAACTATTGTTATACTTTATTATTATCATTATCGTTGATTTGGAGGATTTTGGCAGATTTTCTATTTTTTGTCTCACTTATTTGTAGTCTATCCATAACTATATTGTTTAAACTTTTATATTTTATGCAACCTTTATTTTGCTAACACTGTTTTTCTGTAATAATCTGTATAACTGAACCAATTGATAGTTTAATATTATTTTACGTAATACAGCACAAAGGGTTCCAAATGCCTGGAACCAGTGGAACAATGGCATCCCCAATTTGAAGAATTTGCGAAGCTTAAAAAGCATGGATGGGAAGAGGATTATTTTGATTGATTTGTGTTATTTTAATAATGTATTAATTTAATAAAATATGGGCAGTACGTTCGAGAGTAGTAGATACTTTCTGTATCACCCTAATAATAAACCACTATTCAGAATAGAAAATTTTCTTGAAATGGCTTTAGTGATGTTTTATGAGCAGATCTGAACAGCTAGGAACTTTTTCCTATGCACCACCTTTAGGATCACAACATACCCAATTGAAGATACCATAGTATTACTGATTCCAGACTGTTGGGAGCGGTTGGGACTTTTATGCTGTACTCACATAAAAAAGGGCGATAATAACATAGCTATGTAAATTTGCTTCCGTGGACGTAGCCAAGAATCTTACCGTTCTTCCAATTGGGCCATCAAATGAATTTCATAAAACACTGGAATTCTGTTGTGCCAAACATTATTATTATTGTAATAATTCAGACCAGACAGCATCCATTATTTAAACATCAATTTATGGAAGCTTGTTTATGTTTGTCAGAGTGACAGGTCTATCAAAGAACAGCAGAGACATTATCGTCGTTTTTGTTCGCGACGAGACGGTGATCATAAATAAAAGTTAATAATGAACATCAAAGTGTATGTCTTAATTTGAAATAACAATTTTGGTCAATAATCAATTTTAGTCCTCTTTACGGACAGTATCATTGTTCAGTATCAGTTTGTGCAGTGATTTATTCAAAAACTGTATATTTTACTTTAAATAACTAACTAACCATTACGCCGTTTCCCCGCAGGGGTAGGCAGAGGGGACAGACCGCCAAACAACTCGGTCTTGGCACACACTTCTTGCCTCATTCACATTCATACAAACTCTTCTATTATTCTGACTCTTGACATGGCCTGACTCGAGTATCTGATTCACTTGATCGTGGCATGTCTTCCTCGGGCGTCCCCGACTTCTGCTACCATTCGCATTTGCATCATATATCCTCCACTCCTATCTTCGCTCATTCGCTCTTCATGCCCAAACCATCTAAGCTTCCCTTTCTTAATCTTACTCACTACGCTTACATCAGCTTTGCACTATTTGCGGATCTCCACATTCCTCACACGATCAAACATGATTTTACCACATATAAGCCTCAGGGATCTCATTTCAACAGCATTCAATCTACTTTCATCCTTTCTTTGCCAGTTTCAGGCCTCACTTCCATACATCAGGGTAGGTACCAGCACTCCATTGTGGATTGCTAACTTCGCTTCTTTGGACAATTTTTTGCTAGCGCCAACTATGTTCAGTCCTCTATTAACTCCATTATTTTAGTACTACATTGCCCAACATACATACTCAACCAGGTCAATAAACCAAAAGATACTAATTATTCTTAATTTCAAAAAAATCTTTTGGACAGATAAATATTATATTTCAGTGTGCGAAACTGTATAATTCCCTAACAAATCAAACAAAAAAATCAGACTCTGGTTTATTTAAAAGAAGTGAAAACATGGCCGACAGAACTGAGGAATTGAGCGATGACTTGCTAACATTGCGAAGACAATGTAAAGAAATCTACAAAATCACTGCGAAGAATATGTTATGACATTTAGAAAATCACTGCGAAGACAGTGTAAAGATGTCTAGAAAATCACTTCTAAGACAATCTAAAGACATCTAGAAAATCAATACGAAGAAAATGTAACGACGTTTTGAAAATCACTGCGAAGACAATGTAAAGACATCTACAAAATCCCTATGAAGACAATGTAAAGAAATCTACGAAATCCAAAATTATGTCCAAAATTAGCATTTAAACTAGTAAAAAATATTAAAAAATAAACGGCAAAAATTTATTGTTTCTTGCATATTAATTATTTTTATTGTACATACAGTGTGTTAGAGACATACCTACCTAAATTACTTTAACCAGTGATTCTATGGGTTATTTGTGCTAAAAAGTATAGCTGACATTTTGGTCTCGGAGGCGTTGTTTTATGTTTTTTACTATAAACATAAAGAAATCAATAAAACCTACCTATTAGATAGTTATGGTCGGGATAGTGAGTTGGGCGGCTACTTGGTTGAGTGACTAGTGAGGACATGTAAAAGTATAGCTGACATTTGGTCTCGGAGGCGTTGTTTTATGTTTTTTACTATAAACATAAAGAAATCAATAAAACCTACCTATTAGATAGTTATGGTCGGGATAGTGAGTTGGGCGGCTATTTGGTTGAGTGACTAGTGAGGACATGTAAAAGTATAGCTGACATTTGGTCTCGGAGGCGTTGTTTTATGTTTTTTACTATAAACATAAAGAAATCAATAAAACCTACCTATTAGATAGTTATGGTCGGGATAGTGAGTTGGGCGGCTACTTGGTTGAGTGACTAGTGAGGACATGTAAAAGTATAGCTGACATTTGGTCTCGGGGGCGTTGTTTTATGTTTTTTACTATAAACATAAAGAAATCAATAAAACCTACCTATTAGATAGTTATGGTCGGGATAGTGAGTTGAGCGGCTACTTGGTTGAGTGACTAGTGAGGACATGTAAAAGAATATTTTTCGTTCGCTTTAAAAAAAAAAAAATACCATTACAATTTGTGAGGCGTTGAGAACCATGTATTGGAAAACCAATACCTCTGCCATAGGTCACCCCAAGTGGTTTGCTACGTTTGATGACTTAGCAGGGGTGCCCGGGTTCATGGGCTTAGGTTTATCCAGGTAACCAAAGTGGTTTATCCAATTAACAAAAAAATGTCACCATGGCCCAAATTTCGTTTAAATTTTGTACTCCAAGTTAAAGTAAGTCAACTACTTCTCTTATCACTCTGTGTACATGCTTTATTAAGTATTTTAATCACTCGATCGTGCAATGTTTTCCTGGGGGTTCCCGACGTCTTCTTTCATACACCACCTTGTGATAATAAATTGTGCGCCATAGCACTGTCCCCTGCAAAGCGACGAAAACGTACTTCAAATATTGTAAACAACTAAATGTATTTAATGTATATTATTTTACTTCCAAAGAAATATTAAATAATAAAAAAAATTAAAACACATTATTGTTTGAAATATACATGTGGTTATCTTATTAAATTTGAAGATATTTCATTCGTTTATGATCGAAATCGAAAATAGCACATAAATTTTAGGTGCTAGCGAAAGAAAATAACCAATATTATTTTTTTCTTTATAAATTTTTAAGCCCAAAATATGATCTCACCACCGTCGTAGAAATATATATATATTCCAAAACATATTTACATTTTATAAGTTTCTGATATTGCGCGCATAAGCTCTAGAATTTTTTAAAGATAGCTGAAGAAGCGGTATTCCTCTTCTAATAAAAATATTCCGAGCGGATTAATTCTTGCGCTACTTGTGGTAAGGATTTTCCAGACCACGGTATAATACAAATTCACTCTCCTTATTTGAAGGAAAATAATATTGTAAACGTCGCAAGGTAGCAAATAAGTGGTAGGAAACTCTTAAAAGTTGAGAGAGAAATAACAATTGAATCTAACGTCGGTAACGCTGTTTTTCCGCATAAAGGCATTGCAAATTACGAGCCATATATCCAACTACGTTTACAGAAAAAATCGTTTCAAAATCTCAAACACTGACGACAGCACGAGGCCTATTATGGTGTTGGCCGGTAGCGTGCTCTCAATGCAAATCGGCCATTATATAATTGAAACTGACTGTTTAGAACCTGCGATCGGCGCTTGGAAAATTTGTCATTATTATGGTTATAAAGTTTTATTTATGCATTGTGTTACGTGATAAGAAAGATGTCTTGAATTCTCAATTTTCAAATTTCATGGAATTTTTTGTCAATAAAACGAAAAGTATTGATTTGGAAAAATCACGTTATTTTTATCTTAATTGGCGTATAGTACCTATCACTTATGATTGATTAAAATAAGTGAAACATGTTATCTATTAATTGAAATACCTCAACACATAAAAAATATTACCTTCCAATCTTTTATACAAGATGTCCGGGGGTAAGGTGCGCTAATTTCGGAAGGTGATTCTACATGATGGTACGAGTAAAAAACATGAATACATTTTTTCGAAATTCTATTTTTTTCCGTACGCAATAATATTTTTCCATACAAACCATTCAATTTGTTTTACCTTAAAACTACATTAAAACGTGGGAATTTTGAATAAAGTGTATTAGATTAAGGTTCATTATTTGTTCTCTCATTATTTTAATTAATCTTTACTTTCCCCCGGGATACTCAGTATGCTTAATACAGTCAAGTTAAACAGCCAATATCTCAGAACTGACCTTTGCATATAACGCTGTCTTTCCGTATAACTATTCCGGGCTCGATTATCATTATTTAGTTTTCGAAAAACGTCTTTCTATATATTATCTGAAATAATTAATTTCGTAGTTACCTGGAAAACAAATAATTGAAGACAGACACATAATATATACTTTATTTAAATCAATATAATTACAAATTCTGTTTAAAGTGTGTTATGGAAACTTGAAATAGTAAGTTTATATTTAAAATATCCCTAACACAATATAATTCTTCTAGTTGTCTAAAATCATTTTTCCTTTACCTTCAAGGTAGTTAAGGAGTAGTAGTAAAATAACGTGGAGATATAAGAATAAATATGAAATTACTTTCTTGACCCATTAACACCTCATAGTATGCAGTCGAAGAGCTAGTCCACTAGAATTGATTGGTCGTGTATGCTAAATGCGAAAATAAATAGCTCTCTAAGACGGTGTACGAAGCCAAGCATCTAGCACAAAGCATTTAGGCATATCAAGAAGTTGCTCGATAGGCAATGTCTAAAGTCTAATAGACGAGATTAGAGAGATTAATATTTATTCTTAATAGTGAAGTTTTAGAGAATAATTGTTGGCAATATAAACTAACGAAATGGAATGGTCTCATAAGGAAGCTCAAGTTCTTTATCGGTATTAATTTTACGAGTAAATGACACTTACTTGCCTAGGTGACATTGAGTATGTGCGTCTTATTAAAACTTTAACGAAACGGTAACCAAATTTGATTTTTGATAGCCAAAGCGAAATAAATCCAAAAGCTAAAATATCTAATTCTTAATTCAAAGAAGAATTCACACATGCCATTTATTAATACCTATCTATAGCTGATATAGTATTTTATCAAAAAAATGCTTTGCTTTAAATTGCAAGCTGATTTTTCAAGAATTCACAGGTTCTGCCCCAGTATAAGATATTACACAAAGTGATATGTATAAAATTTTAGATATTCTTAAGTTTTTTTCGTACATATACGTACGTTTCACTTAAATATGGGAAAGCAGATCACAAAAGGAGTTTTATCCCGAAAAAAATTACAGCACCAAGGAAAATGCTTAACGGATTAGAGAAGGTACTACTGAAATAGGTACACACATAAAATTAGATTTTTGGGATAAGTTTTCTACAGAACATAATTGTACAATGTCAGTTTTATATATGTACATATATATATATATGTAGGTATATACATATATGCACAGTCAAAAAACTTGAATTGAGCAAATTGAATTTGGAGTATAAGAAGTAGATTAATTTTGGTTTCCGGTGACATGTTTTTATTTTTACCGAAAAGCATTTTTTACACCAAATAAGCTAAGGAATCGCTGGTGAAAGTAAAGTAAGCGTTCGTAAAGTATACTGTTCCGTATGTGGAACTTATAATTTTGATATCAAAATACCAATGTAAATTTGTTCCTATTAACTTCCACCTATGTATTGTAAGTTCTTCTCTTCCCATAGTTAGTTTTGTAACTCATGGGGATTGCTTTAGCAAGAAAAAAAATCATTAATAATTAAAAACATGAGAATTTTTTTTTAACTTTCATTGGCTCCTATCAAAAGTGAATCCTATCAAGTTGTATTTTAAAATAAATATACATTTATTAACCAAAAAAGGATTTATGATTTAGGCTGGCCGCATACATACGTTTTCCGTATTCGATTTCCGAATTCGTTTTCCGTATTCGGAATTCTGTGAGACTAGCGCAAACGTTCGTTTTTCTTCATTCGGAATGTATAAACGTCAGTACCAGTGTTGCCAACAAGGGCTGGGGACAAATTTTATTTTTTCTTGAAATTCTCTAGCCACCCTCCCCATGAATTTTTTTTATTTTCTGGGGACAAATTTTATCTTTTTGAAATTCTCTAGCCACCCCCCCTCCCCTACGAAATATTTATTTTCACGTAAAAACATCAATTTTAAACATGTCCCACCTAACAGTAAATTCGGCTACTTTACGCTACCTTATGTATGAGAAACGGCGATATTAGGTCAAGATCCGTTGGCAACACTGAATTACGAACGAAAATTTCCGTACGTTTGCGTCGGCACAAACAAACTGTATGTAATAGCTGCGTTCCACATGACGTCATTAGGTTTTTTCCATTCGGTTTCTCCGAACGCGCCGGCTCGCATTCGGAACGTGCGTAAGGAATTTGTTCCGTTCGGAACTAAAACGAACGTGTGCGGCAGTTAATGTATTTTCTACTGATTCCGTGCATTCGGATGTCCGAATACGGAAAACGAATTCGGAAATCGAATACGAAAAACGTATGTATGCGGCCAGCCTTAAGGTTATTTAGGATTTCTTACATATTTTCCACTGCACGTAGACACCATGAATTTCCAAACACCATGCAAATTATGCAATTCATTAATTAATGTTAACAATAAGTATTATTATTCTTATCGTACAGAAATTTATATTTATAAAACTTGTCCGTGTGAAATCAAACCATGTCTCACTGTGCAAAGCAAATGAAACTTGATACACAAAATAACCTAGATCCGCATACTTTATTTTTAGATGATTTTCTGGATGATCTGTGATATAATTAAGGTACGCAATAATTATGGTGATAAAATCATAACAAAATCCTTGAGTGAACTTCCAGTGAAATCGAACTCGCATATTCCTGAATTATCTTAACCTTTACTCTGCAGAACTCAACGGAATGTAATAAATAAGAAGTTTGTTTGAAACTTCGACTGTTGAAGATTGATTTCCTCTGTCATTAGTTTCCATAGAAACCACATCGATAGTTTCCCGCTCCTCGCCTTACAAGTACCGGAACAAATTGAGAATACCTGTATTTGAAAATTCTAAGGCCGCCTGTACCGCGGACTTATCTTGTTTACGTGAAAAATCACTTTGAATTATTCATGCGAAAGTGCTGGGAGTTTATACAGAGGGGTGTTTCGTAACGTCACCTGCCTGGGGTGATAAATGAGGGGAGGGGGTGAAAATATTTGTTCATATAAATGTAATTTAATTACTTGCCTCCATTGAAATAAACTTCACAACCCGTCTTGATACATCAATAAATAATTTTGTGAATATAAATATTATAAAACAGGAAATAAAGCATATCAGCGACATCATTATCACCACTCATATTATATTGATATTTCAGCATTGAAAGAAATGCATAAAAGCATTCATTACACTCCCTGTACTCTAAACCATCATAAGCCAGGATGATAATTGGCGGCCTCCGTGGTCGAAGGATAAGGCTCTCGACTAGTATGCATAAGGTCGCGAGTTCGAAACGTTGCTTGAAATGGCTTTAGTCTTGTTTTGTGACCAGATTTGAACAGTCAGGTACTACCCGACCTTCCTCTTACCATCTCCTCCCAATTGGAATTGGTGAGACTATGGCATCCCCAATTGGGGTATGTCATAAGGCTAAAGATTATTTGGAGGGAGGAGAAGATAGGAAGAGGAAGGTGCGGAAATGCCTGAACGTACTTCATAAAGAACTAGAGGAAGGCATCACATTTTTTAGATAAAGTGGCCAGGGCTTCGAAAAGATGTAAGGTGAAGGGCGTTGATGAAACTAAATAGGCATGACTGGAGGCTTTCGGGCAATAGGGATACGCGCGTTCTTTTAAAAATCCCAATAAAGTTAATCACTTAGAAAAATAATACGCTGTCACAAAAATGGTCATGAAATAATATGACACTCTCAGAAATGCTTTTTTATTCTGAGTGTAATAGAGCTCAAAGCACCGACACTTGTAGATTGCATTTTTTAAAAGCAAAAAAGATAAAGTTTTGCATGTAAATTTTCTTTTTTTTTAGTTTGCTCTGCTTTTATTCGAGTGTGAATAAAATTGGCATCACTTTAGCGTGACGTCTACCCATAGATTTTTTTACAATAGATCAATACTGAAAGTTAAGAAGAAAATAATTTCCCTCTAAATCGTAAACCTAACCTAACGTCACCTTTTAAAGATAGTTTTTTTTATCACTACAAAGTAATGAAAAACTAGCGTACAACTCTAAACTAAACTAACCTGATTAATCTTAATATAATAAATAGTTAAAAACATATGTTCCCGCCTTTACATGAGTATTTTAACTTGAGCCATGAGTATTTTAACTCTCGTAAAGGTTATATATAAAAAAAAATAATAAAAAATAAAAACAAAAAAAAAATAAAAAAATAAAAATAAAAGTTCGTTAGTATGAGTTTAAAACAAATTTATCAGTAGACAGGACTAAAGGGTGGCACAGTAAATTTCAAAGTTTTCCATTTATTTTCAATCACTTTGACTTATTGCTTATTGACTATCAAAAAATAGTTATTTGTTGAAATTTTTTTGTTAAATGGACCTCTTTTGTATCCCTTTACCAAACTTGTGTAATTTGTATCCAGGTTCATCAACCACTCCGTTGTCCCTTGATTGATTCGAATTCCACGGATCCATTTGCGAAGCTCTTACCTTGTTAGTTTTAATAAAGGAGGTCTCTAAGGGAGATAAAAAAGGTAAAAACATTTGTTCAGGGAGGGGCGGTATGGAGAACAATTAGGTGGACCCTCTTGTTTTTGTAATCCATTATTATGGTTTTATAATATTATTAAAGTAAGAATTATTTATCGTTGACGACCGTTTTCACCAACAAAAACTGAGTAGACTCTAAAGTAGATTGGAGACGATTATGTAAATTGTCAATGTGCTTACGTTATTGAATTGCTTTGTAGACGTCTACGGAAACATAACCTATGAACGTAACCATAAATGTGCGTGAACAGAGATAATCTTTGATTTTTTTTCTTTCGTGACTATGGAAATTCGCAATATAATGCAATTATAAGCAAAATAAATATCGGTCCAAATTGAATTCCAATGGGTTCTACAGATAAAGCAATAGAACGAAAGATTGGGCGGCTTTACGCTTAAGACGAGACAATACCCTAAAATAAAGCCAGAATCTTAACGACGTAAGTGAAGCGTGCAAAAAAATATGCGACGCGCGGCCCTGATGTATTGGATTGACTGCGGTTAAATTTTCCCTATCAAATTTCTAAAATAAAGTGGGAATTTTAACGACATAAGTGATGAAGTTGTGTAAAAATAAAATATTCAGTTGCTACCCGGCGTAATGGGCGAACCAGGCGTAGTGGACAATCAACTTTAAGCTAGCAGGCCTACAAAAACCGATATTTCCGTTATTTAATTATTTCTTATGAACTTATTACAAAATCTCAATTTTTTCTGGGGTATCCCTCGGGAAATTACTAATTCATCAGAAAAATAATATTTGGTGCTTTCCGCTGATTTTATAGTTGCGCGAAATTTTAAAACCGTTTTACACACTTATTGATGTTTTATGATATTTTGATGGTAAGGTCTTGTGTTTTATTAATCTTAAATACAAATTACTTACATCCGTAGAGATCCCTATTATAGTCTTATATCGCCTTAATCAAAATACACCATCTTTCCCCCGTCGCGTTAATGTGAAGTCTCAATTTTATTGTCAATCGCCTCAATTATGAAAGTAAACGATCAATTACCAATTGACAATCGCATCAAAGACATAGATTGACATAACTATTGACAATTGATACCCATTGAAATATCAAATAGGTGAAATTAACAATGCATTTACTTTGCTCCTGTACAACCATCAAATTGTTAAGATAATTCTTTTATGTTTGATCTAAAGAGCAAAGGTAAAAACCAACAGATTTTAAATCTTGTACTGTACCTACCAATCTAGGGAAAGATTGATTAAAGACGTAGGTACGGAGGAAGACACTGATTTTGCATACAGCAACGTGTCTGATAATCACGATGTCGGAACACGTAATCATAAAAATCCTAATATTTTCATGAGGCAAATGCAGGTGCATGAGCATGTGTTTTGAAATATTATGAAGTTAATAAAAACTTATGAGGAAACGGCCTGCAATCCCATTTTGACCGGATTACCAATAATTTGAATAGATTCTTAATAAGCTATGCTCATTTTTCTCCGTGTGAACTTCGCTTAGTGCTTATTATTCCGATGTGACATAATGTGGCGGAATAAAAAGGTACTATCAAACACGGCTACCATATTGACAGGATTGAGCGGACTCAAAATACACAATTTAAAGAGTTAAAACAAGACTCCGTTACGCTCAGCCAATTAGCGTCCTCTTGGGGATCAACGTTTTTACTGCTTTGTCTTCGAGTTCCAAATTCATAATAAAACTTTCTAATTGCCTTCACATATTTACGAATATTCTCACATATATCTCCATCGATTGTCAATAAATAAATCGACTTCAAAGCTGGAAACGAAAAGCCAAAGTTTTGTGAAAACTTAGTTCGACACTTAGTTCCTGTGAAAGTTGAGCTCAAAGTGGAAGTTCGACATTGGTGTTCAAACCAACACCCTGTATTATACGGTACATCAAATAGTTTCACAAATATTCACTGTGTTGCTAACAAACTTCTGCAAGGTTTCTTATAAAAGTTTCAAAGAAAAGTTCCATGGTTTTTTATGCTTATTTTTTACTTTAATGGTATTTATCTCCGAAACGTTGTTTTCTTCGTCCTGCTTAATTTTTACAAGCTAGAAGTTCGGAAAATTACTCTTGTCCCATTCTTACATCTATTTCATATAGCTATTTATATGACTAAAGAATATTTTTATATGATAAAATGAATTTGGAAAAAGTAGTTTTTTCTGTTTAAATCTAATAGTTTATCGACTACCTTTGGGTGCTTGCCACAAAACAGCCACAAAGCTGTTTACATAAACCTCGTATATTTCTGTTTTGTTGTTTTTCTTATTAAACTTGTACAATTATGTAGGTATTACTAGCGCACACGCATAAAATATCGTAAAAAAGTCCTCACTGGACAGAAGACTACTCTAAATCGAGTAGAATAGACCAATCTTGAACAGAAGCCTTTTTTACATCTCTACTTGAGTATGCTTGATCAACTAAGCTTAATAAAGATAACCAGATCTAATTTAAACAAAGGAAATGCACATTTCAAATATAGAATTATTATAATCAATTTAAAATTAAATAATTTTCGGACTATAGGTAAGTAGGTACCTAACTATTTTATCGCTAGTCTGAACAATCAGTTTTAGATTTGAAAATTAAACTAAACTTCAAAGCAAAATTTCATTGAATCGGAGTAACAGAAACAACCGAAATAAGTATTTTTGATATATACTGCTGTGCACTTTAAATAAATAATAATATCAGTTTAATTAAATAATTTAAACCATCACGTTATTTCTCTTCATAAGATTTTATTACATTAATATTAGCACAAACTCCTTTCAAAACAATATTTAGAGGAAAAAAAACCGACTTAAAAGAGCTGAGAAAATTTGTTTTGTTTTGTAGTCGCACCAGGTAAAAGGTACTTTGTTCTGAAAGAAACCCAAATATTATTTTTGTATTTAAATCAATTTTACTACGGACGCTCGGACCATCCAAACACTTAACCTCTTTATTTATTTGCAAAAACAGTATAAACCAGAACATTGCAATATAGATAATTAAAATTTACAAAAAAATTAATAACAAATACATTTACAAGTGGGACAAAGAAAAAAGTTTCAAATTTAGGTTTACAATGTTAAGTCTTGAATAATAATATTTCACGTTTAAATACGTTGTAGTACATGTGGAAAATATCCACATTTCCTGCGAGGCAGTTAATTAACCTAGTGATTCTTCCCAAGGGCATCATCATTGGTAAGTTAGTTCTGCACCTAGGAAGAATCAAAAGCCTGTGTTGGCGGCCTCGCGCAAAATTATCCGGGACATAGAATCCTATTTTAGCCAGAATGTCTGGTATTGATACTAAACCGTTTAGAAGCTTGTCCATTGTTTTCCTTGCACTGTCGTTGATCTTTTTAATAAGAGTTTTTTTCTTCCTTTTAAACTTTTCCTGTTTTTTTTCAAAATAGGTATTTTGTAACTTTACGCTCTATGGCAGATATTGGCAACCTGTGGGACGAGTAAGATATATTAAATAATTACATAGCATTTTTTTAATTGAAACTGTCTTTCTATAATAACTTTTGAAGGTTATACCCATCAATGTAATGGTGTTAAGTCGGGTTTGACCCAGGGTACAAATAATAATAATTGTATAAACTTTGTTCGGTAGAACGCGCCAATCTAGGTTAGAATTAATCATCTAGAATGTTTATACTCAATAATCTCAGGTGTGAAAGTTCGCAACCAAGGTCGCGTGTCAGTATCATGATAGTTTCTTTTGTTTTAGGATGGTATCTCAATGTACATAAATAAAAGGCGGTGCATGGATTAATATTACATGTATTGGAAACCTTTGGACATTTTGCTGATGAGCCCTAGCTCAACAGATTAACAGAATTATATAATTTTGACTTACCCCAAAGACCGACCAGTTTTTAGCTATCTGTATCTAAACTACGGGAGCCGAACATCGCGTTTTCTAATGCCGAACACTGCTTTTCTTGATGGGAGAAGCGACGGAACGTCCCGCACACCCATTCGGCGGCGGACGTAACTCCGTAGAAGCGTGATCCGTCTTTTGGAAAGGTGGATATACTCCTCCTGGCTACATCCATAAACTCCAGCTACCTATAAGCGCGTAGCCGTTCCTGGGGATGCTGCAACCCATACATAGGGCTCTTTCTCGGCCCGTCGCACACGTGCGATGTCGGGATTCAAACTCCAGAAATCAAAAAGAACGAAGTTCCCGATTGACAGCCATGCATGGCACAAAATATAAATCGCGTATGATCCAATCCTACGCAGGATTGACCGTTAGTTTACGGATTCCCGTTCAATCGTATAACGGCGGTCGCGTGGTCCGTCCGTAACAACTTCCGTCCAGCGAGATCACTATTACCCACTTCGGGAATGGTTATTTTTCGGTCACAAAAACGTTTACCGCCGTGCCCGTAAGCAAAATCGCACTCATCGGCGACAAAAAATAAGGAATTACATTCCGTACAATTAATTATTCAAAAACGAAAAGCACTGCGACCATCGTCTGTACAGTCCACGAACCCACGCGTTGACTGTCCTGCCAAGAAGTGATTTTTGTTTCCGCCCGGTTCAGATGTTAAATTTTAAATTATGATTCGAAATTTTACCAAAACCAATACCAGCGACAATCGCCCAGTTCCTAACTAGGTTAGAGAATCGGCGAGGATAAATGTGATGATGCAGAACAAATTAATGAATAAAATATTAAAACAAAAAGAGTCTAGCCCTGCATCATATGTTTCTAATGACTTTATATCACTTTTTAAAAGTGTGTTGAATTGTCACTGTGTTGAGTTATCATGGAACCTAATGTAATATATCATTGAAGAAGAATATAATACTAATAAATGTAAACGAAATACGCAATTTCCTACATATAGCCCATGCTAAACAAATATTTTGTATCTCGCTCAAAAGTACTTATTTTAAGTGACCGGTAAAAATCATGTCTTGTTTGACATATTTTTTTCTAAAAACCACGGAAATACAAAAAAACCCAAAAACCATGAAAACACGGTTTGGAGTTTATATTTTGGGTAAATTTTGCCTGGTGGTAGTAAAGATGGTAATAATATGCAGAAAGCATAACACCATTATGTGTGTCAGTGATAGACCCTAAATATATATTTTCCAATAATAGGTCTAAAATATGAGGTACATATTTATTTTTACATGCGTGTGTAAAAGTTACACAAGTCAAAGGTTACCCATGCCCAATTTTAAGGATTGGCAACTTTTTGTAGCCACCTTAACCTTTGAAACATTTGCAACCTTGTAAGATATCCCCACGTGCAAACTACATAGAATGTAGTTAACTATATGGTGTTGGTACACACGATGGGCTGTAAGTATAGGACACTGTTGTATGGTGTAATCTCGCGGGGAAACCTTTTCTGTATTCCGAAGGTACGGAATGAAAAATACACAGTCATTCTGAGCCCCGGGACCGGATGATAGGTTGGGCTCAGCGACGCCTAATGGCCTGGAAATAATTGGGACATCACTTTCTCCTCACCCTGTGCCGTGTACGTGTGCTTAAACGGATGCTGAGAGTGTGCTTTTATTTTGTATTTTTTAAGTTCAAAAGCTCGAATCATGTGAAGTATGTACTTGAAAACGTGCCTTAAGGTTAAAGCAGTGAGTTGTAGTTCTATTTTCTGATACGTCATTGTCTTCATGATTATCTAACTTAACCGAAACTCGACTGTTGTTTGGCATTCAGCTTTCATCTTTAAAGAAGTGAAAAACGTATCTAGATATTATGTCTGCAATATTTAGTCGATCTAACTACTTATCTAACCATATATAATTGAGAAAGTGATACAACATAAAGCCTTGTTCGATCAGATGTGAAAATGAAGACCGTACATTTGATACCGTACTCGTAAAATTTTTGGAAAACTAAAAGGAAAAAAAAAAATATTTACCATATAAATAGCAAAGTTACAAACTGAATTTGACCTCACCCCTGCTAATTCACCATACACCATAATTCATTTACGCCAATTGGGTGACCTTTGGCAGAGGTGTTGGTTTTGAAATAAATAATTCCCTGGGCTGCTGTACCCATATACAAACTGTCTACGATTTCGAAAATATAAAGCAAAAAAACAGAGAAGTCTTTTGGAAAAACCAAATGAAGCTAGCTTATTTAGAAGAATGTCGATGTCAACCTTGTCGAATGCTTTTTCCAGGTCGAAATAAGCAACATCCACCTGTCCCCGATTGTCGAGAGTTTGTGATAAGAAATCTATAAATGGCTTGAACTTCAGTACACCCAAGTGCAATATCGTCTCGTATACAAGATCAAAGAAACCGCATGTATTTGAATATACAATCAACGAAATTATTCTCCAACACCTAAACCAAATCAAAGATCTAGGAGTTATTTACGACAGCAAACTAACTTTTCACCAACACATCGATGATTTAATAAGCAGAGGATACAGGCTTCTCGGCTTCGTAATTAGAAACGCATATCCGTTTCGTAACACAAAAACACTGACGTTATTATATAACACACTAGTCCTAAGTGTAATTGAATCAAACTCGATCATCTGGGCTCCACATGAATTAACATACACTTTACGCATTGAAAGAGTCCATAAAAAATTTTTAAGGTTTTTATTCTCGCGGCTCTATGGACGTTACCCTTGGCTTTACCCATCGATTTATATATTAGGCATGACCAATTACCACTCCCTAGAGACACGTAGAGGTATTGCTTTGCTTAAATATTTTTTCCAACTAATAAACGGTCACTTTTCTAATAATGAGATACTGGCCCAATTAAATTTTTTTGTACCAGAGTCTCACTCTCGAGGACGTCATCACAATCTTCTATATAGTAGAGCAAGCCGCACTAATTTATTAATGAACTCACCTGTGGGGAGAGCTACGTGCTTTTTGAATGCGGTAGATAAAAAATTAGATTTATTTTTTGTGTCCTATAGCGCATTTGCAAGATTTTTGGCATTGCATATACACTGCATAAATGGTACAATTATAACGTCTTAGGCTTTATTACCTGTAATTGTTATAAATAAATGTACAAATTATATATAAATAAATAAATAAATAAATAAATAAATAAATAAATATACGTCTCCCAAACTAATACATTTGAATTAATATTGACTACTCGAAAAACCTTATTATTTAAAAAAACAATCTCTCTTGATTATTCCAATAATTTTTAAATTTCTTCATGAGTAATAATAATTTAAACAACACAAAGCAAGAAGCTATAAGGAGTTTTGACGGTGTTCGAAAATGTAGGTAATATTGTGTTTTCTTTTTAACTGTTGCGTTAAATAATTATATTTGTACGAAGGCGCCCCGCCCTTGAGATGATTTATCCCAAAAGTTAGGTTATAAATATGAATATTAGATTTTTCGACAAGTACCGTGGCACAGCGGTAATCTTTGGATCTGGACCCACAAATCGCGCAAATAAAACTGGAGAATTTAAATGGATAAAAATTTCATTTTATGAATTGAGAACGGGTCGTTTCTACGACTCATTCTTGAGTTCAGCAACTTGGTTATGGAACGATGTTCGGCCTTTGTGTTCTTCAAGACCCACAACTCCTTCCTCTCCTCAAAAAAACCCTCCACACATCATCCTCAAATACGTCCTGAAATTATTTTCCACGGGCCTCCTGTGTGGAGTTAATGTATTTTAAAATTATGAAAAAATATTGGCAATTTTAAATTCCCTGCACACGTAGAGCGACTAGTGTGCCAACAATTTAAAAATTGCAATTAGGTGGGTTCTACCGGTAATCAGGGTGGACGTGGTAGATTGAGATGTAGTCCCTCATACCTTCGAATCTTCCGTGGCTGACAGTCGACCTTTGACATCATAAATATAATAATTCACCAGATCTGAATAGTCAGGCAGGTAGGAACTTCCCAATGTATCGCTTTCCATATCTCCCTACTTTTTGCAACCTCATAACAATCCTTCAATTATAAATACCGTTGTATCACTGATTACAGGCTACTCTTTCGCTGTAATCGCATAAGAAATATTGAATTATTTCAGAATAAGGAATTCCGGTCAATTTAAAAAACATATCTTATGAATGTTCAACTTCTAACTAAAATCCAAGTTTTTTTTACAAATGTCGATATCATAGGTTTTGGTAAATATTTGAGAATTTTCCAAAAGACATGAGATTTCTTAAAATAATTTGTAAACAGCATTCGTGACCCGTGTGTGGTTATCTGCAGCCCAAATTAGCACATAATAACCGCATTCTAACCGCATTCTAAATGCACGTGGTCGGCCAACCCATGAGGTAGCCGTTTGAGTGCTGTCATAACCCACCGACCAATCACAGGAGCTTTAAATGTTTCACGGTTTTAATCTTTTCTAAATGATGATTTATTAATTCTACATGTAATAAATATAAAATAAAACTTATTTATTCCAAATCTGACTGATTGAATGGAGATAGATACACTATGAAAATTGGAGAAAAGATAATAATCCCTCTAATAGAAGTGAATGATATAAGTATGCAAAAAGAACTGCACTGGACAGGATTGGACTGGAGAAGCAGATTTTAGAGTCTGCTGTTATTCATCATGACGTCTCCGAATTTGATTACTAACACTGAGACACCTAAATTCATCAGCCACCTATAAATGGACAGCTGCCCAAATATTCGAACGGAGATGTCGAATAATAATTGTTTATGACTTCATATTATTTTTAGTTTTACTACATACGAATCATTGAAATATTGTTATTGTATTATTCTTAGTTATGTTCTGTTACCACCATAATCCTGGCACGTGCACAGTTTTTGAAATTTTAATAATAAATAAATAAATACACAATTTTGAGTATTTTTAAATGTGGATTAGAATCAACTAAAGTAATTGATGGGGCATTTATTATTTTGTCATAAAGCTAGCCAAAACAATATTTGGTATGTAGTATTAGGTACGTGTTTCAGCGTTTGCTGATCTATATAAATGTACGTTTTTGAAGCCCTAAGTTACATATTCCAAAATTTTCCGGTAATGTTAAAAAAAATATAATCTCTTTCCTAACAAACGTATATGCTAAAAAAACAAGTTAAGAGTACACTTCAAGGTAAAATTCATTATTACAGGCCTAAGCTTTGGTATTGTTTTAATCTCGTCACATCTTTCTTTCCATCGGAGAGTGGTTAAGTTATGGAGGGCATTTTTTATGCGGACTTTTCAAGCTCCGGAGGCATTTGGTATCTTATCGGATCTGATATTTCAAAGGAAGTTTGAAATTAAATATTTAATGTGAAAACTCAACTTATTGGAGTTTTTTCGGAGGAAGGATTAAGCGTAACGAAAAGAGAGGTTTATTTTAAGAATTATATTATCTGGGTAATATTTCAGCTTGTCTCGACCTGGCCAAATTGGAAAGACTTGACTGTTCAAAATAAAAAGATTTTTATAAAACTGGAAAGAATCACGTCATATTAATTTTTTAACATAACATTCTATGTCCTCTAAAAACATTCATATAAAAAAGTATAGTGGCATAAAATCCCAAAATGAAAAATCAATTGGAATCAGCTTGGAATGCTAATCAGCATAATTTAATTCGAATAATACAGTAAAAATACAAATTATTAGAATAGCATTTTTAAGTCACTAATTTAATTACCCAGTTAGAAGAGAAATATTCTTGGTTCTAACTGGGCAGCTAGACTATTTACTGAAACTTTATTGGCATTAATAAATATGATGTAATAAACAAATGTTGTACAATATAATTGCTTGAAAATAGTGGGTATATAGAGGTGCATTACTGTCAAAAATTGTTGAATCGCTGCTCCCAACCGTCTGGAACCAGTGAGATTATGGCATCCCCAATATGTAATCCCCAGTAAAGTAATGGAAAGGGGAAGGATATTGGGAAGAGGACCGTGGAGAAATACTTAACTATTCAGATCTGGTCTACAAACATGGCCAAAGCCATTTCAAACAATTTTCAAATTTTGAATAGTGTTACCACACCAGGGTGATTTTGAGGATCTTTCAATCATTATATTTTTTGAATAATAAGAATTATGATTTTTTTAAATTTTAGAATTCATTTACGCCAGTTAAAGGCGTACATGCACGGATAAATTTATAATTCACCATTCGAATAAATACCGTTGGTAAATTTTAAAATTCATTATTCAGATTTGGATCTATCGAAAATATAAACAAAAGAAAAACCTATTTATTTCGAATTGAGTTTTCTTAATATTCATCATGTCTAGCAGTTAATTGAATTTGCATTTGAATATTATCATAAAATATTGACACCGAGTGATTGATTATCACGTAAAAAACGGGTTTTGTTGATATTTCTCTTTGTAGAAACGCTTATCATATTGTTTTCAACAAATTTTCAAAAGAGGGTGATTTGCCAATTCTTTATAAACCAAAATGATAAATCCAGCTAAACCATTTAACAGAAAGCGAAATGATTGTGATTCTAATAAATTAGTTAAATCCTAACTGGGTAAGTAAAATATTTGAGTATCCTTTAAAGCGGTTGAATAACCGTTCCATTCGCATCATTTTTCACAAATGATGGAGTACTCAGGAGGAGTAGAAATCCCTAATTCCTCCAATATTTCAATATTAAATTCATATTACTGAACTTTCTTTGAACAATTTATTTCTCCCTGTAAAATGAGAGGGCCATTTGTACTTCTAATGTGCTGGATTCGCGGATGATATAAGACACTCAAGATGAGCCCAGTGGTGCTGAGAAATATTGTGAACGTAGTAACGCTATTCAAACATTCTCCTTCATTCTTTGTGTAATATATGATACATGACATCAATCAAACACAGCATCTATCTAACAACCAAACTCTCATAAAGGCAACCTTCCTTTTTGTCAGAACAAAATAATCAATATATGTTATAAAAGTGTACAATGTGCGTGCCGCTAAAACTGAGAAAAGAGTCCTGGTACGATCAAAGGAGTTATATGGTGTGGTAGCCCTCTATCCCCCATCCATATAGAAGGTTCGCGTTTTTACCAGAATAGCATGCTTTTGAAGATATAAGGGCAAGAAGTTTGGCTCTTCAGACATTTCTAGAACAGTCCAGAACATTCGAGGGAATATAAGAGAGCATTCCACAATATTCCAGAACATCCTGGAACTTTCTGGAATGTAGTGGAATGTTTGGGAATATTCCGGAACATCCCAGAGCATAATGAATTAGAAACGGGATTTCAGGCCGTTTCCTGATAAACTTTTAGTAAATACATTATCGTAACAATACATTGATATCTCTAAATAGTATAAAACAAGGTGATTATCCGCGTCTGTCTGTTTGTGCGCTTAGTTCTTCTAAACTATGCAACGGAGTTTGATAGGGTTTTCACTATCATCTACAAAATTTCATCCGAAAGTTTTATATAGATATATAAGACATGGATATTAAATTTATTGAAAGTAGAGAAATGTCGATTAAATTGTGTTTTAGTTCTACATTGAATAAAGGCTGTGCTGTCTAAGTATATACTGTTTTGAAATCATACTAACATACGCTGTTTTGTTACTAGAAATATAGAAATACTATTTAACCACATCTCGAATGCAAGAATTTAGTTGTTTGCCTTCTATCCCAAATATTGCGCCTGAGTAACTAGGTTAGAAACGCATGACTCTTTGTCATCAGTCTAACCTTACTATTTTGGTTATTTCTTATTTTTTAATATCAAAGATATTTTCAGATGAACTTTACTAACTTCAAATAGCTTACCAACATACAAAATCAGCATTTACCTGCGTTTTACATAATATTTTTTCCTCTTTCTAATGAGAGCTGTGAGATCATAATGTAACAAAAATTTGTCACAGTTTTAAAACTTACTAAAAAGAGATTTAAAAAATCCATGTCTTAGAAACGGGGCGACTGTTCCACATTAAAAAATCCGTGTCCCATCCCCGGGGCAATTGTGTCCACATTGAAAAATCCATGTCCCATACACGGGGCGACTGTGTCCACATTAAAAAATCCGTGTCCCATTCATGGGGCAATTGTGTCCACATTGAAAAATGCATGTCCCATACACGGGGCGACTGTGTCCACATTAAAAAATCCGTGTCCCATACATGGTGCAATTGTGTCCACATTGAAAAATGCATGTCCCATACACGGGGCGACTGTGTCCACATTAAAAAATCCGTGTCCCATACATGGGGCAATTGTGTCCACATTGAAAAATCCATGTCCCACACACGGGGTGACTGTGTCCACATTAAAAAAAGTTTGTTGTTGATAATTTTTATTAGTAATAGTATATTGGCTTGTGTGGTGTAAATACACATAAAATAAATTAAAATCTTAATTGTACACGAGAAACATATTTTGACCTCAGTTTTACTGGGAAAACTGGTATGTTTTTTAACATCGAAGACCAATCTTACGTATTCCATGTCCTCGACTCTAATCTAGAATCGCTAAGTATCACGGAACGTGAAGAATATCCCTTATCAATTCTGTTTCGATAGCTCTTGAAAAACTTAAGCGTCTGTGTCGGGTGCAAATTGATCGATATGGGAAAAATAACGGGAATGGGAATTTGAGGATGCCACCAGAATTAAAGGAAAGTCCTACCTTGTACTGGTATCTCCTTACAGCTTCCGTGATGGCACCAATCTCACACAGTATTAATCTATTTCCGTCACTAGGTATCGACCACGAAAGAAATGTCCATTGAAATGTGACCCGAGACGCGTATCCGTAGGTGGTAGAAATTGTACTAGCGAGCGCCGGGGACCAAATCCCTATATCCCGATGGCAAGGTGGGAACAAGAAGGATGTAGGTAATAAATAATTATAATTTCTTCGCATTATGCCCGAACATATACCGCCCGCCAAAATTAACAATTTTTCAATACCCATCGAAACTGGTCGAACCCGAAAAAAAAAATAAAAACAAATAAGCTACATGAAAACAGTAGGTAAATGAAAAGAAACTTAATCCTAACAGTTAGTCTATTACTTACAAACTAGATGCACGCGAAACTAAAATTACACGTGCAAAAATACAAAAAATATATATATACGAACGTTACTATTTAGTCTATGGGTAATAGGCAAAGTTTTGTCACAGGCCGTAGATATACCCCGTCGTTAGTTTGAACTGAGGCTACTCTAACGACCCCGTCCGAACCCGGTTTCACCTCTCTTATCCTGCCGAGCGGCCATTTTAAAGGAGGACTCCTGGTATCCTTAATGACTACCAGGTCATTTACTTGGAGGTTACGTGTAGCCTTGTACCATTTAACGCGATTTTGTAACTCTTGTAAGTACTCGGTATTCCAGCGCTGCCAAAAATGTTGCGTGATTTTCTGCAGGTGTTCCCAGCGATTGAGTCGGTTGGCCTTAACCTCGGAATAATTATATTCGGGAATTGAAATTAGCGGTTCACCTATTAAGAAATGACCTGGAGTGAGAGCTTGAATGTCTTCAGGGTCTGATGATAAGGAACACAGCGGTCGCGAGTTTAGTATGGCCTCAATCTTGGTTAAAATAGTAGTAAACTCCTCGTACGTTAACGAACTATCTCCTAATACCCTCTTTAAATGATTTTTTACCACTCTTATGTTACCTTCCCATAGTCCCCCGAAGTGGGGACTGGAAGGAGGATTAAAATTCCATACTATTCCCCTTTCCGAACATGTGCGCATTATAAGTTCATCATCACGACATTTATTTAAGAATTTTTGTGCTCCAATCAAATGGCGTTTAGCCCCAACGAAATTTGTACCACAATCAGAATAAATGGCTTGACAGATACCCCGTCTTGAAACGAATCTATTAAGTGTAGCGATAAAGGCCTCAGACGAAAGATCCGAGAGTACCTCGAGATGTATCGCCTTCGTTGACATGCAAACAAAAATCGCAAAGTAAGCCTTGTATGTTTTAGCCCCTCTGCGTTTTCCTTCCTTTATGGTATATGGGCCCGCTAAATCCACCCCTACACAACTGAATACGCGACTCGGTGTGACACGAGCTTCTGGCAAACTGGCCATGAGAGGAGTTGTTGGTAAGGCTCGCAATCGTGCGCATCTCACACATTTTGAGACTAAATTCTTTATTTTATTGCGGGCAAATATAATCCAGTAATTTTGCTGAATCAGGAACTGCAAGGTTCGTGATCCGGCATGCAAATATATATTATGGTAATATAATATAAGAAGCTCAGCTATTTTACTATTCTTCGCAAGGATTATTGGAAACTTAGTATTGTAATTTAAACGAGAATTGCAGAGCCGCCCGCCAACGCGAAGTAAATTCTCGTTGTCAATGAAAACATTTAATTTTTGAAAAGACACTGTGGTCACCCCATCTCCTTTGAGCTTTCGGAATTCAGCAGGAAAATGAAACTGTTGATCGCATTTTAACAAGACCATAGTCGCGTGGTTTATTTCTGAGCAGGTTAGAATTCCACGCTTACAACCGCTCTTGCTCTGTTGCCTAGCATTGTTTATGAATCTGAGGGACCAAGCAACCACGTTCACGAGACGTGTCCACGATGAAAACCGGAAAAATCCTAGGCCCTTAAAATAGTCATGCGGCTCATAAACCGTTGAGACGTGAGACTTTACCTCTGGCAATTGTTCAACCCTTAATGTTTCCGGTAAAGCTAACGGCCACTTCTGTAACGACTGAACTAGCCACGGAGGGCCTTGAAACCATAATTCATTATCTATTATTTGAGGCGGATATAAACCGCGAGAAGCTAAATCTGCTGGATTCTCCTTTGAAACAACGTGATACCACTTTGCGTCCTCGACTAGATCGAGTATTTTAATTACGCGGTTCGCGACAAATGTTTTTAAGGTATGAGGAGGTGCCTTAATCCATGATAAAACAATTGTAGAATCCGAAAATAATATTATATCTGTAATTGGTATAAGAGTTTCAATCGACGATTTCGTCATTTTTATCAGTTTCGAAAGCAGATGAGCTCCCAGGAGCTCAAGGCGCGGTATTGACAATGTCTTCAGTGGCGCAACTTTAGATTTACTAGTAAGTAATGTCACTTTAGGGTGTGCTTCCTTCGTAACCAAATATACACAAGCAGCATAACCCAACTCACTAGCATCTGAAAATCCTACTAAAATACAGTTTGACTGTTTAATTGTATTGCAATGTCTAGGTATTTGTAAAAAACGTAACGATGGTAATCCATTTAAGAAATTTTGCCACAAAATGATAATATTTTCAGGGAGCGAGTCATCCCAACCTATCTTGATTTTCCATATTTCTTGCAAAAGGCATTTTACTTTGAAAACCACAGGGGTTATTAATCCAATAGGATCGAATATGCGAGCAACACAGCTTAGTATTGCACGCTTTGAAAATACCGTTAACTTTTCTTCCACGGAGTATGAAAAGGTATCCTTTTCTGGATCCCAAATTAAGCCTAAAATTTTTAACGAACCAGATGTTTCATCATTAAATACAACCTGACTACTTGAGTGGATCCGATGTTCACTCGGGATGTCCTTTAATACCGGCAGCGAATTAGTCATCCATTTTCTTAATTGAAAGCCTCCTTTCGCAAGTAGTTCTTTCAGCTCCCTCTGAAGCTGAAAGGCGCTGTCTGGCTCCCAATCACCAGTAACAATATCGTCTACGTATGTATCCGACAACAGTGCCTTGGAAGCTTTTGGGAATTGTGCACCCTCATCCTGCACTAGCTGATGTAAAGTTCTGATTGCCAAATAGGGCGAAGAAGTCACACCAAACGTGACTGTGCTAAGTGTGTATTGCCCTACCGGCTGCAAAGGAGAAAAACGCCAAAGAATCCTTTGATAGCTAGTGTCTTCTTCTCTTATTCGAATTTGCAAAAACATTTTTTGAATATCCGTAGTAAATACTACCGGGTATATACGAAACTTTAATAAAATTTGTCCTATCTCATTTTGTAATTTGGGACCTGAATATAAACAATCGTTTAAAGAAATTTGTCGGTCTGATTTACAGGAAGCGTCAAAAACCACTCGAATTTTAATATCATTACTAATTTTTTGCACGACCGGATGATGGGGAATGTAATTGGTATTCCGTATCTCAGTCGATTGGGTAACTCTTGACATGAAGCCTTGATCTATAAAATCCTTCATATATTTACGATAATGTTCCGCTAAGGTTGGATTTAACGACAAACGTTTTTCCAAATTATATAATCTCTTAAGAGCGATATCATATGTACTTCCTAAATTTACTTCCGATTTATTTTTAAAAGGTAGCGCTACTACATATCTGCCACAAATATCCCGTTTAACCGTTGCCTTAAATATCTTTTCGCATTCACTATCATCTTTATTGTGAATAATTTCGTTAGAAATCTCTTCGACTTCCCAGAAACGTCTTACCGCGTAATTTAAGTCGTTGTTTTCGACTGCAGTTAAAGCTGACGTCACAAAAGCCTGTGTGTCATCTTTCATTTGTGCTACACATGAACCCATGACTACGTATCCGAATATTGTATTCACGGCCAGCAAATTACATTTACGGCTTGAAATACATCCTGGTCTCCATATTTTTGATATCAAGTCAGTTCCCACTAAGAAGTCGATATCGCCTGGAAATTGAAAATCTGGATCCGCCAGCTTCAACTGTTTGAATTCTTCAAACGGTTCATGCATATTAACGGGCGGAAGCTTGGACGTAATATTTGAAATAACTATCGCTTGTCCTGACACAAAAGAGTGATTCTGAATGGGATATATTTTACAAGTAACTAAACCTTGCACATTGTTGACTATTGCATTATTGACCCCAGTGACAGTACCTAACCATTTCTTCGATTTTAATCCCAAAGCATTATATAATTTTTCAGACATGAACGAAATCTCACTGCCCGAGTCAATTAATATCCTGGCGCGTTTTCTGCGTCCTGAAATGTCAAGGAATTCTGCCAGCGCGGTAGGTAAAATAGAGCGTTTTGTCACTGTGTACGCAGCATTACAGTTTGCTGAGTTTTCGTTTTCAGAATCGCGGTTCGGTGAAGGTGACCTTTCGTCACTATGTAAAAGGGTATTGTGTGACTTGTTACAACTTCTACATCGAAATTTAGATCGGCAATTTTTAATTAGATGTGGATTTAAACAATTGAAACATAATCTTTCTCTTTTGACGAAGTCCCTCCTACTGTCTACTTGTAATCCAAGAAATATTTTACATTTTGTAATGTGGTGATCGGCTTTGCAATGATTGCAAATAATTTTCTTCGTGTAATCATTTTTAACAAATAGAACCCGTTTAGACTTACGATTTTCTTTTAAATCTGAAAGCATATTTACGCGGTTTTGCGTTGCCAAGAAATCAATTAATTTTTCGACATTCGGAATTTCATCCTTATCAATCCTAGATTCAAAGGATCGCCGCGTATTCAAATCTATTTTTTGTAAAACAAAATGGCAAATAAATTCCTCGAATAATTTGTGTCGTTTTAGTTCGTATAGACCGGAAAGATTTTCACGTAAACCATTTAATATCTCCACATTGCTAGTGAAATCGCAATTTAAAATAGAGTTTGCATAGTGTATAAATAATGCTCTCGACTCCGAAAATTGATTTAATAATGTTTCCCAGGCTAATTCATAGTTTTCTCGTATTATTGGAATTGTTTTAACCAGGGATAATGCTGTGCCCTTCAAAGAACTTAGTAGGTAGTGAAATTTTTCAATATTAGTGAGAACTGTACTTTCGTGAACGAGACTCCTAAATAAATTAAAAAACGGAGGCCAATCTCTAATGTGGCCACTGAAAGATGGTATTTTTATTTCTGGGGCCAGAAAACTTCGTCCCGGGCGCTGTAATTCCTCGCCTGATGAGTCATTATGACCATTCTTATTCGCCTCGAGAGTGTCACGCGCCGACGTGACCTCGAAGTACAGTTCATCAAAAACACGGGAAACTTCCAAAATATCATTTTTTGACTCAAATTCGGGAAGTGAAACCAGGTCCGCCAGTTCGCATTGTATGCTTTGAAATTCCTCATATGTCGACTCGATTTTATCCATTCTAGCCTTGAATTGACATAACTTTGCACTTATACTTAAATCTTTAATAAGATCATATGCGGCCTGTATACGCCCAAATAATCTTTGCCTTTTTAACTTTAAAGAACCAATCTTGGATTCATTCTTGTCCATTTTAAATATGTACTGAAATTACTACCCACCTATGAAATGCAACCGCGGCGCGCGGTAAGAAATAATTACTACTTGAAATAATCTTTTAATCGTACGATTATTGAACCATTTACTATTTGAATACAATTCCTACGCAAATCTTATCCGGCTGAAGACCAATGTTTCGATAGCTCTTGAAAAACTTAAGCGTCTGTGTCGGGTGCAAATTGATCGATATGGGAAAAATAACGGGAATGGGAATTTGAGGATGCCACCAGAATTAAAGGAAAGTCCTACCTTGTACTGGTATCTCCTTACAGCTTCCGTGATGGCACCAATCTCACACAGTATTAATCTATTTCCGTCACTAGGTATCGACCACGAAAGAAATGTCCATTGAAATGTGACCCGAGACGCGTATCCGTAGGTGGTAGAAATTGTACTAGCGAGCGCCGGGGACCAAATCCCTATATCCCGATGGCAAGGTGGGAACAAGAAGGATGTAGGTAATAAATAATTATAATTTCTTCGCATTATGCCCGAACAAATTCAGAGATTTTATTAACTTTCAGTAAAGTAAAGGTACCCTGAAAACGGAGTACTAACGGCTCCATCCGTCACTAACTTCAATCCTTTTATCAAAATCCATACCTACATTGTTCTTCAACCTACAAATTTTGATTAATATTTGCACTTAAGAGTTTGCGATGAAACCTAAAAATAAGTCTTGTTGAACATCATTTCAAATAATTAGAGATATTATATACCTTTAGAAAATTTTATATAGTCTTTCAATACACTCAAAGGTATAGTGAGTTATTTAGACCTTACCAAATCAGTCAAAAGTAAATATTTTTAGCATTGCAATATTATACACATAACGTAGGCATATGTATATATCATGCTCGCTGTCATCAAAAGAGTATCATTTATTTTAAAAAAACAAAAAATTACGAGTGTTGCAAGTTAGCATTCTTTTATTCTAGTTTATTTGTGTTTAAAATCAAACAAATCAAACGTTTGTTTTGATGCTTTACTTACAACACATTTCAATTAATTTTAGGTTTACAAATGATTTTTAAACACTTTTTTAATTAAATAATAAAAACATGTATTCTTCTAGTGAGTAATAATAATAATAATATTTGAACGATTTGTATAGCAACGTGTTTGTGATAAATCAGGTCAAAGGCGCTTTACGAACATATAAAAATAACTCTACAATGATCTATCTAATTAATAACAATAGACTGATCAGACTATTATCAATTTATGGCTAAAAACTTGCATTCACCGGTACGGTAGCTTGCATACACGTCGATCACTGCATATCACTGCATGAACAATGAATGGGAAAGGTACTTACACATTTTTCTCAGATTCGAAAATATATGTCTCGGGGTTTAAGCTAAAAGTGCCTATGTCAAAAATGTGATTAGTTCGAGTTAGGTAAAAGTTTGTCATTTTCTTGAACTAAAAATGCGTAAATATATTTGATTTGCACTTTAGATACTATATATTTTAGAGCTATAAAACCATTCATTGTAAATGGTTAACATAAACTTCTATGTCCTCAAAGTATCGATATTTTAGATTACTAGCGTGTTGGTGCAGTTTTGTGTTTACTTGTAAGTTTTTTTGATGTGATTATGCAATTTTTCTCTTTCGTGTCTCAAAATAAGTTAAGCTTCGGCAGAAAAAACGCTGACTGTTGCAAGCAGTCAATATCGATACCTTCGAGTGGTGACTGCACAGCAATCCTCAATTCTCATAGAAGAAAAATGTAAACAAACACAGGGCAGTCCGTGAATATACCATCTGCTCGTAAGTAGTTCGTGTATTCCCACAATAACCAGTCTACATCCTTTACCCCAAAAAAATCACCCATTACAAATATCTGAAGCAGCGATTTGTAAACAAAATTCACACAGGTCAATCAAAAACTTACATTCAATTAATCTTTCCCTCGTAATTTGTTCTATTCAACCTGTAGCGACTGTTTGTGGCAGTCACCGCGGTTGAAGATTATATTCTAATCGGTCCCATTTAATCCATCAACTACTGTTAATAAGGATGGATAAAAGAAAAAATCAACTCGAAATCTATAACTAAATCAAGTTTATAAAATTAAAAAATCATATTTGTTAAATTTGAAATATCTTGTCGTATCAATTTAGACTATATGCTGCATTATGTAATGATCTATATATTTAGGCTGTATGTAGCGTTATGTCATTTTCTATAAATTTAGGCTGTGTGTTGCACTATGAAATTATCTATAAATTGACCTTCTAAATAAGCATCGTTAGCAAATCTTCTAAAGGGAAATTTGTCAATTTTCTTCGTGCCTTTCCTTTAACAATAATGTTTGGTAAATATTTCTGAGCTCCATAAGGAATGATGCAAATTACTTAACGATCTTTGAAATATTTTATATTTTAATTTATTGGCCTACAAAATTCATTTTTAAGAAAGAACTTTGAAAAATTGTGACTCTACAGCTCGCTGAATGAGTAATTTTGCTGAAGCAGTGGTTGATTAGTTTTAAATAAAATCCAGAGATATTTCAACGCATTCAAAGATTTAAAATATTATAAAATTAATATTGATTAGTAAATGCAATCTAGTAAATAGGTTCCATGATAAATCAACACACCTTTAAAAGGTGATATAAAATCATTAAAAACGATAAAAAAAAATTTAAACCTAACCTAACCTAAACAAACCTAACCTACTTAACCCAGTTAATAAAGTTTTTGTTTCACCACTTTCCATGACTTTATACAACTTTTTAAAGATGTGATGAATTATCATTTTGATGATTTATCCGGTCACCAGTAAATAACCTCCCTGCTTTAAACGAAAGCTTTTGGATGTCGTACAATTTCAAGTGAAATCCGTAATATCGATCGAAATTACGGATTTTCGATTAATTATTTTTCATATAATTTGTTTTTTTTCCTCTTAGAACAACATACTCAAAATTCTATACTTTTTCGTGCTTTCTATACATTTATAACAAAGCATAATTCTTAAGAAGTCTTTATGTAATACAATACTTAGGGTACTTTAGCGAAGAAAAAAAACTTCATGATTTCCAAATCCGAAAACTTTTTGACAGCCTATTTGTATTCCCGTCGTGTGTGGGTATCATATTTAAACCGCAGAATATTCGAGAAATTCAGCTTTTTCACGAAGAAAAGATGGGTTTTGTTCGCTTCTGTAATATTATTATATCTGTTTCGCGGTTTATCCCAGCGACAAAAGTATCCATGTTTCCTTTTTTATACATAATTTGATGTTTTGCGTTTCAACTGTGGACTTAATAACATGGAAACGTAATTACGTAACAGTTAAACTGATCTTAAATGGATTCGCCGTCAAAAATTTGCTTGCGAGTGCATTTGTGTACCCGAAGTAGGCTCGATTATACCTTACTTACTATGGGTAAACTGATCACACTGGGAGAAATTTTGTGTTCGGCTTTTTTTCGTTATATCGTTGACCATTTTTTTGCATTTTCATTACCACACTAGAAATGCCAATATTCAATGCAGAGCCAGTTTGTTAATATTGAGCTGATGACACATTAAAAAATATATATTTCAACCTATGCTTTAATAGAAAAATTTCCCGTGAACAATCAGAGGATAGTGTGAATTTTTGACAAATCAGTTCAAATTTTACAAAGACAATAAAAATAATTTTATGTTAAGAATGTCATATTATATTAATAGGCAGCCATCTACTCACCAAATTTATAGCTAGTATGAATTCTTCACACAATTATTTCCAATTTTGAAAACGACACTGAATTGAAAGCAAAGATACAGACCCACAACCAAAATTAGTATTTACATGACATTTGCGCGCTTTTGAAGCCTCGTGTTTATTTTTGGTCCCCCTGGTTTTGCCTAGACAGCCCTATCCGTAACAAATAAAATTGTTTTATTGAGGATCTCAATCATAGTTACAATGATTACAACCACTTAATAAGCATTTAACCACCATCTAAGAAAACATACATTACATCAACTAGTTCCAGTTATGACCTGAAAAAGGTTAGGTAAGGTTAAACATCCATACAAGGTAAAAATTGTGGGGCGCAATATAAACAACAGTAACTTTAAATTTAAAGAACGGTAACATTAAATTCAGTAAATTTAAATGATTCACCACTTCATGGAAAATAAAATACATGCCCTGATGATAGACACTGTAATGCTGCCAGAAATATTGGCTGAAGAATAAAGTAGCGCAACACGGCATAATAACCCAAAAATAAATCACTATAATACTTTGGGCCGTGAAGATGTCTAATCATAACCAATTGATATACAGGGTTTTTAAATAAGAGGTGTTATTTTGAATAGCCCGCTATTTCGGTAGATGTTACTTTTGAAGCTGTCATTTTTTTCCATTTGACAAGTAGAAACTACGCCATTAATAAAAATGGAGGAATAAATTCGGTTTAGGGGAGTCACTCGAATAACCGAAATTGAACTTGATTTAGACTAATTTAGGGCTGGGGAATCCGAATCTGTAAGAATTAGGTGGGGGTCGGCACGATTAACTGAGTTATAGGGTCTTACAGATTCGGATTCCCCAGCCCTAAATTAGTCTAAATCATGTTCAATTTCGGTTATTCGAGTGACTCCCCTAAACACAATTTTACACAAAATGGAACAATACACGCTTCAACAACGCATCTAAATTATTAAAATTCACTTGAGTGAATCAAATGCAAATCATCTTGAGTGATGAGGCCCATTTCTACCTCGGTGGCTTCGTCAACAAGCAAAATTGTCGCATCTGGGGCTCGGAAAACCCAAGAGTTATCGTTGAAAAGCCTTTCTATCTTCAACATGTGACTGTTTGGTGCGGTTTATGGTCCGACGGAGTCATTGGACCTTACTTTTTCGAAAATGAGGCTGGAGCAACAGTTACGGTGAATGGATTGCGCTATCGAGAGATGATTAATGATTTTTTATGGCCGGAATTGGATGGTATTGATATGGACTACGTTTACTTTACAACAAGATGGCGCTACGTGCCACACAAGCAACAAAACCATTGATCTTTTACGATTAAATATCAAAATAACACCTCTTATTGGAAAACCCGTATATATATCTTCTTTTCATTGAGTAGAAAATTTTCTCACTTCCTTACTTACTTTTTGTAAATCATAATAAAGTTTTATAGATTATTGAAATAACAGTTGTTTCAAATTAATTTATGTAAAAAATAACTATTTAAGTCGGTGATGATGGAAAATAATGTATTTGTATTCCAATTTTGTTAAAATTAATATATGAGTAATTTTCTGTTTTCAGTTGACGCCATGTTAAAAGCTGTTAGTAAAAACATCATGAATGAGTTCTGGATAATAAAATAAAATTATATTTGTTTTAATTAAATTTTATTTGTTAAAATTAAATTATATTTGATCAAATGAAGTAATATCAAATATCTAAAATCAGGCGGATAACTTTACCGGGTGGCGCTATTTCATATATACGGTTAACATATTGTCTTCATTTTGCAGTTGTTAAAACGAAACATAGAACTTTTTCAAACTAAAAAATTATAACTTATCGTTCTAAATAAAATTAATTCTTTCATTAAAAATATCTCTACTAATTTGTACACCGTTGCACACTTTTATTAACTTCATTTAAATATTTTAAAAAACCTTATTTTTCTGTGAAATTTAAAATAAAAATTATGATGAAACATAATTTACCCATATAGTCATTTAAGTTACAATTTGCAATCAAACTTAACAATACAAGTACTCCGTTTTGTAAGACATAAATAAAACAATTGAATAAAATATGTATAAAATAAAATAAATATTTTAGTTGAACTTGTTCTGCTGTACTTTTGATATTATATACTCCGTAATCACTAATCACTGATATTAAATGGTTCAATTTTAAAATAAATTTGCATTGATTTCAATAAAACAAATTTTCCAATAATTATTAATATTAAAAGAAAACATTAAAAAATTATTAATATTAAAAAATATTATATCTATAGAAAACCCTGTTCGCATGAGTAGGTAATGAATTCGTTTAAATGACCATCGTGATTTTACTTTATTATTTGGGTACTCACCCGCAGATTGCGTGAACCGCTTAGTAGGTCCTTATGACCGGTTACCTTTGACATCATCGACATCGGATGATACAATCGGCCTGGCCTGCTCTGTAACTTCTCCGTATGCCAGTGTCAAGGCGGGTTTGCAGCATCTTGCAGGATGAATCAAGGCTGATACACACCTTGACACACTCTGATCCATCATTATGTGTTATTATATTAACATACATATAATCTGTATGAAAGTTGTAGTCATCTGATTGTGATTGACCAATTAAAAGTTGTAAATGAAGTCTGAAAATAGTCTTGATTATTTAAATTCAAATATACTCAGTAAAACAAAGTAACTTTTCATTGGAGAACAATTTTGTTACTAACTCGCAAAACTAATTTAACTGGAAGAACATCAAGTGGCGAGCTGTAAAAGTGTTGCCATCTTTAATAAATACCAAAGAAAGACATTTCAAAAGTTATTATGTAGGTACTCCTAACAAATACTTTTCCATTTTGTTTTCCGGGCGTGTATAAAACCCGTAAATACTGGAAGAGATCTCCTTGTTTGTTCCGTATAAATATAATCGTGAATGATATTAAACATGACGTTTTATGCATACAAAAAACCAACATAAACTATTATTATTATATAATTTCTCTTTAATTACCATGTTATTTAATTAATGCCATTCTTTAAAATATTAATTTGAAAACATATGAAACTGCTTATTGTGGTTTAAAGCCAATGAAATCACCTAGATTTCACAGTTCATCCCATATTTTTGACTTATAAAAATTTGGCACAATATGGCAAGTGATCGCTCAAGACGTTTTTGCAAACTTGGCATAATATGCCAAAAATCAAAGACGGTTCAATGTTTCTCTTGGTTAGAAGTGATGAAAAAATTTTAAGAAATAAATATATATTTTTCAAGGCAATGTTTTCTGGAGTATATTTGCGACAGATTTAATTACTTCATCAAGTGAATGAAAAAAACCATTCTGAGGCATCAGGCATTCAGTGAAAACCTTCAATACTCACCGACCAATGTTTGTTTGGTTAGAGGGAAAGTCTCCAATATACATACAGTCCGTCAAGAAAGTAAAGATATTTAATAAAATTGAGCTAAAATTTCCAGTACTATGGCAACACCGAATAACACAAATTTAAAAACAAATTCTAGCAGATTCAAATGTTAAAATGGCTACGAAGATTTTTTTATTATTTATGCTTACCATATTGTTTTAATTTTTATTTAACAAGAAAAAAAATTAAAAACCTTTTCACTCAATTTTCAAAAAAAAATTAGAATATATTATAAGGAGTATCATCTTCTAATAAAAGTAACACTCATTTTTTAACACCATTTGAAATTGACGTGTTGAATGTTAAAACCCTTTAAAAGTTCGCAGCGCTCTCCATGTTTGCCTACAACTTTTTGATAGACTGTACATCGACAGTTTTTCCTCCCCTAGCTGATCCGGCACAGCAACATTTACTCCTACTAACACCCCGTGGCTGGACGTGACCGGAATACCAGAGAAACGAGGTTTTAATAGAGGTATATATCTATCTGCGGATAATCTGAAAGGAGAGGCTGATTGCAGGCACGCCGAGAACCCAGTTTCCTTCAAAACGGGAGATGGTATATTTTAAAGGAATTTCTCAACGTTTTTCACGAAACGGGACGTATGAATTTGAAATAACATGTTCAGCCAGTGTGTACGACAGGTTGTTTGCAGTTTCCCATTAAAAACAATAAATTTATAAACAATTAAATTAAATTAAAATTAAACTATTAAATTAAATTAAACTATTAAATTAAATAAAACTATTAAATTAAATTATACTATTAAATTAAATTAAACTATTAAATTAAATTATACTATTAAATTAACTAAAACTATTTAAATTTATACAACTATTGATACAAAATATTAAATCTTTAACCGAATTTGGTTTTGAGGCGACGAATGTTAAGCGATTATGTAGAATTTACATTGATAGTTATATTTTTTTGTAGATTGCTTGCGGAAAAGAGAACAGAGATAGAACAATTAATTTCAGTATGAAATTATAGTGTTACAAAAAATCCCTTAATTTAGTTAAACAGTAGACAGTGGTAAAAATGAAATGGAATTCTTTACTAAAGAATAAAATAAATGCGCTAATACTAATAATATTTGGATGATTTGTATAGCATCGTTTTTGTGGAAAATTACCACGTTCAGCGCCCGGATGACGTCACGTACCCCCCCCCCCCCCCCCGAATCTTATTCGGATCGCGATCGTTTTGACGAATTCTTAAAAATATTATTAAACTTGTAGAGTTAATTTAACCATAAAATCGAATTTTAAAAAAATACCAATAAGTTCAAATGTGGAAGTATTTTTTTTTTAAATTGTTTCAAATCCTTATTAAATATATTGCGTTTTCTTCTGCCCATTTGGCAAGGTATGCATTGCGAGATGAAAATAGTTGCCTGGCTTAAAAATTTGAGGCAGGAAAAACAGTGCAAATATTATGACGATAGGCTCATCGTTCAAGAGTTGATACTACACACAGATTCATTAGCGTGATCATTCAAAGTTTCAGGTTCTATTAACAAAATAGTAGCATTTTTAATAATTATTTGGATTAGTTAGATAATGAAAATCGATTTGAAGCAGTTGTTAGATGAATTACTCAACCTAATTGTGAATACAAATAAGCAGGTAAGAATTTAAAATAATATATTATTTTTTTGGTAAACTAATGTTTAAGACAAGATTTATGCATAGCACAAAGGGTAACAATTATTTTTATAAGCAATAATTATTAGCCTGAAACACTCATCCACATTGAAAAATCTCCTGATAAAAGTCCCGTTGGCGTCATGTATCTTTTATCAGAAGATTTTTCAATGTGGATGAGTGTTTCAGGCTAATAATTATTGCTTATAAAAATAATTTAAAAAAAATATGGATACTTCAAAAATCCTTTTCTTACATTTTGCAGAAATGGCAGAGTAAACCCAGTAGAGTAATCCTTTCTTAAGGCCCAAATCCACTTCTGAACTCTCGCCAGATAGGAGCTAGAATACAAAATTATTTATGATCCTTTAATATTGCCTCCGGGGAAGCCTATAGAACTTCTGATAAAGGATCGGTTATTTTAAAAGCAGCAATAAGAACGAGTATCCAGTCTTTTGTTGTTGTATTTTTTTGCCCCGCAGCAATGATGTTTTTTTCATGTCGGTTGTATTGTTCGAGCACATGGATGTCTCAAACCAATTTTGTGGAATTGTGATGTATTAAGGAACTTTTATTAGATTATTTTCTCGTGCAGAAATTTTCATTTCAACTCTATTTTATTACGATCGAACTTAGATCAACAAAACAAAGGTCAGGCTTAAGAAATTTGAATATCGGATGAATAAATAATATTGTCATAAAGAAGGTATGACAAAACCAAATTTTTTGCATAATGGAAAAATTAACCGTAAAGAAAATAAATTTTATTTTTTGTTACAAAGCATATGCTTTGTGATGTGAAATTATAATTTAAAATAAAACGATAACTTTGTAAACACTAGTTTTATTTATTACTAGCTGTACCCCTCCACGCGTTGCATTTATATAATATAAGTATATACAAACATATGCGTAATCAAATGCAAGGTTATGTCAAAATTTCAAACCAATCGGTGAAGAACTTTCGGAGATTTAAGATTTTGAACAAACGAACATTTACATTTTTATTTATAAAGTAACTAGCTGTACCCCGCCACGCATCGTTGTGACTCAGTCTATCTGTGCAGATAGATAAATAATAGAGCACGTTGTTTTTACGACCAACAGATGGTGCTGTTTTTAAATAAAAGCATGTTTGTCACATAACAGTACTATAACTGTGACAGGTAAAAAGCATATTTTTACCTGTCACAGATGACATCTATATAATATAGGTATATAAAAACATATGCGTAATCGAATGCAACGTTGTGTTAAAATTTCAATGCAATCGGTAAAGAACATTCGGAGAAATTTCATTCAAACGAGCATTTACTTTTTTATATAGATAGAAGATAGATACTTAATGCCAGATTTCTAGTAGTAGTTTTTGCTGAGTATTACACTGACCTGATGAAGCTACGGTTGTAGCAAAACCTTGTCTGGATTAGGTTTAAGAAACAACAGTGGTTCACTTCTTCAATAATTGCAAAATCCGTTTGAGGCAATTTTAATATTTAATTTTTATTTGCATTGATATTATATTATTACATATACATTACTTTTTGTTATTTATACATCTAACTTTAAAAAAAAAATTAAATGTTTACACAAAAGATGTTTACATAAATATAAATAAAGTTTTTGCTTTAAATGAAATAATCGTGTATTTTATAATAATTTAATTTATTTTTTAATACTATAATAATTAATTAATCGCAGCTCATTATAATATTTTTGTCTATACGTACTTATTTGTCTATACTTGTTTGTCTATTTTTAAAGTTGTTAATTTGTTGTATTTTTATTTTTTATTATAGCGCCTATTTAAACATTGTACATACAAAAAATGATGTTAAATAAATGTGTAATAAGTTGTATTTCTTAGTCCTCCTCACTATAGTGACCTGTGCTGAGGCGGACTTAAGTTATTCATTTCTGTTTAATTAGTTTTCTACGTCGTTTTTGATGTTTTCTTAAGAGTTTTTTCATTAATCTCTTTCAGCCAGATTTTTATTCTTGATTTGTAATCGTTCAAATTTTCTATTCACTTTATATCAGGGGGAAGGATATTGTGGAGTTTAATATAAATATAATTTCATTGCCCGAATGTGGTTTTAAGACCTGGAATATTTTTTTATGTCACTGTGATTTGACCTTGTTTGATGAATACGCGGTATTGTAGAGGATTTATTATTTTTGTATAGTTTCAATAATATATTTGTAATACATTTGGTACATCAAAACGATTGAAAATTTCAATCAAAATCTTTCTTATGGGTACTTTCAGTATGGTCTTTATGATTCCTTTTTGAATTGTGTTCAGGTTATGTATATACTTAGATACAGCAGATCCCCATCCTATAATTCCATATTCAATACGAGAATGATTTTTTCATGTCCTTTTTATTTACCAAATTTCTGAGATTTTTAAAGAAATATATCAGTTTTGTAAGTTTTTTCCCTGATACCTTTGATATGTAGGTCCAATCTAAGATTTCCATCAATTACTACCCCGAGATATTCTATGCTTTGTGATTTTTCTATAGTTGAGCATTGACATTGAACATTATGTCTCTAGCATTCGTGTAATTTTAGTACCCGTGATTTTACTGGTTGCCCCTTGAGTTCATTGAAAATATTATATATTTGGTTTTGCTTATGTTAAGGGTAAGTGAGTTAATTTTTAGCCAATTTTGATGTGTACTAAGCCCCTGTTCAGCCACATTAAATGTTTCCATCCAGTTTACTTCGGTATTATCAGCAAAGCTGATCATTTTTCCTTTAATGTTAAGGTTAGAGATATTTATCCTTAAACCATTGGTTTTGAAACATGACGATTCTTTTTGATTAAACGGAGTAATTATTTCCATATAAATAAAAGTAGTGTTTGTAAAGTTCTTATTTTGTTAAAAGTTTAAATAATATTCCATAGTAAATTAGCTTGTTAGTTAATACGCTAAATATCTAGATACTTCGTAGTTTTTTTTCGACTCGTAACAAATTTAAGGAACTCAATTTAAGAAGATAGAATATGGTTTAAAAAAAATTATATATTAGGTTAAAGGGTGGTTGAGGGCAGTGGCGGTTCTTGACTTTTGGATGTGCTAGAGTTATAATATTACAAAAAATGGCAATAGTGATATTGTTGTTGCTGAAGATGATTTTTATTTGTATTAGAAATACGATTTTTTGCATGAAGATTTTCAGAAATTTTCAGTTTGGCCGTGCGCTGCACAGATTTCCTGAAAATCTTCATACATTTGGGGATCTTGTGAGAGGCACGAAATGAAAGATGATGTGAAGGTCACAGTGTTTATTTGTGAGTCAGGTAGCCGTGATGTGAGTTGACGTAGGACAGATGTAGTATTCTCCGGATGCAGGCTGTGATGGCTGGTCAAGCGCGGGTCAGTGAGTCGACGCCGGGCGCTGGTGACCGGACTCGTTGACTGTCAGGCACTGGCGATCTTGGCAATCAGTAATCCAGTGCTGACGGGAAGGCCGAAGGTGCGGTGGACCTTGTAGGCGGTTGAGCGGGAGCTGCGTAGACCAGTGAGGATGCTGCCTGTCCTCGTGGTGGTCATGGTGCGTGGATGAAGCGCTGGTCAGAGGCGCTGGAACCAGGGCGCTGTAATCCGTTGTAGCGCTGGCCAGGGACGGCGGCCGGGGGCAAGGCGCTATAATGATGTCCTGATGGAGTCCATGATGAATACGGGCGAAGCCGGGAATATTGTCCTTCGCGAAAATAAGGTGCGCGGATTATCACTCGTTGATCCTTGTAAACTGACGGCGGATCGATGACTGACTAACACGAGTTCCTTCACGCTGCCGCTTTTATAAGGTGAAGAAACTTCTCGAACATTTTGGTTGCTATGTAGATATTGCCAAAACAAAATAAAAAAAAGAATAAAAGAACATCCAAGAAGCTTGTTTGGAAAAAGCCGAAACTTCTAGAATGCCGTTCGAATCAAGTAGTGGCGTACCACTACATACAAAAAATAAAAAAATCGTTTTCAGCCATAACAACATCAATAATGCCATTTTTTGTAATATGAGAACTCTAGAACACCTAAAAGTCACGAGCCACCCTCAACTTGAGGAGTAAGGCTCTCAACTAGCAAGCTGGAGGTCGCGGGTTCAAATTCCGGCATGCGCAAGTAATGTTTACTAGATTAATTTGTGTTGTTTTAAAAATTACTATTTTATAAAATATATATATATATATTTTTTTTTTTTTTTTAAGTATACAATACAGAATATAGTATATTATATAAAGCATTGTACTCCCAGAAGTTAATAAACTCATTGCGTGAATGATACGATATAATAAATTTATATAATAAATTAACGATATAATAAATTTTCTGCACGTTCCACAGTGGAAGATACTCTCAGTATCGTCCTGGTGGAAGAATTGAAATGTTGCTTGAAATGACTTTAGCCGTACTTGCTGACCATATCTAAATAGCCACAGTACTTCCCACATACCTCTTCCCCATCTCCACTTCCTCCGCACTGCCTTCAGCCTCACAACATACCCTAATCTGGGATGCCATAGTCTCACTGGCTCCAGATAGTTGGGAGTATTGTACAATTTCAAATTAAAAAAAAACCAAAACGCCGAACCGTCGGACCAGGTAAAAATTCAAGCAAAATTTTCATCTTGGAAGATTGATACTAAAACTTATCATGTATTTATGGTCATGACTAAAAAAAACTCCATGTTTATGGTTACGTTATTAAAGCAATCACTTGTGCACCCATTAAAATTTTGTTTGTTATGTTTTGCGACCACATAATTTGGTGTTATTGAATAGTCATCGTCTCGGGTGCTGGATGTTAAGGACCAGCTTTCCGAATATCATAAGAAATAAAGCAGAGGATATGCATCTTATGCTAATTAAGAGTAATGCATCCGTTGCAAAGGTGTAATGTATTCCGCGTGCTGCGAATAGAATGCAACGTGTAACACCTATGTACCTACGTATAAACAAAACCTAAGTAACACACCCGTAATGGCAAACATACAGTTTAAATGTCTGAAAACTCGCTCGACTCGGGAATTTACTGGTTAGCTAAAGCGATTTGTTTAGACTCGACAGTTCTGTATGTTGTCCCCTGACAAACACAGCCATTATATGAAGCTCTCCACCATTTGTCTACGAAAGAACGCTTCTGTAAATTGAAACAAATACCGTTGAAGATGTAGAACTGACTTCTGATGTTAAATACAGCGAAGCATTTTTCGTTAAACTGTATTTACGGGATGCAATTCGGTACGATGTCTTGCCAAATAAACGAATTTTCCGATATTCATATATTTTGGAGTCCATCCAATGTCTAAAGTTTATGAATTGCTGGCCTAAGACTTTACCTGCATTTTTGGTAAAATTTATGTTTTGCTGAATCAGTACCTAGTAATAATAGTCAAGCGCTGAAAAATAATTGAATTTGTCTCGGATTTGATCTTAAGTTTACTTGTGTTTTACCTTTATGGTTCATAAATCCCTTTTATACTCCTTGCAGAAATTACTATCCCGTAGATAATTTTTCTTCGAATATTTTTGGTATAGTAGCATTAATAATTTTTTTGGAGAAGGTTGGTAAATGAAGGCAAAATGACGCTTATTCAACTTCAACTTGTGTCAATTATATTTTTTGAGCCAAACAAATTTCACATTTTTTTTTATATCGAACATTGCTAGTTAAGACTATCATCAAATTATTCGTAATATGGTTAAAAACAGGATTTCAGGATCTTAACGAATCAATTGATAGTTTTTCTCATAAACCTGTAGTAAAATACGAATGTATTATGACAATGTCGGAACACGTATTCATAAAAATTCTATTATTGCCGCAATTTAAAGTTTATCAGAAAACGGCATGCAATCCCGTTTTTAACTGGATTACAAAAAATTTCAATAAATAAACAATTTTTTTCTCTCCTTATTCTTCTGTAAGTTTCATATTTAAAGTCTACATCAATACTTTTTTTACAATAATTTCTCACATGAACAGTTTCTGGCAAATACAAAAGAATCAGTTTCCAGAAAAATACAATTGTTTTATTTAGTTTTGTTACTATACCTATCTAAAAGTTTACTAAGATGATTACTGAAAAAAATATGAACAGGTTACCATGAGAAAATAGGCCTGCAATGGATCGCTCTGCTGGATGTCAAAGCAATGTGCCGCCGACGCAACAAAGAATATGAAGAATAAATTGGCTTCGGTTGTTGAATATTTCCACCAATTGAATTGAATCGTACGTCAGTGGTTATTTTATTCAATTTGTAGGCAATGCATAACTCACACCGTTTGGAACATTGATCATCTCCGATATGGGTAAAATTTTGCGAATAAAGTATTGTATAAGAGAAAGGGGAAGAATAAATGGATTGTTGAAGTTGGTGTGCGAGAATTCAACTTCAAGTTAATAATGATAAGATGCGCCAAGGCCACAAAGCGCTTCGGGCCATTAGCTGCCTCGAGCTTCATATTACAGGTGAAACAAACTTCAAACAAGCAACAACTTTGATAAATGAAAGTTAGAAATTTGATTTTCCACGTCTTTGATGGTTTAATATTATTAAATAAATAAGTGAGGGGAATAGTTCCCGAAGTGATTTGAAAATTACAAGATTATTCCATCTCATGAAACTAGAAAGAATTATTCTTGAATAAAAGTGAAATAATTGGAAACAATATTTTCAAATAGTGGAGTATTTGTTTCGGAGAATTTGAACAATTCATCAAATTTCAACGTTCATTTTGGGATTCTGTGAAAATTCAATTCAAGTTCTGTTATTATATCACTATAGGCTAGTTGCTTGACAGAACTTGGAAAAAAATTTCACAGAACTTGAAAATTAACTTTGAAATTTGAAGAATTGTTCAAATTCTCCGAAACAACCCGTCCTGAAAATCCAATATTCACAATTTTTGCCTGTTTTTAGTCCTGTTTAACTCAAAGTACTCAATGTTCCAGTACCGGTCAGAGATGGTGGCCGTTTTAGCCTTAGCCTTATTTCTCTGTACATAAGAGCTTTTCTGGGGAAAATATTTATTTGAGATTGTAAAAATTATATAAACACATTATCTGATAAGACGGTACCATTTTACAATTTTTTCTTACAACAAAAAAGAGCAAGTAAGTTATTACAAAAATAGAATCAGCTGACGCAATGTAAATTTAAAAAACGAACGGTAATTGGTTCAGTAAATGTTCTTTTTTCGACATGTTTATTTGTTTATTCAATAAGTAGGAAGATATGTAAGTACATGCTCACAAATCTTTTTAGGAGATGTTTCGTCTTTGATTGATTAAATAAGAGTTAATTACTGACATGGTTTTTGGACGCTAGGTATACTGTTCACAGAACTGTGTACTAGTTATATTTTTATTTTAGTTGAAACCTGTATTACTAAACAGTAAAAACAAACCATAGTGACCTCAATTTACAGTCGCTGTGTAAAACCAGTGATGTAATCAATGATACTAAATAATCTATTTATGTTGATTATCAGCATTATTTAATATTCACATAAACAACAAAAACATATACATTTTCAACTAGATTATATTCGTTTACCTCTATTTGACATTGACTATATGCATAAACGGACGGTCCGTTTGACTGATCTTAACAAACAGATTACACTCTTCAGAGCACAGGCGTTAGATTGGAATGTGGTCCTTGTTCTTTTGGTATTTCAATGAAAGATGCTTCGATGAACTAGCGTCATTGATCCCAGGCACCGGTGCATAGATGGGAAACCAAAACCTTCTAGATCAGACGGCCGGGATACCAAATCGGCCTCCTTACTTAAATGAGAACCTCTAAAATGTTTTTTTTTTAATTAACTAAAACAATGTTGAAATGTTTCGATAAATAAGAATAAATTTTTTAAAAAAATTTAAAAAATGTAGGATCTCATACAAGTTAGGATGAGTGTAGATATATTTGAACAGCGTCCTAGAGGTGATTTTGCACAAAAATGGCGCCACAGTGATATAGGAGGTTATAAGGAAATATGCGCCCAAGATTTGTGCACGGTTGACATTGTCACATAGAACGGATCGTTTTTACGACTCATTTTCGAGTTCAACAGCTTTTCTTAATATTCACACTGTCCTCTCCCCAAAAGTCCCTCCACACAGCACCACCAAAGATAACATAGATCTCGAGGGAAATTATTTTAGTCGAGGCCTCAAGTGCAGAATGTAAAAAATAAAAATTATCTACATGCAACTAATTCCTTCATCAGGATGCAAGGTAGGTATAGGTTCTGAAAATTAAGACATACAAATAGACAAATAAGCCTAGGCAAAAATGTATTGATGAATTCGTATTGAAAAAACATTTTTTTCCAATCGACACTTCGACAGATTAAGTAAATAGAAATTGAAAATAAGTAGATAAAATATTTTTTTCCTCCCTATCCCGATCGAATATAAATCGGCTAGTAACCAATAATAATTGACTAATATGACAAAGCATAACCAGTTTTGCGCGCTATTTTTTTTAGGATTTTAGTCACTCGTTTAAGCAGTAGCCCTTTCTTAATTTTATAATTTGATTTTTGTGTTCAATCTTTACTTGTTTAAAGATTTTTGTAAATGTTTAATTTTTATGTTATTTTATTCAATACAATATTATATTTTTTGTACACATTTTATGTGAAACACAAAAACATTTTATGTGAAACACATAATATATTTAATGTGAAACACAAATACATTTTACGTAAAACACGCACTTTGGGACCAAAAAATTGTTCTTTTAAATGAAACAAGCAATGATTTCGTTTTTTTATATGTATGTTTTTAAGGTTTTTGGAAACGTTTAATTTTTATATAATTTTTTATTCAAAAAAACATTATATTTTTTGTACACATTTTATGTGAAACACAAAAACCTTTCACATGAAACACGAATACATTTTATGTGAAACATCAAATAAAATAAGCAAATAATTTTAAAAATATTGAAAAAAAAAACATAACTAACACCAACACTTTTTAAATAACTCCACCAATTATTATCAAGCATCAAATGTGTTCTACCACTGCTAGTTTAAATTCAGGTCTGATGAGGTTTTAATTACAGAAGCCTCTAATAATGTCTTCTATAGTCATTAGCTTGCAGCTTTTATAAATGAATCAACCCAATTCATGATCAACCGGTATCTTAGTCAGGCTCGAATGCCTTCTGAGTAAAGTTACCGAACTCGAAACCGAATTAGCTGAATATTTCCAGTGTATCGGATAAAGTTACTCAAAACATAGCTATCTGTCGAATGTCTGATGTTAGTTGGGTACACAAATACAACGTATTATACAGATATAACCTGAACAGTGAGCAGGGATGGAATCCTATGACACTTGGACCCAGTTCGATTTTTGTTTGGAATTTAGCCAATTATTCAGCGGAATCGGGTTAGAGTACTTAGAAATACAGTAACTCGATTTTCGAAGAATTTTCGTCTGAAAACATGTTTATTGTAGGATCTCATACAAGTTAGGATAAGTGTAGATATATAATATATATTTTTTTACAGCGCCCTTAAGGTGATTTTGCACAAAAATGGGCGCCATGCAAATCATCTAAGCATTATTATTTTATTATAAGTAGGCCGATTTAAAACAGGCGTCCCGTCCTTTTGATCTAGGAGGTTTTGGGGAAACGCGCCAAATGCTCGCCCAAGATTTGTCCACGGTTGACATTGTCACATAGAATGGGTCGTTTTTGAGTTCAACAGCTCAGCTCTGGAACAATTTGCCGTTTTTAGTGCCCGCCAACATTTTATACTTTATGCATATACACTACTCTAGAGTAAAACACATCTCCGAAAAAATTAATGGGAATTTTGGAGAGGGGTATTGGGCTTCATGGAAGAGATGCGTAATGTGGAACGGTGACCGGATAACTCATCAAAATGACAATTCAACACACCTATAAAAAGTGTTATAAAGTTATGAAAAGTGGAGAAACAAAAACTAGGTTAAATAGGTTACATATCTAACTATTTGACTTGGTTTTTGTTTTATCACTTTTAATGACTTTATATCACCTTTTAAAGGTGTGTTGAATTGTCATGTTGAGGAATTATCATGGAACCCGCGGAATATGTTGTTAAACGATTTGGTCATGTATCTGAGTTTCATGAAATATTTGCAAATGCAATATAATTACTTTACGTAAATATAACCTAATTAAATAATCAAAGAAAAAATTTTATCCATCGCTCCTTTTGACAGAATTACACCTGCCGAATGCTCGACTGATGTGATCGGTACAGCCAGTACTCGGTCTAGTAGCGGGCGAGTGATTCAGGAAGGACATTGGATAGGATTAAGGCTCAATGACTCAATCGATTAAGTACCCCCACTCGGTCAGTGCAATCAGCCGAGTCAAACAGTGAAAGAAAAAAATCAAAATTAAACTTTTCAATGTTTAGGAGTGTGTGACGTTTATCGTTGTAAATTTTTTCTCTTCTCCTCCATCGCGAAACCATGTTAACAACACTTAAAACTATTCTTCATGAACTAACTCGCTCACTATATCTTCAACATGTGGTCACCTCTACTCTCCAATAAGCTGGTCGGCCGAGTAATAAAGCGAGTGACTCACACTAACGAATTATAACTGCCGAGTGCCTAACACTCGGCAGGTATAATTCGGTCTTAAGTATCTTCATGAAATCGAAAGAATATCATTTTCGTTATTTATCAAACACTTATAAAATCATTTTTACTACCGGGTAATAATGTTTGGCTAATGATTTATTATAATACTATTTACGCCATTATAAAACAATAAGACAATCATTAAAAAAGTTAGATAACCAAGGTACCTTACAAAATTATTGATTTTCCAAGTAAATCGGCTTTTACCGAAAATAATTTTATTTTAATATTTTTACTATATGAAATTAAAGAAATATAAATATTTCACTTTCTTGCTACATAAATACAGCTCTATAATATAAATATACGCTACAATAATAATTTCACATATTTTTATAATAATTCTACACTAGAGGACCTAATATTGTTCGCTAACATGAGATTGAACAGTAGTTTTTTTATATTTATTTTTCCGATTTTTCGTTAAACTCAATTTTTTTTGTTTTTTTGATTTTTCAGATTCTTAAATTCCATGAAGTGGTGAATCATTTAAATTTACTGAATTTAAAGTGAATCTTCATTATACAAATAGAACCGCCTCATATGCGCCTCACAATTTTTACCTCACATGGGTGTTTATAATATTACCTGGCTATTATAGACTCAAAGGCCTTGTATTTTCTCGGTATGAAATTTTTTTTTTTACTTAAAAACCCTACTAAAATTGCATGTTTTAGAGTATCAAATTCTGCTTCTCCAGCATCACCAGCAGTTGACAGCGGTCATATACGAGTAGTACATACATGTCTGTTTGCGTTATGTCGGGATCGGGGAGAATTCAGCTGCGCTTTATCTTGGGGAATTCCTCCGCATTCGCCTGTGGGGATATGGGAAATCGCAGAAAACCAATATCTAGGAGGAAACGGCCGTCTGTCAACTTGAACCAGAGGCGGCCTTCAGTCACATCGGTGTATGATGTCCTGCATTCTGAGGTGTGTGGTTCTGTGTCTGTTTTTATGTTAGTATATAAGATTTTAAATTTGAATACCCTCATGGCCTATGTTTCTCTTACCACATTCAGTCTTTACTGTATTAGTGTAGAATTTATTAGTTTGTCTTGTGTTTGTGTAATTCTAACGCTTTTATAAATGTTGTGTTCGTGTGTATTAGTCAATTTTGTATTATTTAAGATTAAAAGGCATATATTGCATTCGTACTATTTTCTAATTTTCAATAAGTGAATTTCTTGGTATAGTTTTTCGTCGGGGTATCTAGGTTGTAATTAAAGAGTTATTTAAAAAAAAAGGATTATTTGCAAATCATTTAAGTATGTAACGTGTGTTCTTTTATATTTCTACCAAATAATTTGGGTAGGACTGGATGAAGCTAAAGTATAAGCCCCTCTATACTTCTTTAAGTATCTTACAAATACAAATAGGGTGGGGTAAATAAAATAAGTCGTGTTAATGTGGCATAACCACCGTTTGATGATTGTTTTTAACACTGAAACAGTTATCGCAATGATAAAATCTTTAATAGTTTAAAAAATTCAATTCATTTGGATTTACTTTGAATTTTAATAAAAATTAAGGGGTGTTATACTTAGGATATCAGTGATATCACTGAGACTTTTTTGATATCAGTGATATCACAAACACTTTTTTTGTTTAATTTGAATTTTAATAAAATTAAGGGGATGTCCTACTTAGAATATTAGTGATATCACTGAGACTTTTTTGATATCAGTGATATCACTGACACTTTTTTTATTTACTTTGAATTTTAATAAAATGAAGGGGTTGTCCTACTTAGGATATCAGTGATATTACTGAGACTTTTTTTACATCACTGACACTTTTTTCATTTACTTTGAATTTTAATAAAATTAAGGGGATGTCCTACTTAGGATATCAGTGATATCACTGAGACTTTTTTGATATCAGTGATATCACTGACACTTTTTTTGTTTACTTTGAATTTTAATAAAATTAAGGGGATGTCCTACTTAGGATATCAGTGATATCACTGAGACTTTTTTGACATCAGTGACATCACTGACACTTTTTTTGTTTACTTTGAATTTTAATAAAATTAAGGGGATCTCCTACTTAGGATATCAGTGATATCACTGAGACTTTTTTTACATCACTGACACTTTTTTCATTTACTTTGAATTTTAATAAAATTAAGAGGATGTCCTACTTAGGATATCAGTGATATCACTGAGACTTTTTTGATATCAGTGATATCACTGACACTTTTTTTGTTTACTTTGAATTTTAATAAAATTAAGGGGATGTCTTACTTAGGATATCAGTGACATCACTGAGACTTTTTTTACAACACTGACACATTTTTCATTTACCTTGAATTTTAATAAGATTAAGGGGATGTCCTGGATATCAGTGATGTCACTGGGACTTTTTTTTTCTAATTAATTATTTTTATCAAAATAAATGTCATATAGAAACTTTTGATGATTTTCACATCATGTTAATACTAAAGATGAAATTTCATAAGCAATACAAAAATAACATGTGCCAACTATGTGAATACGTCCCATTTATTTACCACCCTACGGTTATTTGAATTATTGTTTAGCTGTATATTCCTACATTGGGAGTTCGAACCCGTGAAATCAAATTACTTCCAACTTATTGAATACATTAAGCAAATAACTGATGAACATTAAGTTTATTTAGTTTGATATACAATCACACAATGCTTGATGATATTTCCAATATGCTCGAATACAAAATAAATTATGATTTTTTATGGTGGACATTGTGCTTTTTATTGGTCGAAGATAACCAATTTATTACGGCAGATCGATAAAACCCTATGTAAATACATTGTTGACAAAACCCCTCATCTATGGTCAGTTAGCGATATTTGCGAGCACGGTCAGAATATGATTTTGACAGTCGGTAGACAAAAGCCGCTGCTTTTGGCGCGGCCTCCAAGGTGTTATGCTATCAATATGCACAATATATAATTATGATAATATCGTTAGTTACGCAAAATAATTGGACTAATAATTAATGCAGGTGATTTAACTAAACTCTTAGAATTGAAAGAAACCGTATACATGATTCACAGACTTCATTAAATTTAATATTTAAATTCGACATTGTCAATTCATGAGTATTTTTACTTAGTCGTTTCATGTATAGGAATGTCAATTCATCGAAAGATACATCATTGTCACCAACATACATATATTTTTATTTATAGCATCTCCAATACTGGTCTGGCTATCTACAGCGCGACCGTGTTCTGAAAATCGGTATAAAATCATCGGTAGTTACGCCTATCAATCCGATAGTGTAAAGTTATCGATTTCACTGTGCTAGACCCCCAGGAATTAAAACTAATGAATTTTTATTTTTACCTAAGGCCGTTCAACTAAACTTTACTTTTATTTCTTATGAATATAACGGTACTTTCCTATAATGTATGAATGAACTGACAAATAAGCACAAATCAAAATAACGTTTGGCGCTCAGCGACACTTTGATAATCGAACTGAAAAGCAATAAAAAGCTTTTACATTTCAATATCGAAGCATTATGAACATTACTTTTTACGTGGGTAACCATTGATTATTCATCAATTGAAAAGATAAACGTGGGAAGCATATTTGTATGCAAGTATCACTTACCAAAAATAACGGGAAAAATATTTTGAAGATCGACGCAATAAATATTCTATAAATAACTTGAATAGACGTTCTTCATAAAATTCTAGGAATGAGCTTCTATACAATATTATAATAGTTTATTTGAGGTTGAAATATTGATTATTATTTCGTCAGGTAATGCCATCAATGAGATGGAATGAGTTTGATATTATATTGAAATATTATCCTGGGAAATCAACAGATGATTGAGTACCTGCCAAATTAAGTTAGGTATGTGTAATACATCTTACAATTGCCATCCAAATATTTTGCAGGTAAGGTTTATTTATTAAAAAAATCTATTATTTTTGTACACACATAAACATTGTCAAAGACAGAGTGAGGAATCAAATATAAATATTTAAATTTCCTACATATATCTTAAATACAGGTTTGATTAGAATGACGTATTTTGCCTTCTGTCAATCATTAAATATCAATATTAAAAATGGCGTTATAGGATGGGGTAGAACCATAGATATATCAACTCTGTATATGGCGTGTCTTACAAATTCAGTGGAATAATTCGGTCCAGCAATAAATAATCCCATAACAAAACACTCCACTTAATTCAGTCGCCTCGCTTCGAATGCATTACCTTGGAAGGAAAATTTGCTCATTACAGACCAACAAAATGTAAAAACTTGTGAGATAATGGACTTTCTATTTGATAAAAAAATCTTTTATAAGCCAATTTTTGGAACAAAGAATTTTGGTTTCTTTTAAATTAAAATTAAATTCTTTTAAAATAATTTAATTAATTTATTTTAAAATAATTCTACTTAAACCATGTACATTGTACATATTCTACAGAACTGCTATTTAAAAAAAAAATTAAGTCAGAAAACTAAATTACAATTACTACATAATTAAATACAAACTAAATTAATTACATTTCACTTCTACCATGGAAAATTAAGAATTAGCAAAGATAATTTATAAATATTGCTGCACCATTTAAAATAATAGAAAACTCAAAAAAACTTCAACTCTCCCAGCTCCAAAATGTAAAAAAAAAGCAATTGGCAATTCAACTATAATATCTTGGAATAAATTTTTTTAATACATACCATTACCAAAAAGTCTCGGAAATATAAATTAACTGAATACATAAGCATATAAAAAAGGAAACAGCTACCATAATAACGCATCCCCTATACACACAAACCTGGCTTTGGTATGGTGGTACATCGCATATTTATGTTTTTATGGTTATTTATCGTTGTTTCCCTGTAAAGTTTTCCGACAAGATTTTCAAAATTATGCCAGATGTGGCATTAGTTTTAACAAATTAATTTAAAAGAAGCAGGGTTTTTTTTTCTGCAAAATTATACTAACTTGTGACACTGTCTTTAATCAAACTCGGCTTTAACTAGTAGTTACTATCTAATAGTGGCGAACGACTAACATTATTTTGTTAATTTACTATTCACTTTTCTTTGGGATTAGTAGAGTTTTTATGTATTTCCAAGTGCAGATAAAAGAAGAACGAAACAAGTACGATGTGGGAGTGTTTCGTGATCTAATAGTCCGAATATTCTTTGCATACATTTAAGAAATTCAATTTATTTTTATTATAAAATTTTCATTTAAATCAAATCTAATGGCGATATACAATTTCAGACTGTGTATGAAAGAAAGAGCAAAGTAAGTGACGACATCGGTTTCCATTCAAATCTTCTTGGAAGGCATTTCAAGTATGTACTCGTATTATTGATTTGGTGAGACAATGAAATTTAGCTTGCGGTCTTTATTTTTTAATTATTTTTAGATTCATAATGAGCTTTAATGTTATTGCAGCACAAAGCATGTGAATATACGACTCCAATTCACGACGACACAACGAATACAACTGCTTGCCACAAATGCCAATAATGTACTGACTTGCGACAATTTACAATGTAACTAAATCATCTTCTTTTTTCCAATGTGGGTAAGGCTGTTTTTAACGAAGGAAATGGATAGTAGGTATGATAGTATATGATGGGAAATTATGGTAGGTATTATCCCAAACTGTTTCAATACTAAACAGCGAGATTGCGTGATCTACCATTCTGGTACGTGCCACAACCATATTTTTTATTAATAATATTATATAATATTGACTGAATGTGAAACAGCAAATACTTCAATTTTAATACCATTAATTCCAGACAATTAATAAATTATCGTTTAACTAACTGTTTTAAGCAAAACCATATTTGGTATTCGCTATAATCATTTTTCACAATCTTCTACATTAATAAAGAGAAATTAGAAATTATTATTTATTGTTCAATTATGTAATTACTTCGTTTACGTGAAAAATAAATTGATTTCAATTAATTTCGTGACATTTTATATTTTGAAGCATATTTGGCATAAGCCACGCATACATCATTTTCCGAAATAATCATAGTGAATGATTGATACATTTTTTTTTGTTAATTGGAAAAAAAACAATATTTTATTCTAAAATTAATGAATGGAAAAAATTTTACAAAATTTATTAGGATATCAAACCTGTTTTTGTCTGACCCGGAATGAGAATGATTCAATCATATGATAATTTTGTCAAAATATTGTCAATATTTAATCTAGTAGGTATAGATAATATAGGGTTATGAATCCATAAATAGTGGAGGAATTAACAACGTAATCATGTAACGATATATTCATTTTGTATTCACACAAACATTGAATATGTTTTATCAATGTACAAATTTAATCAGAGTATTATTAATCATATGTATTCGACTGTTTTCGGGGATTAGAATTTCAGTTTTTTTTAGAGTGCGGTTTTAATCTCTATGCCTTCTAAACTGTGTGAAGGACAAAATCAGAATTGCTTATGCTAACTTCATCGTAGATTCTACTTTTTTATTCTATGAATGCAGCCTGTACGATGTCTTACAGAATGATTTTTTTGCGAATATTAAAAATTTTTGCCGTCGCAAAAATTATATTATTTGAGTTTTCAAAGTTAGATAAAGTGCATTGATTCTTTGAAAATAACCTTTTTATTGTTATTCTTCGTATATAATATGTATTCAGGCTTATGCACAAATAATAAAACTAGTAATAATATTCATACAAATATATTTTTTTGACAGTTGTCTCCCAAACGGGACATTTTTTTAAATCGATATAGTTGTCAAATCTGAGGAAACATCTTACGATATAATTGTGAAATATATACGAATAATAAGATACGTTATATATGTTAAACGGAAAACATTTGCAAAAAAACATTAATTTCATCAAGGTGATTTTCGCGCAGTTTCAAGAATTATTAGCCGACGTTCAAGAGTTTAATCAGAGCAAACAATATGTATTATAATTGTTGGTTTAACAGAGTTTGTTATTTTATTTAAGTAAAATTATATCTCAAAGAGAATTTGCAATTACTGAAGAAGTTATTATTATCGTTGCTATAGTTATATGAGACAAAAAAATTAAAATATTGGTATAACTGGTCCTGCTCTCCAACTCATTTGACCCATCTAATCAACGGAATAAAATTATGTCAATTTAGTTAGCAAAAACAGTCAACACAATAAAAACAATCTCTGAAGTTCCTCAAGGATTCATATTAAGGCCACCCCTTTTTAAAATATATTTAAAAGATATATGTCAATTAAACCTAAGTTGCGAAATTTTCTTATGTGCAGATGATACTGCTATATTTGACTTCGGCAAAAACTTAGAAAACTTATTAAAAAACTGGATATTAATAAATTAAACAACTCGCTAATTAAAAATATATTAACAATTAATATTTAAAAAACGAGTAACTTGATTTTAGGCTCACCAGAAAGAAAAACGTCATCTCATAAACCATTCCAAATAGAAGGAAAAACTTACGAATTTCAGATGGTGCAAAATATCTTGGACTGTAGATCGAAAAATATTTATCATTTAAACAGTAGGTACATACGCAAAATTATCGCAATAAATGATTTATTTGGTAGACAAACCCATCTCCTACCAACACAAGTAAAGAGAGGATAATATTTTAGTTTATTAGTTTTTTTTTACACATACATAGTACAGTATTAAATTTTGATGAGTGAAAAATTAAGAAATTAAATTCGAACATAATAAATATAATAAGAGTAAAGAAAGAAGCAATAACATATACCTGTTATGTAGTGACCTCATTAAAATAAGTGGCCTTAAAATGTTAAAATTATAGGTTTAATCCAGTCCCACCTAAATAATCTAAACATGGGAAAACACATATATTACATATTTAAACGACCTACAAATAATGCAGAATAAGATAGTAAACTTGTTTTTATTTAAATACTGATACCCCCACCAAAAAAATATCACAAAAAACGAAATTACTGAAAATCAGAAAACTGTACTAATATAACATAGAATATAGCATATTATGCTTATTAATCTACAAAATCCAAAATGGATTTAAACACACGAGCGCAACATTTATAAAAACATCACAAATACATGAACACTACAAAAGACAACATAATAAACGATGCACACATTCCGCAAAGACTGAAAGTGGTAGAAGAAACATAGGCCACGAGGGTGTACACATGTACAATCTCCTTGCCAATAGATTGATATCAGTAATAGAATGAATATATTTAAGGCAAAACTGTTTGCTCTTAAGATCAGCGAGCCAAATTAAAATGTACTTATGTAAGTCATGTAGTAAACAGTTATATTTAGATTTTTATTTTAAATGTGTTATTTTATGTTGAGAAAGTGAAATGTGTATATTTCTTTAAACTTAAAATAAATAAAAATTAAAAAAATTACTTTATTCAATTTATTCATAATTTAAAAATATGTTTATTCAAAAAGAATAATGTGATTTACCATATAGTAATTTTAGTATACATAATAAATGCGTTAGACGTTTTATGAAAATGCCTTCATGATTTATCTTCGAAGTAGCTTCATTATTCAGATCACGATAAATAAAGATAAAATTCATATTTAAAAACAACACTTTTACACTATACAGATAAAAAAGAAATTTTAGTAATTAAAATTACAAAATTATATGAATGGAAAATTGGAAAATATTAATACCTATCCTCAATAATTTTACATTTAATCCACTTAAAATAATCAATTTACAGTCGAAATATAATCATTTCAAAGATTTGTCTGTTTTATTTAAATATTATTATGTATTTCCAATCAATTTTCGTTCACGATATGCCTCTTATGTTATTTAGTAAAAAGTGTTATTTTCGTGGTAGTATTTGAGTTAATATTTCGAAATCAAATATCAAAACGTTTTCTCTGACTCAGTCGTTAAATATTTAAATTAAAACATTTCCAAGAATTAAATAAATCTCCTTAGATATATAAGTAATACGTGGGTATTAAGTTTAGGAAAAGTTATCAAATTATATTGTGTTAATGGAGCGTAACTATTTACGAATTTCACATTTGAACGGAGAAGAGTGCGTAATTCTTATTTGTGCTTTCAGCTGAGTAATACGTATATCAAGCTCCCTGAGCCCTTGAGGGGATTCAGCCTCCTTACGTGGATTTTTCACTAAAACGGCGCTCTACAAATTATCCAAATTTTATTATTAATCCGGTGCTTCTGTGTTCACACTTTGATTACAAAGTGATTTAAAAAAATGTATTCAATTGAAACATACATTATTTGAAACATTATCTTTTTGAGTTTTATTTATGTGTCTGGGATTTGTTATATATACGAGAATGTATATGACTGAAGCAAGGAGTTGTATGAAAAGGAGATGTGTTTGTGAGAATAAGTTTTTATTAAAAAAATCACTTCACTGATTTAGCCTCAAATTAAAATAAAGAGCTTCTTCTTAGTCTTATTTTTTTAAATATTATTATATGACATTTCATATTTGACATGATTCAAAGATAAACCCGAATAAAGATTTTAAAACGTTACAAAACCGACGGTGAATAACATTTTACAGTTTTGAGGGCCGTGTTCCAATTTGAACATTTAACTTTTTCATTCATGCAAACATCACGTAAACGAGGTTTTAATTCGACACTCAGCTCTCATTAAACGCCTGCTAAAACGAAATCCAGTATTTTCAATGTTTGGAATAAAGGAAAAATTGTTGTGCATTTGAGAATACAATCTGCATGGAATTATTTCTGGCTTATGCAGAAGATATGAATTTTTGTTACAAGCTTTTAGGTGTTTTGTTCAAATTTATTTTCCTGGGATACTTTGAACACTAAACTGAGAACTCTGTTCTGATTTTTAACATATTTCTCACCATTATGAAAATATGAACACCAAGAGCCAGCAAATGCAGAGAATGATCATGTTGCGTTGGATTGACAAAGTGTCACAGGTGATAAGAACGTTGGGGACTGAAACTTTATAAGAGTTACAGAACCGTTATGAGTATTGGATACAATGGGTTGTTTCACAGATATTCAACAACTAGTGTTCATCAAATTTCAGTCAATATTCAGGTTCTGTCCAAGTTCTGTTTAATAATTCAAAGTACTTTGAAAAAACTGGTCCACGATGTAATAATTACCGAACGTGAATGGACCTTTCACAGAACTTGAATTTTAACTCTTGAAACAACCCGCCCGAAGCTTTTATGATCGGCTATATATTTTTGTAGTTTATTCATTGTAAAATATTTTTGGCAGATTTTGTAGAAGATTTAATTTTGTTGTAACTTGATCGTTTAGCATTAAACCAACCAAAACTAAAAGTTAAAATTAGAAACATACTGAAATAGGTCGAAACTTCGCTTGAAATGGCTTTAGTAGTAGTTCTATCCCTTACTTCTTACTCACTTACTGCTACCTTCATAGTTGCCCCGATTGGAGTTGACATAGTCCAACTGGTTCTATGATAACTCAACACAGTGACAATTCAACACACTTTTAAAAAGTGATATAAAGTCATTAGAAACGATGAAAAAAATGGGTTTTTTTTGTATTTCCGTGGTTTTTAGAAAAAAATATGTCAAACAAGACATGATTTTTACCGGTCACTTAAAATAAGTACTTTTGAGCGAGATACAAAATATTTGTTTAGCATGGGCTATATGTAGGAAAGTGCGTATTTCGTTTACATTTATTAGTATTATATTCTTCTTCAATGATATATTACATTAGGTTCCATGATAACTCAACACAGTGACAATTCAACACACTTTTAAAAAGTGATATAAAGTCATTAGAAACGATGAAAAAAAAAAAGTTAACCTAACCTAACCTACATAACCCAGTTAATAAAGTTTTGGTATCATCACTTTCCATGACTTTATATAACTTTTTAAAGATGTGTTGAATTATCATTGTGATGATTTATCCGGTTACCAGTCCAACTGACTCCATTCTCTCTGTCTAACCATGTTGAAAAATATCTGTATGTTTAGTTTACCTTGATAACTTCAATAAATTAGTACTGTTACAATGATATGGTCAAAGATGATTGTCTAAATTATCTCAAAATGCACCAATAACCATAGAAATCTTCTTAAAAAACTGAAAATAACTTAGGTAATGTACATCAGCTCATATTGACAGCGATAATTAGTGTTATTATAAAACTGGCGCAGAACACAGCAGTGAGAAATCACGGGATAATACTATCCAATTATGAAAATATATATTATTAAAAGTATCAAATAAATATGTAGGAACTTCACCGCATGTCTGAATTCTTCACGTAATCAGTTCCAATTTTGAAAATGGTACGTTGAACCAGATTTCACGCAGGTCTAATGCACGGACAACAGAAATTAGTATTATAGTGGGTATGATTTGTGATTTATTATATATTAAAAAGTATTATAGTGTTTTTTTGCCGTGTTGCGCTACCTCCTTCTTTAGCCAACGTTTCGGACAGCAATGCAGTGTCCACCATCAGGGCAGATGTGTCATCTAAGTTTGTGGTGAAGTGTGTGCTTATGTATGAAAATGCGATCCCATGTTGCCAGCGCCAACCCTCTAAGAGCTGACATCAACATATAATTAAATATTATAAAATAAATTATAACATATAAGTAGATTTTTGCGTTTAGTTTTGGTGAAGCCATCAATTACCAAATACCAAGAACTACTGAGTTAGCTCCATCATCGCTATTAATATTAACGGGATTTTTCAAAATTTGCATGATTTTACGGAGGCAATTATAATCCTTATAGTGATATATTTTTGAGGTGTTGCGCCGTTTTGCGCTTCCTCCTTCTTTAGCCAAGGTTTTGGACAGCATTACATTACCCATCATCAAGACAGATGTGTAAAAATTGTGGTGAAGTGTATGCCTATGTTTCTACATTCGTTCGAGATGTGATACAGTGTCGCCAACTCCAACCCTCTAAGAGCTGGTAACACATTATATTTAAGATGGTTTTTACTTTTCGTTTTGGTGTAGCCGTCAATTAACGGACACCAAGAACTATTTAACGAATAGCCAACTACTTCTCGACCTTTTTTAACACCATCTTCTCCCACTCCCTACATCCGTAAGCCATGTACATCAAATGGGGATTCAATAATCCTACTTTTGCAGTAATCTGTAAAAAAATAATGCAATATATTTAAAGATATCTTGAAAACATGACCATTACTCTTAATACGTTTCTTTTCCCCTTCTGACAGCTTTAAAATAGCGTACCGGACGACAAAGTCGAGCCAGTATTTTGAAAGCGTAATTCCCACACTTACAAGACGTGATATACCCGACGTACATTTTGTAGCCAAACTACGTTATCCGCTGAAGTACGTGACGTTAGAAAAGTGCCAGCGACGCCAACGGTGATACATTGTTAAGTATCTTTTATTGCTTTTAACCTTTGAACTTTTACAGACATATTGATGTAACAATTCAATGTCCACACTCAGTACGGTTATTTAAATTTATCGATAATCTGACAAATAATCAACTTTTTTTATTTAAATGACAAAGAAAGCCCAGTTTTTAAAGTATACAGTAAAACCAACAGCCACAACACGGGCAATGAAAAAACAATTTTATTGGATAAATAATAAAAATTTAATTAAAAAAACAAAACGAATATTAGCTGTAGACGAAACCGAATATAGAGAGATGTGAACAATGCTCGTCTTCATAGAACATTATTTTTCAATTATGTATTAATGAATGACATATTGTATTGTAGTTTTTCGTTACAAGTCCATAGTATAACAAAGCAGTCTTAATTCAAATATGCTAGCAGTTTTAACTTTTTCGAGTTTATAAAATCACTTATTTTTATCGAATATTCTAGTCAATTTATTGCGTAAACAATTATTTTTTTATTAAAATAATAAATATGAATGAATTAGCGAATGGAATGGTATCTTGGATGTGGTAACTAACCCACTTCTCGAAATCATATCGAGCTGAAACTCAGATATAGAGTTTTCCAATAAGAGGTGTTATTTTGAATAGCCCACTATTTCGGTAGATGTTACTTTTGAAGCTGTCATTTTTTAACATTTAACAAGTAAAAACTACGCCATTTATAAAAATGGAACAATACAATCTTCAACAACGAATTGAAATTATTAAAATTCACTTGAGTAAATCAAATGCAAATCATCTTGAGTGATGAGGCCCATTTCCACCTCGGTGACTTCGTCAACAAACAAAATTGTCACATCTGGGGCTCGGAAAACTCAAGAATTATTGTTGAAAAGCCTTTTTATCCTCAACGTGTTACTGTTTGGTGCGGTTTATGGTCCGGTGGAGTCATTGGCCCTTACTCTATCGAAAATGAGGCTGGAGCAACAGTTACGGTGAATGGATTGCGCTATCGAGAGATGATTAATATTTTTTTATGGCCAAAATTAAATGGTATTGATCTGAACAACGTTTACTTTCAGAAAAACGGCGCTACGTGTCACATAAGCAACGAAACCATTGATCTTTTATGATTGAATATCAAAATAACACCTCTTATTGGAAAACCCTGTATAATCGAGGACAAAATATTTAATTATAATTTTAAGTTTCTGCCATGAATATTTTTGTTTGGAGCCCACTTTTCATGGGCTGACTGGGTATAAATACATGAAATAATTTCGCCTGCTGTAGGAAATACCATTATATCATTCTTCCTACATTACAAACTTCCCAATTTATGTATGTCTCTGATGGAAATTCGCAATGAATATAGGTAAATACATTATGTGCATTCAAATGAATTAATTGAATCGTATTGAAGTAATGTACCACTAGTTTGAATCCAAACAAATATTTGTAGCGTCCTACCACCTACTCTTACCGTTATGGAAACGTCAACAAAATAATATATTTATCTAAATATCAGAGTCTTTTCCAATTTCAAATATGCTTTAAATTATACCTAATGTAATTTCATTCAGCGGGGTACAAGTATAAGCCGATATAACACGAGAACGTAATATTTCCACACTCGAGCTTCTAAACTCAGGACTGGTGAATTATATATTTTGTACCTATACTAGGTCGTATGTACGGTGGATTACAGGTCCAACATAGAAGTATGGCTATGAATTCCATGGAATGAACAGAACATGCCTTATGCCGCTGTCATGAATATGCTCCACTGATTAAAACTTGTCGTTAAGCCATTGATTATGAAGTCCATGTGGATGGCGTGGAGAGAAGGCTGTGGCGCAGCGTTGGTTAAAATTGTAATAGTCAGGTTTCGGATAATCAATGTTGAAATGTGGCTTTACGGAGAAAGTAGATTATAAAAAGAAAATAGAATAAAGTATTAGATGAAACCAAAGTGCTAAAGCTTAAAAAAAAATCTTTTTTCAGAGATAGTTTTATCTGAAATTATTATTATTTTTGCACTGATAAAGTCCATTTTTTATAGTTTATTTCACTGCTTAAAATCTCGTTTTTTTTCTCAAAATGTTTGAAAACGTAGGTAGGTACTTTAACGTATTTTCCAACTTTTGCCCATTATTGTTCTCATGACTTTTCTGATTTCCATTAGAATTTCTGAATCCTCAAAACTATCTTACGACAATAAATAATCTCCAAGTAATAAATCTAAAACCTCGATCTTAAATTAGTCAGTTAACGGGATAATTATTATTTGTATTCATATTTAGGAGTCAGACTCTTGACTAACAATCTGGTGGTCGCGGGTTAATCATTTGAAAATAATATTATAATATTATAGGTACATCTGCGGCATGTTTCAGGTCTGAAGATACTCTTAGTGTCGCTCTGGTGTAAGACCACCTCGCGGAATTGAAACGATGCTTGAAATGGCTTTAGTCCTGTTTGGTGACCAGATCCCATCCTTCTGTCCCATCTTATTACCTTCTCCACTACCTTTAGCCTCACAACATATCCCAATTGGGGATGCCATAGTCTCACTGGCTTTAGGCGGTTGGGAGCAATCGGGATTCTTAAGCCGTATTCACATAAAACAAAACAATTCTTAAACGTAATAAACATTTTTAAATAAAGATGTCCTTGGAAGTTATCTTTTACCCCAAATATTAAATCACCGGTATGTGTCAAAAGCTATATTTATCGTAGAGTGAAGTAATAGTTACTTTTGAAAGTAGTGTATAATTCATATTGCATTTAACTGTATTGGTATTGTTTCATTTCTCTGATACAAAAATATACAAGAGACAACACAATTTATTAACACGTGTGATATTATTAACAATTTATAAACACGTGTGATATTATTAATTTAATTTCAGAAAACCTTGAGAGTACATTTGCAGAATCAAAATGTGAGGTATTTACAAAACCAAAAGATAAAGCGAAGAGCCATTAACAGATTAATGATTTTGTATTCAATATTTATCCATAAGATATTATATTCATAAGATTGCAGCAGCTAATGAATCTAATCAAATGAGGGGGCCGTTTTATTTGTCATCGTGAGGCTTCCGACTCAACTTATACCGGAAGAACAACGCGGGAAGAAGGAAGAAGGCCCCGGGGGTGCCAGCTTATGCAAATCTTCCCCGGAAACAGGAATTGGGATGAACTAAAGACCCCACGAAGCATCGCGGTTTATTCTTGAGAAATCAGCATTTAGGCTTTAACTTAATTTTCGAAAGGAATTTTAGAATTATTTTATTCATTCAAGTTTTGCTAATTTCTTGTTTACATTAATTTCATTTAAGCAAAATATTTAGGCGTTCATTTCTCAGATTTATAACAAATACCTATAAAAGAGATAAGAAATAACAACTCCTCGACTCCACTATCTTTTCCACTGTGACAATCATAGCACTAACTATTCTAGCTAATTAAAACCTGCTACCGCTGCTATTTGAAAACTTCGGTTGTTTTTGAAAATAACAGAGGGCACCACTTCCGTTTACAACCATTCTAAACTTTACAGTTATTTAGATAACAATACTATCAGATTATTATTTCATGTTACTGTTATATGTTTTTTACTAATATAGTTTCATATTCAGTTTATCAGTTTATTGTTATTTTATGGTTTAAAATTTTTTGTATAGTTTTCGATAGCTCACTAGGTATGTCCTGTTCATAAAATCTATGTAAAAGCCCAGCTGGGCGTATTTCACCGAATTGCCATTACATATACAGACTTTTCCGCTATGTTCAAAAACTCTACGTCCTGCATCAAAGCAGAAAATTGTAAATAATTGTGAAAGTAACTGATACGTTTTCTCTATTATATTTGCCAAATGATAAAAAATAATAAAATTTATTGTACTTAATCAACTACATGGCATAATAACACGTACACAAATTAATATTATTTTATTTTATTCGGTTCGCAAGTGAAGCAATTCATTTCGATGATGGGATTCACATCATTTTTATAACGGTTCAAAGTTCTGATAGAACCCTTTAGATGAAAGTTTACAGATCACGTCCCAATAAACAGAATTAATGATACTGTGGGAAGCTGCAATCCTCGAGAGTGGATCTGATCTGCATGAAAACCCCAACAATATTTTAATGATGCAAATGTTGCGCAAGCCTACCAAGTGGATAGTTTTAAATTCATTGGTCTAACGATTTTACACTGTTGATTGGTATTTATTTATTTATTTATTTATTTGTTTGTTCACGCCTTGACGGCTTTTACATGCAAGGTAAATTATACAGGAGCATTATAACAGGTATATAGCATCATAAGAAGTATAACATAGTATTTATGATAATAAGCTGAGCATGAAAGACAAGTTGGCACAACACAGGTAAGTATTAGTATACGATAAGTAAATTGTATATTGTATAGAGGAGTTCAACCAGCAAATACTTATTTGGGCTCAGGCTACAGTACATTCAGCAATTATAATTGTCACAATATTACACAAAACATAATTACAAACAAACTCGAAACATACCTGTTGGCAGTGGTGCAAAACATTTTCTAGCGATTTATAAAAATAAGTAATATTCTTGTAATTTAAAATATATATATATATTTTTTTTTTTTGCTATTATAAATATACGTAAGTTTTTTATTATTATGACAAAAATAAAAGGTACACAACAATTACAAACAAAAAGAAGTAGGTATTATGAAAGTAGTTACAGAGTATTAAGTTTATTATTATTAACAATCAACAGGATTTTTGCTTAATATCTGCATACATATACGCTTTTTAAAGGAGGCGATGTTTTTATTAAAAAATATATCAACAGAGCATGTTTCATTCCCCACACGATGCAATCTCTGAAGACAAGAGTTGATCATAAAATTAGTGCGAGAAGCAACTATATTGAATGGAGCATGAAGTCTAGTGTTGTACTTATTGGGAACTTGATAATTTATCATATTCACTAGTTCGGGGCTGTCCAAATAACCGTTGATAATTTTAAATAATAATAAAGCATCACAGATTTTTCTTCGCTGTGATAATTCAGGTAGTTTAAGCAAGTGCATTAAATAATTATAATTTAAATTTTCTAATGGAATATGTAATTTGTAATTTATATGCCTTAAAAATTTGTGTTGTATTCTTTCAATTTTGTGTGAGTGTACATTGTATAGAGGCGACCAGAGAGAGGAATTATACTCAAGAATGCTTCTGACAAGTGTAATGTACAATGTTTTGAGTGTATTAGTATACATTAGATCTTTGGACGTTCTTAATACAAATCCGAGACATTTAAGTGCTTTATTCGTGATTGCATCGATGTGGGGGACGAATGTCATCTTGTTATCAAAGACGACACCCAGATCTTTTATTAATGTTACTGTAGAAAGATTTACATTGTTAATATGATATTGAAAGAGTATTGGATTTTTATTTCGAGAAAAACTTATAGAATGACATTTATTAATGTTTAAAAATAAATCATTTATGTTACACCAGTTATATAATCGATACAAGTTTTTTTGCAATACAAGACAGTCCATTAAATTTCTTATAATAGTGTAAATTTTCAGGTCATCAGCAAACAATAGGAAATGGATACATTCAAATATTGTAACAATGTCATTGATAAATAACAAAAAAAGAATCGGACCTAGATGAGAACCTTGAGGCACCCCACTTGAAGCTTCAATTTCATGTGAAATATGGTTAGATAGTTTAACGTACAGTTTTCTAGATGTCAAATAGGTCTCAAGCCATTTTAGTAGATTTCCTTTTATCCCATATACTTCTAGTTTGTTTAATAAGATTTTTATTTCAATTGATTAATACATTTTGATAATTGATGTACTTTATCAGAATTGTTTGTATTAGGTATGTTGTTATGTATTTTTCTGTTATGGTCTGTTTTGTCGTTATTTTATTGGTCAATGACATAACTACTCTGATCACTGTTATATATGCATGTATAAAGACTGTTTATAACGCTAATAAATAAAATAAAATAAAATAAAATAGAAACTTTATCGAACGCTCTGCTGAAATCTGTGTAAACTGCATCCGTTTGCAATTTTGAATTTAGATTATCAGATATATATTTTTCGTATATAATTAAATTTGTAAGTGTAGATCTACCGGATATAAATCCATGTTGGTGAGGGGAAATGATTTTACGAGCCTGCAACATAAATTTTGATAGAAATACGGATTCAAACAATTTAGGTATTACTGATTGTATGCAAATAGGTCTGTAATTAGAAGCATCCGTTTTGTCGCCTTTTTTATAGATGGGACTAAGGAAACTGGTCTTCCATTTTTGTGGGAAAAGGCCAGATGCTAATGATAGATTAAATATTTTGGTTAGGTGACCTTTTAAGTTAGATACACAGTTTTTTAAATAAATTGCGGGTATGGTGTCCGGGCCAGCGGATTTCTGAGTATCTAATAATGTAATTTTACGCTGAACATCGATTTCATCAATAACAAGGTCGTTAAAATCAATAGAAATATTGGAGTTGAATTGAGGTATCTGGTTATTGGATGAGTTTGCTTCATATACTTCGCCAAAGCATTCGGCAAATAAGTCAGTAATTCCTTGAGGTGTATCAGCAATTTTACCATTGTAGTATATGATAGACGGAATACCAGATTCATTACTATTAAGATTGTTTGCGAATTTGAATAAATTTTGAGGTTTATTTTGTAACGATTGCTCAATATTTTCCAGGTATTCTTTGTAGCAGGAGATCGACATGTTTTTCACCCTGTTGCGTAATTTAGAAAAAAGTAGATAGTCATTTGGAGCTCGAGATATTTTGAATGTTTTATGTGCAAGTTTTTTTTGCCTGGATAGTACAAATTAGCTCTTTTTTAAACCATTTGGGGTAATTAGATGTCCTATATTTTGTAATAGGGACGTAAAGTTCAATTGATTTCTTAATTATGCAGTAAAAAGATTCTATTATATCATTAATATTATTACATTTACTAATGAAGTTCCAGTCTGATTTGGCGAGAAACTCGTTTATCTTGGGATAATCAGCTTTATAAAAATTTAATTTCTCTTTATAAGACTCTAAATTTAAAATTTGTGTAGATATATGCTTAACAAAAAGTGGTGGGTGGTATTTATCAATTGTTGAAACGTTATCATTTGCATGTTTCACATTTATATTGTTGGAGTTGCTGAAAATTAAATCTAATAGATTATTATTACAGTTATATATAAAGTTCACTTGTCTAAGATTTAGGAAACACGACATTTCTATAAGTTCACGAGAACCATTATTGGACGTGGAATTTGTGCAGGTATTATTGTTGTCAATGTCTCATTGAACAGTGGGTTGATTAAAGTCACCTGTAAGAATAAATTTAGCGTCTGGGTATTTTCTTCGCAATATTTCTACATCTTGACAGTAACTAGTATAAAGCTGGTCATCAGATGAGGGTGGAATGTACGCACAACCAACTATTATTTTTTCACTTTTGTATGTCACTAAAACAAATAGTTGTTCCACGTTGATATTTGCACATTTGAGTTTTCTTGAGGTTAATTTAGTATTAATAGAAATTAGACAACCACCTCCCCTACTTTTGTTGCTAGTATTATTATCACGGTCCATTCGATAGGTGTTATGGGAGTGAAATCCTAACTCGCCATTTTTAATATCTGGGGTCAACCATGTCTCAGTGAAGCAGTAAACATCATATTCAAGGGTTGGTAGTTTAATTCTTAAATCATTTAGTTTAGTTTTCAGTCCTCTTACATTTTGGTAGTAAATATTGATAGATCGTAATGTGGATTTTTGGTTATGGGTCAGTTTTTTGGAGATAATTTGACAATTGTTGGGATGTTGTTAATATATTTAATTGTGATATCTTGCTCACCTGATGATTGCCTATTTTGGAGTTCCGTTCTTAAATCATTTAACTGAGTCCTTTGCGCAAATGATAGATCCGGGTACATTCGGATGTTATTTTTTAGTGAGTGTTTTTTGCTGAGTAAGATTTTAGGCCATTTTGACTCGGGAAACTCAACTTTGATTCCCCTCGGTTTATTTATATCCTTTTTCCCTATTCTGTATATTTTGAGATCGAGAGAATTTGTAGAGTTGTCTAAGTCAGAAATAATTTTTTTAATGCTGGTGATATCATTATTCATATTCTCTGTTTGGGTTAATGCTTCACTTTCAGGTACATTACAAATTATTATATTTTTTTCTCTATAATTTTGTTCATTTATCTCGGCAATAATTTCACAAACGTTTTTTGTTTGTAATTGTGAGGGAACAGTAGTGGTTGTCGTGGGAGGCATATTTTTATAAACAGACAATTCGCCTTCTAGACTGGCCATTCTCGCTGCCATTTGGCCGATGGAGCTAAGAATGTTATTTGTTTTAGGCATAATTTTTCCAATATGCTCCTTAGTAAATTTATTTTTCGGATCCATTACGATGTTGGTCAATGCATTAATGGCGTCTTTAGCCAGGGAAATGTATGCTTGCGCATCCATAATTACTTCTGGTATTTTGATAAAATAATTTAAATTAAATAAATTAATGGTTGGTTGGACTTCCCTGGTTACTGGCTTGCAGTCTGGTATGTCGTTCACTAAGTTGGTAGTGGTGGACGGACACTAGGCGTGTAGAGTGCAAGTTACCTGCGCCGATGGTGCACAACAATAATTTTAAATATGGATATGTGAAATTTGTTTGTCAAATTTAAGCGAGTTCACTGTTTGTTTTCTTGGTACTTAGAATGTGCTGCTATCGTGCAGTCACTAAAGATGCTAGTTGATTAGAAAAAAGCGCCAAAAACAGATTTTAATTGATGTTTATTGTTATTTTACTTTGGACGAAAAAAGTGCGTGCTCACTGTGTTCACGTATTTTTATTTTTTAGAATAATATTGTCATAATGACGGCATTATAATATATATTCATTGCCGTAATTTTCCAACCTTGTATCCGCACGTACCCAAAGGATTTTAACCATCGATTCCTGGGCATATTTTGAGTAAAAATTTAGATCAGATGTCATTTTACTGTCCGATGATATAAATGTTTTCTATTGAAAAACAAACAAAAAATCTATAAAACATTGATACTGATCGCACTGCCACATGTCGCAATGGGTCACGGGATACGCGCCCTGTCTCGTCTGTACGATGCTGCTGGAACCAGACAGATTTCGTATCACGTAGACCGACAGGGTGTTACAATAGCGGCGTTGTGTGAAGGATTTTTTTGTATGTTTTTAATTGAATAAATATTTATCAACGAACAGCAAAATTACATCTTTATTTTGAACTTCAAAATGGACGTGGAATTGATGGTTAAAATCCTTCGAGTACGCGCTGATCACATACAAAATTATATAAGGAATAGTGTCTGTAGTGGTGTGGCTTTGTTTATTACACAAACAACAGTTTTTTTTGAGTTTGATGCATTTTTTACATACTTAACCATCAGAACAAAAGATAGATCACTGTCTTTATGAGATATCAAAAAGCCACCCCATTCCCATTTCCCACCCCTTAAAGTAGAATTATTCTTGAAGAAATAATGCACATTTGACGTTAACGTTAAAAATTACTGTCTATATCTGATTTCTAAAAACTTTGCATAGTGCCTGGCAATGCCGAGATCTTTTTTTATTCTACGTTTTGCAATAAAGTTTAGTTTCTAAAAATTTGTGTCTTTTTAAGTAGCTCGTTTATTTAAGACAAATTAATGATTTTTTTCATGAATAACTTTACAATCATAATGATATTTGTAGGTATTTATAAAATTACCAGTTGTATTACTGCTTGGCTTCCAAGAACTTTTTTAGTAAACTTTATCAGGTACTGAAACGAATATTATGGCATTGTGCAGTCATAGTATGAAGAGAATGCTATTAAATCTTACAACCCAGACATACGGCACACCTTTGTATCCACAATATCCAAGCATAATTGAATTCTATAAGAGTTCAATAATTCAACGCTTATTATAGACAACTATTTGGGTTACCGAAATATTGGAGTGTCGGCGCAATGTTTTCATCGGGTATACTAATTTTTTAATAATCTAGAAGTCAAGATTGCATTTAGTTCTAGTTGAATCTTGCGATTATACGTAAAGAAAATGAAGAAAATGTTGGAAGTTCTTATTCGAAATATGATACAGTTAAATATTACTGAAGGAGATAGGTCCCATGCCCAGTTGGTAGAGTGGTAAAGATAGAAGCCGATAAAAATATACTTTGAGAAAATGAAGATAATTTATTTTTTTATTTTTTTTTTATTTTTATTTTATTAGGAACATTAACAGGTTTATAACATAACATGCATAGAGAGAGAGAAAAAATAAGTAAAAAAATTAGGTTACAACCCAATAACCAATGTTCACATCATGCAATAAAGATAAAGAAGGTTAAAAAGCAATAAACAAACAAAGAAAACAAAGAAAGGTTAAAAACAAAGAAATGTTAAAAACAAGGAAATAATAAGTGAAAATGTATATATATATATATACACGTATAAACACATACATACATATATATACATACACATGCATATACACATATAAATACATACGTACACACATTATGACAAAATACCATCTTACTTTATAAAAATGTGCAGCAAGCAATTATCTAAGCCTCTCCTACTGCTTTTTCAATCATCACTGAAAGAAGGCATCTTCCCAGACCGATGGAAATGTGCTCTCATTACACCAGTATTCAAATCCGGATCTAAAATAATGTTGGCAGTTCTTATTCGAAGTATTATACAGTTAAATATTACCGAAAGAGATAGGGTCCAATGCTCAGTTGGTAGAGTGGCTCCCCGCAAGGCAAGGTTCCTCGGTTCAAATCCTAGATGCGACCGATTTTTTTTCTCTTTCAAATTTTCGTTCAAGAATTGATAATATTTTCTTCGATAATTAAAAATTGACATGTCTAAAACCTCCAAAGAATAAAGTACGATGTTTATTAATTTCCTTACGTTCCTTTTTTTAACATATTTTATTTGATTTGAATCGCCCAAACCCTGCAGGTAGCCTGGAATAAATGTATTATTACTTTTATTATTAGATCAGATGGCATGTATATTTGTACAAGACGTATTTGTAAGAAAACAAGAAGTGCCTTATGACACAAATTTGAATGGAAACAAATGTTCCATTTGCTCTACAGCCCATCGTTCAGTCATAGTTACATTTGACTGACATTTTAGATCTCCATCCCCTTTGAATTTCGTAAACACAATTTTCTTTTGCAAATTTTAATCATCGATTGAGCTAATAATTGAATCACGGAATACTCCTACAAGGCCTTTTTTATTCTTCATTATTATATGATTCTAGCGGTGTAAGTGACGATTTTATATTCTAAAAAAGTTCAAAGGCGAACTTATACACAAAACAATGTAGGGACCCAATTTAAAAAGCGGGTTAAGGTACCGCTACCCCGGGAAACATTTATTGGAAAACCAAAACCTGTGCCATAGGTCACTCCAAGGGATTTCGCTACGTTTGGTGGTTTAGCAGGGGTGCTCAGGTTCCTTGGGAGAAGTGTTCAGAATGTGCCTGCCCACCAGCGACGTGGCGTGCCAGATCAGGAGAAGCAAAAAGTAAAAATTACCCTCCACATAGCTTCCCAAAAGATGACATAGGCCCTAAGGGAAATTGTTTTCCTCAAAGCCTCCTGTGTGGGTTCAATGACTAGTAGAAATGACTTTTAAAGAATGAATTTTGTATTCTACCGACATCTACAAAAATAAGGTGGCGATCCTGGCCGAGTTTCTTTTTCGTAGTCCCGTTCATCCAAGGAAATCCCATTTCAATACCATTTAAATAGGCTCAGCATACTACATGTGTATCACAAGTGTAACTATAGCTTCACAAGTTGTCAATGATCATTGGATTCTAATCAGTCGAACTGCTCTACTCTGCCATAGTCTGCTGTAGAATGGTAAATCAAATATTTTGGAGCCTACAACATTTAATGTCTACCGTATATGAAATTTATTTTATTTCAACAAAGAACAACTCTGGAAGCCTCATGTTACGATTAGATACTCGGAACGTCATTAGGATTGTCAAGTCAAGTGCATTAATTGAGTGTAACTAATATATATTAAAGTGCCAACTCACTCATGGAATGGGCTAAGAAGCTGGCAACATATATTAAATAATGTTACGCTAGCTGTTTACAAAGCCAGATTTGCTCATCCGTTATAACAGCAGATCAATTTCGATTCAATTCGGAAATCAACAGATACAAATAACCCTGGTGTAAGACCACCTTTCAGAAATGAAACGTTGATTGAAATGGCTTTAGCCGTTATTTGTGACCACCTCGAATAGCCCAGTACTCTCCCACCTTCCTTTTTTCTCATCTCCTTCCTCTCCCGACTACTTTCTACAACTATTGTATCTATATAACTATTTACAACTATTGGGGATGCCATAGTCTCACCGGCTACATATGGTTGGGAGCAGTTGGGACTCACAAATAAATTTAAGAATAAACGATTTTTATGTTAACGTGTATTTATTAGTCAAATCGTTAATGTAAGGAAAAGTTTGATGTATGTAATAAACATATAATTACAGAAATGTATCTGCGTGAATGTTCCATTCATTTTATAATTTAATCACTGAAACTGTTTTCGCGAATCGCGCCATCTGGTGCCGCTCCGTCAAACCACCCATGTGACTAATACCCAACATATGAAAAATGTCTCAGGAAACATATGAAAACGTATCCATATTTATGTAAGATATTAAAGTTTCTGGACTGAATTTTCTCACGGCATCACGTATTCCCCTACCCCTACCCGATTCTGCTACCCCATCCATCCCTCGAGTGGGAGACAGAATTTAAATATTAAAACAAGATATCCTTACTCCAGTTATTTTTCCTTTTGTCTTCCTTAAACTACGACATACCTACGTGAGAACTTCCCGAGCTGCTTTATATCCCGTCCCTGTTTTCCTAGGAGATATTAAAAACAGTATATAAAAAATTAAAATAAATAATGGGATGTTATGGTATGCTTTATGATTCACTCCGTAAGTCCACGAGCGTCGATAAATAATACACTAGGAAAGCTCTCCGCAAAATTCAGTTTCTTTCTTTGGCATTATAATGCGAAATTTCGTCTACACGTAGTGACTTGTATGCGCAAACAGTTTGTGCAAAAAAAACACCGTGCACTGTGCAGCTTCCATGTGCAAACGTTTGAAGTGTATGCTTTCGCGTTATAGAATTTTACCGTCTTAACGTACGTACATTGTGCAAATTAGAGAAAATTTAGTTTGCGCAAATTAATATTTGTATAAGCGGTTTGAGTGGTATACCATTTTGCCGTATTAACGTACACTCTTACTTGTATAAATTAGAGTTTTTGCAAAGATTGAGCTTGAATTCGGAGCTTTATTTCTATGTGGAAACTTCACGAACTGACCAAAACGGTTAAGACTGTATCCATACTATCTATAAAGGTACTAGAAAAGACTTTCAGAGATGGGAATTTTTGACAAAGCTCGAATTCGATTTTTACGTTTTATTTTTATATTAACATTAGTTAATTTAAATTTTCTAATTCATTACAAGAACTTTAGAGCCAAATATTTTTTCTCAAAATTTTGCCTGCCTTACTTGAAATTGAGGAAAGAAACAATTTGGTAAATAACTAGACGACCTCATCGTTCCAGAGTGGAAGATACTAGCAGTATCGCCCTGTCATAAGACCACCATTCAGAACTGAAAAGTAAGTTTAAAATGGGTTTGGCCGTGTTTGGTGACAAGATTAGAATAGCCAGGTACTTTCCTACTTTCCTCTTTCCCAATAATGTGTCAAATTTATAGAACCTAAAAATATGGGATAAACGGTGATGTCTAGTTAGATTCATAAGCTTTAAACCGTAGCAAGCAGTTTTATATGTTTCGGTATTAATATTTTGAGGATTAGTATTAATTCAATTATATGGAAAATGTGTATATATACGACACCAATCACTAGTCATTAAAATATCCCAACTTTCAAATCCCCTATACAACAAAAACATTTGTTTATTTAAATAATATTATGTTGTCAATTTTGTTCAAAGCTTTATAAGCTTTATTAAAAATACAAATAATAACCTGATAATGATGTCAACATCGTTCACAAAACATGTAGAAGGCGTATATAAATAAAGGGATATAAACTAAGTTATTTGTATTTTTAATAAATAAATAATGACATCACAAAGTAATAAGCTTAATGAAGAATTTTTCCTCGAAATTTTTTTTTAAACTTTTTTTTATTTTTTACTTGTAAATTATTTAACATTAAAAATGATAACAATATGCAGACTTATATATATATTTTTCGTTATTATTCTACTACTTCATAAGTTGAGCTCCAGGAGCTCGTGTTTATGGGAGGAGTATTTACATTTAGTTCTAATGATTTAACATAGGTACACAAATTAGAAAAGTGTCTTTTTAAAGATAATTAAAATAATATATCTTTTTACAGATTAAGTAAGCATAAGAAAATTAAGGGTAAAATATATCAGGTACACAAATTAGAAAAATAGTTTTATAAAGACAATTAAAATAATATATCTCATTACAGATTAAGTAAGCATGAGAAAATTAAGGGTATAATATATCAGGTACACAAATTAGAAAAATAGTTTTTTAAAGACAATTAAAATAATATTTCTTATTACAGATTAAGTAAGCATAAGAAAATTAAGGGTACAATATATCAGATACACAAATTAGAAAAATAGTTTTTTAAAAACAATTAAAAAATATTTACTTTTTTACAGAGTAAGTGTAAGAAAATTAGGGGTACAATATATCATTATCCAATTTTAGGGACTTAATTAACTTTTTGAAATGTTCATAATTCACAGTTTCGGTTGCACTCATTTTATTTTTGGACAATAATATATTGTACCATCTTACACCTAACTACGAATAGTGGTGCTGAGCCGTGGTCGTTCTAAGCATAGGAATGACCATTAAGCCATTAGTTTTGAATCTATTGCTTATGCTATCTTTATAAATAAATCTTTTTAAATTTGATGTAAGGCGATTCTCTTATACAATTGAGTGATAAATGGTACATTAAATTCCCGAAATATCTCTAAAGTAGGCGAGTCATATGGTTTCCTAAGGATGATTTTTATAATTTTTATAAGCCTTTGTATAAACACTAGCTGACTTGTACCCGGTGTAGCTGGTGTTTATTCTAAGGAATGGACAAATACAATCCCGGACATTTTTATAGGCCTTTTTAAGATATACAATTCTGTAGGACATTATATTGACGTATCCAATAAGGGTTAGCCAGAGTTGAAGCGCCCGAAAATATTTTATTTACGACTTGATTTCAAAATATCAACTTTACTCTTCTTTCTATAAAAATAATATGAATGTAATATTATATAAACTTTTCTGAAGAAATTCTCTAAATGATTCTCTAAAGTCAAAACTCTATCAAAATTAGTTGCATAGTTTAGAAGAACTAAGCGCACAAACAGACAGACGCGGATAGCGACTTTATTAAATAATATTTTTATTATTAATTGAGTAGGTATTTACATTACTTTAGACTTTAGAGAATGTATTGCATACTTACCAAGACCGCAAGATTGATGTTACTAATGTAATTTTTGGTAATGTGTTTAAATTTCTTAGCTACTTTATATCAAGAACATCGTATTTATATACATAATCAGTTATTGTATGTCTGATAAATGATCACGGAGGATGATGAATGGCAGTATTTTTATTTGACAGTAGCCCAATAACTACAAAAACAATGTCGAAAAATCTGTTTTTTGGTTTTCTCCATTCTTTAGAGTTTTAGAAAACGACGTAATCCCTCGCTTTTTTACCGAATCTTCAATGGCATGAAAAAATAATATAACGCCGAGATGTTCTCTTAATATTTACATATAGAATGATATTTTGTTAGCGAAACCCACGAATATTGGCACCAAAAATATTACGAAATAAACCTAACGTTGTTATATAGTATGTCGTTAGCTATTCTTTTTCTTTAAATGGAAAAACTTTTTGTGAGGTTTTTTTCTCACGCCTTCGAGAAAGCAAATAATGGTCGAATTGAAATATTTATAGGGACGGAAAAGTACTGAAAGCAAACTTTTTAGGAAATTTTAAACTAACGAAGGCCTTTTAGAAATAATCAGATCAATTTACTTCTTTTGCACAATTAACTTACACGACTGAAAAATATCGTTGTGAAATACCGCACAGAAAACATCATGACTTGGGCCGGTGAACTCCTGTTCAAAGCCTGACATTGTATTTATATACATATAAGTTTAGAGGTTTTGTAAATACATGGTTAGCTTGATGATCTTCTTGGCAAAGTAGTGAATTTCTTGGTTTTGAACTGAGAAGTAGCAGGTTCTTAAAGTTCAGCATATTACAAGAATTGTATTTTTGATTTAAATTTTTATTGGCTTGTTTCTACTATCTATTTTGTTGGCCACTGTCTGCTTATCAAGATAATTCATAACATCTTTGATACCATTTCTTTTTATCCCCGCTTCCATCTCGCAACCTACCAAAAAATTGGGATGCTGTCGACCCACTAGCTCCAATCAGTTGGGACTCTGGTAAATACACAAAAACAAAATATTTTACTAACTTTGAATTTTTCTGCCATGAAAAATATAAATCATAATAAATATATACGTGTTATATCCAAAAATAGTAGGATGGTAAAAAAACTGATTTTTCAAAATTTGTTAAAAGTAGAAAGTCTAATAAAAAGATTTTTTTAAATTTTAAATATTTTCAAATCCATTTTCCACAATCTCAGTGAATTAAATTGGGTAATGAAACCTGAAAGCACTTACGAAATTTTTGAAGTAGGGAGTCTTGCCTCAATTTGTTCCTCGAATACGTGAAATTATTATAACTTGTAAAGTATCAGGCATTACATACGTAGGGTTGGTTATAATTTTAAATCAAACCTTTTGGGCTGAAATGAGGTGGAATTAAGAGGATATGCATTATTAAAAAAAAATTGCAGCCTAGTACATGCAGATTTACGCATATTTGTTTACAAACTTTCGAAAGAGTCAAGAAAGAGGAAATTATGGACACCACAAATGTTAAGGATCAGTTGAATATAAGTTGAAAGGTTAATTAATTTTAATATAGTGAGAGCAATACCTGAATCCTACTTAACCAGGTATATCTTTTATTTATTTTTTTTTTTTATTACATGTTTGCATGAACCAGTTTTTACATAAAATTCATGTTACATATAGAAAATAATATTGATAAAAAATAAAAACGCAAAAAGACATAAAAACTATGAAAATAAAAAAATATTTATTTTTCGGAATAACTTTATTGAGTAAAACCTCAAATTGTAATATTTAAATAATGAAGACAATATTAGTGATTTATAAACGAAAATCTGAAACAGAAACATCAGAAAAGGAAACGGTCACATCTGGGACCAGATGTGACCGTTTCCTTTTCTGATGTTTCTGTTTCAGATTTTCGTTTAGAAATCACTAATATTGTCTTCATTATTTAATAAAAAAATAACTTGGATATCTTAGATATCTTACACACAGCAGGGGGAGAGGATACGTAATTCAATATTTGTTTTAATTTCCTCCAATATGCATTTAATATTGCGCCCATTGTAATGCGCAATAAAATACACCTCAGCGCATGTAATGTGTCTGCTTCTTAAGATCTTCTGAATACCGAATTTCCACCGATTCTTAAAATAATATTTCCCTTTAACACTTTAGTTTTTAGTACTTAAAAAATATGTATTTTTTAAGATGATATCTGTAAATTGACCGAGCCGAAAAAGTAATTAGACGATATTCGCTCGATAGAAAAAAAAATGGAAACGTGCTCCGAAAATGATTATAAACAGATTTTGTTCCGTTATTTAACATATGGTATGACATATTTATTTTTATATTAGCGCGCTCCCTCAAAAATTCTATTTTCTTCTTCTATTTGAACGTGAAGCCTTTGAGCCGACTATACAAAAATCCGCGTGCTATACTGATCTCCGCTTCTGGTTCGTACATTTGCCACATATTATTTTAGTCTAATATCTTATGTAGGAAATAAAATGTATTTGTGTTATTATTATTATCTATATATTAGGCCAGTTTCTTACAAAAAAGTCAATGAGCTACATTTGTATAAAAAGTTTGACAACCTTCGGGTCTTCTAACTCCTTAACTAGGTTTACGTAGAACTACAGCATTAACCTACATGCTTTAATATTTTAATGGCTTAAAACATATTTTTGATTGATTACTTGTCACATCTTGCCTAATTATGGACACTAAGGGCTGTCCGAAAATTTAGCTCAGGAAGGGGGAGGAAGCCCAACATGGCTTATAATCCCCAACAGCCTATATACCACAATCATAAATACTTCGTATGCTCATTCCACATTATCAGGATCATCATCTGGGTAACAGATTAAAACCTAAACGACATTTGAACAAAGAAACTTATACACTTTTCGCCTAAACTATACAATAAAACCCGACGATAAAAGACAAATAAAAAGTTTAAAATCATTCTGAAACCACCACTAAGAAATGAATATCCAATAAAGGTCACGCAATAACCAGTGAACTCACCCAAGTCTATCAAATTTTATAGAATTGCATTATTTGTACCTATAAATAAATTCTTTTATAGGTAGATACTTAATGGTGTATAAAATATAATACGTGAAATGTATGTGTTGTATATAATTTTAACAAAATACTTAAGAATTGATATCATTAGCGGCTCGAGACTTTTGGGCGAACTAGGGTGCTAATATTTAAAAAAAAATTTTTTTTCAAAAATTCGGTTCTTTTGCAAAAAGATTTTCAAGACATCGATCAAACTGAAATTTTCTGAAAATTTTCATACGAAAAAGAATTTTCGAAATCAACATCAATAAAGTTGAATTTTTCAAATTTAGCACTCTATCACACTCAACATTTACGATCTGCCACTTATAGGTATACCATGAACTAAGTGTATTGATAAATTTTATTAAAAATTTTGCCAGCTTCGCTTAGTGGCTAGTGAGGCAGGATATATTCAACTGAAATGTAGTATCCTTTTTTTTTAAAGAAATACAAACATTCCCGGGTTACGAATACTCTGACAATATTTTAAAATCTTCTACTACCACCACAGTAAGCACAGTAATGTTGCTTGTGTCGTTATGAAGGACTTAGCCAGCCGAACCGAGAAGTTGAACGTATGACGCCTGGGTGGGACAGTTTTCTATTACTAAATAGTAAAATTGTATTTTAACTTTTATGAAAACCTGAACACATCATAAATTTCAATATCTATCTAATGTTAACCAGTAAGATATCTTGAAAAGTGTGTATGTTTTTTATTCGTTTTTAATAATAAACAAATCAATAAATAAACATGTTCACGACATCATGGAAAAATTTTTACCGCGTTCTTCAAAACAATCACATTTAATTTTCAAACCTATGTTAGTACTTTCAGCAGACGACAAGTAAATAAATTTATACTATTCCTTATGCCAATAATATACTATCTTCAATTCATATTTCTCTTTTAAAAAATCAGCTTTTCTCTTATTCAAATAATAATGTATTTTTTCTTCCCCTTTATTCTACTCAAAAAAGCTACCTACTGTTTGTCGTGAATAAATAAAAACGTGTTTTGTTGTGAAACCGAATGAATTTTCGTTTCCCAAAACTTTTAGATAACATTTTTATCTTACCCACGAACACTACAGTAATAATTAATCATACTGTGACTTGAGAGGCTGGAAAAACCATAACTGTGTAGTGACAATTTGTCATTTATCACGGGCCGTGACTCTTGCTCCTAGAACTTGTCACATCTTTAAGATACAAACACCGCAAGATTGGCCATTGCTTTACTCAAATTGATCAAAAGTTGGAAAAAGCGGGACAGCACTTAATATTAAAAGATCTATGGTTTCGAAGCAGTATAATTTGTTAGCAATGCATTTTAATTCGTACATAACTCTTGGAAAGAAAATTAGGGAGTCTATACCCATGATTTTCCTTTAGCAGTAATAACGACACTTACAAAATTTTTCTTTGTGCTTTATTTATTTATGTATTTGTGGTATTTTAAATAGGTACGTAGTATCTATGTCCTAATACAGTCCTTATAAGTCAACATATATTATAAAAAGTAAATGTGCAATGTGTTATATGGTGTGGTAGCCCTCTATCCTCCATCCATGATGAAGATGTTCCTGTTTTTACCTGAAAGTCGTGCTTTTGAAGATATAAAGGCTGGAAGTTTTGCCCTCTAAAAATTTCTGGAGCAGTCCAGAGCATTCGAGAGTATTTAAGAGCATTCAGGAACATTCTGGAATGCTCGGTAATATTCCGGAGCGTTCGGGAACATCTTAATATGTAAAAATTCATCCTGATTATGTTTTTGCCAGCAATACTCAAAAAGAAGTCGACCGACACTGGTGAAAATTTAAAAGTTTGTTTTTATTAGTGCCAATAGTGTATAGATATGTTTAAATGGAAGAAGAAGTTGAGGATGCCCGAGGAATACTTATTGCAATATCTCTGTAACGTAATGGGGATACGGATTCGAAATAAAGTCGATTTAATGTAGTTTTTTAATTGTTATTTTATGGTACATAGTAGTGAATGGTGGAAGAAGTCAGAGGCGCTGGAGAAATTCTTTACCAAAAGCGAAGCATTGCAGGGGATGCACTAGTGCAATATATTTAAAAAAAAACATTTTTTAGAAAAAAATAATATCATATTTTCGTACTTTAAATTTAAATTTGTTTCTGTTTTCTTATATTTTTATTTCTTCTGGTGATTAACCAAATATCTTCAAGGCTCCATGTATCAATGATTTTAGACTCGGTATTTTTTTGTCTGAAGAGAAGTTTTATTTCATTTCTTTTCCTCGTCTTATGTGTGGTTGTACTGTGGGTATTCAATTTTTCTTAGAAATGCAATTGATGTGTGGTCATTGATTTTTTTTAGATAAAAAATTAAGTACTGATATGATGGATAAGATATTTAACTTCTTCGACATTTTCTTGGTACATCTATTTTTCTTCAATACAATTCTTATGGCTATCGTTGGCTAAGAATAGGATGCTGCTGCAGTAATCAACGTGTGATACAATAATTGTGTTGCATACATTTTTTTTCTGGAGGCTGTGTTTGGTAATCTCCCCTTTTTCCCAATAATTAAAATTCTTTTGGCATTTTTTTTAATGCTAAAAAACTTATTTGCTGTACGCAATCTACAATGGATTCAATTTTACTACTTAAATTTTGCGAAGATAACTGACCAAGGTTATATGCAATACATTCCCATTATATATTTTTTGCAAGTATATTGTAAGGGAATAATAAATACAAGCTAAGGCTTTTATTGGAAGACCAGTAAAATTATAAATAACTAACTAGTATTGTTGGGGACGGAAACGCACCGTCGCAACGCGGAATGATAGGAAATGGAAAGGTTCGGAATGCCGACTTACCCTTTTCTATTCTTCCACGGTTTTCAATCCTTCTTTGCGCTGGTTCACAACAATTCACAAATTTCACCACGCGCGAGCTCACGGTGGCTTTGAATTTTCGACACGGTCGATAAAGGGGGCTCCGTAATCAAACGATGTTGACAGGACGAATATTTTAACTCAACTGAACGTCGGCATAGGAGAGGAGAGAGGTTGGGTAGATAGGCCACAATAATTTTAGAAAGGATATAAAGGTAGGTAGCACGATGCTAGGTGCTAACATTTCCGCCCACCTAATTTGAACGAATTAACAATTATGATACAAAATTTAATAAAAGGTAAATTTAAATATATACATAGGTAAATTGTTCATTCAAGTTGTATCCGTAATGCCTCGCAGAAAACAATAAAAAAAATAACTTTTACTAAATTAAGTATAACTTGGAAGAATGGTTCCTGGACCACAACAAAAATTTTGGTTTTGAAAAATATTTAAAATTGCTAATAACTCCTTTGGTCTAGAATCTGAGTAAGAAACAAAACGAGAATTAGAGTATAGACATCTAAACAACAACAAAAAAAATATAGATCCCAATGGTAAATAAAAAAAAAATAAAACACAACAAAAATATGGAAAATGAAAACGTATTTTTATTTTAGATGTATATCTTAAGATTTATCACTAATAATAATTTTATTCTTCCGGTAACGGGCAAAGCTTTATCACTGGTCGAACCAACGAACCAGATTGAGTTTTAACAGTAGCTACCCTAATTATTCCATCCTTACCGGGATGAACGTGGATAATTCGTCCTAATACCCACTTCATCGGTGGAAGACGATCGTCCTTTATTAACACTAATTGACCTAATTTAATGTTTGGATTGATTTTGCACCACTTTGATCGTTGTTGAAGCGTATTTAAATATTCTAAATGCCAACGTTTCCAGAAATGTTGCGACATCTTTTGGAGATGTTGCCACCTACTTAAACGATTAGACATGGTGTCAAGAAAGTCATATTCAGGCAAACCTAGTAGGAATCCACCGATTAAAAAGTGGCCCGGGGTGAGTCCATTCACATCCTCGGGGTCTGAGCTCATTGAACACAAAGGGCGGGAGTTGAGGATGGCCTCAATTCTAGTGAGAACTGTCGCAAATTCTTCATAAGTTAGAACGGTCTCACCTATCACCCGTTTTAAATGGTATTTTACAGATTTTATCCCTGCCTCAAATAAGCCTCCGAAATGAGGACTCGCTGGAGGGTTAAAAGACCAAATAATGCCGCTCTGAATTAGATGATTAGATATAACATCACGCTGTGATGCCAAGAATTTATTTATACCAAGTAGGTACCGATTTGCACCGACGAAATTGGTTGTGTTATCGCTTATGATTTCAGAACATAACCCTCGACGATCTGTAAGCCGGCTAAGGGCTGCAATAAATGCTTCAGAAGATAAATCAGACACGATCTCTAAATGAACTGCTTTCGTCGCCATACATACAAATAGACATAAATAACCCTTTGACGTTTTTGCTCCCCTACGTTTGTGATCTTTCAAAGTGAAAGGTCCTCCGAAATCTACACCAACTCGAGAAAAAGCACGGCTTTGTTGCACTCGAGAGGGAGGTAAATCACCCATTAGGGGAGGTAGCACCGAAGATTTCATTTTATAGCAGACAATGCATTTCGACAGTTGTGAGCGAATTTTATTCCGTGCAGCCACTATCCAAAATTTACGCTGAATAGTGAATTGAAGGCTTCGTGGCCCAACATGAAGATATAGTTTATGATAATAATCTATAATTAAATAAGCTAAATGACAGATTTTCGGAAGTAAGATCGGAAATTTACTTTCATATGACAAATTTGAATACTTGAGTCGACCGCCCACCCTGATAATACCGTGGCTATCAAGAAACGGTTTCAAGTTTTGAATTTGCGTTGAACATGGACTGCCATTTCGCATATTACGTATATCAACAGAAAAATACGTTTCCTGTTCAATGCGTACGATTTTCATAAGCGAATCATTTAATTCGCGAGAACTTAGATAATTCGAGTTTGAATTTCCACTACCAGGACGTTTCTGACAATTATTTACGAAACGCATTATCCAAGCGACGACGCGTTGCAATTTATAAAATGAAGAATATTTACTAATAATCGAATTAGGTACTATTTGAGATGATACAAACGTTTTAAGGTTGCATGTTTTGAGTTCTGGTATTTCTCCGTCAGATTGATTGTACACAGCTGAACAAGGCCAGAGTGCTATTGGTTGGTGAAGCCATGTTGGCCCCGTAAACCACAAAGGGTGTGATATAATGTCTGCTGGGAAAAGCCCTCTTGAACCAGAATCGGCGCAATTTTCCTCCGAGACAACATGCTTCCAAACAGCATTTGGTGTATTTTCCAGTATTTGTACAACCCTATTAGCGACAAATGTTTTCAATAAATATGGCGGCGTTTTTAGCCACGCTAGTACAATAGTCGAATCTGTAAATAGAAAAACGTTTTCTATTTGTTCGGCAAACTTTACAGATGACATAATATACTTTACAAGTTTCGTGAGAAGAACGGCCCCACATAATTCTAGTCGTGGAATTGACAGGGTTTTCAAAGAAGCGACCTTCGATTTTCCCATTAAGATGTGAGTGGTATTGCTACTCCTCTCTAATAAATATACTACTGCTGAATAACCCAATTGTGAAGCGTCACAGAACCCTACGAGGAAAAGACGACTTGTCATCACCGTGTTGTAATATCTAGGAATATTCAATGTTCGAAGTAATGAAAGTTGACTTACAAATTTACTCCACGTATTATGAATATGTGGTGGAACATCACGATCGTCCCAATCGACACCTAACTTCCATAGTTCCTGTAATAGACATTTTGCGAAAAATGTCACTGGGGTGATGATCCCAAGTGGGTCGAATAAACGAGCTACCGTTGATAAAATTGTTCTTTTCGTGCATATCTTATTTGAAGGTAGATCGACCTTGTAGGTAAAATTATCAGTCGTTGGACTCCACTGAATGCCTAATATTTTAACAATGTGATCAGTTCCGGCGTTATCAAAAGAATGACCATCTTGCTGGTGCTCTTGCGAAACGTGATCCAAAAGTGACGGTGTATTAGATTGCCATTTACTGAGTTCTAATTTCCCAAGATTTAACAATCCAATGATATCTTGTTTTAGTCTGAGGGCTGTGCTAATCGTTTCTGTCCCTGTTACCAAATCATCTACATAAAAATCATCGCATAGAACCTTGGCAGCGTCAGGATACTTTGATCCTTCATCTTGTGCTAGCTGGCGAAGGGTACGAATGGCCAAGAATGGTGAACTAGACAACCCGTACGTTACAGTTTGTAACTCGAAATCAATAACCGGTTCATTCTGAGATTCTCTCCACAAAATATTTTGGAATTTACGCTTAGATGGAATAATTAATATTTGCCTATACATCTTACAAATATCAGCTGTAAATACATACTTATGAAAACGAAAATTTAAAATCATACGTGGAATTTCAGTTTGCAATTTTGGACCGTTCAATAATAAGTCATTTAGAGATAAGTTATTTGGTTGGGTTTTTGCCGACCCATCAAAAACCACACGTAGTTTTGTAGTTTTACTGTCAGGATTCAAAACACAATGATGAGGTAAATAGAATGCATCTAAATTCCGAGGTACCCGTGTCATGTGTCCCAGACCCTCATATTCTTGTATAAAATTTCCATAATTAATTGCTAACATGGGATCCATTTTAAAACGAATTTCTAGTTTGTTCAATCGCGACTCCGCAAGTTTTAAGGAATTTTGAGAAGGCATAATTTCAGATTTTGTTAATAATGGTACAACATATCTACCATCACATTCTCGATAGTGATTCGAAGCGTACATTGTTTCGGCTAATTCGTCGTCCGGATTACTCGTCACAATTGAAGGTGTTTCTTCAATTTCCCAAAATTTTCTAAGAGTATTGCTTAACGACTTAATTAGAAGACCTTAATCTCAAATTACATTCATGTCAAGGAATTTATCAAAAAAATCAAGGCTTATCATGCCTCTGTCCCACTATAGCACACTCCAAAAGCATCAAATATCTTGGAATTGAAATTGATGATAATCTCCGTTGGAACTCACATATAGATGTAATTACAAAAAAACTAACCAGGTACATATACTTCTTTAGAAACATTCGCAATATCCTCAATATAAACGATATTAAAAAAGTATACTATGCTTTGTGTCAATCACAAATAGAGTACGGAATAACTGGATGGGGGTCTGCCTTTAGCACTCACACAGAGCGGCTCAATATAGCACAAAAAGGAGTATTAAAGACTATACTGAAAGTTCCGCTTAGAACTCCGACAGAAGAAATATTCAAAAACTTCAATGTTTACAATGTACAGAAACTATATTCAAAAAATATTTTATTTAAACTGAAAAAAAACATATCCGAATACTCCACTGCCCGACATAAATACACAACCAGGGCAAAAAGCGAAAATATCCTGATTACTCCCAGTTTGAACACATCCTTTGGACAGAGAAATAATAAATTCCATGCTATAAAATTGTTCAATGCTCTACCAAATGAAACCAAAAAAATAAACGAAATGAATATATTTAAAACAAAAGTCAAAACATGGCTTAGAGATCAAAGTAATAATCAACTTACAAACATTATGAAGACAATGTAAAGACAATTCAAAACTAAATACAAAAATTTAAGAAAAACTACAGGCCGCCTCAGAACAGGAAACCCTAGTGAGGAGGACTGTGAAAAAAATACAAAAAATATACTTATATTATACTTTAAACCTACATAATGTACAAATTTTGCTATTGATATTAATAAAAAAAAAATAAAAAAAAAAAAACGAATTTGTTTCAACAAATAAAGACGAAGGCGTTTGAAATGACGAATTTTCCATCTTCCCCATTATAATGTAAACGAATACACTGTTTACAGCACATGGAGAGCATTGAATTATTTCATGGCCACTATTAAATATATCCAAGTATACGTCAGCTCCTAACAAAAGGTCTATTTTGCCCGACTTGTAATATGATTCATCAGCTAATTTTAAATTTTTAAATTGTGACGTTCCACTCGATGGTAAATCATATGACGGATGATTAGAAGTGATTTCTGTAATCACGACAGTTTGACATTGAAGAATAGGCCCTTTTTTATTTCGAGGTTTTATAAAACATTTTGTTTTTCCATGACAAGAATTTATACTAGAATTTCCTAAACCGTTCAGTGAAATACGATGTTTTTTAATTGACAAACCCAAAAGCTGAGCACATCTTTCCGTAATCAGAGAGACTTGACTCCCACAATCTACGACGGCGCGGATAGGTATATAATCATTATATTGATTTCGGACCTCAAGTTGTACAGTTCCTAACAAAACGGTAGAAACGCTCGGAATCGTTGTTGCGGCCAGGGTTGCACTTGAATTATTAAGTTCATTTTCGCCCGATGGTTCGGCGGCAATGTGCAACATTGAATGGTGTTTTTTATTACAAACCTGGCATGTAAATTTTGATACACAATCTTTTACATGGTGTTGTTTCAAACAATTGAAACAACGGTTTAAAGTTTTAATTTTGTCCCTCCTTTGATGGGGACTTAAAGATATAAAAGATGCACATTTGTAAAGAAAATGTGCACCTTTACATAATGGACAATGAAGGTTATTATCATTCTTATTGGCAGATAACAACGTTTTAAACGAACCCTTTTTCTCTTTTGTAGTATGTGGAGATAACATTTCTAAAATACGCGTTTGATTTCTCAGAAACTCGAAAATTGAATCCAATTCTGGAATCTCTTCACCGGGCAATTTGGATTCAAATTGACGTTTAGTTGTCAGATCCATCGATCGTATCATAATATGACCAACAAATTTATCAAAGATATTTTCTATCTTCATCGCCTTTATAGCGGCGCAATTCTCTTGAAACGTACTGAGTAACCGCGCTATACCTGACGCAGACTCGTTTTGTAATATTTTGAAATTAAGAATTTCATCAACATAATGCGTGAAAAGAATTCTAGAATTTTGGTATTGATTTACCAGAATATTCCAGGCAATGTCATAATTCTCTTCGATAAGAGGCAATGATTGTATAAGTGCCAGTGCCGGCCCTGTAATAACTGATAGAAGATAATGGTATTTTTCTACATTAGTATATGCATTGCTGTCATGTATAAGACTTTTAAATAATGAATGAAATGAGCACCAACTTTTAATTTTACTATCAAAAGTGGGCAGCTTTATCACTGGTGCACGAATCACCGAATTACTTGCCGTTTTTGGAATTGAATTTTCATTATTACTAGTGATAACGCTTTTCATTTGCATGATCTCGAAATACATTGAATCAACATTATTCGCAATGTTTCCTAGTTCTGACATTTCTGTAATCTTGTCTAATGACAGTAATTGTTCCTCAATCTCGTTTTGAACTGATTCAAATTCTTGTAACCAATCTTTTAACTTTTCACATCTAGCAAGAAACGTATCTTTTTTCTTACTATCATCATAAGTGCTCGCTATGAGCTCTTGCGTAATACGAATACGAGATACTATTCGCTCACGTCGGGATTGCAACAAAAGTACTTTTTTCTCAGCCATTGTATTGAGAAATTAATCTGCACAAAAATGCCGAGTACAACAATTTATTTTAAATGTTAACAAATTTGTCACCAGTTAAGTATTTTTTTTACTACCTACAGGCAATTTTCGCTAACAGCACGGCTGACGCGAATTTTACACATAGATCAACTTTTATGAACAATTTAACCTTGAAATAATTAAATTAACCACAATTTTTTCAATTAATATAAATTATCAGGCTCGAATGACCAATGTTGGGGACGGAAACGCACCGTCGCAACGCGGAATGATAGGAAATGGAAAGGTTCGGAATGCCGACTTACCCTTTTCTATTCTTCCACGGTTTTCAATCCTTCTTTGCGCTGGTTCACAACAATTCACAAATTTGACCACGCGCGAGCTCACGGTGGCTTTGAATTTTCGACACGGTCGATAAAGGGGGCTCCGTAATCAAACGATGTTGACAGGACGAATATTTTAACTCAACTGAACGTCGGCATAGGAGAGGAGAGAGGTTGGGTAGATAGGCCACAATAATTTTAGAAAGGATATAAAGGTAGGTAGCACGATGCTAGGTGCCAACAAGTATTCTGTCAAAACAAAAAAAAAAAAAAAAAAAAAAAACAAAAAAAAAAAAAAAACAAAACAAAAATAATTAATTTATTATTTAAAAAATTCAAATAAACCTTTTTATATAACGAAAATTAGATAAATTTTAATTTAGCATCATAATGTAGCGTATCCTATTATTATGAATTAATATCACAAATTTAAAAATTCCTGATCAATAAAAAATAGATGATTACTGTATAATTACTTGGTAATGTTCTTAAATACTTATCACCAATAATTATCACCCACTTTTTAGTTTTGTTTCATTCTATTTCGTCTTAATATCTTCATTAACTTCATTGCATGAAATATCCTTTTCTTTTATTTTTACGTTATTGTTGCTATGTTATAATGTTGTGGTGTACCATATTTGCTACTAACCTAATATACTAGCATAGCGCCATAATATCCTCTTTCGGGGTCTCATGGACGATACTGTGCTTTACTTATGTCGGCAGAATAATACTTAAGACCGTGTTGTTTCACAGAATTTGAACAATTCATTAAAATTTAAAGTTGATTTTTAAGATCTGTGAAGGTTTTTTTCAAAATCTGTTAAAGTTTTCAAGTTCTGTTATTATATCATTACTGTTCGGTTCTTTTTCAAAAGTGAATTAATAAAAGGACTTAGATAGATCCTTCTTAGAACGTGAAAAACTACTTTAAATATTGATGAAATTCTGTGAAAGTTTAAAATTCTGTGAAACAACCCCCCGTACACAAAAGCCCTGCTTGTTTATGGGGGTACATCAAATACATAAATTATGTAATTAATAACTGTTTTATATTTATTTTTAATTCGTGTACCTTTTTGGTATTGATAAATAATTATAAACAGTAACAGATAATTATTTATTGTATTACTGGTAGTTATTATTTGTTTAAGCTGTATTTAGGAAAATAGAAGTAAAAATAATAATAATTAATAAAAAAATCAAGATTGAATAGACTAAGGACTAGTTGTTCCACAGAATTTGAACAATTCATCAAATTACAAAGTTGATTTTCATGATCTGTGAAAGTTCTATTCAAGTTCTGTTCTTACATCATTATTGGCCAGTTGTTTCAAAAAATTAAAATAATAACAGAACTTGAAAGTCAACTTTGAAATTTTATGAATTGTTCAAATTCTGTGAAACAGACCGTCCTGAGCTTACTTACATTAGCATATCTTACCATTAGCGAGTTTTTGTTACTTCAGAAAACATATTTACAGTTATGCTTTTTTACTGTTCGTATTTTTTCATGAAATCATAAAATAATTGTTATTTTTAACATTACAAACTTAGCATCTCACATGGGTCATTTTGGTATGGTTTTCATCAATTTAATTTAAGTTGGGGGAGCATCTAGTGTATCCCAAACTAATGGAGAAGATCGAGATGATTAATCCCAGAAAGCATCTGAAGAAGCGATACATGGGGAAGTTCTGTGATGTGGGTCACTCTATCACGTTAGTCGAGTTTATCCGCCTGAGAAGGACACTGAATACTGGACACCCAGACGCCCGAAACTATAAGTAAATGCTTGAAAATAATAATAAGTTTCAATAAAATTCTGTCATTAATATGATATCACCTTAAAATTAAATTATCGAAGACAATATTAGACAATAATGAAAATCGTATCAGAAAAAGATACGGTCACATCTAGGACTCGAACCCGGGAACCTTGCCTTCCGGGGCACTGCTCTATCAACCGAGCTAACAGGACCCTATCTCTTTCGGTCACATTTAACTGTATCATCCTTCGAATAAGAACTACCAACATCGTATTAATTTTCTCACCTCACATTGTTACTGGCTCCTATCTTTCTTTCAACTCGAACTAAATGCAATCTAGACAGTGTCTTAGATAGATATACATTATTTTTATTTTTATTTGAGACATCTTTTGACTTTTTCTGCAAGTCTGGAATAAATATTTTATTTTTGGAATTACTTATTGAGTAAAACCTCACATTGTAATATTTGATTATGGAAGACAATATTAGCGATTAATAAACGTAAATTTGAAACAGAAAAATTATAAAAAACTTACAGTCACATCTAAGAAATGAACCCAGGACCTTTGCTTTACCGGGGCACCGCTCTACCAACTGAGCTAATGGGACTCTATCTCCTTCGGTCATATTTTTCTGTATCATACGTCTTTTTTTTAATTATTCTATCGACCTTAAGGAAATGATTCAAAAATGTGTTTTACCTAGTATTTATATATTATTTATGAATATTTGTATTTATTTACCCTTTTTGTGTGAAAACGCGCAACATTTTCAACTGTTTCCAACCATCTGAAACAAGAGAGACTATGGCATCCCCAATTGGGGAATGTTGTAAAGCTGAAGGCGAGGAATTGCTTGGCTATTCAGATCTGGTCACCAAGCACAGCCAAAGCACGATCATACAACGATATTGCTAAAACACATGCTTGCATAACTTGTTTCATTAGATATCTCCACGATTGCTGTACCTAAAAACAAATAATAAAAAACAAATATGGTTTGATATTTTCTATTATATACTTAATTTTAACATATTTTTAAAATTATTATGTCTTGTAATTTCTATATTTTAAGCTTTGTATAACAAAATAATGATATTGTTTTGATGGTGAATGGGCAAATGTGATTGCTGCAGACACTTTATTCTAGGGATATTTAAATTTGTATGAAAATTTATTATATACTATACAAGAATGTACTTTAAATGTCCTGTTTGTCTCTCAAATAAAAAAAAATAAAACCATTTTAAGCAACATTTCAATTCTCTTTTTAATGAATAAATTGTGAAATAACACAAATTAATCTAGATCCTTAACAAATAAAACACTAAACATACCGATAACACACACCACACACGGACAAAGACACTTTCAATACTACGCTACTAAACTGTTTAATTGTATGCCCATTACTCTGAAGCAACTACTAACTGCAAATACATCCGCAAACATTCACAAAAAACATATCACAGCCTGGATCAAAAACCAAGATATTTTATTTTTTCAAAACATAATAACTCCAAACCAAACATAAGTAAACCATAAAAAGTGTATAATAAATAAACATGTTTTTCGAGATTTTACCAACTATACTCACACTTACAATACAAATATATGCACTTACATATATGTTAATATATAGTAATATATTTTTTTACATATCTATTATGAATATTCAATTTACAGAAACCATTAAAATTTTATGAAAATTCAATTTACATAAAACCAAAAAATTAAAAAATTAAAATTAAAACTTATAAAAAATAAAAACTTCTACAATACATAAATACTTGCCACACCTATACATAACCACGTAAACACCTCAGCACAGGTTCTCCTAGTGAGGTGTTCACGAAACATACAATATTACTCACATACAGTATCACCTTCTCAAACCTACCTTACACACAACATATTATAGTTATAAGTTTGAAATGTATCATATACAGATATAAATAATTATGTGAAACTGTAAATTATATATAGAAATAAATTTAAAAAAAAAAAATCAAATAAATTTTACTTCCGAGCCCCCGGATTTAAGCCCATGATCTCCGGCTTGCTAGTCGAGAGCCTTACCCCTCGACCACGATGGCCGTTCATACTCTATAGAGATAAATCAATAATAAAATAATTTATTTTTTCCTTTTCATACTATACTCCCGATGCTACACACTTCATGTAATCTTCGTCAAATAATGTTAGTTTTACCCTAGTCCCAATGGTTTTAATCTTGCGGGAAGAGAGTGGGAAGCTTACACAAACTGTTTCCTGACTTTTAAGGACCACATAAATGATACAGCACCATTATCGTATGTGATATTAATTCCAGTAGGCTATTAACCTTTGACCTTCCCTAGTTGGTTTCTAATAAAAACAGATGGAGGGTTGTACCGTTCGGTTCATGATATGCAAATAAATCAATTCATTACCGGTTCAGAACTTGGCTAAAAACGTTATCAAAGTTGGATGGTAAATTTTACAGTTTAAGGGTAGCTTTCCATTGTAAACTCTCCGTCTCTCTCATAAACGATGTATGTAAAAAGAAAGAGAGGTAACAATGGAAATCTCAGTAGCAGTACCACGATGAATGAATAATGTATAGATTCAACTTTCCCGTACCGAAAATGGCTTCAATACTAAATTCATGACGTCATTCTACATACGGGTCTCTTACAACGCGATATGTGGAGTGGGTAAGGTCCTGCTTATGAGGTCTTTACTTACATTTTAACAAGGCACTGTAAACCTATACTTTAGTATTGTGTTAAGTTAGGTTGTATCAAACTCAATCACAATTGATGACTGTCGAATCGACGACCTGCATCATTTTGTTTTTTGATATTTTAACGGGGTTCCTTAGACACCGTGCCTATATTATGGCCTGTTCCTGTTTTGAACAAATTATGATAGGCAAGCATAAGAAGACAGCAAGTTATGCTAGGCAGCTGATCACACTTTGGTCAAAAGTTCTGAAACCAAAATAGATTTTCGTTTTTTTTCAACACTTGTTTAATTTTTTTACACATAAAATGTGGGCAGGAAATCATTAGAATACCCTCACAGAGGCTACGTTCATGCATGAAAAAAAAATGAGTATTGCTAATTTTTTAAGAAACTCTTCAAATTATTGGTAATCTAGTAAAATAAAGGGATTGCAGGCCCTTAAAAATGAGTGAATAGGTTTCCTGTTAAATGTTTAGTGAAATATTAACAAATAACTATAAGCAATAATTAGTCGCTTGAAATATCAATACGAATTGAAAATATGTATCTCCCGAGTACAAATAAATGCCGTCAATGGGAATTGAACCCATACCTTCTGATATCAGAAGGTACTACCCATTTCCTTTAATATTTTGTCTCCCTCTATTCAATCCTCTCTATTCTATTTCTATCTATTTCTGTCACCAATAAGGTGCTATCTTTTCTATTTGTATCTCTTTCACTCATTGTTTTATTTTCTTATTTAGTTAATATAAAAAGCCCTGACGATGCCGCCAACGGGAATTGAACCCATACCTTCTGATATCAGAAGGTAGTAACCATCTCCTTTAATATTTTGTCTCCCTCTATTCAATCCTCTCTATTCTATTTATATCTATTTCTGTCACCAATAAAGTGCTATCTTTTCTATTTGTATCTCTTTCACTCATTGTTTTATTTTCTTATTTAGTTAATATAAAAAGCCCTGACGATGCCGCCAACGGGAATTGAACCCATACCTTCTGATATCAGATATCAGAAGGTACTACCCATCTTCTTTAATATTTTGTCTCCCTCTATTCAATCCTCTCTATTCTATTTATATCTATTTCTGTCACCAATAAAGTGCTATCTTTTCTATTTGTATCTCTTTCACTCATTGTTTTATTTTCTTATTTAGTTAATATAAAAAGCCCTGACGATGCCGCCAACGGGAATTGAACCCATACCTTCTGATATCAGAAGGTAGTAACCATCTCCTTTAATATTTTGTCTCCCTCTATTCAATCCTCTCTATTCTATTTATATCTATTTCTGTCACCAATAAAGTGCTATCTTTTCTATTTGAATCTCTTTCACTCATTGTTTTATTTTCTTATTTAGTTAATATAAAAAGCCCTGACGATGCCGCCAACGGGAATTGAACCCATACCTTCTGATATCAGATATCAGAAGGTACTACCCATCTTCTTTAATATTTTGTCTCCCTCTATTCAATCCTCTCTATTCTATTTATATCTATTTCTGTCACCAATAAAGTGCTATCTTTTCTATTTGTATCTCTTTCACTCATTGTTTTATTTTCTTATTTAGTTAATATAAAAAGCCCTGACGATGCCGCCAACGGGAATTGAACCCATACCTTCTGATATCAGAAGGTAGTAACCATCTCCTTTAATATTTTGTCTCCCTCTATTCAATCCTCTCTATTCTATTTATATCTATTTCTGTCACCAATAAAGTGCTATCTTTTCTATTTGAATCTCTTTCACTCATTGTTTTATTTTCTTATTTAGTTAATATAAAAAGCCCTGACGATGCCGCCAACGGGAATTGAACCCATACCTTCTGATATCAGATATCAGAAGGTACTACCCATCTTCTTTAATATTTTGTCTCCCTCTATTCAATCCTCTCTATTCTATTTCTATCTATTTCTGTCACCAATAAGGTGCGATCTTTTCTATTTGTATCTCTTTCACTAATTGTTTTATTTTCTTATTTAGTTAATATAATAAGCCCTGACGAAGCTTGAGACAAGCGAAACCCGGTTGGCTGTCATTATTAATTCAAATAAAAAGTGGTGCATTACAAAGTGTTTTTTTTCATTTGATAAATATAAAATTATACAGTTTTCTAAGCATTCAGTTTTAGCAAATTTATGTCGTAATAAAAAAATGTTCACATATGAACGATCTATACATGACAGGACTTACATGATCCGTCATATCCACCGGTGACTCGTAAAAGGAAATTCCCAGTTTACGTTAATATTCACAATTCCAATGGCTTAAGGAATAGATATTTCGCCTTGCCGTGAGTTGCACCTAAAAAATGGCTTCTTGCAGCTTAAGGCAATGCCATACGTAGTAATGCAAAATCATGTGTTTTTGGTTTGAAAATTTGGTCGCCTAGAAATTTTTCAGATGCTTTAATTAAATACTGCGAGTACAATACATCTTGGCCTTTGAAATAATTGAGTATTTTTTAGATAAGTCTTTTTATAAGCCCAGAAAAAAATAATGTTTAAGGCCTATGAAAACTGCTTTAAAGATCAAAATCTCCTACTTACGAACCCATTTTCGGTTATGATTTTATTGTATAATGTGGCAAATTAAGTTATTTATAAAATGATCGAAAAAAAATTAAATATTTATGCCTGAACATCCACAAAATAAAATAAAAGGCACTTTTTGGCCATGTTTTTTTCTTGCATAAATCAAAACAGGCGGATGGTGTTAAGCGGGAATTTACACCTTATCGCCATCTACGTAAGGGTTGTTATTGATAGCGGCTCAATTAAAAATATTACACGACGTAGTGCATCGCCTTAACTCCTTCTGCCTTGACGTGGCAAAAGGCTTATCTTTATTTCTGTAAAGAGAAAAATGTGTTTGTACTTAATGGACCTCGAGGTGAAGGTACATAATTTACTTCTAATGTGCATTTTGATAAACACAATCAAGAATGCTTATTTCGGAAGGGTCTGTCAGTTATTGTAACTTTGAACAATGAACTCGATTTTACATTAGCGCTATTTTCAATGTTGGAAATAATTTCATATCTCAAGAATTCAGAGTTATAGCGATAAAGTACCTACCAACCTACAATATAGGTTGGTAGGTACTTTATCGCTATTACTCTGAATACAGAACCTACCAACCTACAACATATATATTTTCTATTGATATTTAATATAATTGTCCTTTTCATGTATCAAGAATTCAATAACTTATATACTTACTAATATACTTACATACTTACTTAATACTTATACTTATATACTTACTTAACTTTATACTTACCAACCAAGAAACAATATTGATAAAAAACAGATTTTCCGTGAATATTTATTTTGATCATGATCAATTCAATTTGAATTTGATTTTGATTATGATGAATTCAACTTGATTTTGATTTAGATTATGATCAATTCAACTTGATTTTGATTTTGATTATGATCAATTCAATTTTGATTATGATCAATGCAACTGTCCGTATTCCGATGTTTTTTTTAAACATGACTTTATGCTTTCCAAATCCTTTAATTATAATATTCCGTGATTTCTACGGCTAGTATTTTAATAAAACTCAAATCACCTTCTAAACAAAATATTTAACTGTATACATGTCCGTTTACTGAGTGTAAAGCGTTTGATAGTTATTTATGAATTTTTAGGATTTTTTTTGTCTGTGATGTGCATTTTCCACTGCAAGAATATGTTTATTTTGCCTTTCACGGGTTCAAACTGCTGAGTAAAAATCGCACAAAAAAGTACACGCTATGTCCCTTGCGATGATAAAGGAATATATGACTTATGCATTCGTACAGCGACTTAAATAATTCTGTATTAGTCTGTATTCATGATGGTCTCTTCCATCCCAGCGGAGTTAAACATACTTTTTTACGAGAATTTTTTATTTTACTGACATCGATGTGAACACGAAATAGACACGTATAAACCTTTATTCCCTTTAGGTAAAAACTGTTTCATTAGTTGCAATATCTTAAACTCACACATTGGATTCACAATTGGATCATTATGAATTTTGATCTTAAAAAACTCGGTTAGTTACAGCCTTATCTTAACTTTTCACCTTTTTTTTATTTTAGTTCCCTTCACAAAATTGGTTCGTTGGTTTTATTAACAGTTCTTTTTCAGTAGTTTTATTTTTTAATGTAATTTCAAAGTCAAGAAAAAAAATAATAAGACAATTATTCAACCCCAAATTCCTTTACTTCGTCAATAAATGCCCATAAATCAGGAAAATGTGGTCAAACCCATTGTAATGTTGTCGGGCATGTATTGCAAGCGTTCTATATTCAAATGGACAGGAATTCATTATTCTTTGGTTTGCCGCGCTGTTCAAGAAACATCCGGCCAATTTTACCGAGCTCACAAACTCTGGGGGGTGGGGAGGATTTGATAAATTTGCGAATGCCCTACATAAGGTCTTGAATTGCACCCTAGGAAATACAACAATTAATGGGTGAACTTCATATCACTTCCCGTGCATAATTAAAAATATTTAAACATAACCAACAAAACCAAACTACATAAAATGTAATCATATATTATTTAATGACATATATTATGTAGTATCTCTTGGTATAATAATATGTTGTATTTCAAATATTTGTTGATAATATAAATATACTATTTCACTTTTTAATACAAAATGTAAAAGTATAATGAGGAAATCTGGCATTGATGTGTCATGTAAATAAATTTCACCCGTATTAACCAACAATATTGTAACTGATGATTTAAAAAAAATATAATAATTTCAATTTTGGAGGTGGGTTTGAGTACCGCCTATTTATTGGATAACCAAAACCTCAATTTGTTCGGTACATTTGGTGTTTGAAGAAACGTTAAAATCACATATTACGACAACAAAAAGTAGTAATTTAAAAAAAAAAAGGAAAAACGTCTTCATAACATCTTTTGGTATTTGGTTTAATTAAACCCGGCTCAAAGTCAATTTAACTATACCGACGCTGAACGGCTCATAAGAATAAAATTATTATTACAGGGATAGTAGTAAACATATTAAGCCTCCGCATTCCGAATTCCTAACGATTTATAAGATTTTTCTCTTAAACATTTAAAGTTTTAAGTTTCTTTAAAAAATATATGTTGTTTTTGAAAATAATGTGTTTACATTTGTAAAGTCGAAACGAAACGTATATGAAATTCTCTCAATCGAAACAATTGATGTGTGCTCCAAAAATTATTAAAAACATATGTTCTTTTATTTATTAAGAATTTAGTGCCATTTACATTCTTAAGTTGTTTTTTTTTTTACTCATCGATAGTTCAGTATTAAATTTTGATGAGTGAAACATTAAATCATTTAATAACAGCAAAGAAAGAACCAATAACATAAACCTGTTATGTGGTGACCTCATTAAAATAAGTGGCCTTAAAATGTGTTATTAGTGCAGCTTTATACTTCGCAAGGGGCACATTAAAAGTATCTGCGATTTTAGTATAAAAGTTTCCAAGTTTGTGCAATCTATTTATAACTGAGTTATATCCTGACACTGTGGTATAATTGTCACAATAATATATACTAGAATACCTTGATCTAATGGTAGGTACATAAAATTGAATCAACATTAATATATACCTAGGCGTAATATTTGATAAAAAGCTAACTTTCACACCTCATATCGACAACATTATTTTTAGATTCCTGAAATTGCTAGGATTTATCAAACGAAATAGTAAACATTTTCAGAATCCCAAATCAAAAATAACGTTGTACAATTCCTTCACCCGCAACGTGTTGGAGTACGCAAGTTCTATATGGAGTCCAACCTACAATGATTATATTCAGCGAATAGAGCGGGTTCAAAAACATTTTATGTACCACCTAGCGTATTGTGATAAGCGAGCTCGATCACTTGCTCATATACACCGATAGACTAAATTTCTACAATGTACGCACCCTTGAACAGAGACTAAATATTGATTTAAATTTTCTTTTCAAAATTGTTAATGCTTAAATAAACTGCCATTTTCTACTCCATCAAATAATGTTCAACGTTCCTAGAATTGGTTCTCGTCTTATACATTATATTCCATTACATATTAAAAAATATCAAACTAAGCTGGGGTATGACTCACCTTTACCGAGAATGTGCCGTAATTTTAACGAGACATATAAAAGTCATTCCATTGATTTGTCAATGTCATCATTGGCCACCTTTAATCAAACGTTAAAAGACTTAAAGCTCTTTATCGTGTTGTTCTAAATAGTCTGTGATAATATGTGATAGAAGTTATGTGAGATACAAAACAGAGTTTCTGATCAAACATTATGCCTAGGTATTTTGATTACAGAGATGAAATCAACATTATACAATGAATAAATATATATTTAACATGTTAGAGGTATGAAACAATTCACAGTGTATCTTTTTTTAGATTTTTGCTCTATTTTAAACGAGTCGTGCTTTATTAAATATTTTAACTATTTTCGCTCAATCATTATCGGTTTTTTTTATATCAGCGCACTCTCTCTAACATTTGTATTTACATATCTCCTTTTCAAACTATCTTCTTCTTCTTTTAAACGCTTACTACGGAGCCTTAAACGTAGAATTTACAAATCTTGCGAATAACGTAAAACCGTCTTCAAATATAAAAAAAAACAATTAAAAAGACCATAACTCACATATTTTCATCACAACGAAAAGCCAGCCAGATTCAGAAAGCTCTCAGATGAGTTGGGAAATTTCATTAATCATTCTGTGTCTCTTGGCCAGGAAAAATGCCGTAAGTAAATCCTCGGTCAACTGAAATGACATGAACAATATTTCTGAAATGGCCATCCAATTTATTTGAGCGTAAAAGGGTTGACAGTTATTTCGACTGAAATTTAATTTCCATAAATTTCGAAAGGCCTTAACCCCTGCAGCCCGCTAGTTTGATTTAGAATTTACGACGAAAATATTTTCAGATTCATTTTATTTAAATAAATTCAAACCTTTTAAAAAAAAAAATTAAGATTCATTCATTGAATTTTGTACAAATAATGTTCGGAATTTTATCACAGCATTTATCGTTTTTTTTCGTAATAATTTAAAGTAAATGTTTTCTTTATTAATTTTGTAGATTTTTTGTAAACGAGATGTATCGATTGTTAGGTTAGCTATTTTGGTGGAAATGGCTTATATCAGCAAGAAAATAATGTTTTTTTTCGCCATTATATTAAGCAATAATGTTGGTCACTCTGACTATACAGATAATAGTGATTTAAAAGAAAACCGATGTCGACAATTTACATAATACCTTTCGACTCTTAAAGTCCTAAGACAGATCAATGAAATTATTTATCTGGTCAGGAAATAAATTCGGTATTTATAAATTTATGATCGATCGCTAGAAGATCGATAGAAGTTATGCGAAATTGAGCTTATTCGGGACCACAAGACACTAATTAGTTTATTTATTCAGTGGGCAGTAACTCTATGTATATAGCTTTATAATTATTTAAATGAGAAAACAAAATTAAATTAAAAAACAGACCTAAAATATACATTTCTTACTAAGCTACAACGACCGTCCTGGCGTCTTTTCCTAAGTGTAATATACTGGTGTACCGTTTAATTATCTTAGTATTTATTTTAATATTTAGGAAACCAACAGTATTACTTATATAAAAGTATAAACATTCTCATGTAGTATTTGTACCTACACTTAGTACGGATCACACTTGAGATCGGGATTATTCAATAAATGCTTTGATTCGTCAAAGATTACACGTACTTTATTATCATAAAATGATGACGATGAATGTCTCACAGGACTTCTTCCGTTCTACCAGAGTATCTATCAGTTAGATCGGCTAGCATCGGATGTACTCGTAACCATTCGAGTACAACCGACATGATATCTGTCATGTGGCGTATGTACCACCATCTATGGAAATACTTTAAAACTACATTAACTGGAACGGTCGGTGGTTGAGTTGACATCGCGTTTGGGTCCCATCCAGGCGTAGTGTGTTCAATTTCTCGGAAGGCTATGTCCTCCATCACAGCACAAGCAACAATTTCTGCTTAATGTGGCGGTAGTAGGAGATTTTCAAATATTGTCAAGTTATTTGTAATCCGGGAATATTTGTCTTTCTTTTTAAATACAATAAGAATGATATTGATAACTTAGATCTTTACACTCTACCGATATCTGAAGGGCGGTATCGAAAACAACCAAATAACTATACTACACTAATTCAAGACTATTGTTCGATCCCTTTCCAGATGTTTTCTTAAAAACTATTAACTACTGGGCCTTTAGATATAATGCATATGTACCTCCGCAGCAGAGCAATACAGAGCAATACAATATTCTTCATCTTGATACTCACCACTCTTCTAGACACAAGCGCCAGCTTCTATAGAAGAGTGTTATGTTTGCACAAAGCTTGCTAGAGCTAACTGCAAAGTTATGTATGTCCACACGATTGCAGGAAACGAACCACGCACTGATGGCGTGTTAGATCACCAATACATACAAGTACATCCGCGATATCTCTGCTTGTCACGATCACGCGGGTTAACAGCCAATCATGTACTTCGTGTCCTTATAAGGGCATGGGGCACGCGCCAAAGAGTGGGACAAGCCCCCCCCCAGCGAGGACCAACGCAGGTCAAGTACTTGCGGCTAGCTGCCCACGCGCCAGTTGACCGCCGACCCCGCTGATCTCAACACAATGTGTTAGTTCCGAGTTACCATCGCCGCCGAAATTGGTGTCGCCATAGATATGGACCGGCCTGATTTGTTTCACCATGTGTGCCGCCAGTCCCTCAGAACCACAGCCTCCTTACGTTATATAGTTGGGTCCTGTCTCCGTCTGCCGATGTCTCCCACCAGCACCTTGTGTTGTATAGTTGGGTCATGCCTCTGACCACGCCGCCAACCTCGTACCCCTGTGATGCTAGCTGCCCCACCTACCGTCGACCCCAGGCTGAGATCGTGAACTTGTAGACCCCGGCCTCAGCCCTGGGCGTCTGCCGCCCTAGCCTGTTTGTGTGGACCCCCTTGGCCATCCAATCAGTGCCCCCGTTCTGCTCCATCGTCTCTGCGACTCCGGCCGCCGCCCTGGCGTCCCTTTGCCGTCCAGCGTGGTGTGCCCTAGTGGCCGCCTTTCTGCATCAGCCCCGCATCATTCTGGCGCACCTTTTGCTGTCCAGCGTGGTGTGCCCTCGTGGCCGCCCTTCTGCACCCGTCCTGCACCCTGCCTGGCACCTGCCATGGCCCCTGCCGACCGTCTCACCGCATCCGCCGTAAATTACACGTGAGCGCATAATATACCTTGTCAATCAGAGCCCTTAGAGTCAATAGATTGCCTAAGTAACTAGTTAGGCCTTAAAAAGCTATGTAACCTTTGTAGATCTGTTGATAACCTGTATTACCTGTATAATAAACCTTCATAACAAGAGACTTGTTTTAATTGGGAAATTGACTATAATCCACACCCTGAATGATTGGAGTATCAAGCTTTGCCGCCGGCTTGTGCGGCGATGACTATTTGTGTAACACACCTATAGTATATTACATGGCCTAAACGCTAACGTAACAAGAGGAACATTAAAAAATTAAAAGCAGTTAAAACTAACTGTACTAATTGTATGAATTATCTTTGTTACATTATTGATTAAACTCTGTAAATTGGTTAATTATTTAATAAATATATTTAAAGTAAAAAATAAAACAAATATCCTTCACTTAAAAACCCAAAGGTTGCAGGTTTAAAACCACCCTTCTATTACATTATCAAATAATGTTATTTTTATCTTAATTTTACATTCACTGCGCGCAGAAGGTAATTTCAAAAATAATTTCACTGGGAACCTATTTTTGGGGATGATCAAAGGAAGATGGTATGAGAATTAGTTAGGACCAGTGTTTTAAAGAGTAACGTACGAAACCATCCATCCTACTGTGGTGCGAGGCGTTGGATGGAGAGAGTTCGGCTAGAGGGGTATAAGGGCCTACATCAACAGGAACATGCAGCTGGTAGACAGACACACACTGGTACAAACCTTATCCATAAACCCAGACACCCCTGCTAAATCACCAAACGAAGCGAATCGCTTGGATTGACCTTGGCAGATATCTTGGTTTTACAATTGATGGTTCCCGGAGCGGCGGTACACATTTCCACTCTGAAGAAAACCTCGTTCTAGAATGGATTTTTTTCTCATTATTACTAATTTATTAGTAACGCGCTGGTGAGAGACCACCATTCAAAATCGAAAATATGTACAAAATAACGTCTGACAATAATTCAAGATATTTTTTTTCATTCCTGTACCACTTCTACTTTCATTTTATTGTTCTGTTAATCTCAAAACATTTCAAATTGTTACACAATTGACTCCGGGCAGTTTGAACTCTTGTGCGGTATGAAATGTAATTTAGCATCAACTTGATCAATATTCAATGAGCGTTTGAATGATTTCATTTATTTTTTCGAGGAATTTTAATCGTAATACAAAAGTTTTCAGTTTGAAAACAAATCTTTTATTCAAATTTCACGTAATTAAATTCAATTACTTCGCATTACATTGCTTACCAAAATGCTTAAAGGAGACCGTTTCTCGTCAGAGTTTTGAAAAATAACCCAAAAATTTTCATTAGGCCCATTTCTGGGCGGAATAACTTAAAAAAATAATGTTCTGAATCCATTACATATTTTTTTATAATCTTCATTGGAAAAATGCACCCCTCTTCCCAGGAAGAGGGGTGCGATGTTAATCTTTCTTATATATTATTATGTTATATTAATATTCAGTAATTAGGTAAAACTTTTGAAATATTAATGGCTCAGTTTATGGTTTTAACAAAGTACATAGGTAGGCAGAATTCTGCCATGAATGAAATACCTTTCTGTAGTATTTATTTATTCATAAGTACATGTTACATGATTAATAAATTTATTTAGAGAAGATACATTAGAACACCATACTAGGCAGCTGCCTGTTTCATGGTGCCCAATGGAGGAATGGTTAGTTTGAATTTAAGTCTAGTGTAAACATATTTTGGTAGAATTATAAACACAAAATTTGAAAATTGGTTAAAAAATGTTTTCAATAACTCACAAAGTTTTCTATAAAATATACACAAATATATAAAGTAGTACACATATGTACATATATACATACACATGCACACGCAAGTATATATGCATACATGCATGTATATATGCATATACATATAAATACATATACACAACATACATATACTTACATACATGTATCTTATTCCTCACACATGTAAACAATATATACACCTCTATCTGAGTACGAGAAGCAGGTTACCGACACTATGCCACTCAATCATCAAAAAATCCCCAAGCGCCTTCCTGAAACTGTCGTATTTGGCAATTGACTTTATTTCTATTGGTAAATTGTTGAAAATTTTAGGAGCAAGAAAATTAAATTGTGACTGCGCCATTGAGGTTCTTGTTGTTGGAATAGTATAGTTGGATTTGTTGGAATTTTTTGTGTTATAGGTTGATTCAAAAATGGTATTTTTTGTAGGTTTTAATTTGCAGTAGGATAAGTGTTTGATGTATAGGGATTTTATATTTAGTACTTTGAAGTGAATGTAGTGTACTTTGTAGATTGTCCGCATAATCAATTTTTGAGCTTTAATTAATGTATCTAATATAGTTTTAGAGCATCTACCCCAGAATACTATACCGTAAGATACAATTGATTGACGTAGGGAAAAGTATACCGTATTTAGTGTGTTTTTATTTAGAATATTTCGTAATGATCTGAAGATATACGCCAATTTCCGTATACGGTTTGTAACATTGATTACGTGATCTTCCCACCGGAGTTTATTGTCAATTATTATACCCAAATATTTAATGGAATCTACTCGTTCCAGTGGGTTGCATTGACAACTAGAGATATCTCTACAAGAGTGTATTTTTAGAATATGATTGGTTGAAGGTTGACCTTGAATGTTAAGACTGTAGGTTAGATATTTTGTTTTGGGTATGTTTAATGTTAGTAGATTATTATCTAACCATTGTTTGATAATTTGCAATGTTAGATCGGCTCTATGAAATGTTTCTTCCATTTTTTGCTTTTTATTGCTAGGACCGTATCATCGGCGAAAGTGATGTTGCCATCAATAGACAATCTACATAAGTCATTAATATAAATGAGGAAAGTAATTAATATAGATTTAAATGTGATTTTTTTTTTAAACCCATTTGAGTAATAGCTAAAATAACCGAAATTTTTTTTTTTAATTTCCCACCCTCACTAAAAAAATCATACCTCTGAATTTCAATAAAATAACATAAAAATTGATTAAAGTGCTATATAGCCAGTTAATTCACCTATATTTTTTCATCTTTTTCATATTTTTAGCTATAATAAAAATATTATTAAAAAATCATAAACTTTATAAACAAGTGAATTCTGCGTATAAGTTCTTTTAAAATTGCCGTACTTAAAATTTATTTGTGTCAACAAAATAATATAATAAATGAATATTTTTTTATTTATGTATTCTGTTTATGGCTGACTTGATAATTACAGATAGAAATATATATTACAAGACTTAATTTTTTATCGTAAACAGCTCTTATAATAGTTTGGTATGAAAAATATTTTATAGAATCTGTGTCAATATGGGTTCGCGAACTGTCAAAATTGAATTCGCTAAATTAAGTTATTAACCCTTTTAGTGCCATAAATATTTTGTAAAAATATGCTCAAATGCCAGTAAAAAGTGCATTTTCAAAGATAATTTATATAAAAAATAAAAACACTTACCATTTCTGTTACAATAATTTTCATAATTTTTTCAACATTATCTTCAGCAGGTTTCAAACTATGATAATAAAAGCACGGAAATTGAATACTAAATATTTATTAACAATAAAATTAAAGAACATGTACAATAAAACATGGAAAATGTACAAGATTTATTTACAGCAGTCTTTTCCTTTACAAACACCTTGCAGTCCTTCATAACTGGCTTGATTTTCTCTGTCTCAAAACTTCCAGTAAGAAGAAATAGTAGGCTTTCTTGAGATACTCATTTCCAGGATTACTGCCTCAAATGCTTCCATCTCTGGTATTGTGGAAGGCTTCCAAAATTTTGCGTGCGTTAGAGGTTTCAAATTTGGATGCGATTCAAAAAATTGCGAAGCATACCTAATAGTTTTGATAACCATTTTGGTATACAAAGACTCAGTAAAAAATAAATTGAAATACTCCAGGGGGACTGCGTCGCCTCGAGGAGCATGCTTGGGTCCACATGCTTCGAGAAACGCATACTAAGTTTCTTTTGCAAACGTAGCATTTGGCGGTAGTTCCAAGAATTGCTTATTTGATTGTGTCAATATTATGTATTTCAATGTCATCCTCACTATCTTTGCTGTCACTAATAACACTCAACCTCCGATTGACAGGAACCACAATATCACTTCCAGTATCGCTCTCATAATTACTAACGCAGTTTTCAAATTGTTCTGTCATTTCAACATGGCAAATCATTTCACCAAAAAACCAAACGGCAAAATGTCATATATGGCCGTGTGATCACTCGAGACGTTTTTCAAAACTTGGCATAATTTTTCGATAATCACTCTAGTTGTACGGGACGTGTTTGCCTGCATAAGAAAAGACTGTAAATAATAAGCACCGGCACACATCAGTCTTTAACCTGGGTAATGATTTAAGTAAATCACCGTGAGGTGTTCTATCCAAACCATCATAATAGAAAGACGATTCGAATCGAAATTCACATTTTAATTACAAGTATTGTACTGGTATACAGAAAGTACAAAGGGGTGTAGCTTATAGGTACTTCCTATTTTTTACAGCCAACCCAATTCACAAGAAATAGTTATATGTATTTCAATACAACTGAGACTTAAAACTCAGATAGAAAACTGACATAATCGGTATCCTTTCAGCGATAATTTCAGATTGGAGCACATTGTGCATCATCGCGCCTTACGATACAGCAAATGGCGTAGGCGACTGCTGGAGCAGTGGCCAGTTCAATTGTTGGCCAGCAGGAATCGGCCAGCCTCTAGGCTTCAGCATCAATGGCTAATTCAGTTGGTAGCCAGGAAGAATTGGTCGGCTTCTAGGTTTTCAGCATCAATGGCTAATTCAGTCGGTAGCCAGGAAGAATTGGCCAGCATCTAGGTTTTCAGCATCAATGGCTAATTTAGTTGGTAGCCAGGAAGAATTGGCCGGTTCCTAGGTTTTCAGCATCAATGGATGAGGGATTGGCCAGCCTCTAGGTGATCACCGGCAGTGGGCAATTCAGTCGGTAGCCATCAGGTATTCGTCAGCCTTTAGGTTGTCAGCATCTGTGACTGGTTCAGTCGGTAGCCAGGAAGAATTCATCAGCCTCTAGGTTGTCAGCATCAATGCAGCAGGGATTGGCCAGCCTCTAGGTGATCACCGGCAGTGGGCAGTTCAGTCGGTAGCCAGCAGGTATTCGTCAGCCTTTAGGTTGTAAGCATCTGTGGCTGGTTCAGTCGGTAGCCAGGAGGAATTCATCAGCCTCTAGTTTGTCAGCATCAATGCAGCAGGGATTGGCCAGCCTCTAGGTGATCACCGGCAGTGGGCAGTTCAGTCGGTAGCCAGGAGGAATTCGTCAGCCTTTAGGTTGTCAGCATCTGTGGCTGGTTCAGTCGGTAGCCAGGTCATTTAATTATAAGAGCCCGCACACGGAGACGCCCCATTATTGTAATGATGACAGATGCGTCTGGCTCAGCTGATAGAGTCAATATTGTGATTAAGGAGCATCTTGGCTGTCTCAATAATAACGGTTTTTGTGAATTTCCCAATCATCTTATTAGTACAGATCATTCTTTCTGTCATAGCACCAGCGCTAATATTTTACATACAAACGGGCATGGTAACAGACTCAGAGAAATGGTTAGAAGCAATCCGGATGCATCACGGTTTTGTAGATATGAGAATGGGAGTAAAAGACAAAGAGCAAGTCTTGGCTACGGAGGCATATGTCCTGCTGCTGGTTTGCATCAATCAAAATTGGAAACTTTCTTTGGGTTATTTCCTTATAAAAGGGTTAATTGCGAAGCAAAGAGCAAGTACCTATCATTCGAATATGTTTTCAAAAATGTCACGAGGTGGGAATCGAAACCGTTTCTGTGACTTTTGATGGGTGCAGAGCCAATATTTTGACCATGAAAGTCCTTGGGTGTAAAATTGAGGATTCCAAAAATATTAAGACTACCTTTGCCCACCCTTCTACTGGAAAGGAGGTTGCTATATTTTTAGATGCTTGCCATATGGTAAAGTTAGTAAGGAATACATTTGAACAAAAAAAATAATTTTCGACGAAGAGGAGGAGGTGCGATGGGAATTTCTCGAAAAACTAAATAAAACCCAAGAAGAGCAAGGCCTGAATTTCGCCACTAAAATAACTTATCAACACATATTTTTCAGAAATCAAATAATGAAGGTCAAACTGGCAACCCAGTTACTAAGCCGAAGTGTTGCCACAGCCATAGAATTTTGCAGGGAAGACTTAAAAATGCAATCTTACAAAATATCAGAAGCCACCTGCAAGTTTGTTAAAATCCTGAACGATCTTTTCGACGTTTTGAATTCTCGAAATGTTAGAAAATTTGGATCTCAGCAACCCTTGTCTCCCTTCAATAAAGAAAGCGTATTTAATTTTTTAGACGAAGCCACTGATTATATTAATACTTTGAAAATAATTGTAGTAGCCAAACGGATGAATAAAAAAACTAAAACAATTAAAATAACAAAAACCGAAAAACTCCCTGTAGACAGTGTAAACCAAACCGCCTTCTTACGATTAGTGGTATGCATACAAAGTCTCAAATATTTATACGAACATTTAATTGAAGAACATAACTTACAAATTTTGCCGACTTACAAATTAAGCCAAGATTATATAGAGTTACTGTTCGGCAATATAAGATCACACGGAGGCCATAATAATAACACGAATGTTCGTCAGTTTAAAAGTATTTATAAAAAACTCCTTGGCCAAGATCTTGAGCTAAGATCCGCATTTAGCGGTAATTGCATTCCCTTGAAAATATAGCCTTATTAAACTGTTCAAGTACTTACTACAGCTATCCAAAAAATAAACTTAATGTCAACCATAACGCCTTCCGACGAGGAAATTTATGAAAACTTAGATGTGGTAGATTTTATTGATTTAGACGAAACCGTTTTGAGATTACCCGGCAATAGTCAAGGCAAGGGTTAACAAAAAAAATAAAATGTGAAGAACGCATTGCGAGTCCCACAGCTCAAAGAAAGATGTGGTTTCACAAATTAATAATAGTCCCAGACATGGGAGGGTTCTGCTATCCATCTTTGGATGTGTTTGAAACCCGCCTTAAATGTGAATCTGTTATTAAAAAATTTTTAAATGAAAACGGCGGAAAAACTATAATTCCTAAATATACAAGTTCTTATATAGCAACTAAAATACTACAAAATTTTTTAGATTCAAATATTTTTAATTCTCTCAATATTCATTCAATGGACCAACCCACTACATATAATCATAGATTACACTTAATACGAGCAATAATTGAAAGATATGTCAATATAAGACTTCATTATATAGCCAAGATGAGCAACATTGCTAATAAATATGCCAGCAAAAGGCAAGTATTCAATAAGATTATACTTTTTCAAGGAGGGTAATTAGGATTTAAGTTTAAGCATATTTTGTGATTGGTGTGATGTGGTGATATTATTCAACCCAAACTAGTTGATTTATTGTAATGACTTATCTGTATATACTAAATATTCTAATGTTGTTTCTGACTACCTAGAGTGCCGGCCGTAAACAGCTCGTTAGAAATAGTTGTAATCTTTAAAATGATTGTGCCGTGATGGAGGAACAGAAGCGACTGCAGATTTCAGTTGACACTCAGGAATTTATAATTATAATTAACAGATCGCGTTTTAACTGGAGGTGTTCCATTCACTCGTGTTAATTTTTGAAATTTGACTGACCCAATATTTTGTTTTAACTGGGTATTTATAATTTCTCCAACAAGCGTTCTTGTGACATCAATAACATCAAACAAAAAAACTTGTTTACTGTTCTAAACGCAGGTGTTTGTATGAGTCAGCGTCAGGTGTTCAATATTATTATTTATTTTCCGGCTTGAATCGCCTAGTAACTGACTATTTTGATGCATTTTTCTACTGGCAAATTTTATAATATTAAATGCAATAAATTTGTGTTTTCATGTTCGATACACTAGTGATTACTTTACTGGGATTTATAAAAATTGTATTTATTTTAGATTTTTACTAATGAAATCAAGATTTCTTTTACAAGTAATATAAATATTAAGAGTCCCTCCATTGCCTTACACCACTGCCTGTTGTACTGTTTTTCCTACGTAAAGAAATGTATCACTTTGTTAGTTTGTTTATTTCTTGTGAATAACACACAAGAGGGCCAACTGACCGGAGCTAGTAGGCCTATGTAACCCCTAAATGGAATGGAATGGAATTTATTTATTTTAATTTACGTCTATTAAGACTTTAACATACATAAATAACAATATTTCAGAAATTATACTCGTAAATAGTTCTGGCAATGACTGTTTAAAACACATATATAAATAAAAATATTGTTGAATTTGATCTAGACAGTATGTAGGTACAAAATATAAAAATAAAAAATCCAAAATAATTTTATCTTTCAGCTGACAAAATACTGCTAACGTGCAAAGTACTGTAATACTGTCAATTTAAATATCTTTATCAAAATATTCCCCTACTTAATGAAAAAACTTCAATAAGGTATGCTTATGTTTTTGTTATGCTTGTGTTATCTAGTCTCCTTTTTATGCTGTCCACATTCGACGCATTGAATCTGTTCAACATCGGTTCTTAAGAGGGATTGCTAGGAGGCTAGGATTAGAAAAAGGCAAATACTATGATGAAATTGAACTAACTCTTAACCTCTCTCCTTTGGAAGTCCGTCGGGAAAGAAATGACCTCATTTGCTTCTTCAAAATTATAAATAGTATTATTGATTCATCTACTCTACTGCAACTCATTCACTTCAATATCCCCTCTCACAGGCTCAGAAATAATGAACTGCTCTTCCTCAACCATCATTCGACAAATTATGGATATTATTCACCATTGTCCAGAATGTGTAGACTGGTCAACTCAAGTCAAAACCTTAACTTTTTTGGGATAAGTCTGAATGATTTTTGCCAGTCGCTAAACAAGTGAAAAAATATTATAAGTGTCCTGTGGTCCTGACCCACGGCGTAGTCTTGACTTGATTTGACTTGTCACTTTATTTTCTTATATTATATCTGCTTTATGTCTTTGCTTTCATGTACCTTTGTCTACTCCTGTGTTTTTCATTTTACTAAATTCGTATTATTATTTTGTAATTTGGACGATGTCCGTTAATAAATAAATAAATTATGTAATGAAATTGGTGTACTAAATATATCAACAACATCGGAGTATTTGTTTCCTAGCTGTTGAATATGTCGTGAGACTGAGAGCAGTTGGCAGGGGAAGGAGTAAAGAAAGAGTAAGGTTAAAAAACATCTGCGTATTCGGGTCTAGGCAGCAAGTTACATATGCCTAAAGCAATATCAAGCAGGGACTATTCTACAGCTCTAAAATATGTCACAAATAAATGAGCAATATATTATTCAATTAATTAATTATACATGTCATGAATTGAATGTAAAATGAATGATGTATTATTCATTCATTAAACATTTTAATAATCAACTATTCATTTAAATTGTTTGAGGCGGGTGCTTTGTTTGTGCCCTATAAACTCAAAAACTACTGGAACGATTTCACTGAAAATTTTAAAATTTGTTTGTATTAATTCCAGGGGTGTTTAAAGAGTTTTTAGAAAGGTAAAAAAAGGTAGGATGACCGCGGGAAAGAGAGGGCATGATGAAATTAATCAAAATATTATGTGTGGTAAAATGTGGAAAGTGAATGGTGGAAAATCGAGAACGCCCGTAAACTTTACAGTGTAATTATTTCTACCTTAAAAATGCACCCATTTTAGAAATAGCATTCACAACATCAAAACCTTACTGCAAACCATTCACAACCCCGAGCAACGCCGGGTACAGGCCAGCTTGTATATAAATAAAAAAAGAACAGCGTATTATTCAATTATATTAAGGATAATTTTTAGAAGCTTATCAAAATCATTTCAATATTCAAAAGTTGTCCCTGTTAAATAAAATCGGATGTGCATAATATTTTTTTCTATTTCCGCCAATTCCATATTTTCATGGAGAGTTTTCATGTCATCTTCGTCGATAGTAAATAACTTTGCTACATAATAGTTCAAGCGTCTAAAGCAACCTCAAAAATTAATCTTATGCAGCAATACGTACAATTTGAGACGTTCACGACATACAGTGCTATTCCACACGTTTAATTATAAAACAAATGCAGCATCTAATTCCCTAATTTACCGAGCTCTTCATACTCTAAACAATATTTAACTTAACTCTAACATTGACATTTTTTTCGGATCCGCTGCCCAAATTCAAACGTGGCATCATGTCAATAACTTAAACTGTTCAATGCGCACACATGCAGACACACACACCTATATACTACACACGTCACCTGGTAATTAAGGAATAAACTTACCACGTAGCAAACATTACAAGGAAACATACCATAGGTACCCAACATAAAGTATGTGAATAAATCATGTACTGTTTGTTTCTATAATGTAAAAAAATTAAATTTAAAAATTAAAATAAATTGCTGGTAATCCTTTAATTCCTGGTGATACTCCAATCTCAGGACGTGAAATGTTTGAAGAAAAATTTGTGCCCGGGAAGTAATGCCCGAAGTAACTTCAAACGATGACAAAGAATACCGCGTCCGTTATGTGAATAAACCTAAAAAGACAATTAAAACATTTTCCATCCACTAAACTTAAGCGCCGAAGTTTTAATATCTTTATGTACCCTAAGAGATAATTAGTGAATTTCACTTAAGCTAAGGAGTTTTTGACATCCAGGCGAGCGGAGCAAAGTCCCGTTTTTCATTCTAATTCCATTATTTGTTAGAAAATGAAAAAAAGTTGTCAAAGGACCCGGGAGTGTACGTTTTTGCTCGTATTTTATCATTTTTATTCCCCTGTTAGTTGACATTAAACGGGCTGGATAAGTACTTGACATAAGACGAGATAAAACATAACAAATTGGGGTAATTTCAGACTTGTGAACATGCAGGATACTAAAGTGCAATTTAAATAGATATAGTAAACAACTCCTCAGGCCTCTGTCATATTTTGACAGAAGATCGGAGTGTTTTGCAATAAAATTCAAATAAATTAAATATTGCAGAAGGTTTCAGAAAACGAAAAACTGCTTTAGAAAGTCGATAAAATAAACATTTAAATGTTATTATTATAAATAAAAATATAATTTGCGGAATTTTAAAATTTTGCATGATAAAATAAAAAAATTATGTTTTGTTTAAATTATGTCTTTTCACAAAAAAATAATTTATTTAAATTTTTTTTTTTTTTCAAATTGCGTTCAAACCTTTGGTTTCATAGAAGCGCATATTTTAATTCCTCTGTGGTTAACATATATATTTGAATGTAAAGCGTGATGTTTTCTCTTTCACCTAGATCGTTTTTATCACCATGACAGTTGGGGATATACAACGTTTTATATGAGACCATGTGAGTTGTTTCCGAAAGCGAACAAATTAACCTGAAGGATTAAGCCAAATTTCAATAGACCATAGTCTCTAGTCTCTCTAGTCTTATTGATGGCGATTTTGTGAGAATAACATTTTAAAATTTGATTTTATAATTAAATTTGTCCATTTAGACGTCTTTATGTAATAATTATCTAAAGGAGGATTTTTAAAGTATTTGTGAATTGTTGCTATTTATTAGAAGTTTAGTTTAAAAAAACTAACAAATTACTATGCCGTTTCCCCACAGGGGTAGGCAGAGAGGATAAAACAACACTGTCTAAAAACAACTATGTTTCTGCTTTTCGACCACATGTTTTGCATCGTTCACATTGATAATTTAATTATGTTTTTCTGACTCTCGTTATTAACGTTATCGTGATGAACTTCCTCTTGGTTGATAGAAAATTTAATAATTTTGTTACAATGTTATTTTATTTTATAATGTGCATGTGTGTTTGTATGTGTGTTCATGTGTTTGGCAGAATGTGTGCCTGTATATTTTTACATACATATATATTTTTTACGTTAACTACTCAGGAAGTCCCGAGCAAAATAATTTCCCTCAGGCCCATGTGATCATTGGGGATTCCGTGTGGAGCATCTTTTTAAATAGAGCAAGTTCTGAGTTCACCTCACCCGAATGAACCCGGAAACCCCTGATAAATCACCAAACGAAACAAATCACTTAGGGTATCCTATGGCAGAGGTGTTGGTTTTCCAACAATAAATGTTACCTGGCGCGGCGGTGCCCAAACCCGCCTCCTAAATTGTAAATGTATGTATATACATATGTACCTTAAACTAAGTATAATAAATATTTTCAACGTTAAAATCATCCATCGACAAACTACTAAAAAGTAGTTTATTAGGACTTTTTCTTTTTTTGATTTAATTCTGTCTTGTTATCTTTTAATATTTATATTTTAATAGCCCTCTGACCCAAATGTGTCGACTGTATAATAAGATTGAGTGTGCTGAACAAAGATATTAGAACAACGAGATGTGCTACCAGCAGTTCATACTGTGTGGAATTGCTTTGCCGAGTGTCGCCGGTTTTGTTCACCAATACTACTGCACACCTTCGCTTACGCTAAGGCATCGCTAAGGTATCCGCACTAATACATAGAACAGATTTCTGTGCGTACACGTCCCGATACCGTTCAAAGTACCCTAATTAGTTAGTACTCCGCCTACGGTCCGGCGGACAACATAGCATATCTCGTTCTTCTAATATCTTTGGTGCTGAAGTAGATATTTTTGTTGATAATTTATATGGATTCAAAAAAAAAATTCTGCTATTGTTAAATAATATGTTGCACTGATTATATTATGTATTACTTGCGTCTCTTACTTTTCTGTAATATTTGTATTTCATATGTATTTTTAATTTTGTTTGTTTTATATTATATTCTTTATTTAGGTATATGAAAATTAACGTGTCTTTATATGTTAACTGAGTTTTTATAACTGGATTGTTCTCACGTAAGTGAGATTGTCTGTAAAAATCCAGTATAAATAAATAAATAAATTTAACAAAAATGTATTTCGTAACTCCTACAGTAAGTTTAGTTTCTATGTCGCATTTGAGGATGCTCTGCGGAGAGTCCTTTAATGATAGTAAGTTTTAAATCTAAATCTTCCGGAGTACTGTATTGTTCCCCATTTTTAAAGAGTAAACCTTGTTACCAACAAATCATTCTATATATAAACTCAAAAACAAGTCTTAAAACAATTAATTCTCATGAAAAAAACGTAAATTATTGTAAATTATAATTTACAGAGTTTACACATACATCAAGTGGCAAATCGTTTGAGATATTTGTTCTAAAAATTGAAATCCACCTGTCATTAATTATCATTTGAGATATCTTGCTTATGTTTAAAAAAGATTTTAAAAAAAGAAATCAAGTACAGTTTCTCTCCAAAAATAATACTGCAACAAAGAACAAGTCAAAGGAACAACCCATACTCGTGTTACTAATATCACACGTGTTAAAATTCAACCCACGTATTCGTATCGTATCGCTGTTATGCACCCAGTTCAACGTATCAATAATACAACGGGCCTGCGGGGGTTGAATACAGAGCCCTGGAGAGATTGGGAAATACGGAGAAATGCCAAGAAGAATACTTGGGTTAAAACTAAAAATAACAGCTTTCTTACAGGCAGCTGATTAATTCGAGTATGCGATGTTTAAGCTTTCGACCTTTATCAACATAACCCTTGTGGTTAGCGATGAGCAGGATCGAGATTCTAAATTCGAAAAAAATCATTATAATGAGTGTGACATATTTTACTTTCCCACGTGAATTTCTCGACACTTTCACCATTTACGAGTTGGTGACGTCATAGCGGGGAGATGGTTGAAGTTAAAGTTTGTATATTAGTCTCTATAGAAAGAGTAAAAATTAAGCAATAACGAAGAGAATATAAAAGATTATAGTAATTTAACAAATCAATTGATATCTATTATTTAATTGATTGTTTGATGTCATTTTAGAAAATTTTAACGTGAGGCAATTTTTTTTTAACTATTGTTTTTTAACCGTTTTATTGGAGTTTATTTATTACGTCAACTAGTTTCGGGAATATCAAAACCTTCTTCAGGATAGTATTATCATTAACAAACCTTTTTTTAATTTGGCAAAAACTCGTTACGAAAAACAGGCTTCCCAAAAACATCCAACAACTTTCTCCCACGTAGGACTGACTGTTCTTGGAAAATGTAATATTGTAACATAGTTAGGCGGAGTGTGTAGGCTTGTACCAATCTTACATTAATAAAATTCCTGGAAATTAGTATTCGAGCATCTCAACCGCTGAAACATTGAAGTATTTCAATTAAATACACATTTCAGGAACGAAAACGTTAAAAAACAAAAATAATCATTTTATAGTAAGCTTTATACATTTCAAAGGTTACAGGTTAATGTTTTTTTTCCTTCAAAAATTACATTTGGAAGGCAGATATGGGTACCGCAGCCCTGGAAACCATTTTTTTGGATTACCAACACCTAAGTCATAGGTCACCACAAATGGTTCTCTACGTTTGGTGACTTAGCAGGAGTTACCTGGGTTAATGGGGTGAGGTTTGTCCGGGAGACCAACTGCGTAGCTGGCTAAATCGGGAGAGACTAAATAATCTTTTGACGTCTCCAGCAGATTTTTCTCGGGACAGAAGTGGGAGTGATGAATTGAGCCCCTCAAACCTTTTTTCCTAAAAAAGACCCTCGACACAGCATCCCCAAATGTGACTATGAGGAGAATAATTTTTATTAAAATATTTTCCGTTCGAGAATCAATTCTGCGTAACAATGTATTCCTCTTTCTGACAGAATTACCTTTTTAAGGGAGATGTTATAAGGTTGTTTTATCAACAAGCGACCGAAAATATTCTCCTATTTGACTCTTAATTGAGTATAATGTTTTAAATATACGTTAATTCCTTTTAAAATAAACACATTTTTTGTACACACTCATAATATAACCACGTCACCAGAAATATAACCAACTGACACTACAATGTACCTTAACTTCATACTACATCTGCACAAAGACAATTCGTCTACCTTGCTCGAAAAATCTTCCACCTCATCCCCGATTTTCTAAGAACCGAAACCCAGGTTAAAAATACAAATAAAACTATAAATCCTTACATCTGCAATACATTCCAATTATACACTCTAACCACCTAATATCCCTTATACATGTCTAACATTACTTATCCAAATTTTATTTCAAAAAAATCAGTTTTAATATTTACAACTTAATCTAAATTGCATAATTTAATCATGTTATGAAATATTTCTATCTGTCAACATCACCCGCTATATAGGTCAGCATAACGCTAAAAAAGGAATAATTAAAAAAAAATCTAAAAAATAAAAATAAAAAACAATTTTAAGAAGTTACATTACTACAAAATGTGCAAAACGTGTTCTAAGGAATTGCTAATCGCGAAATGTGTTAGCGATGAAATGACGACGGTTGAATAACATTACCTTAAATAGTTTTAAAATCAAAATAGCCCTCTAATGGTGTCTTCGAAGTGTTTTATAAAGAACAGAGAGATTTTTCTTTCAAATACCAATATTTTTAAATAATTGCACGCAAACAAAACCAAAGAAATCACCACTGTTTAAAATGGGAACTACTCATTTGTTTCTCGTTGTAAACTGATTTGTTTTTTTAATACAGATGTTCGTTTGCTACATAAAAAAAGGTTAAATAAATAATTGCACCCAACCAAAATCAAAGAAATCACCACTGTTTAAAATGGGAACTACTCGTTTGTTTCTCGTTGTAAGCTGATTTGTTTCTTAATACACATGTTCGTTTGCTAGATAAAAAAAGGTTAAAATATATTGCAAACATGTCAATAATCTTTCACAGAACTATTATTATGTTAAATATTAAACTTTACCGAATATTTCAATCTAATTTATTTATTTTATTTATTTATTATAAGAACTTGTTGAACATTTGTACATATTTGTGATAATTCATCCGCCATGCTAGGGATGTCCCTGTGTTATGGCGGGTGATATTTACAGATTGGATTTATAAAATAAGTTAATTATAAGTTATAAAGCTATGCAATTTAGATTAAAATATAAGTTAATTAGATTACACAATTAGATTATACAATTAAATAATAAGTAAGTAATAAAACTATACAAATTAAATTAAATTAAAAGATATTAAATTATACAAATTTAATTGCATTACAAATATTAAAATCATGGTTTCTAAATGTATTTATAGTAATAAAAATAGTATTAAATATTAATAATAATTGATAATTAGTTGATAAAATTATAATATAATTTAATTTATGTACCAATTTTTATATATTGTGGTCTCCAAGTGAACTTATCCATTTTGATATTAGTTTTTTAAATTTATGGGGTTGGGTTTCGGTTTTTAAGTTTTCAGGGAGAAGGTTAAATATTTTGGGAGCTAGGTACATGAAATGTCTTCGAGCTGACGTGGTATGTAGTGTAGGTACGTTGTAGTGTCGGTTGGTTATTGTTCTGGTGGTGTAATTGTGGTGTACGAGGGTTTTTTTCTTATATTTGTACAAAAAATGCATTAGAATAAATTTTATGTGGAGTTGCCGTATGTTTAAGACATTGTATTCAGTGAAGAGTCGAGTGGAGGAGTATCTTGTCGGTCGCTTGTTGATAGCACGTATTATCGTTTTTTGGGCTTTTTGTAATGGATCAATAAGATAATGTGCACAACCGCCCCAAATTATGATGCCATATGCTAATTGGGATTGGCAGAGAGCATAGTAGACTGTTTTCATTATTGTAGGAGTAAGGATATTTCTTAATGTTCGAAAAACATAACAGAGCTTGCGAATTCGGGGAGTTAGGCTGGCTAAGTGCTGATCCCAACGAAGATGATGATCAATTAGGACCCCTAGGTATTTTATATGGGATACTTTTTCTAAGTTTGGGCAAGTACAGGAAGAATAAGGTCTTGGACAAGAGTGAATTGTTATTTTCTGATTGTTAGTAGGTTGGGTTTGTAATATTCTCGCCTTTTCACCATTTTCTTTTACTTGTTTAAAACAATATAAAATTTTCTTCTCTCTTGGCTATGATCGATACTTCTTTTTTTTCTAAGGCTTTGCATATGTGTTCGCAGGGATGGAAAATTCCTCCCCTACAACACATAAGCCTCCATGAAAATTGGACCCTTAATTTCTTTGATAACTTCAGAAAGCTACTTAAAGCTCTCTTGTACTGTATATCTTTATAGACATATGTACTTAACTAATTAATACGTTATTCACGAACTTGAACGCAAATATTTTCGTATTTATATTGTAATTAAATTCCATCAAACGTTGTGTAATTTTTTGATTTATGATATAGGATTTTAATTACTTTCATTTTGTGGTAACCCCCTTGGTTCTGATCGAGGTGTTGAGTTTCACAATTTAATTGGTCTTTCCATTGCAAACCTAGACTTAAATGAATTCCCTGAATGAGCTAACTTTCCTAATGTAATTATTGATTCCCTGCACCCTAACAAAATCGTAGTTAAACGCTGATAAAAGATATTATACATGTTTATTTGGACAGGTAATTGAATATAACTCAAATGGTTAATTGTTAGTAAATTTGGCAACGATTAATTATTGTGTCTGGTTGGCGCCACTCCTCCATGACTCTGCTGCTATAAGGTACATGTAAGGATCGATTTAGAAGGTTAATGTTATTAGTTAATTGTATATTTGACGAACTCAGAATAACCCTTTGCTAGCAAAAATTTGGCTCCTTCCTCCTGCAAGTAAACGAGATGATCGTGAGTCGACAAGAAATTCGTACAATCTTTTGACACGGCTCTTTGATTGATACCTAAGTTATCGCGTCCCAAAAAGCCTTCCACGTCATCATGCACTGCCTTCAAGTCTTCCCTCGGGTCCCGAAACCTCCAAATTCCATCTCCTCCAAGGTCTACTATTTACTTAGGGCGAACCGGTTTCGTCCTATATACAATCATATACTCACGGTTGGTGTGGACTTACGGGTCGTGAATCCTCATTCCACGTTTAAAAGAGAATGCGAGAGTGGTCTACCGACCTAAATGCAAGCTGTATGCAGGTCCGCATTCTCCAGTAAACAGTACATACGAATAAATATATGTATACATACAGTTTGGGAAAGGTTTATAACTCGCAATACGAGGCTATCTACCTCGCATTCCGAGCTCGGATCTCGCACGAAGAATTCTGCACAATTCTTAGCTTGGTAACCGAATATATACGTAAGAATAAGGTTATACTAATAAATACTAGTAGAATAAGAAATTATTTGATAGTTTGTTTTGGAGAGCTATCGAACTCCAGGCTTTTGTTTGGTTTTGACGTTTTTATTTAAGAGAATCGTCATCTCTATTTGGTTTGTTTAATGGTCTTGTTATAGGAGCGACCACTGCCTCCTATTGGGTGAACTGTATTTGTTTTAAATTTTACCTCCAGGGTTCAACATTAATTTTTGTTCATCCTATCCCGTGATTTCTCAATTGTTTCAAGTAATTGATTGCCACATAAGAGGGTACACGACTCTCAACTGTCTCTGGCAACTGATGGGATCTATGCGAACACTCCATCAATAATGTTCAAATGTTTCGTATAATATTTCTATATAAATCTTACTAACCCGTGATTTTTCAATTGTAGATTGTGAATGGTAGGTAATTGTAAACACGCGGCTCCCAGCTGTTTCAAGTAACTAATAAAAATCTATGCGACTATCTAATCAATGGTATTCAAATGTTTCATGTAATATTTTGATATAAATCTGGCTAACCCGTGATTTTTCAATTGTCGTTTGTGATTGATAGACATTTGAGAGCACGCAGCTTCCAGCTGGTTCAGGTAACTAATAAAATCTATATGACTATCTAATCAATGGTATTCAAATGTTTCATGTAATATTCGATATAAATCTTGCTAACCCATGATTTTTCAATTGTAGATTGTGAATGATAGGTATTTGTAAATGACCCATATCGCTGCACATTGCACAATGACATCCTGATGGTTATCCTTATAACCCTGATAAATTATCTAGTTACGGCCAAGGTCGTTTTCAAACCATGCGGTTGACCCAGATCTTTGGTGTCTCTATTTGTAAACAATTAATGTAAACATCTCCTGACACACTAACCTAGATGCGAGATTGTTTATTTAAGAAATATTTCTACCTCTCCCTATAATTCAGTTATGTTACTTTTTATTGTGCATAATTAATTTAAATATTTTTAAATCCTTTATTGAAGTTAAACCATTTTTCATTTTCCGAATTTAGTAAATTTACTAGAAGTTAGGTGAAAATTAAATATAAATATATATATATATATATATAAGTACACATATCTCGATTGTCAAAATATGTTAAAAAAAGAGTACATATATTAATAAATAAATATAAAATATATGATTCTACATAGTCTGGAATATTAATAAATACATATTTTCTTTTTCAATAATATAGATATGTCCTCGGGTAGGTATTAAAATCGCTACCATTTCGCTGCTTCGATTAATAAGTAAAATACATATATGTAAATACATTACTCATATATTTATTCTTTATATACAATATATTACTTTATTTTATATAAATAAATACATAATATACATATATTAATGTGTAATGCTTTGTTTTGTTGTTTTAATAATTTAATTGATATACCATAATCAGCTGTATCTCCTCACTCCTAGGTCCTGAAAATTATTTATAAAAAGAAAACTTACCCCCCGTCAAGGTATTTCCGGTCGGGTGTACACAACAACCTTGATGAAGAAATCCTACCTAATTAATTGTATTTTTTCAACTAATTTCAAAATAAATCTTTTCGACTATTTATTCCTATTTAATATTTTATTCTCGCTTGAATCGTATAAATTAGTTGATATTTAATTTTTCTTCCGAACGAAATCCTAATTCAGAAAACCCGTTGATTTAATAACACTTTTCTAGTTTAGGCTTTTGAATGATAGCTGTTTCAAATTCCTTTTCGAAATGATAGACTGATGATTAAAATTCCGGTTAAAACGACAAACACTTTTAACACTGTCGCTATACGCACGATGGATTTTAATTGAACAATTTATTAATTCTAAATTTCTTTTTATATAAATTGATAAGAAAATTTATTCCGAATTGTGCAAACTTTTAATTAAACTCGACTCTTAATAAATTAATTTTTTTTCTAACTGTTAATTTTAGAACAAAGGTTTAAACGTTTATTATTATCGAATCCTTTTTTTTTGTTTTTGTGTTTCTTTTAACCTAAGATGAAGTATTTACTATTAATAATTTTAAACAAAATTATAATCTATTTTTAAATATCAATTCACGAGCACATCCACTTTAATTTAACGATAACAAACTCTTAAATTTAATTTGAATGTTTTCACTTTGAATGAAATAATTATTTTTAAATTTTAGTTAAATTCTTAATTCCGTAATCACTTTCTGCACTTCACTTAACACTTTTAAGCACTGAGTTTAAATTATATTTATTTTCACTGTTTAACCAAATTAAATTTCACTGACTCTAGCACTTGTATTTTTCACAAAATTTTCCTAAGTCCAGGGCTTATTTAAAATTTAACACTTAAAGATTTTTCACTGTTAATCCTACCAAAGACGTAGTACCGCCACGTAACAACTTTTCGAATCCTCGGCGCGACTGCCTCCTGACTGATGTGTTCCATCTTTTATACCCCTCTCAGGTCCCAAAAGACGTATCTGAAATTCTCTTGATGCTTAATTCTATCTCCTATCAACTCGTAAATCCGAACACCCCTTCCCCTAATTTCGATCGTTCCTACATAAGATCTTTTGTTGTCCGGCTTTGGGTGGCGGTTAATTTTTATCTCACGTCGCTAACTTGATAGGGTCCGAATCGGGTAAGTCTGCGTTAATCGCCCAAGCTCCCTTTGTCCTCTGTTCATACAAAATGTAGTTAAAATCTCATGATTTTGCGTTCCTTTTTTTTCTCAATTCGCGATAGGTCCGTCCTAAGTAACATATATATAGATCTCAATTTTATGCATCTCATGCGAAACATGATTAAATCCATGGCGAAATCTTTACTATGCATTTTTGAATTTCGATTTGTCTAAAATCTACTTAATTTTATTGTCACTTATATGAGCTTTTCCATTTCCACCCGTACTCTCTATCTCCCTGTCGCAGATTTGAGTTTTTCCTTTATCTTTGAATTTTATATTTATCCGCGACGTTTTCTTGCACAATTTCTTCTTGATTCTTATGTCATTTCTCATAACTCTTATAATTACTCATTTTCCAAGTCGTATTTATTAATTTCACGGATAAATTCGAATTGTATCGCTTTTCTCCACATGGATCATTTCCTATCTCCGTTCTTTACCCTTCCTTTTATCTTTTCTTCACTTTTCCCGATGTGTGTGGTCTCCTGGGAAATTTCATACTTCATTTATTATTAATTAATATATAGTTTTCCACACTTCTACGGGAAATATACCTAATTAGACTCTGGGATATCTGTCATTTTTATTGTTTTACCCAATCTCCGCCCATTCTCCATCCCTCACTTACAAGATTTCACATAAATTATACGTCTGGACATATGTTTACGTCTCAGATTTTATGTACTACGGCCGTAAATTTAGTTTAATTTCAAACCTATTAATTTTAATCTCTTTTCCTAATCTAAATACTTCATAAGCCCAACGTTAAAGTTAATCGCTTTTCTAATCGTTTATTACCTTAACGTAAATAAAAATCATGTTCGGATTTCGATTGTTTATCCTTCAAAATATACATGAGACCGCCAACCTTTTATCTTGTTTCGATCCCTCCGTAATATTGGGTAACTCTAATATATATCTAACCTAATAATTATGTAAAATGTCTACTTTTCCTGAATCTAATCTATCGCTATATGTTTTAGTTTTTCTGTCTTCTTCTGATACTCGATTTTCACGTCCCTAGGACCTTCGTAGCAGTCCAAAATCTCTATATTATCCTTCCATTCGGTCGCCGCACTTTTCTAAAATGTCTATTTTTTTTGCGAGATTTTCATTCAAGATTGATTTACCAATATGTCCGTTTCATCTTAAATTGATAACGATTAATTTCCATTGTTTCCAACACTCACTCCTCTCTTTAGTACGATTTTTATCGAACATGACACCCTCCTTCTATCATAAATAATTGCACTACAGTTGAAATTCCGCCAGTAACTTTCCTTTGCTTTTCCCGTCCTTTTTTTATACTATCACGTTTATAATTTTTTTTCATTGCATTTTTGTGTGTGCGCTTTACAACTTGTAAAACTTCCAAGCACCCGATTTCAATGGTTCGATACCCCATAAATGTCTCAGTTATTGTAAACATTCCCAGGAGTTTGTCACCTTGAAAGTCGATGTTGACCCTAAAGTGCGTTCACCTCTAATTTCTGTGAGAATCGAAAAGTCGTTAATTATCTTTTTTTATTGCCCGATCCACAGTTCATTCCTTTGTCTGTATTTGGTGTACGCCTCTCCGTCCACTGATTGGTTACTCAAAATTTTATAGCTCTTTGTTCAGATCTATTGGTTGACAAAATTCAATATTTTACTTTTAGGCCTAGGAAAGGGGAAGTACCAGTCGTCCTAGACGATTTTACGACCTCTCTGCTTTCGTCCCGGAACCTTGATTTAATTTCAACTATTACAGGTGTCTACTGCAAGCAAGCTGGATCAATTCTTTCCTCAACAGATGTCGCTAGAATGACGGTTTTCATTAATAATTTGTATATTTTTAGCAGCTATGGTTTATCTGTTTTTTTTTTTCACTGTGATTTAAAGCCTTTCATCACAGTTCCCCCCTCTGAACTCAATTTGCTGTGGCTAACGTTGTATACTACTTTAGACATCGAAATTGTGTTCAAATGTAGTCTAACTATTCTCCCCCCCTCGTTCTGTTATTCCTTTTCCTACATCACTTCCTGTTATTTCTTTTCTCTACCTCACTCTATCATTCCCTATCTCTCTCTCCATTCTGTTATTTCCTTTCTCCCCCCCCCCTCATTCTGTTATTCCCTATCTCTCTTTCCATTCTGTTTTTTCCTTTCTCCCCCCCCTCATTCTGTTTTTCCCTATCTCTCTTTCCATTTTGTTTGGATTGTTAACAACCTTGACTCTGAATCTCATTGTATTTTCTATTTTCTTTTCGCGTAGATTTTATTTTATGGAATTTCTCTAATTTTGATAAACTCAAAATTAATCTCTTTTTTTTTTTCTGGGAAAAAACACGCCCCTCGACTCGCGTGTTTAGGTGGTCCTCAACCTGGTTGGACTAAGACCTCCCTTACAATGATTCATGTAAAGATTGTTTGCAATCTCGCGGTCTATTGACCAACTGAAAAGTGGATGGTCTCTTGGTGTGCAAATAATTTTTCGTTTTGTTTTTGTTTTGTAAGTATGATAATTTTTGTGAAATATGTATCTTTGCACGACCTCACCCAATCCAAAAATCAGTGGTATACATGTTTCATTTAAACTTTTCCAGCATTTTTTTTTTTTCTCTTATTCGCAATTTTTTTTTTTTTGTGTAATTTCTAATTGTCTTTTCATAGATCATTCAAAAAAGTTGTTCTAGCCTAGGTGTTACCCATCCTAATTTTTAAATTTCATAAATGTTCTTAACTAAACTCCAATTTTCTCATCGTTCCTGTTTCCTTTTAATTTTTTTTTTTTTTTTTTTTTTTTTTTTTTTGAAAATTTAACCTAACCATATCGTAATTCTAATGTTCCCTTTTTATCTTTACCTAATGTCTACTCTAAATCTATAGATAACCTTATTTCAAGTTTTCAAAAAAAAAAATCTAACTCTATGCATTGTCAATTTAAAATCTTGTTTTATAAAACGTACCCTATCCTATTTATAATATATGTATTTTTTTTTTTGTTCCTTTTGTGGGTATATAACTCCCATACGCTTTCCTTCTGTGTTCTTACTTATCTAACAAAATTTTCCTACACACTAACACACAATTTTTTTTTTTTCTAAACTAGAAAATCAATATTATCGAAAAATTTTTCTCTTACTCTATTAGTAAATTAGAATATGATTGTCGCTTATTAAGAGATTTGTTCACTCAACCTTAAAGACTTAAGGACGACCCGCCCCTCGCAAACAAACTGATAGTCTAATATTTTAGTAATTTTCTTTCTCCTTAAATTATATCGTATCCTAACAGATTTTAAATTTTTCTCAATCGTTTATTTATTTAAGGTTTCAAATATTTGTAAATTTCGCATTTTATTCGTTGATTTCCACTATCTCTAGACTTGGTTTTTGTTCCTTATTACATGTATAATATTTCGCTAAATGAATTGCGCTATAATCTCCTTTTATTTCCCGAGTTACCGGATCAATTAGCGTATACGTGTTACTATAAACTTCTGACCCAATTACATAAGGTCCATCGTAAAGCAGATTGAATTTTTTTATTTCCTTTTTGAGTAGGTTTGATTGTGTAAATTTTTTCAACTTGACCAGGGTCCCAATCTCATAAGTTATTAATCTTTTGTTGAGATTATAGTATTTCTGTCGATTTGCAGCGCTTTTCTCTAAATTTTTCCGTGCTGCTAGTCTTATTTCATTTATTGTTTTCGTAGATTTTCCGCAGCCTTGAGTATACCTGTCTAAACTATAAGTTGGTGATTTCCCAAAAGCTATTTCATTAGGTGAAAATCCTGTTGAACAGTGTATCGAATTATTGTAGGTTTGTTCTATTTCTTTAAGGAAAGCCGCCCACTTGGTATGTTTTTCGTGACAATAAATACGGAAAATTCTACCTAATTCTTTATTCACGCGCTCTGTTATGTTCGGTCCGGGATTTCGTATTGACGTATGTACGATTCTTATGCCCATCCTATTTAAGTTGTTTTCCCATTTCTTCGATGTAAATTGAGATCCGTTGTCCGTTAACAAAGCATCTATTTGTATTGTTTTATTAAAATCCTCTACACAATTTAACACGGTCTTAGTACTCGCTATCCTCAATTTATATAATTTTACAAATCTACTGAATGAATCTTGAATCACGAAAATGAATTTAACCCCTCCTATTCCTCTCGGTAAAGGTCCGTATAAATCTGCCATAGCTAATTGTCCTACTTCTTTGGTAATTATGGATTTACTCGGCCCTACAGTTGGTCGAATTTCGCGCTTCGCCAGCTGACATAGGTGACACCCTCTCACTATGCGTTTTATATCTCGGTGCATGCCTGGCCAATAATACCTATCTCCTAAAGCTGTCCCTGTTTTAAAAACTCCTCCGTGTCCAATTTCTAAATGTATCATTTTAATTAGTTCTTCAGTCAACTCTTGTGGTACTGCTAACACCGTTTTGTTTAGTCCTGTTGTGTAATATAAAGTCTTGCCTATTTTTTTGTAATTTTTCAAATACCTATTAACATCTTTTGTCGGCGGCCCAAATTTTCCCTTGCGCAAATATCCGAAAATTTCTCCCAAAAATGTGTCTTGTTTTTGTAGTTCAGTTATATTTTCTAAGTGTTTATCAGGCCCTATATTTTCCTTCCCTTTGACGTACTCTACAGTGAAGTTAAATTGATTTAAATATAAAATCCACCGTGTTAGTCGGCCACTGTACATCTTCCAGCTCTTTAAAAATGTCAATGCTTGATGATCCGTCCTAATTATTAAGTGTACTCCTCTTAAGTATGTCTCAAATTTGTGTAAAGCATATATTATCGCCCATAACTCTTGTTCTGACGTGGTCCATTTCAACTCCGGTCCTCTTAAAGCTTTGCTAATAAATCCAATAACGTGGTGATTCCCTTCCTCATCCAACTGGTATAATTCTCCTCCTATCGCGAACCCCGAACTATCTGTCTGTAAATAATAAGTACTATTTGGGTCATGATGATGTAAAATAACTGTCTCTAAAAATAATGTTTTCACCCTCTCGAATGCGCGCTGTTCTGAGTCACCCCATCGCCAGGTTCTATTTTTCTGAAGTAAATCGCACAAAACCCGTGTTGTTTCCCCATATTTATTCGCGAATCTACGGTAATAATTACAAAGTCCAAGAAAAGCTCTAACTTGTTTTATTTTCTTGGGTACCGGAAAATTTTTAATAGCATCAATCTTTTCCGGATCCATTTGAACTCCCAAAGGCGTTATAATATGTCCTAACATACGTACTTCTGTGAATAAAAATTGACATTTTTCGAGTTTACAAGTCATGTTTGCTTCCTTTAACCTCTCAAGCACTGCGTTTACATGTTCAAAATGATCTTCTTGACTACCACACGTATATATTATTAAATCATCTAAGTAATTAGCGCAGAATTCCCTCACCCCTGGTCCTAGAATTTTGTCCATTCCTCTTGAAAAACTCCCTACTGATGTTTTTAACCCCTGCGGTAATACCTTGTATACGTAAGATTTTCCATTGTATACAAACCCAGTATATTTGCGACTTTCTGGACTGATAGGTATTTGAAAGTAAGCTGAATTTAGATCTATTGTGGTTATGAATTTTACACCATGAAAACGCTGTATAATTTCTGAAGTTGCATGTATGCGTATACATATATATGTATAATATATTAATAAGTATGTAAGTTTCTTCCTAATAATTGATTTCGATCCTCATTGTTTTTATATACACTCTTTTAATTAAATTTATTATTACTGTAACTAACCAATTATTATTACACAAATAATATTGAGATGAATGTTGTGCTCACCTATAATTAGAAACATCATTATAACCATGTATAAATGTAAATTACTGTTAAAATTATGTGATGTATTCTGTTGGCGAGCCAATAAATAAATAAATAAATAAATAAATAAATAAAAAGTTAATGGTGGTTTTTCTACTTCCGCCTGCATTCTGGTGTTTAAGAATCTAGCATCTAAGAGTATCCTGACTGTCCCATCTTTTTTCAAGGTAAATGTTAGAGGACTAGAAAACTGTGTGGCCTCTCTACTGATAATTCCTAATAACTCCAATTCTCTAATTTTCTCATCAATCTTATCCCTGTAAGCAAAAGGTACTGGGTAGGATCGCTTAACGAAAGGCGTCTCGTCCGTCATTCTTATTTCGTGAGTGTACAAGGTAGTTAGACCCGGTTTGTCTATAAATACATTCTTATGTTTAATTAAAATCTTTTCTAACCCTTCTTTTCCTTTTGAATCTAAATTTAATTCGGACACAAAGGTCGTTATTCTACGCTCGAGGCACGCCGTATTATTTATTTCAGGGTTTACTTCAATACTAATTATTTTTCCACTTGTGAAATTTTGATTTCTAACCTCCTGTTTAGGTTTCCTATGAATTACGGTTGAATTTACTAACTCTATTTCCTTCTTCCCATTTCCTGTTTTTATTTTTAACTTTCTGTTTTCTCCACATTTAAATTCAGCTGTATATTCGTCTAACCAGTTGATACCCAATATAATTGGCCTAATTAACTTTGGTATTATTAAACATGGCGTATTTATTATAACATCTCCAAATCGCAATGGTACTAAAACCAACCTAGATATTCTCTGACTTTTATGTCCTATCGCTACTTTAATTTGTATAGTGGTTACAGGCATAATAGGATAAAGTGTTTGATCATTTAAATAATTTTCATAAAACTCTTGAGAAACGCACGTGATTTGACTTCCAGTATCTATTAAACAGTGAACTTCCGTGTTATCTATCTGTGCTTTGGCTTCCGGTAATAACGGTAAAGTGCTACCCTTTTCTACTTCCTCATAATCTCTGTCTTCGAAAATGTTGTTGAACCCACTAATTTCCCTTCTTGTTTTCTCTTCGTTCACTTTCAATTGATTCCATTCATCCGTTATTTGTTGTAAAGAATTGACACATACTTCCACATCTATTTCCGCTTCCGTTCTCGTTTCTTCCGCTCCATCCTTTCGTCTTCTCACATTCCTTTCTGCTTTTATTGGAACAGTCATCCCTTGTTCATTTCTTCCCAATCCTTTCATTGGATTCCACCCCCATTTCATCATAATCTTCAATGCAGTGTTGTGTTTTGGTGCCGGCGTCCCTCTCCCTGTGTGAGTCGTATTCATGAGGGCTAATGAATCAACCCTCGGCCGTTTCCCGAATTGTTTGCGATGACTAGCTCCTTGCCGCTTGTAGTTTTTGTAGAACCTCCCTGTGAAGATGTCGTAGCTTCTGCACACTTACTGCAGCTAGCGCCTCCTTCCACACTCTCTATTGCGTGAATTCTCTTCTTTATAGCGTGGTAACGGTCACGGTATTTGTCCTTCTTGGTGAACTCCTCCCCACTCCTTTTCTTTGTGTTCCGTTCTTCCGGTGTGCAAACCATTGTATCTAGTTTTCGAAGAAACTCAGCAGCGACAATCTCATCTCCTGACTGCCCTGAAAACCATAGCGATTGAACTTCTTTAGGGTAATGTCTCATAATTTCGTCAACTACGCTTAACGGTGTCTCGGTAATTTTTAATGCTTTCGCTAAATCCCAATAATTTGCGAAATGAGTGAGCATGGATATATCTCTCTTGGAATCATATACCCCTTCCGCAAGATGACGGCGAACCTCATTCTTCTTTATATCTCCCCAATAGGTAGCTAAAAAATCTCTTTCGAAATCCAACATTGTTTCCCATCGCTTGTTGTATAACTTGGCCCACGTTTTTGCTTCTCCCTTCAAATTTTCCCGTACGACAATTAATGGATCTGTACGTTTAACTTTTCTAGTGTATTCTTTTAAATCTTCTAAGAAACTTATGGGGTTTTGGTTTCCACCGGAAAATGAAGGTCGTTCCTGCTGCGGTAGCATTTCCACTACTTGGAGAACGTTTTTCGGCGCACTATCCTCTCCTGTCACCGCCACTGTTGTTGGTCTTCCTAATTGTTTCTCAAGTTCCTGCATTTTATCAACAAGCGGTGCTAAAGCTGCTTGAATTATTGTAGTAATATCTCCGATGTTCACTGTTGACGTCCCAGCTGTAGCATTTTCCTCGATTGCCGTCACTAAAGCTTTTGTTTGCCTCCCCATTCCACGTTTTCCCACCATTTTCTTAGATCTTCCGAATGTTACCGGCTTATGTATCTATTTTTTTTCTTACTAGGCGACAACCTCAATATTCCTATTTTAATTTTCTTAATTATTTATATATATGTTGCCTTTCTTATTCTATATATCTTTTTTCAAATTTTCTCGTTTTTCTTATTTTTTTATTTTTTTTTTTTTTTCTAGATTTTTCTTGTATTTCATCACCTGATCGTTCCTGTAAATTTTCAAGTTCATTTATGATTTCCACGTCACTCTCTCGTATATCTTTGACTTCGACATCCGAATATGTTCCAGTCTCCCCCTCTGACTGACCCATATTTTCACGTGCCTTCAAATTCTCGACTTGTAACGAACTTTTTCGCGATCGTTTGAATATTTCTCTCAGTTCATCAACTAAAGGAACTGTTTCGGTGCTTACCTTCGCGTCATCGAGTTTTCTTTTCTCTGCCATATTTATTTATTGTTGAGTTCAAATCTATATTCAATTTGCAAAATTTGTAAATTCTATTATGATTTTGAAATACCTAACATGATTTTTTTTCATATACCTATCACGATGTTTCCTCGAAATAGGTATATATATACACATATATATATCCCATCATAAACATTCGTCAACGACATTAAAATCTCGAGCCAACTCTGAATTGTATTTTTTTTCTTTGAGATTGAAGGTCGAATTCTCAACTAACATTTTGTCTTTTCAAAACAACGTTTATTTGTTTGGCCTATACTTGAATTCCTTATCGAATCCATTGACTGAGTTCTCTGTGTCTTAAAATATGTTTTAATAGTCAACTACCTGACCCGAATGTCAACAAAATTATCATGAGTAAATCTTACGTTATTTCAACTTACCCGTTTATATGGTAAATTATATTATGTAAGATTAATCTTACCTCACAAAACAAAACATCAAATGTTTCACCCTCATTAATGACTCTGTCGATTATCGAGATTTGTGATCCTGACAACAACTATCTACATTGGCGGCACGTAGCGCGACCATTTGAATCTAACACGTGGTCCTAATGATTAACTATGATGTAATACAATTACACTTCTCTATTTTGATATTATTGTTATTATAGATCTATCTATCACATGATATGGGTGTAATATTTCCGCTATTTATTATGTTATAACATGATCATAATAGATTACACCCCAACATCTCAAAATAATCGTTTTTTCTTTTGTTTTATAATGATATTAATGTTAATCAAAAAAAAATATTTCTTTTTTTTTGTTAATCAATTGCTATTAATCAATTTTATATTTTAAGTAATCATTATTTTTGTAAAACCAATGATATCTAGTAAGGTACATTGGGTGTTGTAATACATTAATCAATTTAATTTCTCTAAACCTTTCTATTCTTCTAATAATTCTGTCGAATGTCTAGCGATAAAAATAATAATATCTTTTCCTGACTTTCTGAACATTTTGTTAAAGTACCACGGCCCGCCGCTGGTCTGTATTTTCGAATGAAGAATAAACAATAATTGTTTACATTCATCCTGCTTGTTATTATTTATTCAATCTCGACGTTTGTTTATTTAATTTTGTTCCTCAGAGTGATACGTATTACTTAACGATGTTTCCGACTTTTAAGATATATAGATGTTTTTACGCCCGATGTTTATCTTATCAATTTTTTCGATGTTCTTTGTTTTCACAATAAGTTCGATGTTTTTCGGGCTTGTCTGTTTATTAAACTTGCTTCATATCAACATTCCGATCTGTTCGGTGAACCCAAAACATAAACAATGTTTTTGTTTACAGAACGCATTCCTTTTGACTGAATGACATCATTAACCAACATATCCTTTGTTTTTGTTTACATTATCGTATGAAAGGAATTTTAATAGCTCAAAAGTTTATGATCATTTGACTTAACACATTTTTATTTACACGGACACTTTTTGTATTATAGGTTTATTCGTTAACACTCTCTTTTTGGATTTATTGTTTATTTACGTTAATCTATTATTATTTTTTTAAATTTCACTGTGTATTTATGTAATGTCGCACTTTTCTGATTTTTTTTTTGTTAATTCTTTAATTAATTACGTCCTATTTATTATTATTATTTTCTCCGTTTTTGCAATAGGTTGACCAATAACTTTGTTTTTTTTTTCTCTCAAAACTTATAAAACCTGAACCTCCTGATCACGGCTATTCAGTTGTAATATTCTCGCCTTTTCACCATTTTCTTTTACTTGTTTAAAACAATATAAAATTTTCTTCTCTCTTGGCTATGATCGATACTTCTTTTTTTTCTAAGGCTTTGCATATGTGTTCGCAGGGATGGAAAATTCCTCCCCTACAACACATAAGCCTCCATGAAAATTGGACCCTTAATTTCTTTGATAACTTCAGAAAGCTACTTAAAGCTCTCTTGTACTGTATATCTTTATAGACATATGTACTTAACTAATTAATACGTTATTCACGAACTTGAACGCAAATATTTTCGTATTTATATTGTAATTAAATTCCATCAAACGTTGTGTAATTTTTTGATTTATGATATAGGATTTTAATTACTTTCATTTTGTGGTAACCCCCTTGGTTCTGATCGAGGTGTTGAGTTTCACAATTTAATTGGTCTTTCCATTGCAAACCTAGACTTAAATGAATTCCCTGAATGAGCTAACTTTCCTAATGTAATTATTGATTCCCTGCACCCTAACAAAATCGTAGTTAAACGCTGATAAAAGATATTATACATGTTTATTTGGACAGGTAATTGAATATAACTCAAATGGTTAATTGTTAGTAAATTTGGCAACGATTAATTATTGTGTCTGGTTGGCGCCACTCCTCCATGACTCTGCTGCTATAAGGTACATGTAAGGATCGATTTAGAAGGTTAATGTTATTAGTTAATTGTATATTTGACGAACTCAGAATAACCCTTTGCTAGCAAAAATTTGGCTCCTTCCTCCTGCAAGTAAACGAGATGATCGTGAGTCGACAAGAAATTCGTACAATCTTTTGACACGGCTCTTTGATTGATACCTAAGTTATCGCGTCCCAAAAAGCCTTCCACGTCATCATGCACTGCCTTCAAGTCTTCCCTCGGGTCCCGAAACCTCCAAATTCCATCTCCTCCAAGGTCTACTATTTACTTAGGGCGAACCGGTTTCGTCCTATATACAATCATATACTCACGGTTGGTGTGGACTTACGGGTCGTGAATCCTCATTCCACGTTTAAAAGAGAATGCGAGAGTGGTCTACCGACCTAAATGCAAGCTGTATGCAGGTCCGCATTCTCCAGTAAACAGTACATACGAATAAATATATGTATACATACAGTTTGGGAAAGGTTTATAACTCGCAATACGAGGCTATCTACCTCGCATTCCGAGCTCGGATCTCGCACGAAGAATTCTGCACAATTCTTAGCTTGGTAACCGAATATATACGTAAGAATAAGGTTATACTAATAAATACTAGTAGAATAAGAAATTATTTGATAGTTTGTTTTGGAGAGCTATCGAACTCCAGGCTTTTGTTTGGTTTTGACGTTTTTATTTAAGAGAATCGTCATCTCTATTTGGTTTGTTTAATGGTCTTGTTATAGGAGCGACCACTGCCTCCTATTGGGTGAACTGTATTTGTTTTAAATTTTACCTCCAGGGTTCAACATTAATTTTTGTTCATCCTATCCCGTGATTTCTCAATTGTTTCAAGTAATTGATTGCCACATAAGAGGGTACACGACTCTCAACTGTCTCTGGCAACTGATGGGATCTATGCGAACACTCCATCAATAATGTTCAAATGTTTCGTATAATATTTCTATATAAATCTTACTAACCCGTGATTTTTCAATTGTAGATTGTGAATGGTAGGTAATTGTAAACACGCGGCTCCCAGCTGTTTCAAGTAACTAATAAAAATCTATGCGACTATCTAATCAATGGTATTCAAATGTTTCATGTAATATTTTGATATAAATCTGGCTAACCCGTGATTTTTCAATTGTCGTTTGTGATTGATAGACATTTGAGAGCACGCAGCTTCCAGCTGGTTCAGGTAACTAATAAAATCTATATGACTATCTAATCAATGGTATTCAAATGTTTCATGTAATATTCGATATAAATCTTGCTAACCCATGATTTTTCAATTGTAGATTGTGAATGATAGGTATTTGTAAATGACCCATATCGCTGCACATTGCACAATGACATCCTGATGGTTATCCTTATAACCCTGATAAATTATCTAGTTACGGCCAAGGTCGTTTTCAAACCATGCGGTTGACCCAGATCTTTGGTGTCTCTATTTGTAAACAATTAATGTAAACATCTCCTGACACACTAACCTAGATGCGAGATTGTTTATTTAAGAAATATTTCTACCTCTCCCTATAATTCAGTTATGTTACTTTTTATTGTGCATAATTAATTTAAATATTTTTAAATCCTTTATTGAAGTTAAACCATTTTTCATTTTCCGAATTTAGTAAATTTACTAGAAGTTAGGTGAAAATTAAATATAAATATATATATATATATATATAAGTACACATATCTCGATTGTCAAAATATGTTAAAAAAAGAGTACATATATTAATAAATAAATATAAAATATATGATTCTACATAGTCTGGAATATTAATAAATACATATTTTCTTTTTCAATAATATAGATATGTCCTCGGGTAGGTATTAAAATCGCTACCATTTCGCTGCTTCGATTAATAAGTAAAATACATATATGTAAATACATTACTCATATATTTATTCTTTATATACAATATATTACTTTATTTTATATAAATAAATACATAATATACATATATTAATGTGTAATGCTTTGTTTTGTTGTTTTAATAATTTAATTGATATACCATAATCAGCTGTATCTCCTCACTCCTAGGTCCTGAAAATTATTTATAAAAAGAAAACTTACCCCCCGTCAAGGTATTTCCGGTCGGGTGTACACAACAACCTTGATGAAGAAATCCTACCTAATTAATTGTATTTTTTCAACTAATTTCAAAATAAATCTTTTCGACTATTTATTCCTATTTAATATTTTATTCTCGCTTGAATCGTATAAATTAGTTGATATTTAATTTTTCTTCCGAACGAAATCCTAATTCAGAAAACCCGTTGATTTAATAACACTTTTCTAGTTTAGGCTTTTGAATGATAGCTGTTTCAAATTCCTTTTCGAAATGATAGACTGATGATTAAAATTCCGGTTAAAACGACAAACACTTTTAACACTGTCGCTATACGCACGATGGATTTTAATTGAACAATTTATTAATTCTAAATTTCTTTTTATATAAATTGATAAGAAAATTTATTCCGAATTGTGCAAACTTTTAATTAAACTCGACTCTTAATAAATTAATTTTTTTTCTAACTGTTAATTTTAGAACAAAGGTTTAAACGTTTATTATTATCGAATCCTTTTTTTTTGTTTTTGTGTTTCTTTTAACCTAAGATGAAGTATTTACTATTAATAATTTTAAACAAAATTATAATCTATTTTTAAATATCAATTCACGAGCACATCCACTTTAATTTAACGATAACAAACTCTTAAATTTAATTTGAATGTTTTCACTTTGAATGAAATAATTATTTTTAAATTTTAGTTAAATTCTTAATTCCGTAATCACTTTCTGCACTTCACTTAACACTTTTAAGCACTGAGTTTAAATTATATTTATTTTCACTGTTTAACCAAATTAAATTTCACTGACTCTAGCACTTGTATTTTTCACAAAATTTTCCTAAGTCCAGGGCTTATTTAAAATTTAACACTTAAAGATTTTTCACTGTTAATCCTACCAAAGACGTAGTACCGCCACGTAACAACTTTTCGAATCCTCGGCGCGACTGCCTCCTGACTGATGTGTTCCATCTTTTATACCCCTCTCAGGTCCCAAAAGACGTATCTGAAATTCTCTTGATGCTTAATTCTATCTCCTATCAACTCGTAAATCCGAACACCCCTTCCCCTAATTTCGATCGTTCCTACATAAGATCTTTTGTTGTCCGGCTTTGGGTGGCGGTTAATTTTTATCTCACGTCGCTAACTTGATAGGGTCCGAATCGGGTAAGTCTGCGTTAATCGCCCAAGCTCCCTTTGTCCTCTGTTCATACAAAATGTAGTTAAAATCTCATGATTTTGCGTTCCTTTTTTTTCTCAATTCGCGATAGGTCCGTCCTAAGTAACATATATATAGATCTCAATTTTATGCATCTCATGCGAAACATGATTAAATCCATGGCGAAATCTTTACTATGCATTTTTGAATTTCGATTTGTCTAAAATCTACTTAATTTTATTGTCACTTATATGAGCTTTTCCATTTCCACCCGTACTCTCTATCTCCCTGTCGCAGATTTGAGTTTTTCCTTTATCTTTGAATTTTATATTTATCCGCGACGTTTTCTTGCACAATTTCTTCTTGATTCTTATGTCATTTCTCATAACTCTTATAATTACTCATTTTCCAAGTCGTATTTATTAATTTCACGGATAAATTCGAATTGTATCGCTTTTCTCCACATGGATCATTTCCTATCTCCGTTCTTTACCCTTCCTTTTATCTTTTCTTCACTTTTCCCGATGTGTGTGGTCTCCTGGGAAATTTCATACTTCATTTATTATTAATTAATATATAGTTTTCCACACTTCTACGGGAAATATACCTAATTAGACTCTGGGATATCTGTCATTTTTATTGTTTTACCCAATCTCCGCCCATTCTCCATCCCTCACTTACAAGATTTCACATAAATTATACGTCTGGACATATGTTTACGTCTCAGATTTTATGTACTACGGCCGTAAATTTAGTTTAATTTCAAACCTATTAATTTTAATCTCTTTTCCTAATCTAAATACTTCATAAGCCCAACGTTAAAGTTAATCGCTTTTCTAATCGTTTATTACCTTAACGTAAATAAAAATCATGTTCGGATTTCGATTGTTTATCCTTCAAAATATACATGAGACCGCCAACCTTTTATCTTGTTTCGATCCCTCCGTAATATTGGGTAACTCTAATATATATCTAACCTAATAATTATGTAAAATGTCTACTTTTCCTGAATCTAATCTATCGCTATATGTTTTAGTTTTTCTGTCTTCTTCTGATACTCGATTTTCACGTCCCTAGGACCTTCGTAGCAGTCCAAAATCTCTATATTATCCTTCCATTCGGTCGCCGCACTTTTCTAAAATGTCTATTTTTTTTGCGAGATTTTCATTCAAGATTGATTTACCAATATGTCCGTTTCATCTTAAATTGATAACGATTAATTTCCATTGTTTCCAACACTCACTCCTCTCTTTAGTACGATTTTTATCGAACATGACACCCTCCTTCTATCATAAATAATTGCACTACAGTTGAAATTCCGCCAGTAACTTTCCTTTGCTTTTCCCGTCCTTTTTTTATACTATCACGTTTATAATTTTTTTTCATTGCATTTTTGTGTGTGCGCTTTACAACTTGTAAAACTTCCAAGCACCCGATTTCAATGGTTCGATACCCCATAAATGTCTCAGTTATTGTAAACATTCCCAGGAGTTTGTCACCTTGAAAGTCGATGTTGACCCTAAAGTGCGTTCACCTCTAATTTCTGTGAGAATCGAAAAGTCGTTAATTATCTTTTTTTATTGCCCGATCCACAGTTCATTCCTTTGTCTGTATTTGGTGTACGCCTCTCCGTCCACTGATTGGTTACTCAAAATTTTATAGCTCTTTGTTCAGATCTATTGGTTGACAAAATTCAATATTTTACTTTTAGGCCTAGGAAAGGGGAAGTACCAGTCGTCCTAGACGATTTTACGACCTCTCTGCTTTCGTCCCGGAACCTTGATTTAATTTCAACTATTACAGGTGTCTACTGCAAGCAAGCTGGATCAATTCTTTCCTCAACAGATGTCGCTAGAATGACGGTTTTCATTAATAATTTGTATATTTTTAGCAGCTATGGTTTATCTGTTTTTTTTTTCACTGTGATTTAAAGCCTTTCATCACAGGTTGCAACAGATAGACTGAAGGTTAGGAATTTTGTTTTACCAGCGTTGAGTGTCAGGAGATTGTCATCTAACCAATTCTTTACAAGGCCTATGTCGTGTTGAGCTATGTCAAATGCTCCTTTCCAGTTTTTATGACGAGCTATGAGCACAGTGTCATCTGCAAAGGATATTAGTTTTCCGGTTATGGGTAGGTTACAGAGTTTGTTGATGTAAATGAGGAACAAAATAGGGCCTAGGACACTCCCTTGTAGGACTCCGAATTGAATTGGTAGAGGGTTACTTTCAGCTGTGTTGTTAATTTTTACAGTTTGTGATCTACCAGTTAGGTATGAGGAGAACCAGTTAAGAGTTGAGTCCCGGATGCCTATTTGAGATAGCCTTTCTAGGAGTATGGGATGGGAAACCGTGTCGAATGCTTTGGCTAAGTCTAAGAATATGGCTAGACAGGAATCGCCTTCATCCAGGCTATTAGAGATGTTCTCAGTCAAATCTAAGATTGCAGATTCTGTACTAATTTTTTTTTGGAAGCCAAACTGATTGGGCGAGAGAATCTTCTGGGTTTCCAAATGGGAGATAAGTCTACTTTTGACAAATTTTTCGATGATTTTTGATAGGACACTTAGCAAAGAAATGGGTCTGTAGTTTTCGATATTTGTTTTGTCGCCACTCTTAAAGATTGGGATAACCGTAGCATGTTTTAGTTGGTTGGGGAAGGTGCCACTTTTGAAACTTAGATTAACAATGTGTTTTAACGGTGTGGTAATGAAGTGAGCTATGTGTTTTAGTATGTAAGGTGAAATTTTGTCATTACCTGCAGCACTATTTGTTTTTATAGAGAGTATAGTGTCAATAATTTCTTTGGTGGATGTGGGGGCTAGGATAAGTGTGGGATGTAGAAAGTTCTGTTGTCTTACCCTTGAAGCTAGAAAATTTTGGGTTTTATTTGTGGCTTTCAGAATTTTGTTGGCTAAGTTTGTGCCGATATTACTAAAATAATGGTTGGCGTGATCAGCTAAGGTTTCTGGGTCTTCGTGAACTTGGATATTTTTCCCATTTATAACTAATGATTGAATGTTGAGTGAGGTTTTTTTATTTTCTGATATGTCGTTGACTACGTTCCAAATTACTTTGCTGTCATATCCTGATTCTTCAATTTTTTTCTTATAATATTTTTGTTTGGTTATTATTATCAGGTTATTGCAAATGTTACGATACTTTTTATAGAATCGTGAGAATTGGGGGTCAGGGTTATTTAGTGCTTGTTTATGGAGTCTGTCTCTTTTACGTATGCAGAAGATAAGGCCGTTCGTAATCCAAGGTTTCAACTTCTTGTTTTTGTTGGAGGCTGTTTTGGTGGGGAAAGACGCGTAATTAATGTGGGCAGTTAGTGATGCAGAAAACGTTTCAAGAGCTGTGTTGACATTTTCAGAAAGCAGGGTAGACTCCCATTTTTCTAGTTCTACTGCCTTTATCAGATGATCCATATTTACAATTTTATGAGTAGGATTACTGGGCTTAGGGGGAAGAGATTTTGAATTATGTAATTCTAGGATGGTTGAGTAGTGGTCTGTTACAGTAGATTCGAACACAATTGATTTAGCAGATCGCTTTGTTCTGACCATGATGTGATCTATGCATGTCTTAGTAGTGAGTGTGACTCGGGTAGGAATGTTGATGTATGGTATTAGGCCATACAGGCCCATTAGGTTTAGGTATTTTGTTGTATGAGGGGTGGCTTCGTTTAGTATGTCTATGTTGATATCACCTATTATGATGAGATCTTTAGTTGAGTCTTCGATTTTTTTTTCGAGTGAGTAGAGAAAAGGGGAGACATTATTGAGCTTAGGGGAGCGATATATGGCGAAGACATTTAAGTTGTCAATAGTAACTTTCAGGCAATTTGCATGGTCAACTGAAATTTCAGACACTATAGGGTTTAAGTAAGATTTGACATAAACTATGACCCCATCGGATTGGGACATGTGCCGAGTTGTATTGAACACGGAGTAGTTGTTGATTATTTTCGGGATATAATTTGCATTTATCCAGCACTCTGACAGCACAATTATGTCAAATTCATTCCCTAATTCAGTTAGGAGTACAAGTAAATTGTCAAAGTTTTTATTGAGGCTGCGGATATTCATAGCAAATATTTTTAGTGCCTTAGGTGTGGAGATAATGTTTTTATATTCATTTATATCATTTGTCGTTTGAACCGTGGTGTTTAGTAGGTTATCGATAGGGTTATTTGGGTCCATTATAAGCGTCTGTGTATGGTGGGGGCTCGAATTCATCAGTAACATTGTGAGTTGAGTGGATGTATAAAGATAAAGGAAAACCATAGAAATTTTTTTTTTTTTTTTTTTTTATTTAATATTTTTTTTTTTTTTTTGTTACATACATGGTTTTAAAATACAAATTATGTTTTTTTACATACATATTAAAAAAAGAAAGAAACAATGCGAATTACAGAAAAGTATATGTACACATGCACATATGTATACATATATAGTGTATTACACATCATACATAACATACACACACAATACACGTACACACACACGAGTTCATAAACAGCATATACATAAAAATAATAATATGCATAAATGTATGATAGCAAAAAAATCCCACATAGGCATCGCCAGTTCGTGGGTATACTTGTGTTTCTTTAAGGCAGTTCAGTTAAAATTACTCTAAATATACATATTTTATCTTTGTAGAAAATTGAAAAGAAAAGAATGAAAATATTTATAGTAAAATCATTATTTACTGTATTTACGGAATTAAATATGAAAAATAAAAGTTAATAAGGATTTGTTAAAAGTTAATAGAGATTAATATCAGATGTTACAGCAGGTAAATATTAATATCTATGGTATTTATCCAAGATTTTATTACATTTTTATGTTTCCTGTAGGATGATATATTTTCACATTTGATTTCTGTATTGGTATAGAGTGCATTATAAATTTTTGGTGTAATAAAGTAAGCATGTCTTTGCGCAAGCCTTGTTTTGCACAGTGGAACTTTAAATACATTATTTACCCTATTACTAGACCGATTTTCATTTTTTATAAAAAGAAAATTTCGAGCAAATATATATTTTAAACATTGTGTACAGTAAATTTTTCTTATCTCTAACAATTTAGCCTCTTCGAATAATTGCAAGGAGGGGTAGGTCATATCTTTATGCAACATTATTTTTAGTATTAGTTTTTGTGTTATTTCTAGTGGCTTAATATGGGTGTTATAAATCCCCCCCCATGCAATTATTCCATAAGATACTGATGATTGCACCAATGCATGATACACCAATTTGATTCTTTTGATATCTACTATGTTATTTAGACGTTTAAAAATATAAGTTAAATATCTAAGTTTATTTACAAGCTTTTCTATGTGATTTGTCCATTTGAGTTGGCTGTCTATTATAATTCCTAAATATTTAACTGTATTCCCCGATTTCATTTCTGTACAGTTATTGCATAAGACAGGATTGCAAGTAGTTTTGTGAAACCTTATACTTAGATGAGTTAAGGGTGCCGCTTTTTTGGTATTATAAAAAGGAATATATATAGTTTTTTCACAGTTCAGAGTTAGGAGGTTTTGATTGAGCCATTCTTTGACAATAATTGTGCACTTATTTGCATTTTTAGAGACCTCGTCCCAGGATTTACCATGAACTGTGATTGCAGTATCGTCAGCATACGAGAAAAGTTTTCCCGGAATACTAATATTACATAGGTCATTAATATAAATTAGAAACAAAAGCGGACCTATAACTGTTCCTTGTGGAACCCCATGTCTCATAGATGCTGGTTTACTAATATGTACGCCAATTTTTGTGGATTGTCTGCGATCAAGTAAATAATTTGTTAAAAGTGACAGACAATTATTTTTGATTCCCATATTATTAAGTTTTCCAAGCAGTTTATTATGATTGACGGTATCAAAAGCCTTTTTTAGGTCTAAGAATATTGTTAAACTTTTCATATTCGAATCTAGATTGGTGTATAATTTTTTTGTTAGATTAAATAAAGCATCATCAGTACTAAGACCTGATCTGAAACCATATTGGTTTGGTGACAAGAGTGCATTAGATTCTAGAAACTCTAGTACTTGTATCTTTATGATTTTTTCTAATATCTTTGCAAGTTGGGATATCAGCGATATTGGTCTGTAGTTGTCAAGTTTAGAGATCGATCCAGATTTATGTATGGGTACAATAATTGAGAGTTTAAATGCATTTGGGAAAATGTTTTTTTCAAGGCAGGAATTAAAAATGTGTTGTAAGGGCATAGAAATGTGTTGTTTAATAGACTTGATTGTGATACAGCTTAATTCATCTGGACCATTGGCTGTATTTGTTTTAAGATTGTCAATGTGTTTTATAATTTCAGATTCAGTTATCCGTTTAAATTGAGATAAATTAGGAGTATATTCGGGGGTGGGTATGTCTATTTGGGTTGATTTATGCATACTGTTTTGAAATGAGGGATTATTATTTATTAAATCTGCGGCAACGTTTGTAAAGAAATCATTGAATTTATTTGCGATTTTTCCTACATCCGTTATGACTATTTTATCGTCTGTTACAATTTTTTCGGGAAATCTTTTTATTTTGTGTGTTCTATTCGTTATTTCATTTATGACTTGCCATGTTTTTTTAGTATCATTATCAGCTTTTTGCAATTGGTTTGCATAGTATTCTTGTTTACATTTCTTCATAAGAATATTAAAAAAATTTCTATAGATTATGTATTGCTGACGTAAATTTCCATTAGATGGTACACCTTTTACCATACAATAATTCTCATGGTTTTTGTAAATTTTGTACAGTTTGTTCCTGTGTTGACTTGCAATTATCAGTCCACGCGTGATCCATGGTTTAATTTTTTTATGTTTTCTTTTAGGTGTTCGTGTTAATTCTAGACTATTTTTGATATTATTATTTAATATCGAATAGAATGTATTCAGTGATTGATTTGGGTCATCATTGGATAAAACTTGGTTCCAAGTTTCTTTTTTTAGAGAATTGTTTAGTGTTTGGTAGTTAATTTTATTTTTTTCCACTTGTTGTTCTTTAGTTGTATGATGAAAATTTAATTTACTGTGACCGAAAAAGGTTGGGTAGTGGTCAGTGATATCGAATTTTAGGACAGCTGATCTGGGTATAAAATTTTTATTAGTTTTGAGTAATATATGATCGAGGCAAGAGTCAGCGTGATGGCCATATCTAGTGGGTTTATTTATGTAAGACAGATAACCCTCGCTATATATAACATTTAGATATTCGTTTGCAATAGGGTTTAGGATCGAATTATCAATGTTGATGTTTATATCACCTACAATAAATGAGAAATCGGATTGATTGCAATTATTTTCATTTATAAAATATTTAAGTTCTGTAATAAAGGATTTAGAGTCTAAGGAAGGGGAGCGATATATAGCAAGTATAGAGTATGTTTTACTGTTATGTGTGAAGGATAAATGTATGGCATTAGAAAACTTAAATTTGGGGATATTAATTATTACGTTAGTTATTTTATTTGAACTGTAAAATATTGAGAGACCATCGTGAGAGGTATGTTTACAGGGTAATGAGTAAGTCTCATAATCGGAGATGTGGTAGGGTATTGAGTCACGCATTTGCGTTTCGGTAAGTATGATTACATTAGGACGAAAGTCTAGAGAATTGAGGAAAATACAGAAATCATCAAAATGTTTGCGTATGCTTCTTATATTTAAATTTATTAAATTGAAATCTGTATTTCCCTCAATTATGTAGTTATTTAGTTCTGTCATATTTTCATAAACCTTAGTGTCTGGGACCGAAAAATCGTCATAGTAATCCATTTTCAAATTTAATTATAAAAATTTCTTACTCTAGTAGGTACATGATTATTGGGTTGGAATGTCGTTAACATCATTTATTCTTATTATAGGGGATTCTTCGTTCTTTCTCAGTAATACATTTCCATCCTTCGTCCAAACGTATTTATATCCCAAAGATTTGGTAGATTTTGTTAACCAAAGAAGTTGTTTATTCTTTGGGGTAAGTTTATCATTTATGAAATTGATAATTAAGATGTGTTTTTGCAGATGTTTAGTTACTCTAGTGCTTAGTAGAATTATATGAATTAACGGAATTAGAACAATAGGAAGAGTGTTAAAACAGATATATATAAAAATAAAAATGGAATAATTTAAGTTCATCGAAAAGTAAAAGACACTGAGATAATCAAAATAGTTAAAACAGGTATTTATAAAAATAAAAATGGGACAATTTAAATTCATCAAAAAATATGAGACATTGAGATAATCAAAATAGTTAAAAGAGATGTATATAAAAATTAAGATGGAATAATTTAAGTTTATCGACAAATAAGAGACATTGAGATAATCGAAAAAATTAAAACAGATATTTATAAAAATAGAAATGGAACAATTTAAATTCAGCGAAAAATAAGAGACATTGAGATAATTGAAAAAATTAAAACAGGTATATATAAAAATAAAATTGGTATAATTTATATTCATCGAAAAATAAGAGACATTGAGATAAACAAAATAATTAAAACAGATGTGTATAAAAATAAAAATGGAACAATTTAAATTCATCGAAAAATAAGAAAAATAAGAGACACAATAATCAAAATAGTTAAAACAGATATCACGATTTAAAATAATAATGCATATGAAATGGTTGAAACAATTGTTATAATTATAGTTCATGCGACAGTTAAGAGAATTATAGAAGACTTTAGTTATTTGGAGAAGTAGAGTTTTTAAAATTAATAGTATAATAATTACCAAGGGATGTAAAAAAATTAATAAATATACCACACTTAAGAGAATTAGCAAAATTAAAATTATTAAGAAAAGTGCAAGAATAAAAACAATCACTAGGATAGACGGAATCAAGTGGTTTGAAATTATGAAATTAATTAGAATATTTGTATCCAATTTTTGAATAGCATTATTAAGAGAAGTTAAGTGAGGTAATTGATTTAAGTAAGATAATTTTATTTTATGATATGATAGGATTAGGATTATCATGGAAATATAAGGAGTTAATTTAGTTGAAATTATTTTATAATTTAAAACAATTGAATGTATCACATGTATCATACGACATAAAGTAATTGAGAAATTAAAAATATTTAAGTAAATTAAGTTAGGTATAATAATTCGATAAATCAACACAGTGGAAATAAATGGATGAATTGGAATAATTGTAGAATAGAATATAGAATAGAACATAGAATATATATAGAAAAGAATATTTGAGTGATTTAAAATGATCAGATAAAGGGGAATTATGGAGCAAGTTACGATAAATATTTGAAGCAAGTTGATAAGTTTAGTAAGATTATTAATAATTATAGATAGTTTTGTGATGTGAGCAAAGTTGACTGAGAAAAGAAAATAAATAAAAATTATTGAATTATTACAGATAAGCAGATTAGTTAATGGATTTTTTTTGTTGACTTCCAGTCACATTTTTTTAATGTCCGATTCATACGAGATTCTAAGGATTTTAGAGTCCTCAGACTTACGAACATACACCTGACCATTTTTCGTCCATGCGAATTTATAGTTTTTTTATTTTTGCCTGTTGTTTTGTTTGAGCCAGGAGGAATTTTTTTCTTGAAGTCAGGTGGTCGGATATATAGATGGGTGTACTGTGACCCATCTGAGTATGTGGTAGTCCTATGGATGAAGCAGTGATTCGGCCTTTGGTTTTAATGTGTTCTTTTAGTTTAGCCAGGAATAAATCTCGCATTAGTTTAGAGCTGAGGGTGATTATTATATCTCTTGGTTTTGAACGAGAATCATCGGAGCGGTTTCTGCCTCCCACCCGCACCACAGAGGTCGCGTCTTCGGCCTGTACTACCGATTTTATGACGTTTGTGGATAGGTTGTGAAATATAGTAACTAGATTTTCATGTGGATTTTCCGGGAAGTTGCGCAATTCTAGGTTGTTCGACTGAGACTCGTATTCCTGATTATCAATTTTATTCTCCAGGTACTCCACTGTTTTTTTGAGGTCTTGTTGTTCTTTTTTGAATGTTTCGAATTCAGTTTCAATTTTTTGGTTTTGGATTATGGTTAGATCGATTTTTTTTATTAGGTCATCGTATTGTTTGCTGATGAAATCAATACTTTTTTGCGTTTTTCCCTTGAATAATTCGATTTGTGTTAAGATTTCTTTTTTAATGTTATCCATTTTTTTATCGATGTGTTGAGTTATTTTTTCAATTTTTATTTCATCGAGTTCAAGCGCACTTTTACCTCTAGTTGTCATTGTTATATTAGGTAATGTGAAGTTGGTTTAAATTTTAAGTGAGTTATTTATTGGAATAGGTTATTTATAATTTTTATTTGAATAATTTATGCTTTTGTTGATTTATTTATATTTATTAACTTGTAGTGACATCTGTGGCCAAGACTTTACAGTAGTGCTTTTGATTATAAATAAAATATAAAAATAAAAATCCTGTTGGTTTGGTTGAGTTTCGAACGTCCGCCTCCCCGTCGATATTAATTTCAACTGGTGTGACCGATTTATCCACAGGACTATTCCCGAGTTAAGAGTTAGCGACAGTATAGTTCTTTATAAATATTATAAATCGCTTTTGGAAGATGACAATGTTATTTTAGATTTTTAGTTTTCACTGTTCAACAGATTTTTCATAAACAATTAACTATTGTTTTTTGTTTGTTTTATATGATATTCACTTTCACTGTATTCTTCACATCCACTAATTTCTTTGACTAATCGAGGTTACGACAGTTTATTAGTAAAACTTTAGTGTTGGGAATAAAAACAAAGATTTTAAATTATTAAACTAAACAATTGAGTCTAAAAACATCAATTTCAAACCGAAATAACACTTCCACAGAATAAATCGTGGACGATTAATCCAATAGTATCACTTTTCACTTGTTAATTTGCGTTTTTTGTTGTTTTTTTAGATATTTTAAACAGGAGTTTTGACAGAATACGTCGTGATTGTTGTTATTGTTGTACAATTAATAATGCTACCAAGTCAAATTTGAGACACCAAGGAAGATATGAGACGATCAAGTGAACCACATTCTTGAGTCGGGCCATGTCAAGAGTCAGAATGACAGAAGAGTATGTACGAGACGGTGTATTAATGTGAACGAGGAGTGTTTGCCAATACCGAGTTGTTTGGTAGTCCGTCCTCTCTGCTTACCCCTGCGGTAAGAGGTTAGATAGTCGTTCAATTAAACTTTTTTTTTTTAATATTTATTATTATTTTTTCGGATATAAAAAAAACCTTTTTCGTTTGTTCATACAAAAGTTCTGCTGTATAGTTATTATTTCAGTTGTATCGCCTTTCGCCATGTCCCAATGCACCTATAATATTTTGATTACTTACTAGCCTGTTTAGAATTGTTTATGTGTGGAACGAGCTACTTTCTTAGACTGGGGGTAGTATTGTCTAACAAAAATATGTTTTACGTTTAAAACAAAATTACCCGACCATATCAAAACTATCATAAAATCTTGTCCTTATAATATTTTGAAAATAAAATTTGAATTGAGTTAAAAGATAATGTAATAAATATGGTGTCAAACCACATACCAGGGCTAAAGCGAGGTTGTCAATTCTGAGTGAGGGGTAGTTTTTCGTAGGCTGCTGGGCCCACCTCACTCGCGCGTTATGCGACCTTTGGGAAATCAACATACCATATCTCACTTATGGCGCGAAAACGAACGAAGTCAGGCGCCCGAGGTAAGTTCGTGTCGTTTCCGTTACAAAGCGCGCCAAATCACGCGCTAGACACTTGTCGCTTTTATAAAACGGCCCTTTTCAAATATCTGCTGAAGATTAATACGGGCTTTTTATTTTTTTTTTTGCTTTTTTTATAACAGATTTTTCGGTTTCATAGGGTAGTGGGCAACTTATTTGATGTTTAGTCGCATGGTTCAAGCAGAATTGTGGGTTCGGACAGAATCGTGGGTTCGGCCAGAATTGTGGTTTCGGTCAGAATTGTGGGTTCGGTCAGAATCGTGCGTTTGGTCAGAATTGTGGGTTCGGTCAGAATCGTGCGTTTGTTCAGAAATGTGGGTTCGGTCAGAATAATGGGTTCGGACAGAATCGTGCGTTTGGTCAGAATTGTGGGTTCGGTCAGAATTGTGGTTTCGGTCAACATTATGGGTTCTGTCAGAATTGTGATTTCGGTCAGTATTGTGTGTTCGGTCAGAAATGTGGGTTTGTGGATGTTCAATGCCAAAAATACTATCGTTATTTATTTTTCGAACTGCGTTTCGCTACCTCCTTTTTTAACTTTTTGGACAGCATTTCAGTAACCATCATCAAGGCAGATTTATTTATGTATTTCATTTAAACGCCCATAGGGCTTTTACATACAATGCAATTATGTTTTTTAAATACAATAACAATAAAGAGTTTACATAATATATAAGAATATACAGATTACATAAAATATAAGAATATACAGATAACATAAAATATAAGATTTAACAATGCATAGGTTAACAAAATATAGGTAACATGAAACAAGAGTTTACGAAACGTAGTAACATGAAATTTAAGTAAGTGAAATAAAAATATATGATCTACCAATATCCTCCAAATCAATTGAATAAAAAAGGATGAAATTGTTGTTGACATTAGCCAATAAACTATGTAACTTTAATTAACAATCTCTATTACGCAAGATTAGGATAAGAATCGACAAAAGTCTAATAGAAAAACATTTAGTTAAGTATTATAATATTAAACCAAGTATCACAATATTAAGTTAAGTATTACAATATTAAACCAAGTATTATAATATTAAACTAAGTATTACAATATTATGTTAAGTACTATAATATTAAACAAAGTACTATAATATTAAGTTAAGTATTATAATATTAAACTAAGTATTATAATATTTATTTATTTAAACGCCTATATGGTTTTTAAAGATAATAATGTACATCTTTATTTATTTATAATTTTTATACAGATCTTATATCTTATATGATAATATAGGTTATATAAAAAAATATATCCGAGTTAACAAAATATAGGTACAAATAATTGAAGAAAAATAGAGAATCTGCCAAAATTCTCCAAATCAATGATAATGATTATAGGAAAGTATAAAAATAGTTTGTAGAGTAGTAGAATTTACTATTAAATAGTAAAACAACCAAATAGTGTAACAACCAAAAATAAAATCATGATACAAACGTGGCTTTTATTATTTTTGTAAGGCCATTATTGTATTGTAAACACGAAAAATACCAAAAAATGAAAATAAACTGAAACAAACAAATAACCTTAGTATGATCGATAAATAAACCAATACAGAAGGAAAATATCTTCTAACAAGTACCTGAATATTAATTGAGCCTTTTAAAAATATCTGAAAGTGTGAAACAAATCGCACAGAGTATAGGTAATATAATGTATAAATTAATTGTATCATATTTTCATTATTTTCACAATATAACATGCGATGCTACTAGTAATTTTACCATTATTATTTATATACTTTGCTCCTGTTATGGTCCGATATTCTTTAAGAAACCCGCTTGAACAGCGCGGGTGTAAACTGTGCGCCCTCAAGGTTTAAACTTCAGTACTTCATTGGTATGAAAGCACCATGAAACTTGAAATACTTAGCAGTTAAGTAGGTAGGCACTAACTTACCTTGGATTTTTTATGCTACATTTATTTATTCCTAGGAAAAAATCCTTACACTGAGTTATAAATATATTAAGTTTATTGAAGTCAAACCAGAAAATTTTCTTAAAGACGGAATTAAAATATGTCGTAAAAATTATTTTATGTAAGGGGGAGAGGAAGAGGAATATAGGATAAGGATAGGAGATGCTCCCGATACATTTCATATGACGCATTAATTAACAATGGTACGCGTTACGTAATATATTTTTTATATTATTTTTATATAATAAATATTATTTTTATTATATAAAAATAATATAAAAAATATATGTTTCTACAAAAAAAAATATAACCGTAAATATTACGTAATATATTTTTTATATTATTTTTGTATAATAAAAATAATATAAAAAATATATTACGTAATATTTACGGTTATATTTTTTTTTTGTAGAAACACACTCGTGTATCTAACAAATTTGATTGTACTCTCCATACTTTTAAGAATGGCACATGTTGTGCCTGATGAATAAAAGAATAAATTTTATCACCAACAATAATATTCTCAATTTAGTTAAACATTTTTCAAGTACTTACCTATCAATTACAATAAATACCTCCATATTGATCAGTACTATATCAATAGCTAGAAAAGTTTCATTACGACCGAAGAATTTCAACAATCACCATCACAGCAAAACACTGAAAGAAAATTCTGCCTTATAAAAAGTCAGGGTTCTTAATCACTAATACAGTAAATAAGCAACTTACTAACGACTTACCACTTTTCCACTTGATTTTTTCGCCTTGTTACTTAAATATATATTGCTAATCTCATTTTCGCGTGTATGTTTATTCAACGTAAAATTTGATTCAAGTTTTGATACTTTAGTTCTAATAAAAAAACAAATTAATTGTTTCCTTTCAACAAGCCGATTGAAATTCAAATATCCGTTACAAAATTTTTTTTTTATTGGTGCCCTTTTTTACTCATTTAAAGTACGCTCTAGCGTGTTTAAATCGCACTTTATGGAACGCGCGTTTTTTAAAGTTACCATGGCAACATCAACAAATCAACAAAATGTGAAGTCTAAGGACGGGTTGTTTCGGAGAATTTGAACAATTCATCAAATTTCAACGTTCATTTTCGGGTTCTGTGAAAGACTTATTCAAGTTCTGTTTTTATATCATTGTAGGCTAGTTGCTTGACAAAACTGAAATAAAAACAGAACTTGAAAAAATCTTTCACAGAACTTGAAAATGAACGTTGAAATTTGATGAATTGTTCAGATTCTCCGAAACAACCCGTCCTTAATATCAACTTTTAACTATAAATCTGACAGGAATATTTTAAACGTCAAATAAAACATTACAAATGTTTCAAAAATTTTATTCAAAGTTTACATTCTTTTTTACATCGTTTACATTCTAATTATTTAAATGGATGTGAAAAGAGCAGTTCGTATTATTTGAAATATTAATACCTCCGTTTTTTAAATCGGAGGAAATGCTATTCAAATTAATAGTATTCTCGGAAGTCAATGAGGCTGCACTTCCATTAATGGCAGTTCCAATAGTGTTTTAAACATTCTACTTATTGCTTATGCTCTCTTCCACGTAACCAGTCTCCACAGCTGCCGATTTCCATCCTACTTGTCGTTGGATTTGATCAATTCTCATGCCACTATTTGCCATAATGGTAGCGGATGTACGTCTAAACGCATGTCCTGTATATTTCTCAGGATCGTTTAATTTAAGATAGCGTGCGATTTGTAAAGGGCATGATCCAAATGTGTTAATACCAACCACTTGATTGGTGCACTTACCCTTATCATACCGTAAGAAAACCCTGTCTGTACTTACATTTTGGGGTCGCAATGATAAATATTGCTTCATCAAACGCACATAATTAATCGCACCACTGTCGACAACAGTAAAACGTCGAGCTTTCACTGTTTTAGATGGTCGGATGGTAATAAGCAATACACGTCCTTCTTCTTTGATATCATATAAGCGTAAATCGCACAATTCACATCTTCTGCAAGAGCCAAAGATTCCGCAAATGGCTACCACCTTCAAAAATAAGTACGTAATGTCCGGTGCTTCCGTGAAAAACTTCCGCAAATCATCTTCTTTGAATACATACGCCTTCTTAGCAACGTCATCCTTCCTAATTGCCTTCATAAATGCATGCACTTTCACAAATGATTTTAAATCAACCCCTTTATTTATCCTCAACAGACATTGCAATTTCAAATGTATGGCCCACATAGTCGATGCTTTGTACTGTTCCGACATTTTCTGAAGGTAAGCAAGCACAACTCGTTCATCTACATCTACTACGTTTTGCTCCTCCATCCATGTTATGAACCTTTCATATTCTTTTTTATAAACGTCTTTGGATTTTTCAGGTATTAACCGCGATTCTCCTTTGGTATTTAAATTATGAATGTTAGAACTCATTTTACAACTCATAATAACTAGTAAAAACTGTGATGTCAACTATTAATCTTATGTGACAGATTGCAAATTAATGTTTGTGTTTTTCATTTCCATGACAACAAGATATTGTGATGTCACATTACGAATTCATTAATAGTTCTTATTTCCAATTTTTTAATAATAATATCAATATTTATGTTTTCAAAGTGTACCAATAAAAAAAATAGCGTAAAGTATTCGTGGATAACTGGTCTTTAAAACACTTGTTTTATTTCGAGCACTCGGCTACGCCGTTGTGCTCGAAAAATCGAGCGTGTTTTAAAGACCTGTTTATCCACTTATACTTTAATATACTATTAAAATAAGAAGATGTTTTTAATTATTATTTGTCACTAGACGTTCAAATCATATTACGTATTTTAAAAATGGATAAACGAATAAAGAATTCATTAAAAAAATTGTATTAATTTGATCGCCAAAGATATTCTGTTTTATATGACGAACGACGTCTGATGGTTATAAATGTATGTAAAAGATCAAAACTAATGCCAAAATTGTCTTTTTAAGCAATTCTTTTACATATGTTTTATTGTCATTGTTGTCATTATTGTTGTTATTACACAAATGTAACCATATATAAATTAAAACATAATTATTCAAATATATTGTAAGTTACTTCAACATTTAAATGTAAGGACTTCCGTAAATTCTCTCTTTATTTCCGATTTTTCCGACGTGATTAATTCATTACATAAGTCTCTATTCATCTCACGTCGGTGAACAAAAAAGTAAGATTTTCCCCGACGCAGCGCCGCCACGATTTTTTGAATAATCAAATACAAAAAAGGTTTCCAGGAAAATTTAAAACGAGAAGAAAGCTTCTCCACAGTATCTTAAATTCGCAAATATTATTAGAAAGCGCGGCCTTGTAGAGAACCTACTCGGAATACACATTACTGGAAGTCTATGTAGATTGTTAAACTGGGGATAATTTGCCACGTTTATGAAATTTACTTTTTAATATTAAAACGAATTTAAGAAATATGTGAGTTGCGTATTATAAACATCAACAAACAAACAAACGAACTTCTAAAGAAGACTCTCGAAACTGAGCATTACATATTTCTTGACGTCAGAGACCACGGTTTGTGATGCTTTGCGAAAAAAAATCTACTTTTTTTTAAATAAAGACTTTCACAGACATAATACGAGAACAAGTGCAATGAAATTAGGCTACCAACAAAGGAAAAGTCAATATGAAAAACAGTTTTCAATCTAAAGGAGTGGAATATTATAGTCCGCTATAATATTATATTCTAACTATAAGTCTGCAGAAATCAATAGATTCAAACTTGATTGCAGGAGCCGTATTAACGAAAAGAAAATGTAACAAATATTATTTTTTAATAGTTTTAATCAATTAGAGATTGTAAGCTTTGATGTACAAATGGCTAAAATAAAATAAATGAAATGCTAAAAATTGAGGAAATATCAAATGTTTAATATCTCAATTACCGAAAATGAAAGAATATCCAACGACGACCAAAATCTATAAGCATGAACATGATTTTTTTTTAAATTTCTCTTTGAAATCTTATCATAGCAGGATAAACGTATTTGAGAAGAACTCAAATTGAGGAGAGAACTATAAAAATTTTAGTTTTATTCGTTATTTAGGTTTATGGGCAAAATGATCTTTGGGATAGTAACCAAACACTATATGTCAATATTTTCTACACTATTTTAACCGTACCTTAAAAGACTGGTTTGTTTAGTATTTTAGAAAGTCTTGTAGTGATAATTCAACTTTTAGGTGACCGAAAAAATAACCGAAATCGTAGAAAAAATACTTTGAAGGTAAAGTAACAAAACAAATCCCCTAAAAAACGGTCCGATTTTCAATAGTAACGATTTAGTACATATCTTCCATGGCTATTTAATCATAACAGTAAGCCCGTTATCACTATCACTGTATGGCTATTAAAGAACACTTAAGTGGTCTTCCCGCAATTCGAATTCCGCCGTTCTGTCGAAATTCTGAAAAGAAAAACGTGAAAATGTATTTTCTTACGGAAAAATTCGCCTTCTCCGTTCTCCCCTTGGCGCATTCCACTTATCCTTAATTCTCGGATTGAATTGTGTGCGTGGTAGGTGAGCTAGGCGGTTAGGTTATGCCGGTTAGGAGCTTTTTCATCGAACGCGGACTGCATAACTAAAAGAGATTAAGCCTCTCAGCTATACCAATAATACTCACGTCAATGGCTGTTCAAAACTGTAACACAATCACAGTTCCAACGTGAATAGACTTACACTTTGGAAAAATCTTCGAATTGTTAAGCCCGACTTGAGAGCTGAACAAAAAAGCTTGTGTCGAGTCAAATCCGATACGGGTTGTAATATAATCATTACTATCTGTGTATATTGCGACGCGTCAGAGTACATTGAAGGAATAAGAGATAATTTTTGTATCCCGGGCAATGGAAATATGTATCCCAGCGCGTAGCTGTAATTATGAAAAAATAATTTTACTATTTATAATTAATAACCAAATAGGCGAAAACTTACCTAGTATTTTACTACGGATATTTTGAATATATCGCAACTATAAAGAAAAAATTCCCAATTGAATTTATGCTTCACCATAATTATTGTATTTAAAAATATTTTATTTGGTGAAAATAAAGCATTTCTTATTACATACATTTTGACGGAATTTTATCTGTAAGTAAATGGATTATTTCCGTTTCAAAATTGCTAATGCAGTTTTAGTATTTATTGTAAAAATATTTTACCTATGACAATGAATTTGAACATTATAGAAAAAAATCAAATTTAAACATGTACTTATATTTTTCCTTACTGCCTAATTTTACTGAACAATCGATTTAAATGAAACAAACATTATGGCAAAGTAAATTATTTTATTTTGTATTAATATTTAAAACAATGTTTTAATATATTTATTATTTTAATTATAAAACATTTATTTAACAAAGAAATTTAATAATAACAAAAAAGTATTCACGCTATGTTGCCACAGTGTCTACCATGTTTACCAGTGTCTGCAGGTTCGACTATTTTTCTTTAATTTAATAAACATAAAACATAATCATTTTTTTGGTAAATATAGTTAAATTTAATCTCACGACAATGTCTATCAATAAGACAATGGCATCTTATTCTGATTGTCGCTGCCTTTTTTTCATGTTTCCACTATTTCTCTCTTGGATTATAATTTGGGTAAATTTTGTAGATATCTCAAATTCAAACGATCTTGGGATGAGTCCATTTTTATGAATTTTTAATTCTTCCGACTCACTTTGGTAAATTTTATATGTCGAATTCAAATAAAACAATTTTCAATTTGGGAGGAGGGTATGAGTACCGCCACCCCGGAAACCATTCATTGGATAACCAATAGGTCACTCCAAGTGCTTCGCTTCGTTCGGTGATTTGGTAAGAGTGCCTGGTGGGGGTGATAAAATTTTTATAAGATTTTAACACTTTTAAAGCACTTCCCGGTAAGATCCCGGGAAAAACTGTAGGGTGTTTGTTCATAAAATACTATAAGTACGTGCTTACACAAAAATATCGACACTTTTTCCACAATTATAAATTTTGTTAAAACTAGGTAACATCAACACAACTGTACTGTAGACATTTAAAACCAGAATTGATATGTCATATATAAATAATATTTATCATATTTTGGAATGAACCTGAACATACTCGTATTTGGATAGACAAATTTGAGTAGAATTTTATATTGCCAGAGCTCATTCATTATTCGAGAGTTTTTGTATCTCTACAAAACACAATTCTACTTTATAATTAAAAGATATTTTTTTTATGATTCACCCATCTATTTCTCGTGCGCTTTCCTCCAGTAGGTATATCGGCTATTATTATCATGCCTCACTTTGAGACTACATCTCGTCATAATGTTCTCAGGAATTCTTGTTATGTACTCAAATTTCTCTGGAATTTGAGATGCATAGAATGCCTGCAAATTTTTAACTTAGCAAATGCTTTTATGGAGTACTCGCACACTACATGCTAGTATATAAATATCAGGTCTGCAGAATAGACTGAAACATGATTTTAAGGAGAAACTTCAATTTGGGAGGCGGGTACGGGTACCGCCGCCCGGGAATCATTTATAGGATAATCAACGCCTTCGTCATATGTCACCCCGAGTGACTTGTAACGTTTGGTGTTCAAGGGGTTCATTGTGTCAGGTTTGTCTAAATCTTGTCGGCGGATGAGACTGCGTATGAGACACTCATACCCCAAATTCCTACCCACCACTCATATCTATTTACTCCCAAGAACTTTTTCTTCTTTATTTCCTTAATAAGACCCTTCACACAGCACCCTCAAATATGACATAGGCCACGAAGGAAATTATTTTTCTCTAGGCCTCCTATCTGGATTTAACGTAAAAGTTAAAAACAAGGCAGAGCCCAAAATTATTTAGTCTATTTTAATCAACCAGTTATTATTTTAATATAGCGAGGAAATAAAAAAAAGTATTTTTAAAGTTTGTCGCATTGTTGAAACCAGATGGCTTGGGCAAAAAAATCTACAACTTCCTGGAGATCATACGGTATTTACCCTACAGTCTAACGTTATTTAAGACCTACGATATTTACCCTACAATCTAACCTTATTTAATTCCTACGATATTAACCCTACAATCTAACCTTATTTAAGTCCTACGATATTTACCCTACAATCTAACCTTATTTAAGTCCTACGATATTTACCCTACAATCTAACCTTATTTAAGACACACGATATTTACCCTACAATCTAACCTCATTTAAGACAATGTTAACCAGTGGACAAATTAGAAAAGGTTGATTGATTTGTTGATCCTTTTCTATGTTTCCTATTTAATTGATTTATTTCTATGATTAAATATTTCGCCCGTAGATAGATATAGAAAAATTCTTTTTTATAGACAGTGGATTTATTGTGATTTTGTGTGCCGACCATAGACATTAATATTCATATGTCTGTGGTGCCGACAGAAAATCACCTGTTTTGATTTATTAGATGTCTATCGGTGCTACATAGGCATAGTATTGAAACAATCGTTTCATTATAAACTAAGATAATTAATAGGAAATATTTGTGTTTTGAATTTCATAATTTGTGTTCAACATAAACATTTAAAAAAGGTATGGCTTATACTTACATCATATTTCTTACAGCCAACCCAATTCAAAAGGAGTAGAGTATTATAATATTTCTGTGTTTAAATACACAAAAAACGAAAAAAATGCTCAGGAATCGCTGGTTAAAATTCTTCAGGTACGTGCTACTATATCCTATATATCGGCACAATCAATACAACAATAATTAAAAAAATAAACAATCCACTGTGATTTCGACAGATTTACATCGAAAATGTAGGATCTGTTAGTGCCACAGACAAAAAATTAACAGCCAAACTTAATTATACAACGACTTTACCCGACTGAAACCGTAAACCTCAGTGGTGACAGAGTCTGTCATGAACTCCGCGTCACGAATTGGACTCCGTAGGGTCAAATATTTACTTTGCCTGAACGCTCCACGTCGCGTCACACCAAACCGACTCCCTGGCAAAAGGAGCGCGAATGTCCAGCTTGTGCCATTATTCAACCCGAAAGCTTATGTATATATATTTAATTAAGCTTCTGCTAATGGGTAAGATTGCTTAAAGATTTCAGTTAATAATTCATTTCACAAGTTTATATTGTATGTGAGTATATCTTTCTGGTCACCCCGATTAAAATATATATATTAATTATTTTGAACCTTGTTCTTTTGATTCTTATAATTTTTTTCTATAAAAAACACAATAATATGAATGCAGAATCAAATAGAAATATTTCAAAGCAAATTAACACCACGTGCCAACGTAAAATAACAGTTTCCCTTTTCATATTTTCCTAAAAAAATATTTAAGTAACCAAGTTCTTGGAAATAATGATATGAAAAATAAATTATATATTTCAAATTCCGGGACAATTGTGTATTATCGCGTGTTGTTGTGATACACTTCAAAGACAGGATAGGTATACGGAGGTGAAGTAAGTATTTATAATTATAGATGCCTTTATGGTCTTACCAGGAACTGTAAAAACATATTTCTTGTGATAGCCCAAAGAATTTGCTAATATCAAATGACTTTTATGTTAATCGTCCAATTAGAAAAATGCCACGACGAATGGGGACACAGACGTTTTCGGCCGCATTTGTAGCAGTTCACTTTCGACCCGCTACATTTATGGTAAATTTATCCATAACTCCTCGGATTTTTTTTTTTTTTTTTTTTTTTTTTATAGTGAATACCTCACAAGAGTCCCAACTGCTCCCGTCTGGAGCCAGTGAGACTATGGCATCCCCAATTGGGGGATGTTGTGAGGCTAAAGGTAAGTGGGGAAGGGAAAGAGGAAGGTGGGGAAGTACCTGGCTATTCAGATCTAGTCACTAAACACGGCTAAATCCATTTGGAGCAACGTTTCAATTCTGAATGGTGGTCTTACACCAGGGCGATACTGGTAGTATCTTCCACTCTGGAACGTGCCGCAAATATACTATATATTATTTTAATTAATTAATTGTGAAATAACACAAATTAATCAAATAAAATTTATTTGCGCACGCCGGGTTCGAACCCGCGACCTTCGGAATGGCAGTACAATGCGTTACCACTGGACTATGCCGGCCGTCAAATTGCCACCTGTGTATGGGTTTTGCCGTCTATGGTTGATCGGAGCCAGCAGCGCCTCTGACGGTCACCGAGTAATTCAGTACCAAACGGACAACGGGAAAGGAAACAGGTTCATCTGGAAGGATTGGAGCGATTGCTCAAGGCGACATTATGGGGGGAATCTTGCGGACATTTTGTTCCTGTTTAGCTAGCTGTTGTTATCGCTGGACATCACGTTATCCATTATAAATTTTGCAGTTACAATCGTTGATTTGCATGGCGCCCTTTTATGAAACAGGTCAGATTATAATCGTTGTATTCCTTTATCACTATTTTACTTATAAAAGTGCTACCATTTTAATTCCAACTTTGCAAAGTAAATCTTCGATCACTGCACACCCCCGAGATATTGTTATCAATCCTTAATTATGAGTCTCGTGTTCTGGTTGAATGTAATCGTAACTAATAACTTAATTAATCGATGTTTCGTTCTTGATAATAAATGATATCTTGTGACATTCTTTTATTTCAATAATACCTATCTCAGTCTGTTAGAATGGCACTCAACGTGGTGATTAAGTTGATACAATATTAATTTGTTACAATGGCGCCCTACTTGGTTTGTTTTGCCATAATTGACTCTAAATTTGTTACATGTATCTTCATAATTCCAAATATTTTTTTCAAGCAAAAAAAATATATATAAATATTTATTGAATGAAAAACCAATCGCGACACCCGTTTCCTTGCTGGGGCCACCACACAACTCCGTCTTGGTACGCACTCCTTGCTTTATTTACATTCATACATCGTTTATTACACACTATTCTATTTTTGTTGTTTGTTTTTGGGGTGTTATGCCGTGTTGCGCTAACTCCTTCTTTAGCCGACGTTTCGGACAGCGTTACAGTGTCCATCATCAGGGCAGATCCGAAGATGTGTAAATTTTTGGTTGTCGAGTTTGTGCTTATTTATTTGTGGCCTGGGCCCGTCCAAGTGCGAAATGCCAACGGAAGTGGCGACATCTTGTGTCGAATTCTGAAAGCACAGTATTTATGTTAGCCTGGGGTCCATCCAAGTGCGAAATGCCAACGGAAGTGGCGCCATCTTGTGGCGAATTCTAGAATTAGAAAACCGATTGACAGCTGTTAGAGTAGAAGTACCCAGTATCAAGGTATAAATGCAATGGTTTTATATTGTATTATTATATGGTATTGGAGTATACTTAGACATGTTATTTGCGTTTAGCTTTGGTGTAGCCGTCAATTAATTACGGTATTGTAAAAAAAAAAATAAAAAAAAAAAAAAAAAAAAAAGTAGGTACTAAACGACCGAAGAATGCTTCTGGCCCAAAAGTTGTTCTACTTTTCCTGAAAAGCCCTTCGTAACTCTCCAGAAGTTAGCACGTCGGGGGTTTCGAGAAATGTCTTTAATATGGTTTCTGTTTTTTCAGCAACCTTATCGACACTCTCGAAATAGGCACTTCAAAGGTCATGGGGCTGGTAATTAAATTCTTCACACTTGAGATGGCTTATTTGAAAGATATTGGATTATTTTCTACTGAGTTGTTGGATAGAAAATTTAATTAGATTCGGTTACGCAAGGCTCAATTTCTGCACTTAAAATTAGATTAAATGCTTATATTTTTGGGACTCTTAATTTATGAAAATCATTTCTTATTTACTTTTTTACAATTTTAATTTATTTTATCCAGATCGTTTTCAACTTGTTACTTGAATTATTAGGCTTAATAATTGATTAACTGAACCATAAGATTTCGAAACAGAGCGAAACCAGATCGGTCCCAAATAAACATGTTGAACTTATTTATAGTTATTTGAATCATACAAAAGGTGATGAGAAATAATAGTAAGAGTCCATGTTACAAGTAAATGAGTGCTGCAGGTTCCGTATATTTAGGATATTTAAGGACATTTATCGGAGAAAAAATATCAGCTACCAGCTTTATTCTTAAATTATGTTTTACTACATCAAAAAATTATGCAATTTTTTGTTTTTTCGATTTCCTTAATAAAGGGTGTTTTTTGATCATTTTGTTTTTTTTTCTTCAAGCCCAAAATAATCTATATAACTTGCTTACTAACCAACTAACCAACGAGCCTTTTCTCCGCAAGAAACCGGAGAACAACCTAACAACTCGGTCTTGGCACACTCTCCTTGCCTCATTCACATTCATACATCGTCTCATACACACTCTTCTATTATTCTGACTATTTACATGGCCCGATTCACTTGATCATTCAATGTTTTCCTCGGGCGTCCCCCCTTCTGCTACATTCACATTTGCGTCATATATTCTCCTTACACTCCTTTCTTAGCTCATTCGCTCTACATGCCCCAACCATCTAAGCGTCCTTTTCTTAATTTTATTCATTACCCTTGTACGGGACGTGTTTGCCTGCACAAGAAAAGATTGTAAATAATAAGCACCGGCACACATCAGTCCTCAATCTGGGTAATGATTTCCAAACCATCATAAAACAAAGACGATTCGAATCAAAATTCACATTTTAATTACAAGTATTGTTTTGGTATACAGAACGTACAAAGGGGTGTAGCTTATAGGTACTTCCTATTTTTTTTACAGCCAGCCCAATTTACAAGAAATAGTTATATGTATTTCAATACAACTGGGATTTAAAACACAGATAGAAAACTGATACAACCGGAATCCTTTCAGCGATAATTTCAGATTGGAGCACATTGTGCATCATCGCGCCATACGATACAGTAAAGGCGACTGCTGCAGCAGTGGCCAGTTCAATTGGTAGCCAGCAGGAATCGGCCAGCTTCTAGGTTGTCAGCATCAATGGCTAATTTAGTCGGTAGCCAGGAAGAATTGGCCAGCCTCTAGGTGTTCAGCATCAATGGCTAATTCACTTAGTAGCCAGGAAGAATTGGCCGGCTTCTAGGGTTTCAGCATCAATGGCTAATTCAGTTGGTAGCCAGGAAGAATTGGCCGGCTTCTAGGTTTTCAGCATCAATGGCTAATTTAGTTGGTAGCCAGGAAGAATTGGCCGGCTTCTAGGTTTTCAGCAGCAATGGCCAATTTAGTTGGTAGCCAGGAAGAATTGGTCAGCTTCTAGGTTATCAGCATCAATGGCCAATTCAGTTGGTAGCCAGGAAGAATTGGCCGGCTTCTAGGTTGTCAGCATCAATGCAGCAGGGATTGGCCAGCCTCTAGGTGATCACCGGCAGTGGGCAGTTCAGTCGGTAGCCAGCAGGTATTTGTCAGAGAATCTAGGTTGTCGGCATCAATGCAGCAGGGATTGGCCAGCCTCTGGGTGATCACCGGCAGTGGGCAGTTCAGTCGTTTGATTATAAGAGCCGGCACACGGAGACGCCCCATTCTTGTAATGATGACTGATGCGTCTGACTCAGCTGATAAAGTGCCGGCCGTAAACAGCTCGTTAGAAATAGTTGTAATCTTTAAAATGATTGTGCCGTGATGGAGGAACAGAAGCGACTACAGATTTCAGTTAACACTCAGGAATTTATAATTATAATTAACAGATCGTGTTTTAACTGTTTAAAGTGTTCCGTCCACTCGTGTTAATTTTTGATATTTGACTGACGAATATTGTAGTGTTTTTAGCTATTTATAATTTTTCTAGCAAGCCCTCTTATGACGTCAATATCTTTACCACAACTTGTTTTCGTTTCAGACGCAGGTGTTTTTAGGTGAGAATAATAATTTCGCACTGCGACTGGTTTGTCGATATTTTGATTTTTCTCCGGCTCGATTTGCTTAGTAACCGATAATTGTGGTGCATTTTTCAACATTATTTCTTAGAAAAAGGGGTCATCAAACTTGCCAGGTGTTCAACCTTAGTCGCAATCGAGTCAAATGCAGTAAATCTTGTTTTCACGTTTGATACAACCCTTAAATCAGCCTTGATTTCTATAATCCATCTATAACTATTTTATATTCTTTTTTATTAATTTAAACGCCCTAATGGGATTTTACGTGATTCATATTTTAGATGATTTACTGCATAATACAGTGACAACAGAAAAATTGTCTGGGCGAGCGGTGTGGATTTAATTTTTATGCAAATCTACAGTTTTATTCAAATATTGTTACAATATACTGTAATATTACCCATCTGGCCACTTATATAAAATATTTTTTCTTTCTTTTGAAATATTTTGTGTTTGTGTGAAGTATTACTTTATGTTTGTGATTACTTTAGGTTTGTTATATTACAATGTTCGCCCCTGAGGTGATATCTCACAAAAGCGTCGCTATACAAATTTTCCAGTAAATTAATTAATTAAAATGTTAATTGTTAACATCGATACTGGCCTAGTATTAGTATTGAGGTTGATTTTTATTAGATATAACATTATTTATGTACCGTGAGATACAATAAACAAATTCCGACTAATGAAAGTTTGCACACTTTCCATTCAAAAAAAGAGGAAGGTCACTCTCTATATTAATTTTTTTTATTTTTTTTTTATTGCACAACAGATAGATTATCCAATTACTGTACAATTCTCAATTTGACAATCTTAACACCTATGAAGATAATTATTATACAAAAAAAAACTTAAGGCTATTTAAAGAAGAATTATATATATCTAGTGCTTCTGAGATTTCATTCAATAGCACCATTCCTCTTGTCATGCTATGTTGTGCTAGAATATCTGTTCTGCCGTATGGTATTTTGAATAAGTCGTGTCGACGACTACGGCTGAAGTTTTCGGGCACGTATAAACCATAGCATTCCAAGAGGAACGGGCTATCAATATAGTTATGGATTATGTTAAAACTAAGTATTGCAAGATTTGCATGACGTCTAGTTTCCAAGCTAAATCTATTTGTTGCCTCAAGTAAGTCCACATGGTGCATGAAACTTGGATAAGTTCCACGCATCCGCATATAGACATACCTGAGGAATTTTTTCTGGATTTGTTCCAGCATATTAATATACTTAGTTTGGTGCGGAGTCCACACACCACTAGCATACTCCAGCTTACTTCGTATGACGCCATCAAACATGGCTATCATTGCATCTGGGTCGTGAAATTGTTAACATGTTCTGGTGATAAACCCCAGGAGTTTGTAGCATGCTGTAGTAAATCGTGATATGTGGTCCGAGAATGTTAGTTAGGGATCAAAGACGATACCGAGATCTTTATAGCTATTGACTCGGCATAATTTTTTCTCTTTAATGGTGTAATCAAAAACTACGGGCTTCTGAGAGCGGGTATATGTCATTGTTACGCATTTTTTTATATTAAATTCTAATTTGTTTTTATCTGACCATTCTGCTATAGCATCAAGGTCAGATTGCATTTTTAAGCAGTCTTCGTAAAATATTATTTCCATCAAAAGATTGAGATCATCCGCAAATAAAATACATCTGCTATATTTTACACAGACCTGGATGTTGTCTATAAGTATTAGGAACAACAGAGGACCAAGGTTTGACCCTTGGGGAATACCTGACAAGGCGGGGAATTGTTTAGATTCCTGTCCATTTATTGATACATATTGTCTTCTGGATTTTAGATATGATGCGAAGAAGATAAGTGTCAGTTGATCGAAGCCAAGTTTAAACATTTTAAGTAATAAAATATCATGATCAACTCGATCAAAAGCCTTGGCAAAATCCGTATACACTACATCGGTTTGGTGTCTCGAGTCCAGTCCGACGGCCACCAATCGCGAAAATGTTAACAAATTTGATACCGTGGATTTTCTTGGCATGAAACCGTGTTGGTTTTCTCCTAGAAACGGCATAATTTGGTGATGTAATTTCTTATAAATAATCATTTCAAATATTTTGGGTATATTTGACAGAATGGCAACAGGTCTGTAATTCTTAATATCAGCCTTGTCTCCAGCTTTGAAAATTGGGCTCACACGCGTGAGTTTCCAGGAATGGGGGAAACAACCAGTACAAATGCTTAGATTATATATATAACTCAGTGGATGACTTATGATTTTTGACATGTAAGCAATTGTATTAGGGGGTATTCCGTCTGGGCCTGCCGCCTTATCGAGCTTTAAAGTCCGAGTACAGGCATCTACTTCCTCTGCACAGGTTAGCCCAAGACTGATTTTTCCGATATTCCAGGGCTCCTCTGTTCGAGTAAACTTAAAAAAAAAAAAAAGTAAACTTTTTATTAAACTTTGAAACATCTGTGTAAAGCCCGGGCAACGCCGGGGACTTCAGCTAGAATTCATTAATGTTTTAACGGGGTTTTAAACATAAAGTAGAATTTTTCGTTTAGGAAAATAAACATTGAAATTTAAAAATTATTTGTCTTTAAATATTGTGGGAATATCTCATACATGTAGTACATACAAATGAAGAAGAGAACCGATATTATTGATACCGATATCGAGTGTTTTTAATTTAGCTAATACTTTAATACAATCATAAACAACACATCATTATTCAATTTTGAACATATATCAAACACAATTCTTTCTCGTTCAGACGTATCTGTTTTGTAAGACACATGCAAGTAGTTAGAACGTATAAGATACTTTAAAATGTGCTTATAAATCAGGAACACTTTTTGATATATAACACACTTTTCCTTGTAAATTGTAATTGAATTAGTGCAAGGGCATATTTTTAATGTTGATTAGATTTCAGTGCTTGAACTGTTTGAAAATTTCGAGCTCAAAGCCAAACTGTTTCTGACATAACTATGCAGTATTAAGGACTGTAAAATAAAAAAACGAAAACATATCACATAATAAATTATTTAAAGATAAATTGTAACTTTAAAAAGTTGGTAAAAACAATTCTAGAACAATGCTTGGTTGCAAAATATGAAAGTAACTCTGACAGAAATGAAAGTACGTATATGAGAATATGAGTATTATAATTTAATAATGGTTTCGTGAATATTCCGGTGACACGATATTTGTCTGACGATGAGTTGTATCAGAGATTATTTTATAGTGTTATGGTGAATTATTTTCGTCAGGATTTTGAATATATAAGCAAAAATGAAATTATTTACCCACCTGATCTGCACAAGACATTACGTCACGTTTGTGTAGTATATTTTTTGTGAGATCTATTGGTTTAGTTTATATTTTTGATAGTGTCACGTGTGTATCATCAACAGTTTTTGTGTATTGGTTAAAGAACTCTCCAAATAGTTCTCACTATCTTATCTTTACCTGTCTCAGAACGAATATCGACTTTTGAGGCGGGTAATGGGCTTACATGATCACAGTATATTTACATGAATAAATGCTCGGGTTGTCGGCAATTAAATTAATATAACAAATTTATGACATGATGTCATCGAGCAGGTTTATTAAGTGCGATCTTCAATCTCCTTGGTTACTTTTGGGAACATTTCAATATTTTTATATCGGTTATCCATGCTTCAAACATCACGTAGAGTAAAAACCAGTCTCAATACTATTATATATCTAAGATTTGCTCTCTGAGACGCACTACCAAAGTCTTCAGTCGAGAAGGAGTGTAGGAGCCCTTTCAGAAACAACGTATAAAATTATACGTAATTTAATAGATAGTCCATCTCTCCTGGAACACTATAAGTTGTTTCTACCATAAAACTAATGCCAGTTCCGGCACCACGATCTGTTATGCATACCACATGACACAATAGACGTGATGGCTCAGCGGTGTAGTGATTCTAAGCAAAATGTGCCCTGATATATTCAACACGAATCTCGATGTTTCAAATCAGAAATCTATCATTTTATGCATCAGACTTAAAAACTTAGCACGTACCTTAAATTTAATTGTGTTTTTCAATAGTAAATTGACGTAGCCTGATACAAAATATAACCAAAAATTGCTATCTCTTCCATCCATTTCTGTATTTTCTCATCTCTTCTGTTGACCTCAAATATTTCCATATTTAGACATTCCAATAAAATGCTAATACAAAAACTAAGGACTACATTATTTCTTACATATTATCCTTATTTACCACCCTTAAAACAAGGAAGCAAATAACGTGACAACAATTTATAAATAACCATTAGATTTTCATCCCCTGTTCTCCAAAATTACAATCAAGATGATTATGAATCTCTTGTAAGCTACGAAATTAGTCCGCAGAGGGTTGTGAGGTTTACGTTTGTGTTCTTTAGCGCCCCAGTGGGGGTGCTTTTCTTAATGTTCAATTGAATTGTTAGATACTGTGGAATTTCGCGTTGTTTCTTTGGAAGACAAAATATCGGAACTTTTATTGTCCATTGTAGTATTTCATATTTTTGCTGACAGTTGGATGGAGAATTCTTCGCCATTGTATTATGGCATTATTCATCCGTGTCTATTGTAAAGCTGGATAATAAGTGTGCTTTAGCGAAGACACAAGAAATGTTCATGTTTTTTATGTGTAACCTCAATTCAGTGATGATATTAGTTATTATTGTTTAATGTTTCAGACATCTTTGATTAATGAAACATGATTGAATATATATTAAAGGGTAAAGTTTTTAATGGAAAAACCGACATATTATATTCACCGTGTTTTATGGTAGTCGAAAGAAAAGGGAGATGGAGAGGAGAATTTTATAGATATATCTGGTTATTCATATCTGACTTCCAAATCGGCTAAAGCCATTTCAAGCAACGTTTCAATTCTGAAAGGTGGCCTTACACCAGGGTGAATCCGCAAGTATCACTCTGAAATGTGCAGCAAATGATATTAATTTTTAATTTAATAAATTTTAAAACAACACAAATTTATCACATACATTTTTTAATATTCTTAATATTTTTTTTTTTTTTTTGACAGACAGGTGACCAGATTCTCCGTTCGAATGAACGCCGTTAGTAAATTTTAAAAAGCATTAGATATTTCAGATTTAGATCTGTCTACCATTTAAAAAAAATAAATATACATATTATATCATTCGACCGGTCGGTGGCTGAGTTGACAATGCTTTTGGGTCCCACCCAGGAGTAGTGAGTTCAATTCCTCGGCTGGCTAAGTGCTCCATTACAGCACTGTGGTAGTAGTAGCAAGAGATTTTCAAATATTGTCAGGTTATTCGGAATATTTGTATGTCTTATAAAAAATGTAAAAATATTTATAATAAATCAAATAATTTTGGCACCTACATTATCGCTTGCCTGAAATGATTTATAGACAGTTCCTATTGATAAAATTAAAAGTTCATGGAAATCGAGTAATTTTAAGCATTACTCGGGAATATAATTTCAAGTCACGCACGCACCCATGCTCCGACAACCGAAATAAGTATGTTTGATTATGCTTCAAAATATTTGTTTCATTTTTTGAAGTGAAACTTCTTTATGCGCGTTATGCAATTTCGAGGACCGGAGTAAAACCAACTCATGACCGTCATGAAAAACCGTGATCATTTCGCTATAGGAGCCTAGCCAATATTATATACCTACTTTAGGTCACTCTCCAAACTCAGCTTCGCGGTCTAGAGGCAGAGCGCCCGATTGTCGTCGTGAAGAACCGAGGTTCGATCCCCGCTTTAACAATTTTTTTTTCTTTTTGTGATTTTTTTTATATATTTTTTTTTGAAAGTGATAAAATGCTCTCGTGCTGCGACTTTTAGATATTTTGACTATATGATATTTTGGTCGAATACGTAATAACCGCGGTCTAGAGGCAGAGCGTTCGACACTCGTTATGCAGGACCCGGGTTCGAATCGCATATTTTTATAACTTTTAATTTTTTTTTTATCAACGATTTGTAATAATGTATTAAAAAATTAGATAAATTTGTTAATTTAAATTTAATTTACTTTACGGTACCTATATGATATTTTGGTCGAAATAAAGCTTACAAATCGAGCCGGTAAAGTCGCTCGGTATTTTGATTAATTATTTTTATTTATCAACGATTTGTAATAATGTACTAAAAAATTACATAAATTTGTTAATTTACCTTTACTTTAATTTACGATACCTATATGATATTTTGGTCGAAATATAGCTTACAAATCGAGCCGGTAGAGTCGCTCGGTATTTTGATTAATTATTTTTATTTTGAATCATTAAAATTACTAATCAAGGCCGATAACGCAGCGTCGCGCGAAATATCTCTCCTCGCGGTCTAGAGTCAGAGCGTTCGAAACTCGTTATGCAGGACCCGGGTTCGAATCCCATATTTTTATAACTTTTTAATTTTTTTTTATCATATGCTACTTATAAATATGTCAATAGACAGAAAAAAGAGAGAATGAACTGAAAAGAGAGAGAGAAGAATAATAAAAGTTTCACTTCCGTCGTGGGAAGGCTTGCCACACACTTTTTTTTTTATTTAAGTTGAATTATAAACATATAGATCAAGTAATCAACTTTTTTTTAAATACAATATCCATTCATTATCAAATTCCTAAAATACGAATATTTTAACTTTTTGGTTGAAATCCAAAATGTAATAGGAGTATATCTCAAAAAAATATCTTCGTACATCTGCCCCTTTGACCATTCATTTTAATTCCCTATTAATATTCACAGCCTCCTGTGTTAGATTAATAGATTGCGTTTAATCAATTATTTAACTTCCTAAACGAATTAATGCTTGAATCATACATAATTTATCGCGTTTACCGGTCAGGCGTCCTATAGAAAGTTCGTGATCCGAAAATGAACTGATGATTACAGTTACACCTCGATAATAAAGTCATTTTATCACAAAACGTGTGGTTTCTGTGTGTTATATTTCCTTTCATGAAAATAAAAATACGTGGAATTAATATATTTTTTAAATCACACCTTTTCTCCGCAATAGTAGGCGGAAAGGATGGACCCCCACGCAATAGGTCTTGGCACATACCGTTTGAATCATTCACATTCATACACCGTCTCATGAAAACCCTTCTGTCGTCCTGACTCTTGACATGGTCCGACTAAATTATTTGATTCACTGACTGTTAGTAAAATAAATATATCACATATTAATAGAGAAAAATATACTTTTCTGAGTTACGAATAACCTGATAATACTTTTTTCTAATCTCCTACTACCATTGCAATAAGCTAGAAATGTTGTTTGAGTAGTGATGGAGGACTTAGCATGTCGAGAAATTGAAAGCTAAACTCGTGGGAACCAGATGGGATGCCAACTCAGCCCCTGACCAGTAAATATTTAAAATTCACAGACACTATTTCTTAATACGAGAGTAGGTAAAATAGGGTCATTGAACTGTTTCATGTTCGATCCAGTCGTTTTGCGGCCTGGTGACAGATTATTATTGATGCATTTTTAAACTGATAAATATTATGATTTGGAAAAAGGGGTCTTCAAACCCCCAGGTGTGCAACTTTTGCCGTAATTGATATTAAATGCAATAAAATCATTTTTCATGTTCGATACAATATTTCATTTATTTTATTTACATAAAAAAGACGCTACTAAGTGAATTTTTAATATTCTATTACACTTTGCAGTTCATCTTTTTTGTAAAAAAAAATATAGGTAAACCAAAATAAATGTAACATGAAATATAAAATCAGGTATAATTTCTTTGCCAATGTTGATTTTGCCGTGGTTGTCTCTCACGTTTGTAAATATGAAAACGTTCAACAATATTAATGAAAATGAAAAAACAAACCAATTCTTTGCTTAGTATATTAAATATTTTGTTAAACTTAGAGCGCTTTTTTGACAAATTTCGAAGTCCGACTGTAATTTTTTTAGATTTTATATTTAAAAAAAATGCCAGCATGTGTAGTTCGCTGTAAATGCAGTCTGGTGAATAAAACAAGCGCAATTTTAACAATAGGGTTACGTACAGCAACATAAATATATTTTATTTAAAAAATTGTTCGTGTCCTTAATCTTCTTCCGTTTTGCAACTGTCAGTTATGCAACAACATTTAAACTTAAAAGCCTCAGTGCGCGACAGTTTTTTTAGCTGTGGTAATAGTAGCCCTTGATCGACCAAATATTTTTGTAAATATCAGCTGCTTTGTTTACCTGTTAGTTAAAGCAGTAGTGGTGCGGGTCACTTGAGTCTTTAAAAATTGTGACTTGGGGTAAGTATTTGAAGCATAATGTGAAGATTTTATTGGTTTCACAATTTTTAATCAAAAACAAAAATTATTCTTTTTTTGAAATACGCCAACACAATAAAGTTACACAGTTTCATGTATGAATTATAAAATATTTAACGCTGCATAACGTACTATTTTTAATTCCATTGTGGAACGTGCACAACGAAATCGTTCGTCTTGTCACAACGCAACATATACGCGCAATTTTATTCAATAACAAAACATAATAATCTAGAGAGCTTTTCAAAACGTATTAGTAAAATTAATAATTTAGTAATCAGGTATAAAGTGTTCGCAAATACGAATTTGAAGTTTTCCAAGTCCAAATTACCATCCAATATTGTTACCACGACATGTAAGCATTGTATTGAATGATGCAAACTATAGTTGGTATCAGATGTACTTATATGTAAAAAGTTTAATTTTTGTCTAATTGTTCATACAGTATATGTAGATTTATTAAATGCAGGAGTTCACTAGAGAATTTAAAGTTTTACAATTTTCATAAAATGGTTAGGTCGTTTTCAAAAAATCGAACAATTAAAACATGTATTTATGGCAAGTTATTTATGTGCTCTAAAAAATAAGTTTAAAATTTACGAGGCGTAGAAATTTTCAGTTAAATATTGATGGATCATTTTTTACAATTTTTTGTATAATCATTTCAAAAAACATAATTTGAGTGTACTCCTCACCAGTTCAAAAATCCAAGACGACAATGACATTACTGTAATGGTTATTATGATAATTAGATGATTGGGGCACTCATGCCATGGAATTTAGTATTTACATGACGACCCTCAATTGTTGGGACACTCGTACGCTTGTACCGCGCCCGTGATATTATTACATGCAGTGTAGATAACTCAGTTATAAAAAATACATTTGTTTTATTGGGGACAATTGCTTGCTTCCTCTGCTGTTTTAATGAAATCATTTTAAGAGACAATCGTTTATTTCTACATTAGAAACATTTCACGTTTTATTATGGACTGTAAATTCCTTACATAACTTTAATTCAATACATTTTTGAGCTTGCTATTAAAATCTTGCTTAAACTTTTTTTAAATAATAAATAATTAACTCCATTAATGGGGGACTGAACGCAGTTGGCGCTAACAAAAAAATCTCCAAGGAAGCGAAGTTAGCAGTCCACAATGGAGTGCTGGTACCTACCCTGATGTATGGAAGTGAGGCATGGAACTGGCAAAGAAAGGATGAAAGTAGATTGAATGCTGTTGAAATGAGGTCCCTGAGGCGTATGTGTGGTAAAACCATGTATGATCGTGTGAGGAATGTGGAGATCCGCAAAGAGTGCAAGGCTGATGTAAGCGTAATGATTAAGATCAAGAAAGGGACGCTTAGATGGTTTGGGCATGTAGAGCAAATGAGCGAAGAAAGGAGTGTAAGGAGAATATACGATGCAAATGTGAATGATAGCAGAAGTCGGGGACGCCCGAGGAAGACATGTCACGACCAAGTGAATCAGATATTTGAGTCGGGCCATGTCAAGAGTCAGAACAATAGAAGAGTATATATGAGACGATGTATGAATGTGAATGAGGCAAGGAGTGTGTGCCAAGACCGAGTTGTTTGTCGGTCCGTCCTCTCTACCTACCCCTGCGGGGAAACGGCGTGATGGTTAGTTAGTTAGTTAGTCTATTTTAATTGCCTTCGAAAATCCAAAAACCACTGAACGAAATTCAATTCAAACAAAATCCCATGGCTCCACGTACTTATGTACTTCTTCCAGGCAACTGCATTGATTTAAAAAATACTAGATTCACCTTGTTGACTCAAAAAATCCCAACTTTAGTTAGTTTGAATGATGATACTACCGCGATACACAAAAATACAGTGTCTTCCTTAAGAGTCTCTTGGGGGACATAGTGTTTTTACTTACCTCGGCAGATGTTATCAAAATATGTAGGTACCTACCTATTTTTTAACCATGCAACCATATCGTCGATGCTGCAATACCTAAGAAGTCTATTTTATATCAAACATCACCCAATCACGGTCAGCTTACCATTGCTCCAATATTTAAGCCTAATTTCACTATTAGTGAATTGCGGCATCTTCCCCAGAAGGTGTGTTACTCGAAATACTGCAAATGTGAAAACGTACTGGTATTTTTGATTCCAATGTTTTATTTCTCCACGTATGTGGGTTTAAGGCATATGGTATAAGGAAGGGTGGGCCGGAATTAAACCTTTAGAATTTTCTTCGCTAGATCAATCCAATTTTAATGCCATTACACTACTTCCCAGGGCGGTTCGAATAAATCGTAAGGAACCCCGCGGATCCTGAAGGCTAAAGGCTTTCGCAGCTAATAAATTTCAGTACTTTATTCGCGAAGGGAGAAAAGAAGACTCGTTCTATAATATATTGTTTCATAGTCAATTAAGGGAGGCTGAAACACGTAAGGGCTTTAAGGGGTAGATTCAGATACGCATTAGTTCAATTATTATACAACTGTGGGATTATAATAAGCTAGCAGATTCAAGTGAAGCAGAATTTAAAGAAGGGTTACTCAGAAAATGGTGGAAGATTTATTTGGCTGAATAACGTGTTTCATAAGATCGTCTGCTAATGATGTTTTAGAATATTCCCTTATTTTCTCCTTTTAAATTGATGATCGTGATACTCCAATTTATGAATAAGAAGAGACTCCATTAAAGACAATCATAACAACAGCCTGAACTGATTCTGTGCAACTTTGGAATAACGATAATATTTTTAAGATCATTTCTTTAGCACCGCTTTCCTGAGAAAATCACCTATGGGGTGCTTAACGACTGAATTTATATAAATCTGTAAAATTAATAAAACTGTTATGCATAAACCGATATTTTATATTTGTTAAAACCAACGTATGTAATATGTTAAAAATAAAGTGTAAAATAGCCTGACTTTAATGCCACCGTGTCTTGGCTTAGCGAATAGTTTTCACTCTGTCGACACTTTTTATAACTAGTCATTTACTAAGGCAATCAGCTTGAGCAGCGTTGAGCTAAAATTTCGGCTCAAAGTTGATCAGTAGGGTTGGGAACAACGGCCGTAAGACTTATAATTTATGACTTATAACTTTACACATGTATGACCGAGTGAGTATTAAAACATAATACTTCAATAATTTGACTTACAACTGTGGCTTAAAACTAAAGACTTGCGACTAACATACATATTTACTTTATAAATACATATTCTTAAGATTACTGCGCGTGCTTTCAGTGGTAAAATAAAAAAGTACTAAAAATTTCAAGTGTTGACAAACTTGTTAAAACGTTAAAGTGTTGTGATTGAGTAGAAAGATAAATCGATCTGAACGAAGAAAAGTAGTCACTATTTTAGATCGTATGAGTACAAAATTCTCATGTGTTTTAGGTTGTACTTATAAAACTACTAGTTTTTTTTCTATTAAGGTAACACAAACACACATGGGACTGACTATTTTGATGAGTCTTGCCCGCATCTCGCAAAGTTTATGAAAATGAAGGGTCCGTGACGTAGATGCCTCTTCACTAAAACTGATAAAAATAAAAGAAAAAACTGTAAATGGAATCAAATACTACCCAAATTCCTGCATCCCCTTTCCTTGCCCACCCACTACTTTCAGCCATAGTCTCACTGGCTCCAGACTGTTGGGAGCAGTTGGGACTCTTGTGCGGTATTCACAAAAAAATTTGCTAAACCAAAGGCCAACAAAAATTATCACAATTCCAAACATATATTTTAAAAATAAAAACCTTTTTGAATTAAATAAACCCCTCAAGCAAATGAAAAAAAAAATCAACACGTTATCAGTCTTTATTAAGAAGTGTCAATAATCACTATCGAGTTGATGCCATTATTATATTTGACGCTCGAATTTTCCTATATTTTCGATGAATTTTTTGATACGGGCGGTGATAAATTCCCGAGTATAAAAGAATAAGAACTCTCGATAAATATACACGAAATAATTTTATCATAAGACCCCATTTTTCATGAAATATCCGATAAATCAATTTGTTTACAATACGCCCCTGATTTAATCCGTTCTTGATAAAGGCAACAAAGTGCGTTGAACGTGCTTTTACGCTTATTTTATTCGTAATACGAATTATTTTTCTTCAAAGTTTTTTTCGTGGAAAATTATATTTTGTGAAATTATTTCACATATTTCGATTTTTAGGAAGAAAATTTTAAAATGTTTTTTTTACATGGTGTTCGTATTTTGTCTTTTTTCATACAAATGGAATGCCGACTTCTGCGTAAAAAATGTGTTCTTTATGGAACTACCTAGTTGGCGAGTCAATTAAAAAGTGAGGAATACACAATATGGTTGTTGTTTTTCCTTTGTACATTTTCAAGATAAGGTTCGGTGACAGACGAAGTATTCTATACACAAAGTATTGTGTCTTGAAAAGCCTTTTCATGGTGGTAAATTTCAAGTATTAAACATCTTGAAGATATTTATTTCATGACAAAAAGAGATACTCAAAATCTCTCTATCGTGAAGTTTGAAGACAATTTCTGAAGAAACGTAAAAAAAATTAATAGGCTACAAGTAATTAGTATTAACAGATTACGGTTTTTTTCAATGTATTGATATTATTTTGTATTACATATTATATGTGAAAGCTCCAGGTATCCTAGCATTTCTTTCTTATGACACGATCTTAATATAAAACATCGCTTATTATTAATGTATCTAGATTGAAATAGCCAGTACTCCCTATGTTATCTTTCGCAAATCCAACCCCAATCAAAGTTGTCATAGTTGCAATTGGTCAAAGAGTGGAAATTAAAATCATTTTCGATTTTTATGAATCAAATATGTACATTTCTTCGATCTCAATAACAAAAGAAATATATACATAGCAACTTAGGATTTAAATAAGCTTTGTTGATATTTTCTCGTTCCTACAAAGGTATTTTCGGTGAAGGTTACGTTTGGGGCTCGCATAACAAATTTATTTTTTTTTTTATTCGCCCATATTGAATATTGGAATGTTTACAATTTTTTACTTAAGAGTTACAAACAATGGTTACAAAAAATAATTTCTAACATGAATGTTGTTAACAATTGGAATAAAAAAATCATCAAAATAAAACAATATTTTGACATACAAAAAATGTTTTCTGGCAGTTTCGAACATCGAATTTGTTACATAAAAATGTTGATTTCATTGGTTTATTAGTTTGATAAACTATTTGCTACATAATTTGTTTATTAATGGTGACATTTAAAAAGGTCCTTATGCCTAGTGTGTCAGTAGGTACTCTTAAATTGACCAGACTCAGAAGTTTGCAACGATCGAGCTCAGAATTTACAATTTTGAAAAAGAAACATAGGTCTCTTCTTCTACAACGATACTCACAGTGTGTATATACTCACTATGTTTAGAGTGGTTAATAAAAAAATGGGAATGCTTAACTTAATTTTAAAAAAGCAAAAGAACTTTCTCAGAATTCTTTCAACATTTTTAATGTGGATTTTATGGTGAGGTGACCAAATGACGGAATTATGCTCTAATTGGCTACGAACTAAAGAGACAAATAAAATTTTCATGACAGGAAGTGAATTAACGTTTTTTAACGGTTATCAATAAAAATCCTAATGTTTTTATACTAATGTTTGTAATGTGATTTATGTGGTGTACAAATTCTTGCTTTTCATCAAATATAACTACGAGGGATCTAATTTTAGTTAATATCTCCAGTTGTATATGGTCTATCGCATAATTGAATAGTATTGGAGATTTTTTCGACAGAAGGTTATCGATTTATATTAAATTGAGAAATATATACTCCAATGATACAAATAATGTAATTTGATTGAAGCTCTTCCATTTTTATATCATCAGCAAAGAGTATAAATTGAACATTGTGAAAGCAGGATGTTTTTTCGTTAATAAAAAGGACACTAAAAATATTAATTGATAGTAAGTTTTCAAACAATGAAAGCTACTTATACTTACAAAGAAAGATTCTTATACATGCCCTTTAAATGTTAGTGTGGTAAATTTGACCTTGAACCTGGTTTAAGACCGTTTTAATCAAAGAAACGCCTTGGTAATAAATCAAGTGTTTCAGTGTTCTGACCTTTATAATATTTATACCACGTTTTATTGAGGCTTAAAATGTTCTATTTGTATGTATATGTTTTTATTTTAACGTTTTTAACTTGCCGGAATGAAATAATGAAATACAAGGCAGGTTAGAATACCTAATCAACATCAATAATGCCATTTTTTGTAATATTAGCCCTCTAGTACACCATAAAGTCACGAGTCGCTATTCGCGAGTCAATAGGAAATCCGCAGTTTTAAACTACAAAATTTTGCAATCAATATTTAAAAGTCAAAATTAAATCAAGTTTACATCAATACTTTCAGTACCTATTGCCATAGTGAGAGACCACTATTTATACCGGAATGAAGCCGCGCATTAATAAGCTACCAGATCAACGTATTTAGCTACCAGATCTGAATTAACAAAACGTCAACGTTCTTCGTATATTTCATTAAAATCTATAAATATATTTCGCTCAACCTTATTCTAAGTGTTTCAGTAATCAAGTCCCTCTAAGAAATGTCTGTGTTTCTAATCCCATTGAGTCAGCCATTCCTTCGCCGTTCATTCTATTGACAAGTGTTTTCCTTCACCAGTAAAGGTAAACGTTTCTTGTTTGACTTCCACTCTCGAGAAGATGAAAATGTCACAATTTTGAAAAAGAACCTTCTTATGAAACCTATTTCCGGTTGACCTGTTAAGGCTAAGGGGCTTAAGCTGCCCACACATTAGTACAGGGAGATTCATTACTGACTGAACATTTAACAAGAGAAAATTTAAACTGACGTCTATAATTAAACAATCCACTTTTGTTTTTATATGACTGCCTTTGAATTTAACAAAGATACGTATTTTCGTGAAGAATACTGACTCATAATGAGGAGTCCTTGTGGGATTTTTAAGAATTTTTTTTTCTTGCTGATTCTACCTACTAGAAGATCCATGATACATCAATTATAATAATACACTTCTATATTGGCAGACAATTTAAAGTGAAGATACTTGCTGTAACAATTAAGATTTGTAGAAAACTCAGCATTGTGTCGTAGATAATTATTTGATATTAGTAAATGACTAACTTTAAAACTAGATCACAGAAAAAAAGATGACGTAGTTTTCTTTCCATAATAAACCGTGCGCCCAACATTGTTAGTTTTATTGAGAAATAATTCAAACAGAGATCACGGTATACATAATAATTACTTTGAGTGGCCAAAGCGCATTAGTTTTGGTATTTTTTAAATTTTTATTTTTAACGTTCAGTAATTATCCTTGTATTCATTATTTTACTAATCAGCTATCGATGAAGCAGACTGTATCTTTCCCCAGAGTTCTAGATGTAAAATCTATACATCGAGCTAATCCATCGAATGAGGCTTCGCAAGTTAACTGTTTAAAAATGTATGAAAGCCTCAATAACTAAATCCCAGAATCCCACTCACAAGTATTGGATTTCAATGAAATTTTCACTGCGAACCCCTCATCAATTAGTTGAAAAGTCAGGCTTCATGGCATTATTTCATTTCCTTTTGTTTTAATATATTTAATTTCCGTTGCCTTGACAGAAAGGGTATATGCAGGAATGAATTAATACAGGATCATGGTTTAGGAATTTGAACTAAAACTTCAATTACATACTGTTATCATTTTTACCCAGGTAGAAAGGATAAGTATTAAGACCCTAAAATAAAGTCGGAATCTCAACGAAGTAAATCAAGAAGCCATGCGCTAAAATATGCAAAACGCGGCATTGGTGTATAAGACAGATATGCGGTTGAATTTTTTCTAGCAAATATCAAAAATAAAGTGAGAATCTTAACGAAATAAGTGATGAAGTCTTCTACAAACAATATTCGGCGCGCGGCCCGGCGTAATGTATGGACATATGATCGAATTTGCCCTAACAGGCCTGGAAAGTTGGTCTTTCGTTGGGGTATACTTGATATATTTCGTGTAGGAAAATAAAATAAGGTGCTTACCGCTAATTTTATAATCGAAAACCGTTTTAAATAAATCAAGAGAAATCAGAGATAATGAAAAATAAACGAATAAAGGAGTGAAAGGAGAAAATATGACGAAAATGTGAATGGTTGCGGAAATCGGGGACGCCCAAAGAAGACACGGTAAGATCAAGTGAATCAGATACTTGAGTCGGGCCGTGTCAAAAGTCAAAATAATAGAAGAGTGTGTATCATACGATGTATGAATGTGAATGAGGCAAGAAGTGTGTGCCAAAACCGAATTGCTTGGCGGTCGGTCCTCTGCTCTCCCCTGCGTGGAAACATTATGATTGTTAGTTGTTTTATCCTATCAGGTTGCAAAGATGCTCACAATGCGCCAGCAGTAGTGAGTTATCGGCGGAGTGGTAAGAGACAACTTTTCCTGATGCGCAACAGATGCCGGGTGCTCATTACGGCATTTTAACGCGTGACAATGTTGCCATTCTTTATCTGTTGCACTGTTGGCAATTTTAGAATGCGCTGAATAATCGATGTCTGCTGCATATTCGAAAGCATGACGACCAAATGATGCACGTGCTAATGTGCGCTCGTTAGGCTCTTTGGCGTTTTTGTGCTCTGAATGTGTCTATATTGTTTTGACGCGCCGCTCTCGCTCTTAATGTATTTTGCCGCAAACGTTCTTTGCGATGTGCTTGTGATTCTGGCATACGTCCCTCTACTGCGCTGATTATGTCATATATTTGCGCAGTTTGTACGTGCGTTCTATTGTCTCTGACATTTTGTTGGCGTCGTGCTCTTATGCTGCGAGATATTAGAATGCGAAGGTTAGAACCTTCGTCGCGGCATTTTACTAAAAATATAAATAATGTACAAAATGATACGCAGCATAACTAAAATATAATCGAAAAAAAAAAACAAATGACATAATAAAGATAAACTCACACGTTGTTAATGTTCTTATATCCGTGGAACACAAAATTACATAAATCAGCACTGAAAATGAAACAATGTTTGAGTGTGGTATTTTTTCTATATGCCTGATATAAATATTTACACTGCCATCTATAGAAAGTTTACAGAACTTGAAAATGAATTACAACTCTTTTTCCTATAAAAAATCCTTAATATCGTAATAAAAAATATTTAGAGGGGCGGGGGGTTGTGGGGAAGTTATAATTAGTGGTTGAATGTATTTTTGGATGAGATCTGAAAAAAAATTATCTCGACTACAACGTCACTTATCGGGTTCAAAACTATTAAACCTTTCAAGCTGGAACCAACCATACACATTCAAAAAATGTCATTGAAATCGGTTGGGCGGTTTTGGAGATAAGCGTGTACGTACACGTGATTTTTATATATTAAGATATACTTATCACCAAATTGTACATCGAATTATTTGTTTTCTACTTACGTCACAAAATTTAATAAATACCATATTTTTAAGCAAAAATCCTCCAGTTTGAAGATGGGCGTAATTGTCTGAAACCGGTTAATCAGAAAAAGTTTAAAATTGTATTAAAAAACGTATATCATAACTATTTTAATGACACGATCATAAATTTTTTTGCTTAGTATTAGTAAAACCCTCTATTATATAAACCTCATATAGTAAATTTTCCACAATAAGTAGTGTAGATAGTAGTGTAGCGCCCTTCGTGGCAGCCGGGCACGTCTAAAAGCGTCCTAAGCATCAACCGCTTTGTGTTTTTTAAATATTTTCAAGGGAAATGAAGCAACATACCTTTGAAATTATTTTAAAATCAATCAATCAACATTTTAAATCAACTTATCAACCATTTATTAGAACTTTTTAATATGTGATTTGAGTACAGTGTGTTAAAAGTGAATATTCGGATATTTTGCTCAAAATATTCGAAATTTGAAATGAACGTCGATCGGTAAATGCACCCCAGATGTTTTCAACGGAATTTTCGAAATCTCTGAAGGGCCTAGCAAGTGTTAGTAATCTAAGCCCAGGGTAATTTACTATCCCGACCGTCGTCTCTTATTGCGGGCAGAATGCACTGTTTCAATAATCACCAGGATGGACTCGCTGAACTGTCTATGTGAGGTGTCAGCGTTTTATTAGCAGCATAAATATACCTTGACGGATGACGAACCTCGTGCTGGCATTGTTGGTGGACGCGGTGGACTCTCTCGTTGCAGCAGCTGGTCGAGTTACTTCACCACCTAGGATTTTTGCTGCAGAGTATCCATCTTCTATCTTCGTGTCACCTGTTCCTGTATATCATTTTACTTAACTTAATTTATTTTTGTAATATTTATAATTTTTGTAATACCTGCATCAACTGTAAAGCACCCCTGAGGTTATATCTTACAAAAGCGGCGCTATACAAATTGTCCAATAAATAAATAAGTTATGATTATATAAGTCTCATGTGATAAAAATTCTCCACAATATATTACAATAACCTACATTTTACGTCTTTTGCTATCATAATAATACCAGATCGTAAATTTCAGAAGCAGAAAAATTTCATCTGAAACGGCTTTTTTAAATCAAAATAACAGAATTCGTTTCTGTGAATTCCGTTGACAAATTTATATGGAAATTAAAATGCGACGTAAGATAATAACAGTGTAAAATAAAAACGTATTTTTTTCAATTATATTCGGACTCTTTATTCGATAATGTATTTTTAAGACATGGAGCATGTTGGACATTGTTCGTAAAGATGGTTTTTTTAAAACATTGAAACTGATTAGGAAAAACTGCGGAGTTAGTATTTTTAAAGGAATTCTTTCCCTAGTAATGAAAACGTGAAAGCTTTCTCCTCATTATTTCTCGTTATGGTTCAATTCCAATGTAAACGGCCGCTTCAAAGTATTTAATAGCATGTTTTAACCTTTATCTGGTGAAGCGGTACAAACGTTCTGTGATAATTTTGTGAAAGAAGTTAAATGTAAGAACGCTTGGGTTCTATTGTACCGTTTTCAAAAGGAACAAAATTTCCAAAAACACGTAATTTAATGGATTTTGTATAGAGAAAAATTTCGTGAAGTTTAATTTCATATACCACAAGTATTTTTACCATTTATTGTATAACCAAGTTTGCTACTTTTGGTATATTAGCAAGTTTTCTCGGCTTCATAGTGTGGGGTTTGTCTAGATCTTGAGGCTGATATGTCTGCCCATCTACTGCGTGGCGAGCCGGATCGAGAAAGGCTTTTTGATCTTTTCATCCGGACCAACCTATCGCCTTATACTCATATATAGATTCATACGCCCGTCAATCCTGGTCACACCGACCTCCAGTTTCCTAGCCACCCCTTATTTATTTTTTCTTCCCAGAGCTTCCTCTGATTATTTTCCTTAAGAAGACGCTCTACTACATATCATCCCCTAAAATGACCTATGAATGAACCTGAGGGAAATCATTTGGCTCAGGGTTGTATTTTTATAAATCAGAATAATCCTTCATATGATCCATCAGCGAAAGCTGTCGATCAATGAATTCTAGCGTCTTAAAATTATTATGCTGTTTTCTTCGTCTGAAGACGGTCAACATAATAATGTTACGTGCATTACAATGTACATCAAAAGCATCAAAAAATCTATACAAGATGTAAAATCTGTATTTGATCTACTTTATTACATGTTTTGCAATGACTCGTAGTATTTTCCGAAAATGGAGCCTTAAAATTTTCCAAGAATTATTGACTGAGCGTGGTGAAGTCCTGTTTAACTCGACCGTGTAGCAATTCATCTCCTTGTAAATTTGTTTGCATGTTCTAACGAAAATCGGCTGCATCTAATTTACTATTCAAGCAAGACTTACTTTGACAAGATGGGTAACTTTGACTGAGCGTTTCAATATTATGGTAGAAAGAAATATATTTGTCATTGAGATAGTGACGTTATTTTGGACTAATTTACTAACCTTATTTGAAATAATACCTTAAAATATGTTGTTTATAATTATGTAGGTAGGTAGGTATTTAAATACTTTTTAAAAAATCTTATTGATTCATGGGAAATTTTTGTTTTGATTTATTAAATAAGTTAAAATTAGAATGGTACTTTTTGCACGCGAGGTTTACTGTTTAAATGATTACTAGTCATTATTATTCCAAATGAAATATCCAGTTTTCTAAAGTTAAAAAAGGAAAATTTATTTTAATAATAATAATAAAAACGTTTATTTGACAATAATTTTTACATGTTTGACAATAGTTTTAACATGTTTTTAAATTTTTACATAGTTAGTATACATACATTTAGATGATTATATTGCCAAAAGAGCAACTGCTCAGCTGTACATTCCGGATTTCTCCGGGAATGTAGCTGGTTTTCAGCAGTGCCTTTGTATTTGACCTTCTTTTTAAATGTGAAACCGCACAAGAGTCCCAATTGCTTCCAACCGTCTGAAACCTGTGAGACTATGGCATCCCCAATTGGGGAATTTTGTGAGGCTGAAAGTAGTGGGGAGGGGAAGGAGATGAGGAGAGGATGATTGGAAACCACCTGGCTATTCAGATCTGATCACCAAACACGGCCAAAGCCATTTCAAACAACTAAGTTCTGTTACCGGTTAAACCGATATACTGATAAAATAATTGTGACAATAGATTTCATATTCTCTGGGGGTATTTTGAAGTTTGTTTTCCCCACATTAATGTTATTTTAATTGTTTAATAATGATGTGGCTGCCATGAATTTATTTAAATGTGTTATCTTGTTTAGGTTTTGTGAACATACTTAGAAACGGAGAATAAATTTTTTTTTTCTTTATTAATTAATTTTACATCAGGGTCATTGGTTCTTTTATTGATTTCCGGTAGTAAATCATTTTAAATTTGGAAGGGGTAAAATATAATCATATAAATAAGTCGTCTAAATGTGGTTATAACCACAGTTTTAAAGTGGCATTGAAAGCCGAAATAGCTGTAACAATAACAAAACCTAAAAATACTTGCAGAACTTAAGTGTTATATTATTAAATTTGATTTTAATTTTAAAAAAAATTAAATTTCTAACAACGTTTCGATTCTGAATGGTTGTCGTATACCAGGGCGATGTTGAAAGTATCTTCCACAAATGCCGCAAATATACTAAGAATACATGCATAAAATTTGATTTAACCCCTCTTGTAAGGTTTGAATAGACCCGCGAAACTCTCTTAGGCAAGTAAATTCAATTTTTCTCTCTAAATGCGCATAATTTTTCAAGACACGTCCTGTTTATGCTTTATACGACAACGTGTCACTCTTAATACGTCATTTGAAATTAAATGAGGCAACGTTATTCTACAGCATAAAGGCATCGCCAATGAAACCCGCAACCATTGAGAATATATTATAAAGTGCTATGAATAAAATTATATAAGTATCTATATATTGTGTAAACAATTTTTGTTTGGTTATGCAATATTTCGATGTTCACATCGATCTGTTCCTTCAATTTAATATACATTTCTTCTTTTGCTACTTTTATATTAGGTTCGGTTGTTTCAAATTCCATCACATTTTATGATCATCAAATAGACAATCAGTTATAACCTTATGTGAAACAGAAAAGACAAAAAATAATCAGTTGCATCTTGGAATTGATGTATCCAAAAATATGCTTTAAGAAAATGAAGATAATGTTGGTAACTCTCAATCCAAGGTATGGTACAGTTAATATGGTCGAATTAGATCAGTGGTTAGAGCACTTCCCCGGCAAGGAAGAGATCCTGGGTTCAATTCCTAGATGTGTCAGAATCTTTTTCTCTCTTTTGTTTCACATCTTTCGTTTGAGAGTCGTTAATATTGTATTCAATGATTAATTATTATTTGGGGATTTACTCATTAAATTACGCCACTATAAAAACGACACCATTTTATATGGGAATATCTCACTAGAACACACAAGAATACCAACAGCTACCAAAAGTCTGGAGCCTGGGACACTATGGCATCTCTTGTGAGGCTGGAGGTAGTGGGAAAAGGAAGAAGATGGGGAGGAGGTATGTGGAGAAGTGTCTAGCAATTCAGATCTGTTCACCAAGTAGGGCTAAAGCATTTTATTTGTTAATAATTACTATTTAAACACAAAGGACCTAGCGTAGTTTACACACTAGTTCTCACAAGAGATTCCTGTTCCTGTGGGTACTTGTGTTGGTGTTACATTATGATTTCCTCATCTCATGTTTTGTTGATTTAATCATTTTCATGTTTGTTGATTTCCACATCTTGATGTTTTTTGGCTATATTTTCATGTTACTTAATAATTTTTACGATATTCATATTTTCGTGTTTACTTAGCCATATTTCTATGTTTTTAATCCTGTTTATCTTAAATTTAATTTCAAGCAAATTTTTGTTTCCGAATAGAGTCTTTAACCTGGGTGATATTGGGATTATCTAGCACTCTGAAACTTGCTTCAAAAATATTGTACCTTGATTATATTTTATGAACTTATTGCGAAACAACGCACAGGATTTGATCCAGAAATTTCTGAATTCGTAGTCGAGAATCTTAACAACTCGGCTAAGGAGACTGTCTAGTCTTATATGGATATTGCACAGGAGTCCCAAGTGTCCGGAGTCAGTGGGATCCCCTGTGGCAGTATGTTGCGAAGCTTAATTGAATGAGAGGAAGGTACCTGGCTACCACCGTCACATCCTTGGATATTAGGAACCAGAGGGAGACAGCAGGAGATTAAAAGGGATGGATGAGTTTCCTGAAAGAAATCAGAACTCTCCAACGATTGTAGAGCCGAGATAAAAACGGCATTGCTGTCCTTTGCGAATGAATTATTATTTATCCTGATAAACTTTTTTTAATTACGAAAATATTATCACGACAATTTTCGACAAATACCGATAATTTTGGCATTTAGTCATTTTCGCATCAAGGCAAATGCACTTGCAATAGATCATGATGAAATGGGAAAATATTCGGATTTTCATGAACACGTGAAATTCATTCAAATTCCGACATTGTGAAACGTTTTATTTATCCGTAAAGGCTTGCAATCCCGTTTTTAACTGGATGAAAACAATTTAAAGCAATTCTTAATAAATTAGCAATACTCATTTTTTCCGTGTATACGCTAGTTTGGAAGAGTGAGGTAGGGGTGCAAGAATGAGAGCGCTAATGTGGATGCACCAGTTTGAATAACCGGCTGTTGCTATTCTGGGATTACGATTGGCAGGTCCTGTGTGTATCTTTCATTGCGTAAAGTGTTAAGTGTTACAGTAATAAATATATATTACACATCGGAGCTGGACTTATCAATTGCTACTCCCTGAGATAACCTGAGGGCCCTGTGTATTATCTTCCTGTAATAAATAAATAATAATATATGTACATTGGTCAAATGCATTATACATAATATTTTTGTATTAGTGATTGACGAACCGGTGGATACAATCTTTAAGCCATAAATTGACAATAGTCTGTAGAAAAAACATCAATTTAATAATACATTATTTATTTACTACCCGACCAAGTCCAATTAATACATTGAATATTACACGAAGTTAATACAAGGAGAAATTTTACAATAAAATATGCAATGACAAAAATAGGGCATAAAAACAATAGAGATAATGTGAAGTCAAGACAGGATTACGATTTTGATAGAGTTCACGACTTCAGCCATAACAATATTTATTTATTTATTTATTTGTAAGAAACAAACAGCTTTTATATAATATGCAGTGATAGATATAAATATACATAAATAGTCAAGCCACAGAAGTTTCTTATGTTACAGTGCATTAGAAATGAAGTTTTAGTTTTAGTTTTAATATATAAAATTTTACTTCCGTAATAACTGACAAAAAAGCATTCAGGCTTACACCAGTATAGTAAATTATAGTAAAAATCATAGTTTTGTGAAATAGTATACATTTACTGAAAATTTCTGTTTGAATTAAGGATTATTTTTTAAGGTATATATAGTATTACATCTTAAACATGATTATTATTATTATTATATCAAGGACAAAAAAATAAAGAATAATAAGGGGAATAATTTTTGATCGTAACATTTACTAAAAAAATTAGATTAAAATTTCCAAAGCGCGTTACTTTGGAAATTAAAAATGTTCCAATGAAACTTTGTAATAGCCCTAATAAAATCCAGACCCTAATCTGCGCATATTTAAACTCTATATAAAATAGGGTTACTTTTATTCCTTGCGGTGCCTATCAACACTGAAACTTGCTAAACGTCGGATCAACCGGGAAAAACATCCGTGCTACTGGTTCTGCAGGTAACAGCTATTCCACAAAAAACGCCAAAAAGATGATTTTTCATAAAAAGGTTCAATCAATAAATAGTGAAATTTTCAGAAATTATTCATTCAATACATATTTGTAAGCATATTATACACCGTGTTTAAGGGTTGTACAGCGATTCTTCGGAAGGTGATTCTTCAAGATATTGAATAAAACCTGGATAAAGTTTATCAAACGGGACATTTTTTTTAGGAGACCCTCAAGAAAATAATTTCACTCAAGGCCTATGTCATCTTTGGGAATGCTATGTGGAGGATCTTTTAAAGGAAAGGATATAGAGGAAGTTCTGTGAAGGAAAAGGGTATGAGAGGTCGGTAGGAATCTGGGGGTCAGTGTGTCAATCCATTCGTCCCAAGATCTGGACAAACCTCACCCCATGATCACAGTCACCCCTGCTATGTCACCAAACGTAGCAAACTACTTCAAGTTACCTATAGCAGAGATTTTGGTTATCCAATGCATGGTTCCTGGGGCTGCGGAACCCATACCCGTCTCCCAAATATAATTTCAACTCTCCAAATTTTTTTTTCAGTGCTTTCAATAGAATAATTAATATCATTTCCTCCCATTTGTGACTAATAAAAAAAGACTGTAGGACTCAAATTGTATCATTATTTTTGGTTTTGTTGTGTAGACTTATTTGGTTCTCTGCCAACCAATTTTCTTAAATCTAACGAAAATTAGTTTTATCACTTTTATTATTTAAAATAAAACGAGACCGCCGAAATTATTTTTTTAAATTTTCTTTAGTGGATTGGTCGCTCTCTGCGGACTTGCCCTTAACGTGATGTGCCTCTTTAAGTATGATTAGCCGAAGCAATTAACCAAGGGACGGTCCGACGGAGCCTCCGGTGGCTTTACTATATGGGTCCCTAATCGGGGTTACCTCCAAGGATTGCCGATTATTTAATAAGGGAGGAATTTATTGGAAGGCCTGTCTAATTTGATGCATTTAAGGTGTTGAAGTCTACCTAAAAACCAGTCTTTGGTTTAAGATCCAAGATTCCATGAAGGGAGAATCAAAGTATTAGTTCAATGTACCAAAAAGTTATTTTTTTAAGGGTTTCGATTTTTATCTGATACATTTTCATTTGAAGTTCTGCCCTGGGTATCGATTCTCCAATGCAGTACTTACAACGGTCGAAATTATTATTCTGGAGTCTCGTTGAAGTTACATACTTACATACGCAAAACGTTAAAAGTCATCCCACTCGGGGGTCGAACCAATCGTTAGTCGAGTGAAAAGACCAAAAGAAAGAAGAAGCGCAAATCAAATAATTACTCAAAAATTGGTAACGATAATAGCAATTATTTGTCTGGTTTGAAACTTAGACAGATTGGACTTGAATAAATTCCATTTTATAGTATTTTCTTAGTTTATATACCTCGATTGCATGGAGTCTGTTTTTTATGTTACATTTCATAAGAGCGCACTGTTTTCATAGTGTAAGGACAGTACCACCCGGTTAGGCAGCGTAGTAAGGCGGGTTAACGTCGGAGCTATAGAAAGGGATTAATTAATGCGGGTATTAGAGACGCCCGGATTATATGAAGAAGGAATCCCGCTTGCCGGTAGCTCGTATACCTTTTAATTGTTCGTTTATTATCAGTACATAAACCAACACGGTTTAAAATTTATTTTTGTGTGGGCAAGATGATGTTTTGTATATATTCTATAAAACCATCACGCCATTTCCCCGCAGGGGTAAGCAGAGAGGATGGACCAACGAACAATTTGGTTTTGGCACACACTCCTTGCCTCATTCACATTCATACATCGTCTCATACATATTATATTATTATTCTGACTCTTGACTCAAGCATTTGGTTCACTTAATTGTGGAATTTCTTTCTGACTTATTCTGCAATTCACAGTGAATATCTAAAATAATGTTCAAAAACTTTATTTTTTGGGGCTTTTGTGTTTATTTTATCAATTAGTTCAAAAATACAAGGCAATTTCCGATTTCAAAACTTTGAAACATTATTCCGTTCAAACTATTTTGAATTAAAGATATCATAATTTACCTTTATTTATGATTAATTTTGAAATTTGATATCACTATTAATTTTCCTAACTTATTTTCAAATGCTTGAAACCCGTTTGCCATAAATAAATACATATTGTTTTCATTACACTTCACCAGACCACCTACTCTAAAATCTGGGATAAACAAAATTACAAAACTTTTGTCAGTCATACCATTCCCGCGAAGAAAGGGTATCGTGTTCCTTAAAACTTAAAACATTTCCCGTGTATCCTCGTGGAATTAATAAAGCGCGTAGTAGAAGTAAGCGCCGGGCAAAAAGCGCTTAAAATAAAAACAAACTGACGCCGTCCTCCTTTGTGACAGTTTGCCGTTGTTCGTGCCCCTTTATATTTACAATGTACAGTATATGAACCTGCTTACACTAATGGCATTACTTTTGGTTACATTTAATTTTTTTTTAAATCTATGTACATACTCTTCAATTATAGATTTAAAAAATTCCCCTAACTTAACAGTTCTGTAACTCCACCTCCCAATCTTGTTGCTAGTTCTTCACCTGAATAATCTTATTATTCAGCGTTCTCAGTTCAACGACTCAAGCGGATTGCGATTTCAGTGATATTCAAATACAGGTGGAGAACGGCCGGAAGAAAGATAAATAATTTTCCATATTTCGCATTTGAGTTCATTCCATCACAAATGTATAAAATTGTTGCTTATTCAAAGATGAATGTATTTTCCTTGCAGAGAAAACCTTGCGGCGCCCAATTTCAAACCAGTCACGTTCTACCATTTTCCTCTAAGCCTGTCAAAAAATATTGTGATTGGTCAACTGAGCAAATTTTTGCAATTATTAATTATATAATTATGTTAATAAACCTAATTTTGTTTCATTAATTCGCGTTTTTCACTATTTATTCATTAAAAATAATATATATTATATTTGTGACCCTTTCCAGAGTGAACGACACTACCAGTATCGCCCTGGTTGAAACACAACCATTCCGAATGAAAATATTGCTTGAGATGGCTTTACCCGTATTCGGCCAGGTAATTTTCAACCTTCTTCTTCACAAGCTCCTTCTCTACTCCTACTGTCTTCAGCTTCACAACATATAATACACTGGCTTCAGATGGTTAGGAACAGTTGTGACTCAGACTTTAAAAAGTTTATTGGTATTCTAATTTTTTTATCAACAAAAATTAAAAGTCATCATGATTATGATTTCAAAAGTTTCCACATTTAAGACCACCATTGCACGTGTACAATGGTGCGACCGGGAAATATTTACTTACACACTTAGCCCAACAACGCTATTGTTGTTTCAGGTCAAGCCTCATTTTTCACTTCAAATTATAACGTGTACATTGTTTACAGCGACGCTTTCAGTTTGCACCGTACAGGCCGTGCCGTATAAGGCAGTACACGTAACGCGCAAACAGTTCTACGCGTGAAATGCTTCAATTTAAATGGAATTGGATGAGTTTCAGGATTTGGTAGAATATGGAATGTGCGGGCAATGCGGAACCGTTTTTTAGATTCCGGTTTTCTGTTTTTGGTCAACGCTAAAATGAAACTTTATTTTTTTGTAAGGAATATTGGAGACAGAGGGACTTTGACAATCTTATTTGAGCAATGTTGCGAGAGTGGACGAAATTATTTGGGAAACATAGACAAACATATTAATGGACAAGCCCACCAGGGAAAGAGGAAAAAACCAAGTTGCAAGGAGCACGAAGGGCAAGTGACCGTGTACCTTTCCGTAATTTGTAACTAAATGAATCTGAAAGTATACAGGCAACACGCATCGTAATTTCACAATTTAGTGCACGAAAATAAAACCTGCTTACGAATTATAATGGCGCGCAAATTGCGAGGTGCACAAAACTTAACTGCAAATCATAATATAACATAATTTAACTATAAATACATACAAAGTTATTACGTCACTCTATCATTTTAAGATTCTCTCAATTAAAATTGAGGGAGTTCTACACAAGTTTAAAATGTTCATCAATTTCAAACCCATTGACCAAATTAATCATGTTGATTTAATGAAATTACTTGATTTTACCGATTTATTGAACAGAAGAACAATGAATGATTTTGTATTTTATACAACTTAGTTAATAGCTTAATGGGTTGACCTGACTTAACTAAGCGACTAATGTTAGTAAAAGTACCGAATCACAACACAGACTTCCTGTGTTGTTTTTTGTTTATTCATCTAAAACCAACTATTTTATTAATTCCCCAGTCCAGAGGCTAAATGTGAATGTACCAAATGCTCCCAACTATCTGGAGCCAGTGAAACTATGGCATTTGAACCCGCGGCCTCCGGATTGCTAGTCGAGAGCCGTACGTCTCGGCCACGGAGTCCGTCGAATGTTGATGTTGTTGGTAACTGGATATTCAGATTTATTTCTGCCATCGTCCAATTATGAATTTCACAAAGGTAACACAATGCGTGTATTTAACTTTAGCTCGTTTGTATCGTTTTTTGTTGAATTGCATAAGTTGCCCGGTACCTGTACCAATCTTTAATACAATTTTCTTTCACTACCTTAATCAATAAATAACTTTCGTTTGCCATTACTCGTGATACGGTTATTATCGTTAGTTATTTATAAAGGAGATTTGTGCCCAGTGTCGGGCGGGCGAACACAGAGCGGGCGGCGTTGATTTGATTTTTATACAAATCTACAGTTTTATTCCCAGACGAATTATATACACTTGACCATAAAAACAAAAGGAATGTCGCTGTTTATATTAGATTTCGAAAAACTCTGTGTAAGGCCGGGCAACGCCAAGAACTTCAGCTAGTCATCTATAATTAATGAAAGCCTTTAATGAAAGTTTCATAATATTTCAAATTCCATAAACGGCTATTTGCATAATTTTTTTTATATTTTATATTTTTCACTTCTCTTCTGTTTATATTCTTTAAATTTATTGTTATTTTGTCTTATTTATTTTTATTTACTAAGAAATATGGAAAACATTGCGTTACGCTACCCATGGATAATATATAATAAATTTCCGACTTTATGTCCGGGTTAAATCTTCCCTGTAGGAAAAACTAAACCCTTCCACACACTTTTCCGCAAATGATCACCTAGTCAATCAACATTATGCAAGTGGATCATGCACCAGAGATCAAATGAGAAAATAATTCACCGACTCCAGATATTTTCAGATCAGAGGATTCGGTTCGGTAGAACTCCTAACAGGGCCCATAAATCCTACTAATCCCTCAACATAAATATTTAAAAAATCTTTCGTATTATTATTATTAAGTTATCATATTAGTTGTTTTTCGGATGGAAAAAAAAATTAGGAGAGTAAAAAATGTTTTATGTTATTATTATTATTTTCATTTTGTATTTCGCAAAAATTAAACAAAACATTTGAATATTTACGAATTTAAGGGTAGGAAAATAAACATCGCAAAGTGTTGACACGAACAGAAACACATTTTTGTTTATTTTCAAAATCAACAATGGGCATCTCTTTGAATTAGGTACAGCTTAGGTCGGAGAAATTATACACTTCATAATGAGATAAATTACACTGGGTTGGTCTTCACGATGTAAAACTGATACTCTACAAATTGCAATAACTTCTCGAGTTGAAAATGTTATGGCTTAAAAAATACATATTCACACAGATCAAAAAAATTTATTTCTTTATATTTATATTTTATTATATTTAGGAAAAAAATAAGCTTGCACAAGTATAAAAATCCAATTAAATATACTCAAATTAACTTGAGTAAATAATATGAAAAACACTTTTTTTTAAGAAAGACCACCTTTCCCGGGACTTTCTTAGATTAGATCAACAAATGCAAATTCTTATTATTTCTATTCTGATTGTTTCTTTTTACTATTATATAATTACTAAAAACGATTAAATCCGTGAGACGTAAAACGCTCTGTGATTGGTCGGCGGGTTTTGACAGCACATAAACTGCTACCTCACTGGCCAGTCGCGTGCATTAAGAATGCGAGCAATTTTGTGCCAAGTTTCTCTGCGCGTACTCGCGCACTGGTCACTACTGCGGCTTACAAATCATTTCAAAAGAATTTCATGTTTTTTGGAAATCTTGTTAAAAATTTAATTGCCTTTTTTTAAATTTTTAAGTGGATTGATCTTAATGTAATCGTGAAAACCGAGGTACGAATGTCGTCAGATTTCGATTGTTTTGGTGGTCTTTGAAAAATGCATAATTATTTTAACTGTAAAAACGACATTCGTAAAAAAATAATAAAAAATACCGGAATTCCTCACTATCTGAAAAGTTAAACTTTATAAGCAAAGAAACCATATGTACACAATAGCTTCTTCACCCCAATTTTTTATTTACTCCCATGACTCATTATTGACTTTTGGGGTGATTTTTTTCATCTGATTTAACATCACTTTTATCTAATTTTTTTATTATTTGCCTAAACCACTTGCCTACAAAATAAACAAGAAAGTAGGAATTCTTATTTTTTGAATTATTACAGGTACAACAATAATAAAAAATTTCAAAATTTATTTGATCACGAAACACCTCGTGAACTTTTAAAACATTTCTTTCCAGATTATGTAAAAAAAAAACATTTTATTAAAATTTTAAAATAATAAATTTTTATTTTGATGTAGTAATATAAAACATAAAACTTGCCGAAAAACCTTTGTTGGAAGTGAAATAGTACCTACAGCTTAAGGGAATATTTTTGTTTGAGCGCTAACCTAGTATTTTTTAAATCAAAGGAATCAAATACGTACAGGATGACTCCTCCACCACGTGCTGGTAAACACTGTGTTATGTATCTTAACTTTTACAATAAAATTACACAAAATGAGAAAAAAAATTTTCATTTGTTCAGATACAAAGATTTTTTGTATTCTAGGTGTCCAGCGTTTAATATTATTAAATATAACTAGTAAAGTTCTCAGGCGACGAATAAAAACGTACCGGGTTGTTCAAGATTATTTTTTCATTAATTACCATTAACTCCAAAAATTTCCAGAGTTAAAATAATTCAACGGCCTTTATTTAATTATTTAAAACAAATCTAATACAATGGCTCAAACCCTTAGCTGATATTTTCAATACCGGTCTCAAATCCAAAATTATGTTTCGCATGAAAAAGCCATCTAACAAGTGACCACTTTTTCTGTATAAATTTTTTCCTGGCAAATACTGTAAATTTTCAAAATTTTCTCAATCTGCTAACGAATATCTCGACAATATTTAAAAAATCTCCTACTACCACCACAGAAAACTGAAAAAGTTGTTTGTATCTTGGTAAAGGATCAAACAAGCCGAAGACTTTAACTCACGACGCCTTGGGTGAGGCCCAGACGCGATGCCAACTCGTCGGCTACTGACCGGATAAAATTCCACCGAATTTTTGGGTGGAATTTTAATTTTCGGAGTTCAAACAAGAATCTATACAAAAATGCTGAAGAATAATGTATTCCAATGTCTGTCAATTTACCATATTTTTCTTATTTGTTTATCTAGTAATTCATACTCACTTTGATGCTATATCTATATGTATATAATTTTAATAACTTCTTACATATATTTTTTTAAAATTCTATACTCCATAATATTGTGTTTAATATTCTATACTTTTGTATTATTTTTAAATTCCTCTATTATTCAATGTTTCATATAATTCTTTCAAATTATTTAAAGTACTTCACATAAATACTAACTCGCACATGTAAAATAATTTCAGTTTTATACTTTTATACTAAGTTATATGCTTCTTATATTCTCATAAGCTCCATACTCCGTATTTTCTTTTCAATTGTATACTTTCTATATTTCTTCTTTATTTCATAATTGATATATTCTTTTAATGCACTTTATATATAATCAACTATCACAACATGGGCATGTGCCTAGCGTAGTGGTCTAAACATTCTTAATGACTGAATAAAGAAAAAAAAATTTAAAAACATTAAATTAAAATGAAAATTGCATCCCTATTCAAATAATACCTACATTACCCATCACATGTATAAGCCCGTAAATGTAAAATGACGTGTTGTAAATGTATAACCCTGAAACATAATTATAACAACTGTTGAACAGCAATGACTAATATATTATACCCAACCCAAAAGTTTTCTTTAATAAAACACATTAAACTTGGTAATTGAAGGTTACATCCATTACATAAAGCGTTAAACTTTTTTTTAAATTGCGTTGCTTGTCTCGGTTCATTTAATATAACCCGCAAATTGAAAAATATCCGAAATCAAGCTGAAACAAGAAAACTAAAGTCAACATTAAAAACTCACTAATTTATGTACATAGATGTTAGGGAAAGTTCCACAATAATCCTTGCATTGAATGCTAAGTTGCAAAGTTCTAGCGGAGCCTCGAGAGTGAATCAGTTCAAATCCAATTTAGGACTTAGTCTAAATAAATAAAGGCTTCAGAACAAATAAATAAACCGCAACTAGTTATAGAACTTCTATCATCAATCAGAAGTTCGGAGTTAGTGTGTATTTTATGCGATGATATAGAATACATTAGAATTGGTTTCTGAGGAATTTAGTAAGTGTTTTTCCCACTGCCATTCGATCTTTTTGATCACTGCTTCGCTTATTACTTTATTTTACTAGTGACGGTTGGCGAAAACATTATGCATAGCGACTTCTGCAGAAAGAGGGAGAAAAGAGGCAACCATCCTTGTCCAATTGTTAAATTTTCTCTTCGTGAAACTGTCCGGTCCATCCTCCGAACCCACATATAATATCAAATGTGTGGATGAAAATTTCTAAGATTGGCAGACTTGTATAATTAACTGATTTCATAACAACCGTTTCTTCCTCAGTGATAAAAAGATACTAACATAACATTACAAAATAGCATGAAGTGAGCAATGTATTATTAGGTGAATGTGAGCATGTATTATTAGGTGTTAAAGTGGCGGTGGCGGCGTAACAATGGATTAGGTAAGAGTGTGTAATTTACTCGAAGTTTGACAATGTGGACATAGCACTTCCCATCACGATACAAACAATAGCATCTTGTTGCACAAGAAACTTTTGGTTCCATGCTAACTATGCTAACTATCAACACAGTGACTATTCAATACACTTTTAAAAAGTGATATAAAGTCATTATAGTCAAAACGATGAAAAAAAAATTTAACCTAACCTAACCGAACTTAACCTACTTAACCCAGTTAATAAAGTTTTTGTTCCATCACTTTCCATGACTATATATAATTTTTAAAGATGTGATGAATTATCATTTTGATGATTTATCCGGTCACCAAAACTTTTCATTCGATTGAAAATCGGATATACTTATTTTTACATAAACACTTCTACAGAAAGATCCATTATCTAACACACTTTACTATATTCGACTTCTCCGTCAAATTGTCGCTCACTTAAATGATTTATTGATGAGGCTTAGTTTCTTTTAATGACGAACAATTATTAACACAAAAATATAAGTGGCATTTTCAAAATTGAAACCGATAGTGACTGTGAAAAAATCAGAAATGCGATAAATTGCCTACCTTTAATATAATAATTTGACAGAAAATTATTTTTACTGTCATTTTACAAATTGGAACTGATGTGTCAACAATTCAGAAAAGCGATAAATTACCCACATATAATGGTACTTTTCTATTAGTAAATTATTTTAATCACATATTTTAAATGTGTTTAAATTTTTTTAACTCTTTTCTTTAAATTTCGTAGATTTAATATTGAAGAGTAACGTCAGATTTCGCAATTTTTCAAGGGTCTGTGCTTATTTCCATTTTCAATGAAGCTTTATTTACTAACTAGATTTACAAATCTAATATCCTGTTATTTTTTGCGGGTCTACGCTAATATAAGTAAATTTATTAAAAAATATGATAAAATGTAAACAAACTCCCAAAGCAAACCTTTTTATCGTTTTTCCACAAATTTAACAACATTTAAAAATGGTAAAACTTATTAGAAAAAATCTCTGAATTTATTATAATACTTACCTCATAAAAATCATTATACTATGATAAAAGTGTTACACTTGAAGCTCCAATCCGAATATTCTAATTAAATGATGCTTAAGTTTAATTATTAATTAATTATACTCCTGCCATTTGCCTCTGGGGAATCAAACTGCCAACTCTTCTGATTATTGGTGAAGTCTTATCCGGCAAAGTATGAAGTGTAGATATAGTAGATATAGCAATCCGAGAAAAGCCAATCTTCCATTTTCTATATCAATGTATTCATTGTATTAAAAGTTGGCTCAAACTAACGCCTTTCATAACATGAGACACATTATGTTGTTCTGAACTAGCAGGATATATGATATTATTATCAACATATTATTTGTTTCTGGGTGTTTTGCTGAATTCAACGAATTTAATCTGAAGTTTTAACAGAAGACATTATGATATTTCTGAGTGCTTAGTCATTCGTGAGGACTATTATAATATGCTATTTGACTTAAACTTTACAGAACGATTTAAGTTATTTTAAGATATAAATACATCAATTTGCATGAAGGTAGATGGATGGCAACTAAATCCTAGGCACTCGCACAGACTGTATGTTTCAGGAACCTTCGACAGCGCGGCAATTATGCATAGGCCGTAGACTCGAACCTTCTGTCGAGTTCTCGTAATGTGAAAGACGGACTTGCGATGTTATTGTCGTCGATAGACAAGTAGGTGCTTGAAGTACGTAGGTTGCTCTGTTTACGATTTCGACTGCGAGTACGTACCTAAGTAGGTCGAGCGGTTTATTATTAATTATTTAATCTAGATTTTTCTCGACGCCACACCTCTAAACTATATTTTAACTAATTTACTAATCACTTTTCCACTTTCCCGAGCTTTGTCCTCTTACACACTCCTTGTTTAATTTACATCGTTTTAAAAATAATGCATCCTTTTCTAACTCTAATTATTGTAACTCTTAAAATGTTCCGGAACATTACGAAACATACTCAATTCCAATTTGGTATGCGTGTATGGGTACCGACACTCAAACTAACGCCTTTCATAACATGAGACACATTATGTTGTTCTGAACTAGCAGGATATATGATATTATTATCAACATATTATTTGTTTCTGGGTGTTTTGCTGAATTCAACGAATTTAATCTGAAGTTTTAACAGAAGACATTATGATATTTCTGAGTGCTTAGTCATTCGTGAGGACTATTATAATATGCTATTTGACTTAAACTTTACAGAACGATTTAAGTTATTTTAAGATATAAATACATCAATTTGCATGAAACCACTTTATTTTGAAGTGAGCTGAAGATGTCAGGAGAATATAAAAAAAATAAAAAACATCATATACAAAATACAGAAAGATATGCATCAAGGCTTAGGTGTTGGAGTAGTTCCATAATAACTCAACACAGTGAAAATTCAACACACTTTTAAAAAGTGTTAAAAGTCATTAGAAACGATGAAAATCCGATCCGATCCGGTCACCGTTTATACAAATACTGATATTGATATTGACATACTGATATTGTCGCATTCCATCATGATATGTATTAGGAAAAGAACACTTGTTCTCGATAAATTCTCAATAACTAATATTTTATCAGGAAGTGCGCATGGTGTCACTTTTGAAACAGGATCATTTTATCCAAGCCCGTTTCCTTTGTTGATCTCCAACTCCAACGGTGACCGGATAAATCATCACAATGATAATTCATCACATATTTAAAAAGTTATATAAAGTCATGGAAGGTGATGAAACAAAAACTCTATTAACTGGGTTAAGTTGGTTAGGTTAGGTTAGGTTAATTTAGGTTAAAAAAAAAATTCATCGTTTCTAATGACTTTATATCACTTTTTAAAAGTGTGTTGAATTGTCACTGTGTTGAGTTAGCATGGAACCAAAAGTTGATGTTTATCATGGAACCTGTATAAACACGTGATCCGTCGTCCTCATAAAACATTCGCTTTTGACTGAAATTTTGTTGTGAATTCTTTCAATTCATTCGTTATAGGCTTGCAGTCCCATTTTTAACAGGAAAACGAATAATTTGACCAGATTTTTGATAAATGAACAGTATTTCGTATCATGTAAGTGTACTGTATAGAATGGAGCGGTTTACTGGAAATATGTCTAGGACTTTAAGATAAATATAATTGATTACTCAATATACCTACAGTAATCATTATTTAGGGAATTTCTGATTACAAGTGCTTCCAAGTTATTTGTTATTATGACAAGCCACAAAATAAAAGCTTTTTTCAAATACGCAAGTTATTTTAGTTACAATGTTAGTGTTTAATACTATCGTTGATAATGAAGAACTTTTTCCTGCAAGGCGTGTAGATACATGGAGAAAGCAAGCATTTAAATGGTAAGAGTACTGTCCTGATGATAGCCAACCGCTGATAGGAGAGAAAACAAGAAGTAAAAGACGTAAGACGCGGGTAATTATTTTCACTCTGTCATTGATTATGCAAATTCAAAACACTAAGTTTAATATTTTCTTGACTATTCTTTAACCGGTAGATTTTCTCTCATTATACAATATAAGAGTCGGACTTTTGAACCAAGTTAGAAGTTCCACTATTCCGAGAGTAATTCCTTAGTAACTAATCTTTGCTACTCCATTTAAATAAATCCCAGATGAGGTGACTTGACTCGGGATAACCTCTTTGGGGATCAATGGTGAGAAGCACGAAAATAAAAGGTGGTGTCGTGAAGGTCACATGTTTTTTATTGATGAGTCAGTTGCCGTGACGAGGAGATGACGTAGGACAGATATTGAATACTTCGGATGCTGGCTAATGATGTGCTGGTCAAGCGCGGGTCAGTGAGTCGACGCCGGGCGCTGGTGACCGGGACTCGATGGCTGTCAGGCACTGGCGATCTGGGGAATCAATACTCCAGTGCTGACGGAGGCCGAACGTTGAACGGGAGCGGCGTGACCAGTGAGGATGCTGCGTGTCCTCGTGGTGGTCATGGTGGCATGGAAGAAGCGCTGGTCAGAGACACTGGAACCAGGGCGCTTGTAATCCGAGTAGCGCTTGCCAGGGACGGCGATCTGGACAAGGCGCTATTATGATGTCCCGTTGGAGTCAATGATGGTACGGGCGAAGCCGGGTATCTTGTCCTTCGCGGAGGGCGCGGGGGCGCACCGTTTGTCACTCGTGAGATTAGTAAATCGTTGGCGGCAGATTGATGACTGACTGACTGACTCGCTGCGTTGGGCTTATTTATACTACACGGCCGACGGCAGCAGTAGGTAGATGGATGGCAACTAAATCCTAGGCACTCGCACAGACTGTATGTTTCAGGAACCTTCGACAGCGCGGCAATTATGCATAGGCCGTAGACTCGAACCTTCTGTCGAGTTCTCGTAATGTGAAAGACGGACTTGCGATGTTATTGTCGTCGATAGACAAGTAGGTGCTTGAAGTACGTAGGTTGTTCTGTTTACGATTTCGACTGCGAGTACGTACCTAAGTAGGTCGAGCGGTTTATTATTAATTATTTAATCTAGATTTTTCTCGACGCCACACCTCTAAACTATATTTTAACTAATTTACTAATCACTTTTCCACTTTCCCGAGCTTTGTCCTCTTACACACTCCTTGTTTAATTTACATCGTTTTAAAAATAATGCATCCTTTTCTAACTCTAATTATTGTAACTCTTAAAATGATCCGGAACATTACGAAACATACTCAATTCCAATTTGGTATGCCTGTATGGGTACCGACACCCGGGAACCATTTAGTGGAGAATCAACACCTCTGCCATCGGTCACCCCAAGTGGTTCGCTACGTTTGATGGCTTAGCAGGGGTGCCCGGGTTTATGAGGTGAGGATTGTCTAGGTTATAGTGATAGATGCGTCTGCCCCCCTACTATGTGGCGGGCCGGATTTTGAGAGATTGGTTGAGGGAGACCTTTTTACCTCTCCAGCAGGACTCTCTCGACCAATCGCCTTACACCGCAGTGGGAGGAATGGATTCATACGTCCGTCACTCCTGGACTCATTGACCTTAAGATTCCTACATATAGAGGTCAAAAGGTCTCCCTCAATCAGTCTCTCCTGATCCAGCCCGCCATTCAGTAGATGGGCAAACGCATCCGCCGCCAAGACCCAGAAAAACCTCACTCCGTGAATCCAGGTACCCCTGATAATTCACCAAACGTAGCACACCACTTGAGGTGACCTTTGGCAGGTTTTGGTTACCCAATAAATGATCCCGGGGCGAAGGTACCCATACCCCCCTCCTAAACTATTTAAGTATGCTATACATCATATAGATATCAAGTTTCGGTATTTCATTTATTTTGTAACAAGAAAGTTTATCCGACTTAAACCTAAAACGCATGAAATACTGCAGAACCGTTGAGTTGGCAAATGATTAAATTAAGATTATCAATCTGGAAACATCCTTGCAAGGAGATACGAAAGCCTGTTACCAGTGACTAGAGCCTGTTCTCTGAAGGAATTTACCACTTTCCCAACGATCAGCCATACGGAAATGCCTATGTATCCACTGTACGCGAGGGGGACGAATTGGAAATTTAAATTACTTACCACAATTTCACTGAGGAATACATGAATGTTGAAACTCTTAAATTAGACTTTATTCCACCCAAAACTCTAGAATAATAACATTTCGTATTTTGTCTAACTTTTCTCATATTCACGGTGCAATAAAGCTAGAAAAAAGCCTTAGCCAATACTATGGATGGTAAAATTGAGCAGTAGAATTTCAAACAAGTAATTGAATGATAAATTATAATTGTCTGAGGAGTGTAATTAACATTATATTATATTTAAAAATGAAGAAGCACATTATAAAAACAAACGTTAACCCTTCGGGAAAATTTGTTCGATTTCCGGAAAAAACTCGTGTACTCTCATGGAAATCGTTGCATTTCCCTTACTGTCATGGCAGGAAATGTGATAAACAGAATTAGAAAGATAAAACATCACGCTATATATTCAAATCTAGAATTTAACCACAGAAGAATTAAAATGTGCTCTCTTATTCTCTCTTCCTGCTTTTCTGGTTTATTCCTTTTGTTTATTTATTTTTTATATTCAGTATTCTACTATTCTATTTGTATTTATTGTTTCCTTATTCTACCTTTTATTTCAGATCATTTCGGAAATATCGTGAAAGATTAATTCTGCTTGTATTTTTCTTGCAATTTTTTTCTTTTTATACAGTGCTCTGTATCTTGTTTCTTTACTATAAAGAGTGACGTGCTTGCTGGTAGCAGCACTGAACTGTAATTTTTCTTGTATCTGTCCGAAGTACCCCAACTCTGGGGTAACATAAAACCTCGTCTGTGCATACCAAACTTGGAATATTAAATCACGATGAGGGATCTGTGTCGTCGTCTGCTGGCAGCGCCTCCCCTGGGGTCAGGAACACTGAAAGAAATGTTTAGGTACGATTTACCAAATTTTCAGTAATTATCTACTAAACAGTTTAGTTGCTGTGGTGACTGCCGAACTTTTAGCTACTGTTTGCTAAACAGCAGTTTATTTATGACAGCTTAACGATTCAGATATTCTAGCTAAACTAATCGGTTGAGACAGCTTTCTGTGTTTAGTTGTGTTACCTAAACTGTATTTATGACAGCTTAACGATTCAGATATTCTAGCTAAACTAATCGGTTGAGACAGCTCTCTAACTTTCTGTGTTTAGTTGTGTTACCTAAACTGTATTTATGATAGCTTAACGATTCAGGTATTCTAGCTAAACTAATCGGTTGAGACAGCTTTGTGTTTAGTTGTGTTACCTAAACTAAAAATTATATACCTAAACCATTTTGTAGTGTTCGGTTAGAAAAACTTAACTGTTTAGATGTAGTAACCTTATTATTTAGTTAATATTACAAAATTGTTAGGTTGATTAACTAAACTTCGGTTGGAATAGCCCTACCGATATAGGTGTTTTAGCTCTATACTGCTAGCTTTAGGTACTGTAGCTTAGCTTTTTGGTTAGATTATCTATATTAAATAGGAAGTGCAGCTTTGCAGTTTAGCTGAAAACAATACAGGGTGTAAATGTAACCACCATTCATTGATTATACCCATAATTCAGAATCATGGGTTAAATACTTTGAGTTGCAGGTAGTTTATTACAACCCTTTTGAGAGATGAAACCTAAATAAATAAATATTATGTATTGTAAGACTAGAAAGTACTTATTAAAAACCTCATTCATATAAAAGTTATTTTGTTAAGAATCGTCTCTTAAAATATTGTTTCCAGCTACCAGCAAAGCCTCAAAAAAGAAAACACGTTTGATCATACACACATTTATATTATCATTTTTTATTATAATTTTTTTTAAATATATTAAAAGATGTTTGTGTCCTGATTTGGCAAATTCTTTTCGGCGCTGCCTGTATGTGTCTAGTAATTTACCTTTAGCAGCAATTTTTTGGGTAGCCCCAAAACACACATATGGGGTGAAATATACAGCTGCGCTTTCTTTATTAAAGACTTTGGTGATTTGAAAAGCAAATTCATAAAATCTCTTGCTTGTAATGGATCTATCTGGATTACCCTGCAATTCCTTACTTATAATAGTACTGCACAGTCTGGCAGAATTGTCCAACAGACCCTTTGACTCAAACTGCATTAAAAGTGCTTGCCCTTCATTGATTGATAGGAGATGATTGCGTAAGTCCTGGAAAACAAAATTAAATTGCATATTGATTACATAACTAATAACCACTTCTATAATCATCATAATATCAGTCACAGGATGGCTATTCTACGCTGCCACTACTAAAATACATATATCGGAATGTATAAAACAATTAACCTAAGTTATTTAGGTATCTGAAACTTACTAAAATTATTTAACTTACATTCGAAATTTGCTCTTCAAAAGCTTCTTGCGTTATTCTTTGTGGTTTGTTTTTATTTTCCAACAAGGAAATGTCATTTACAAGGAAGTCATCGTGTTGATAATATATGGGCGTTGTTTGTTTGGAAGTTGAAGGTATATCTTCAATCTGGAACAAAAAGCGGGTATGTACACAAAGGGGAAAGAAAGGGTGAAGGGGTCAAGCTTTGTTTTCATCCCTTTGGAATTGCTTGACCCCCCCGGCAGTCGATTTATTCATTAATTACAGGAATTATTATTTTAAATAGTATTATTTTTGTATCAAAATCGCGTCCGGTACAACTATTTCCAAATGGTTAGCCAAAAAAGGCCTAGGTATACAATATGTCATCATTACTGCTTTTAAAAACTTACACTTATGACAGGTGGATTAATAACATACTTGAGAGTAAACATTAACAATGGGTGGTCACCCTGTATTTAAAAAAACATATCCCTCCCAAAAAAAAACAACAGAATTCAATGTTCAAAATGTTATGTCCGAATTAATAATTTGCAATACACATTTATTCAAATTAAATATACCCTGCTATGATTGACCATCCATCGGTACGATTTCAAAGCTAGTTTGGTTGGTTCTAGTTTCTGGCTAGGGTAAAACTGTAACTTAGAAAATACTACAATTTCAAACAACATGCGTTCAATACAAAATAATACTGGCGGAAAAAAACAAAGAAATAAAGGCGCCCTTGAGGTGATTTTGCACAAAAACGGCGCTATACAAGTGATCCAATTATTATTTTTTTTTATATACCACTCTCTGTAACTTGTGTCATGACTCCTGACACAATCTTGGTTGTAGCGTCAACACGCACTCTTCAAACTAGGTACATAATAAATACAAATCAATCTATTGCGTAGGTACTTGAGTCATGGAATAATGAAGGTGCCAGTTTCTAAATCAAATAGAATGGATATTATCATAATATATAATATCATAGTTCCATGATCTAAATTCTAAATCAATAAAAATATGAAAAAAGAAAACTCACCTTTAAATGTTTCTATGTAAGCCTCCAGATTCCAAGAAATTAAATAATCCTTTACGGTTTTGTCTGCCATTATCACTAGGAACTAGGAACAGCGGTTAACATAAATTCAATTCAATTCAAAAATAAATTCGCAACGCGCGCAACGAACGTCAATTCACTTATGGTGCGAACTGTGGCGATCTGAGAACTGCGTCGTAAATGAACACCTGCGTCGACCGCTAGCGACGACAAAAAGATCTACCAAAGTTCGGAAAATTTAACTAAAGTTTTGTTACTTTGCCTAAGTTTGTGCAAAGCAACTAATTGTTATGTAAAAATACCAAATTTAGATATTCCAACCTCAGTTTTGCTATATGAACAAAACATTTAACCAAACTAGATGTTTAGTTAAATTTAGCTAAATACTTTGGGAAGTAACACATAAACTTAAGTTACTAAAGTGAAATAGGTTTAGTAAATTACTTTAGCTTGATTAACCAAAACGATTATTTTGTTTAGGTAAGTATGCTTGTGTGCTATTATTAAAGTTTAGTTGTAATAGCTCAAGCACATTTTACTAAACAACGATGGTATCTGCACATAAAGTATTTTAGGTAAAGTAGCTGAAGTTTAGGCGATGATTACACAACTTCAATTAGCTTAACACTTTAGCTAACTCATTTTTTCAGTGAACTGGACTGAGGACGGGCCGAACGTGGATTGCCGACCTAACGCCCTGCCTCCAGGTATTTCGACGCTTTCTCCTCATGATCTTCAAGATATTCCCAACCCCAACAGACACTTCTCGTCGAGGCACACACGGTTTCCTGGCTTAGGGGTGCGGAACCTGATCCTCGTGAAGCCTATCCAATGCCCAGCTTTCTCTCCCTGGGTCTGCCTGTTAGTGGGTGTCTACACCCTCTTCACCACAGAAAGAGGCGCACATTTTACCATTTCTCTTTTTTTTTCTTTTTGCAGGTGGCTGTGTATTATTTTCATTTTTCTTTTCCTATTGTTGACGTCTTTTATATATGTTTTTGTTATACTAACTAAGTAGAATAGATCTTACTACTAAGTTACTAATACGCACCACTTGCATACTACAAATAACATCGTATGCATGGACATTGTGGAGGTCTTGTTTTGAAATCTTAAATGTAGACTCGTTTTATCAAAAAAAATTAAGCTTCCTTGCGAGAGCTCTGAAGGAGTACCATCAGCACCTAAAACAGGGCGGGGAAGTGGTGGGCCTCCTCCAGATGCTCTCTTAAGATTCAGAACGCAATTTAAAAAAATATAAATTCATTTGTCCAAGAAACAACAAAAAAAATTATGTTTGTAATACATTTGTCGAATAAAGTGCGTGTGTTTTTATCAGTCAATTTTGTTACAAAAAGTGAAACTCAAAATTTTAATGCATCAAAATTTATATGTTTATTTATAAAACGTGTAATATAACTAAAATTAAAGAATATTTTGTCACCTTCAAAAGGCAGTTTCAGAAATATTTTTTTTTATTTTAAGGTTAAGCAGAAATACTCCGACCTTCTGTCAAAATATGGCAGAGGAACGAGTAGTTTTTATTTTTTATATCGACCACATATTTTTAACGGTTTTCAAATAATATGGAAATAAACTATGAAAATCTTGATCGATATCATCGGTTCTATAACCATTGTAGAGTGGTTTTTCTCCACTCCTAACCCTATGATGAAATTTTGACCTCCATATAATCCAGTTACTTGAAGGTCCCCGAATACCCCTTCTTCCTGCAGGCTTATTATCGTAAAGCCTCTTTGGTTTTCGGCTTCCTTTGAGCAGTGACCTTGTCCTAGTTTTATTAAACATGTTATTAAGGTATCCTCAAACAGTTGGCATAAGTCATTTATGTTCTTTATCCGAAGAGCTACCAAAGAACTTTGGAAGACTGGAAATATTCTGAAATTAAATTTACTCAGAATGCTACCTGAATTATTTATCATGGTTCAGACATTATTTAGAACAAGATTGTAATACTTAAATTCAAAAATAACAAACAACAAGAATAATGGTCGATCATTTTAAGGGAATGTACCATTTAGAGAAGTAATCGCTACGACGGTCACAGGTTGTTAAATAAGTGTCGAATGTGAGAATGTGAAAAATATTAATTAAAAAAATATCGTCAGTTAAGTAATGTGTATCGGCATCGTGGGCATAGGAAGGTTCTAAAAGCGTTAAAGATTCCTGTTATTTGGCTATTTTTTTAATGTAATAATTTAATTATATTTATTTTCCGATCCAACCTCCACGAATTATTATTAAAATTCAAATTCATTTATTTCGTTTATTTAAGAATAATTTTTGTGATTTTCTTTATGGGAATTCTTCACAGAGCAGAAAGATGATCTGGTATATTACTAGTATATTAGTATATTCTGTTATATCTGTTTTTACTAATTAGTATTTCTTAAATTCCTTCAGCATTGTTTATCTGTTGCAAGTAAAAAGACTTCACGTTTCCTTTATTATTTATGTCAGACACCTCTGATGACTTCTGAAGGAATAAATAATTGAGAAGTGTTAATTTAATAATGTAGATATCATCAAAGAGAAGATTCTCAGAATGTTCATAAAGCAATAAGACTTCCTAGCGTTTGGTTTTAATTATTCATACAATCTTAATACAAAACGAGCCTGTGATACTATGGCACCCCCATTTAAGGAGAAATGTTGTGAGGTGAGACAAAAAGGGGGTGTTTTCGGAAACATCTCTATGGTCCGTCCTTGTAACTAAAATAAATAGGGGTTCGCCAACTGTAGTGACCCTCATAAAAAATACGTACTAATAATAACCTACATTTAAGTTTAAAAAAATTTGGTAATTAAACATAACTTGATTGACTGCCGTAATATAGTACCATATTATGAATAGGAACCAAATTCATTTTTAGAAAACGAATTTTATAAAATATATTATGATAAAACTATACTAACAGACCGAACGATTAGTCATAATAAACCCGATATAGTTTTACATGACAAAATTAAAAAAATAACTTACATTATTGATGTCGCTATTCCAAATTCCTGTAATATTCAAAAATCTGTCAATGAAAAAATAAGAAAATACACAGATTTAGGAAATGAAATAAAAAGAATTTGGCGTTCTCAGACTATAAAAATATTACCATTCGTTATTTCGGCCACTGGCATTATACCTAGCTCTCTCATTAACAATTTAGGCGTAATTAAATCTATTAAAAAATTTATATATAAAGATGCAAAAGTCGGTCATTTTAAATACATGTAGGATAACGAAAGATTTGTTAAGTATTTATGTTGAGGGATCAGTAGGATTTATAGGCCCTGTTAGAAGTTCTACCGAGCCGAACCCTCTGATATGAAAATATCTGGAGTCGGTGAATTATTTTCCCATTTGATCTCTGGTGAGTTTACATGTTGTTCTTGTATTGTTTTGTATTTATTTTGCTTATATAATGCACTTGCATAGTGTTGATTGACTTGATGATCATTTGTGGAAAAGTGAGTGGAACGGTTTAGTTTTTCCTATGGGGAAGATTTAACCCGGACAATAAAATCGGAAGTTATAAAAAAAAAAAAAAATTAAAATAAAATATAAAAATATTAAAATAAAATAAAATAAAATAAACCAAATTAAATATTATAAATTAAAATAAAATAAAATAAACTAAATTAAATATTATAAATTAAAATAAAATAAATAAAGTTAAAATAAAAAATAATAAATTAAAATAAAATATAATAACATATTCCATCGCGACATTTACCCATGCGCCCAACCCGATTTACCATTATTTGTAAAACAGGTAATTGTTGCGCCGGTTTGGTACGTATCTTTATTAATTGTACGTATTTTTATAATTTCTTTCTTTTCTTTCTTATGTTTCAAAACTGTCATTAAATTTGTACCACCCACATGTAAAAGCCCTTTGGGCGTTAAATAAATAAATAAATAAAATAAATAAATTGGTTTGGTAATTGTACATAGTTGAGTTGCTTAAGAAAACTTACGTTCTTATTTTCAAATCCAATTCCCGAAACCCCAACAACCACAGATAAACCTTAGTGAACGCAATGCAAATGTACGCAAAGGTGTTAATGAACGCATCGCAAATTGTCGAAAATCACACTCACGCACCGCCAGTGAATCCTTGCATTATTGAGAACTCAGAGTTATTGTATTCAATGCACCCACAAAATAAACGGATATTATTGAAACTGCGCGTAATGGCCATTCGAAATATAGTTCGATATTTACCACGCGTACGATGCTTTATCAACTTTTATTTTTTTAGCCGTTTCATCATTTTTTCCATACGATTAACCAAAAACAAAAGGAATAAAATTTCAAAATTTTAATGAAAAAATATTGCTATTCTATTTTTAAATAATAGATATTTAAGGGTTTTAAATAGTCTAAAAAAAATACGAATAAATTTAGTTTTTATCATTAAAAATGCCTTATTCAGCAATGATAATTCGAAGACTATTTATTCTATATGAACCCACTGAAAAGTAACATTTCCAAAACATATGGATTGAAGGGTTTTACCAAAACACAACCGATATAAAATGGTGAAAGTCTTCCCAGAAATACCAACCAACATTAAAGAAGAAAAAAATTGTCAAAAGTTACGAAAAGACAATGATATGAAAAAATAAGATAAAAAAATATTTTAATACTGTTTTTACATAATACTCTTGTAACTTTATTGAAATTGATTAGGTTTTTTTTATATTTACATATGTATTGTATCACCATTTACACATTCTCTGTATTATTTTATGTACCATTTTAAGTCAAATGAATATGTAAAAATATCCATATTTTTTTCCTTCATAGGTTAACGAGTAAAAACAACGAAGTAATCATCTTGAAATACTGTTTAAATGTTTTAAAAAACTTTTAAAACGCCTTAATTATTGATGAAATATTGTAAAGAAAATTAAATAATACCACTGTAACAACTTATGAAAGATTCAGATGTACAAAAAATGTTATATATGCGGAGTCAGTTTCTCTCATAGCAACATATTTGTATATATATATAAGTTCTCTAATAAATTACTCCATGATAACGTTATTATTTGTGTTAGAACCGGTAAGTTTTTATTTCTGGTGAACAAAAGAAGATTAAATGTGGTCAGGAGGGTAAATGACAGGTCAAGGGATAATTTCCCTTTTCTTTATTCATTTAAACTATCAAACTCCAAGTCTAACTCCATTTAAATCTCCATACACGAATAACAGTGGCTAATTTTCGTTTAACTGGAAAGTTGAGTGATAGGGTTTGTTTAAACTCGTTGATTCCCGGGCTCAAAAATAAATATAAGATGTAATTTTTTTGGAAAAACAGATGAATTCTGCGTTAAAAGTAATGGAAGTGATATGTACATTCTGCCCGCTCAGTGACTGAGTTGGTATCGCATTTGGGTCCCACTCAGACGTAGTATGTTCAATTCCGCAGCCGGCTAAGTCCTCCATCACAACACAAGTGATATTTTCCGCTTACTGTGGTGGTAATAGGAGATTTTCAAGTATTATCAGATTATTTGTAATCCGGGAATGTTTGTCTTATTTTATAAATAATAAATAAGAATTTCATTCAAAAACAGCATTGTGTATTACAAGTTAAATCTTACAAATTCAATCTTAACTAAAATTAAAGAAATAATTAATTTTATATTTTAATTAATTTTAGGTTTTAATGAATTTATTAATCATTTTTATCTTTAATACAATCATTTCGATCGTGATGTGCCTTTTTAACGTTATTTTCCCATTTTCACCTCCCTTGGCGTTTTTAGTGGTTTATGACCGTTATTACCGTTTTTTTAACGATTAGATTTTTTTATCGATTTAGAAAACCTAATACAGTGACATGATTTTCAGTGTTTTGGTGTTATTTGACCGTTTTGTGACGTTATTTGTCGTTTTCTACAAGGTTTACGTGATTTGTCATTTTTCGGCTTTATTCGACCACTTTCTTTGTTTTGTAACGTTATTTTACTTTTTCATTTGCGTTTTGACGTGTTTTTACATTATATAATATTTTCCGGTGTTAGTTTATGTTTTTCACTTGTTTTAGTATTTTTAGTTGTTTTGATAGTTATTTACGTGTTTTATTAATTTATTTATAAATTGTACATTTTATATAGAAAAATATAGATTACCATATTAGGCCAAATAATGAACACATTGATTTTGAATACATGCGTAATAATATATTATTATAAGTATTTAGGGTCGACGAGCACAAATAAGCTGCAATAGAGGCGTAAATACATCGTCGCCCAATCAAAATTAGTTTCTAACTAGGCAGTGCCTGTTCTAACAAACTAATAATGACATCAACTTGACAAAGTACGTTATATTAAATTGTAAAGAATTTTTTTATTTAATTTACTGGTTTAGGTATTACACTTAGTGGGTAGAAGAAAATACAAATGGAAAAAAAATTGAGATAAAAGAAATTAAACCGTTAGTCGTTGTTTGACGATTAGGACTCCATTTCATAATTTTACATTTAGTCGTAATTTGACGTTTTCTTATTATTGTGATACTTATTTTATAGTGAAATACCATATTGAGTAAAGCATCAATTCGAAGACAATATTAACCCCTCTCAAAAAAATGTAGAACACAAACAACAGAAAAAGATTCGGTCGCATCTGGAAGTTGAATATGCCTGACATATTAATATATAAATACGTTTTTTTTAATCCGACAAAACATCATAAATCGGAATTTTATGTAAAAACCCACAACTATGGTGAAAGGTTCCACCTCACACGTCCAGGGAATGTAACGACAAAGCAACCTCACAAAAAGCGGCTTATAAGCTAACACATCACGTTCCATATAAAGTACGGGCGGAACAAAATGTACTTGGCCTGCGAAAGTACATTCCGAGGTCGCCATTCTTCAAACGTAATACGTACTCGACTGAAAAATTCTCATCCCTGCCGACTTATGTACTCCTGTATGTTGGTACACCGGCTCCACGAGATACACGCGTATTAGATACCATATTGCGACAAAACAGCCGTAGCACATTATTTACTCTGGGTTCATAATAAATTTTCCTTTTTCATGTCCAACCTATTGTCATTATTGTATTTTTTTTTTAAGTTTCGAACAGGATCAGGGCAGGTGTGTAATGTTATTTGACGTCTGCGGCTGATATGAAATGTTATTTGACGTTTTCGATGTGGTTTAAAATGATCTGACGTTTTTCGATATATTTTGAAATGTAGATTATTTAAAAAGTATATCTATTCCTGTATACGTTTTAGCAAGATCGTTGCCACCAGGACCAATATCCAGTGTTAACATCAAAAATTTCCACTATTTTTTTAGTAATAATTTGTACTCTGAAGATGCTTGAGTAAAGCCAAACCGGTCGGTTCTAAAAATTATTAAAAACTGGTGGTTTTAAAACAAAAAGTATTTTATTAAATATTTCAAACCACAAAGTGATTGCTTTCTACAGTAATAAAAAATATTTTTTCTACACTGACTATTAGAAAATTAACTATTTTTCGTGCCAGAATATGTGATTCAATATTAACTCTTCATTCTGTCAGACGGTCGGAGTATTTCCACTTTGCAATTAAATCCAAAAAAAATAGAATATTTCTGAATGTATCCCAAAAGTAAAAAATGTTTTTGAAAGGTGATGAAATACACTCTCATATTTATGAGAGTTAAGGAAATGAAAATAATTGACGCTAAATTTAGGTACAAAAAGATTAACTAATGAAAACGGAAACTAAACAAACATTTATTTTATAAGAACTACTAAAAAATTATCCTTTCAGCTCCCATGTGCGGTTAATATTTTTCGTAAGTGAACTCATTGATAAGAAATTATTACGTCAACTTTTTTAAACGATATTTCGAGACTTGGTTTAGTGAATTCCTACGATGACGTAGTTTCCAACAAGAATTAGTTGTTTAACATCTTCTTTTCCCAAAAATCACATTCACAGCATCCTCCTTTATTCGAAAACCATTAACAAAGTCACGAAGGCTTTTTTGTCTCGGCTGTTTTATATCAAGTATTTTATCCCAAGCTGTTTTGTTGCCTAACCCTCCCCTATATTTTAGGACCTCAATGAACAGTACAGAAATAAAGCGAAGAGAATATTTCATGGGGTTATAAAAATATTTTCTGAGTTTGATGTGAGCATGATACGAACATCTTGTACTCGTATTTGTATATTAATTTTAATGATGATGAATTCTACATTGAGGTAGTACAGAATGAGATCATGTATGTTCTGAAATTTCATACCAACATCATTTAAATAACGTAACATAACATCATTTGTGAGCCTCTCCAAGTGGAATGAAAAATATTTTGCTCGAGTTGAAAAACATATTGAGACGACAACACTCTTATTTATGTTCTCTTTTCTTGAGTGTCATTTTTCATATTTTGTTATGATGCAGGGCTAGACTCCTTTTGTTTTAATATTTTATTCATTAATTTATTCTGCATCATCACATTTATCCTCGCCGATTCTCTAACCTAGTTAGGAACTGGGCGATTGTCGCTGGTATTGGTTTTAGTAAAATTTCGAATTTTACTAAAACCAATACCAGCGACAATCGCCCAGTTCCTAACTAGGTTAGAGAATCGGCAAGGATAAATGTGATGATGCAGAATAAATTAATGAATAAAATATTAAAACAAAAGGAGTCTAGCCCTGCATCATAACAATTTATCAAAGTATTTTTTTTTTTTTTTTTTTTTTTTTATTTGGTACATTATTTTGTTACAATTTATGTTTTCCAGTAATGTAGGCCTCACTGGGTGGCTTGCCCGTGCTGAGGCCTTCATAGGCCTTCACCATTTAATTGACCTTTAATTTAAAATGTAAGTTTTTGCATGCTATCAATGCTGAATTACTGCACAAGTGTAATTTTTTGAGTAATAAAACACAACAGAAGAATGGAAATTATTCAGAACAGAGGGATGAGGTCTATATTGTATTGTAGCAGATACACTAGGATAAAAACAATGCAACGCCAACTCAATCTTCTAGATGTGTGACAACATTAAGTACACTATACACATACACTAGAGCTTACATATAAGTTATAAAATAAAATTTTCATATTAATAGTACAGTCCATGGCTATCCTATGAGAAGCAAAGATTTTAGACTTCCTAAGACAAATTAATCGGCAACACAAAACAATATTTATTAATATGTTCGATGAACTCCCCGTAAATGTTAAAGAAGCTGAAAGACTTGCAGCTTTTCGTGTGTTATGTCGCAATGTTGTGAAGTCTAAATATTAGTACGTAGGTTCTATATTTGGACTTCATAACATTAGTAGTAGTAGCAATTTTAGATAGGTGTGTACCAGCTATAAAATATAAATTATAAATAAAATATAAAACATAAAAATGTATTGTGTACCGATTCACGATACTGTATATTCTCTAGTTATGTAGCAGAAACATGATGCCAATACAAAAAAAATACCTTTAGTGCCATGAATAAGAAACAATATTATGTTTAACGAAAGCAACATAGTTCTTAAGTGATGCACATCTGATAGTATTATTACCCTAGCGTCTGTGCGATGTAGGCCCTCTGATTGGTCAAATTCAAATTGTGTGCTTCGGGTAAATTCCGCATGGGGGGTCTGCAGGCAAAAAATACCACTCTGTCCCTCAATTTTAAGCAACCGTAAGGTTCATTTCGGTTTGCAGGCGACCAGATCCAAAAAAATTAGACATTAAAATTAAGACCCGATTTCATACTGAAATAGAATCGCCACATGTAATACGATATTTCTTCAAAAATATCGTTTCTGCTCATATAATTTTAGGATAATATCGAAGAAAATATGTTTTAGAAAGTTCATAATCCATTGGATTAATTACATTACAATGAAAATTATCCACAATTACGTGATTATGTTGGACGTTTATAAAAAATCACGCGTTCCTTTAATATGGCCGATATGTACGGCGGCAATAGATGGCCGACAGAGCGCACCTCTGGCGGTATAAGAATGAACCAAAAGACTGGCGCGTATATTTGAATATGCAACAATGAACATAGTTATGCAAAAGTTACTTGACCATTAACGAGCGTTTAATAAGAAGATTTCTTCTGGAAGCTTATTACTTTGGCATTTTTCATAATTATTTATAATTTATTTTTTTTTGCTTATTAATTATATCTGATTTTATATTGACATGTTTTCTAATTTCAAAATTATTTATTTGCGATGCTTTAATCCTGACTGAAGTATTTTAAGACCTGAATTTTTATCGAAAGTGTGATCATTATTCAAAAGATGATTTGCAAACTCAGATTCACTATTTCACGACTTCAAAGTTTCTATTGAGAAATTACAATCATCCCAATTGAGTTTATAAACTCCTGATTTTTTTGTTCGACTTTCGCTTTTTAGATCTTGATTTTGTTTGATTTTTAGATCTTTATTATTAAGAATATATTTCTTCATTTTGTTATTAGTGTAAAATGCCGGTTGAATAGTACCAGGAATGTTTTTATTTATAATTTTGGAAGTATCGTTATCCACAAATAGAATTCTACGCAATTGTTAAATTCTATCTTTAGAAATAGGGTAAATATACCATTTGAAGAGATTATGTTTAATTTTTTTTATTTAGTATTTCAACTATCAATTTATTAGAATAACCGTTATTAAATGCTATTTGTTTTATGGTTATATGCTATTTGTTTTTCAGGTCTTAAAATACTTCACACAGGATATAAAGCATCGCAAACAAATAATTTATATATTTAGAAATTAGAAAACATGTTAATATAAAAGCAGATATAATTAACAAGATATTTTTTTAATAAACTCTCTTTTAAATATTTTCCCACTCAACTGATCTTTCCCGTCTAACGAAATTGTAATTCCTTATTCTGATAAACCCCGCCCATTCTAACCCCTCCCCCCTCCTTTCACTTCTTCTTTCCAATTGTAATCTATTTTTCTTACTCTTTATGAGGTGAACTTCGTTCATGAAACATGCTGTGGTTGTATATAATAAAGTGATGTAAACAAAGTTATTTGTGTTTTGATTAAATAAAGTTTTATAAAATTACATTATTTTATCTATTTCCGTTGTAGGTATATCAATGCATATGTACGCAATAAAATGTAAACATTATATTTATTTACTTATTGGACAATTTAAATAGCGCCGTTTTGGTGAGATATCACCTCAGGGGCCCTATATTGTAATAATCTATTTACAATATATACTCACCCTTTCTCTGTGAATGACCTAATCTCTACCTATTAAATGTAACTGATGTTAGTATTACTTATACTGGGCGAAGATCAATCAAGTGCCGCCCGCAGGGCCTAGCAGCAAAAAACCCGCGGAGCGAGTTTTTAACTGCTAGTACAGATTAATATACTAATAGGTACGTACTCAGACTGTATCGAATTACTAGCGACCTCTTTCACTAATCAAACTGAGCGATTGCTAAGTTAAATTGTGTGTCAAACGCGCAATCTCGTGAACCAACCCAGCTGACCGTAAATTTTATGTTTTTACTGTGGGACAGATAATAAAAATTATCGTTGTGGGAACGACTATGGCATAGTCATGCGATAATTCACTAAGAATATTGCATATTATGAAAGATGCAATATATAGAGTAAATTAATTTTGCAATCAATTTGTATCACCACAACTCATTATTTTAAATGCTCAATAAAACAACATATATAATAAATATTGAAACTGTTATCGGACTTCGCAACAATACGGTCAGTCATGGAGTCTCAACGGCCACTCATAAAGCTTCAACGGCCAGTCATGGAGCATCAACTGCCAATCATGGAGCATCAACGGCCAATCATGGAGTATCAACAGGAATCATGGAGTACTAACAGCCAATCATGGAGTATCAACGGCCAATCATGGAGTATTAACGGCCAATCATGGAGAATCCACAGCCAATCATGGAGTATCAACAGCCAATCATGGAGTATAAACAGCTAATCATGGTGTATCAACAACCAATGATAGAGTACCAACAACCAATCATGGAGTATCAACAGCCAATCATGGAGTATCATCAGCCAATCATGGAGTATCAACGGCCAATTATGGAGCATCAACGGTCAGTTATGGAGTCTTCATCCCGAAATGCAACAAACATAATTGGTGATGATCTGGCTTGTAAGTAACACAGACCATCAGGGAAATTAATTCCCTATGAAAAAAAAATAGTTGATTATTAAATTCACTCTGCAGGAGAAGTAATCGGTTAACTGCTTATTATTATGTACATTAGATTTGAAAGATTGATAGAAAGTCAGCCATTTTTCCCGTTTACCATCAAAAGATGGTAATTCCAATGGTGGCAGTTTAATAAAGCAATGATCCCGTGAATCATTGCGTGACGCGTTTTGAATTTTAAATCGACTTCGTTTGACCTTCAAATAAATATCATCAAATGCGTTTAATTGTTGAAAATCTGGTTTAAATGAGGCGTCCAAAGTTAACTGACGATCATTAAGCTGATCAATAACAGTTTCAAACTGAACCCTCATGTTATCAATCATATCCGACTTTTCCATGAAATCCTCATTCTTCCTTGATTCAAAAGAAGATAAATTATTTTATAAATTATACAAATCATTCTTACGCAAAAAAATATTTTCCTTTTTTGCGGTCAAAAGTGTCAACGTTCTATCCTGAATATCTCCAGAAACTTCCTCAGTAATCCTCGGAATTTTTATTGATGTGACAAATTATTATCCAAAACAAAAAAAAATGTATACAATAATGTTGTAACTATTGTAAATTAGAATTCTCCAACACATGAATTCTACAACAATTACGACAATTCCAATATATTTTATATTTCGAATCTACCAAAGAATGCGTAAAAAAAACGAAACTAAATAATATTAAGTAATTTGAAGTTTAATGATATTTACCAAAAAAATACGCAAATTTCTAATGCTAGAAAAATTATTTATGTATGCTAGAAATTGGTACTGATAGGTACTTCTTAAATCACCAAAAACATTACGTGAATAGAACTTCCATTTATCATGTTTCCAAATCTAAAATAACTAATTATTAATTAATCTGCGCTAGCAATATATCCGAGCTAAGTAGGACCAAAATTATGATGATGATCTGGCTTTTAAGTGGCACAGACCATCAGGGAAATTAATTCCCTATGAAAAAAAATGGTTGATTATTAAATTCACTCTGCAGGTGAAGTAACAACTTATAATCCAGCATAAAAACAGAAGACTCACCAAAAAATAGCACTCGCATTGAGTTTAGCTCCTTGATCTTCAAATTCGGCAGCAGACGGCAAATCGGCACAATAATATTTACATTCTCACTATGAGATTATAATATGTCAACCAGCTCTCAAGAGAGTAGAATTTTTAAAAATAAAGATGAATTAGCACATTGTAATTCCAAACGTACTGCCACATTATTGTGACAAAAATATCTTAATCCTTTTGTCTTAAATCCACCAAACAGAGTGGTGCCCTCTTTTGTCAAATGATATAATTCGGAAGAATCCATCTGATTAATGCAAAGATGACTGTAATTCGTTATTACTCACCTGCAGAGCAAAATCTATACAAAACTGACCAGAGATGTCTCTTCTGTCCATTATTTTTAATTTTTAATTTTAAAATTTATTCACACTAATTTGAAATCGACTGCTTCTCCAATAATAGTAAAATCAAAAGTACTAAATATTATTGCATAATTAAATTTTTTATGAAAATTTGCAGTTTCTATCTGGAGAAACAATATAGTACAGAAAAGCTCTTTGTAAGCTGTAAAATGAAACCAGTCTGAAAAAAGAAGCATCCCAACATTTTAGGGGTCCGATGGTATCCCCGAATTCGGTCTGCCTCTATCAGTTTAATGGAAATGCTTTACTCTGTTTCTTTGTTCGTGTGGGCCTCGGAATGCCGACAGGCTTAACATTTTATTGTTTGAATTTTTGCATATTTAATACATAAAAAATTCGGGAATTAACTAACAAAATTTCTGAATGAAACATAAAATATTCATAAAACTGTATTTCAAAGAAATAAATAATTGAAAAGTGTTCCTACTGACAAAAATAATAAGCTGTCTTGGTTTAATTTTACCAACAAAATTCGTAAAGTACAAAAATGTCAAAAAATGCCCACTCACGAAAAATAAAAATATATTGTTTTTCATTAGCTTCGTACAGACGGGCCACACAAACAAGCGAACCAACTAGATTATAAATAATTAAGCATTAAAGAAGGCAACATATATTACAGGAAATCAATTGACTGTTTGTTTGTATGTGTATTCAATCAATGATTTAATAACGTACTTGCTAGTTGGGAACTGCATACGTGCGATGAGCGGCCGGCAATTGGAACGAAAGTGATTTAGTACGAGTCTAAACCTGAGGGTGTGCTTTTTTAAACACTTTTTATAGTAGGTATATTATAAACTTAGCTTCCCAGAGCGGTAGATACTTTCAAAATTGCCCTAGTTAAATATAGTCATTTTAAATCGGAACGTAACTTAAAATGGCTTTGGCCGTTGGCACGATCAGAATAGCCAGGTACTTCCAAACCCATCTCATCCCCATCTCCTTCCCATCACACTCGCCTTACTTGCACAGCGTATTGTGTGGATATAATTAAAAGATTACTCAAATTCGGCAAAAAATAGTTACAGAATATTATTTCTAATTATTTATTTGCTTTTATTTTTGGCTAAAAGATACAAATGGTTGATTATTTTCAATTTAAAACCTTCTTTAAGCAAGAAAAGATAAATAGAGATGTATGTTTCCAAAAGTATTAAAATTGTTTATTTCTATGGTTTTATGCCGTATTGGCTAACTCCTTCACTAGCCAACGTTTCGAACAGTATTACAGCGTCCATAATCGGGTCAAACGTGTAAATGAAGATTGGGGTGAAGTTGTAGTGCTTTATTAATTTATTTTTTGATTTTATAGATTCTTTCGTAATCCTCTAACTAGCTAGGGCTTATAACAATACTCTTTCATATGTCTAAGTTACAAGCACTGCGGCTCATCTGGCTTTATCACTTTTTTTGATTTTCTAGATTCTTATTTTCCATGAAGTGGTGAATCATTTAAATTTACTAAATTTAAAGTTACTGTTTTTTATACAAATAGAACTTCGTCATTGCGCCTCACAATTTTTCCTTATAAGGGTGTTTAAAATTTTACCTTGCTATTAAAAACTTATTATTTTCTCGGTTGGGAATTTTTTTTACCTAAAAACCCTACTGAAATTGCATATTAAGGACCATCATATTCTTTAGCTTCAGCATCGCCAGCAGCCAACTATATACTACATACTTTTGTGTTATGTTGGTATCGTGATGAAAATTTAGCTGCGCCTTATTTTTGGAAATTCCTCCGCATTTACCATTGAATAAGGAAAATCCGCAGAAAATTTATTTCAGGTGGTCCGTCAGCTTGAAACAGAGACGGCCTTCAGTAACATCGGTATGTGATGTCCTGCATTTTGAAGGGTGTGCCTTTTTTTATGAATCTGGATCAGATCAGACATGGTCATGGTCCATCAGGATATGTTTGGGTAGTCTGTGAGTATACCTAAAGGTAAAGTCACTCGGGGAATTGTACTGTCGGATTTCTTGTATGAGTTTATTTTTACTAAGTCTCAATGATTTTTAAAAACTTTCAGTCAGTCTAAATTGTGTAAATTCATACAATGTCGGTATTTATTCTTGGTCGTGTAGTCTCTTCAGGTTGGTTATTGGAGTCTCGTGTTATATGTAATTTTAATGCAAAGATGGTGATTGTGGTCCGACTGTGAGATGCTCTTCCATACAGGTATCGCACAGGACAGTACCGGGCGAATAAGCGAGTAGTAGATGAGGAGTTTGGTTCTGGGATGTAGCGGTCTTTTGTAAATAGGCTGCATCGCGCCGATCGCCTTTTGCGTGCGCGCGTGCATCTTGGCTTGGTGAGATTTCCAAATGAGGCGCGAGTCCATAATCAGGCCCGGATATTTGACTTCATCTTTCCATCCGACGACCCATTTTGATGTTGAAGTCAGATGTTTGTCAGATGAAGTCAGCTCGTTTACATGATGGCTTCGGTTTTCGCATCATTTAACTTCAGGCCCCATTCCTTGTAGTACTCTACGAGCGCCGCGAGCGCCCTCTGAACTGGGTTCTATCTTTGTACGCCTTTGCGAAGGGTAGCACGGTCATCGATTTCCTCTGGAGAATGTACCCGGTTAAGAAACAGGCATTGAATAGTTTTGTAATATATATAGGAGATGTTTTGGCCTTATTACTTGCTTATTTAAATAAAACTACGTCGATGCGATACCGTGTTGCCAGCACTAATCCTATAGGCGCTGCGTTTAGTTGTGGAGTAGCCTTCAATTACTGGATAGTAAGAACTACCCCAAAAATAAACCACTAATCAAAACAGATAGTATTAATTATAGAAAAACTTAATCCGTTTCCTGTCAATGAGAACTATTTTGAACACAAAAATTATGGCAACAACTCAAAACTATAACAAAAAATCTACAAGATGGGCTTGATTCACAAAATATAGTTTTCGCCCTTTCTGAAAAAGTGAGAAAAAATCAATTATCAACGTATAAGTCCAAAGGAATGGTGCCTTAGAAAAAATGTATTTATACAGCCCCTTGAGATGATTTTTCATAAAAATCCAAATATTGAAATCGGGAATGCCATAAATCCACTGGCTCTGTGGTTTCATTATTAATATGTTATGATCCATATTAATAATGAAACCAGGAAAATATAAGAAAAATAAGCAACTCCCAAATAATTTATATTCTTAGAGCAAAAGTTTCAATTGCCATAGAACTGTTAGATTTCCAAGCGTAACAGCTTTCAGAGCTGCAATAAGTGACCTATGTTGAAAATAAGCTTTCATAGTTGTTCCAACCCCTTTGTTGAATACTTGAATACCCCTGCTCTGCTCAACTACCTTAGTCTTGAACCCTCAGCTTGGAACAATTATCCATTCTCTGCTTCCATCCCTTGAAAAATAAGAGGGAGGTAGGGGTACATAACCCACAGTACGTACTAACAATAATTACGTCAAAGTTATTTTTCAAAAAGAAAAAATAATTCTCTTTTAACAGAGGTGATTAGAAAAGCACAGGCAGTAGTCATAATACGTCACTTTAACGTTTTAGGTTAGAAAGGGTTCTAACTTAACTTAACCTTGTTCTGAGATAAGAAGTGTCATTAGAAGGAAGATTTCTCATAATCTATTTAACGATTTTTGATTTTAAGGTTGAATCTTGTGTAAATTATTTTAGATTAACATATTTTGAAGATAAATATTTAAATATGACATATAAACGTGCTGATAGAACTATATGCCAACATGCCTTCCATTAATGTGCTTGGTATAACTTTAACTGATCAGCTCAGGCGCCCACAGATACCTTAATATTACATATTTATATAGATAGGAGTGTAAGGAGGATATATGATGCAAATGCGAACGGTAGCAGAAGTCGGGGACGCCCGAGGAAGACATGGCACGATCAAGTGAATCAGAGAGAGTAAGAATAATAGGAGAGTTTTTTTTTTAAATTTTTATTTTAGAAATTTGTAGCCTGATTTCATTGCACATCCTTGTATTATGTTTGTGTATTTCCTTGTTGTATACAATTTTTTTTGAAAAATATATTTTTATGTTTATTTATTTTGGAGAATTTGAAATTTATTTTGTTCTCGGTCGTTACACAGGAAAAGGATAATTAAAATTTGGAGCAATAATGGAGTTATAAATGGTGATTGCAGTTTTTCCGGACAGTTTTTGGCGAATTCTTCCACAAAAAGATTTTTTTTTTCAATTTTCTTTTGGGTATATTCAGCATGTTTGTTAAAGTTGAGTTTGGAATCTATTGTAAGTCCTAAGTGTTTTATATCGGTAACATTTTCAATAATTTCACCATCTATTTTGATTTTGCTTTCACTGGATGTCTTCTTATATCCAATTACCATAAATTTTGTTTTTTTTTCCGTATTTAATTAAAGCTTATTTATTTTTAGCTATCTTGATATATTATCTAGTTCATTATTTAAAATATGTATTAGTTCTTCATAGTTTTCTCCAATTATATACATTGGTGTATCATTGGCAAATAGTCGTACTTTGCATTTTGAAAATATTTTCACCATGTCATTTTGAAAATATTTTCAACGATTACATTTAACGCTGTTTCACAAGAATTATTAGATCTGAATCCCGATTGTTCTTGGTATAAAATATTGTGTTCATCTAAGTATTGCAATATTTGTTCTTTATTATCACTTCAAGTATCTGTTCATAGCTCGGTAAGGTGTTTATTAGTCGAAATTCTTCAGATTTGCGGTTATATTTAACCTTCGGGACCGGTATAATAGTAGATAATTTCCATGACTGTGGAAATTTTCCCTCTTCAATTGTCTGATTAATAATATTTAATAGAGTAGATCCAATTACTGGAAAAGCATATTTTATTAAACTAATAGATAATCCATCTAAACTATTATTTGATTTAATTTTGATTAAAATGTTTAATAAATATTCTGCACTTATTTTTCTGAAGACCAATAATTCTTTGTTTTTGTTGTTATTATCATTTGTGGGGTTGACAACAATGTTTGGTATTAATTTGTTAATTTGAGTGATGCTTTCTATAAAATATTTATTCAAGCTATTAGCCATGTTTTATTCGTTTATATCTTTTGGGAAGTTTATGTACTAATTTTTTATGCTTTTTCAAATTTTTTTTGGGATCCCTTTCTTCTGAGTTTATTTTATTTTTTATGAACATTATGCTTTCTTCTTATGTCTTTAGAGTATTTATTTCTATATTTATAAGAAATGTGTTCCAAAATCAATTTTTTTGACTGTTTGTTGTTGTTTGTTCTTGTTTCTTTTTACCTACCCCTGTGTAGAAACGGCGCACACAAGGACAACCAAAGAAAATTACGGTGCCAAAAATAGTTTAAGGCATTGTCTTCAAAGTAATTATAAATACCTTTAAAACGTTCTCTATAAAACAGTTCAAAATCAACCGCAAGAATTTATTTTGTGACCGCAACCTAAGAGTCTGCAAATACGCGCAAGTTGAGTTATTTTTCGCGAGGCCATTATTGCTTAGCTACGCTTATCCTATTTTCCTTTCTTTAAAATCAGAAAATTTTCGACATGGATATTGAAGCGTCAGGTATTTACTTTAATTTACAATTATTTTTACATAATATTTGTAACGCAAGATAGATATAATACATGTTTTATGAAATGCTCTTTTTATTTAAAAAAATGCTGAAATATTTTCTTTAGCTAGAGTTTTAAAAAGTTCCACCGAGTTCCTTGACATATTCTTACTAGTTCGTAAACTAATCTTATAATAAATATAAAAAAATTAAATATAAGTCCCAATTTGTCCACTTTTTTAAATCAAGCGCTTTCTTTTCAGGTATTCTTGACTACTTGGCTCTAAAGAAAATTAAGATTAAGAGAAAAGAATCACATTTTTATAATATAAAAAATAAACTGCTGATCTCACCAAAGAAATATCCTAGTGAGATGAGTGGCCATTGATTCTATTGTAATGTGCCATTTGATGAATGGATAAATGAACACTTTTACTAGTTATAGTCATTTTAGGGGGAAGTCCCCAGTAGCGGACACCTAAGGTTTTAAAAAAATAAAAAATTTTCTTCTTCTTCCTAGCACTATCCCAACTCATTGCCTAGGTAGGCTGTTGGGGTCGGCTCTTCTCGTTCTCAGGTTATAGCTTCTTCGGTTCTGAGTGTCGCTTTCATCTAGGCCGTTTCTTTGTAGGATTTTGGAGCATTGGGTCATCCAGGAGTTCTTTTCAAACCCAGAACGACTGGCTTTCCTCCGCTTCATTTTGCTTGCCCCTGGAGTACTGCAAGCTGACCCTAACATAATGTCAGTCTCTGGATCACCGAGGAGAGATTTCCCCTCGCTGCCAGACAGGGTAGTGCATCTTTGCGTATGTTTGTTAAAAAAATAAAATAAAAACCACTTAGAGAAAAATCACTTTATTTTTGAAATAATTACCTTAACTCAGTATAAAAATGCAACTTCTGCATAAATTATTTTATAAAACTAGATTAAAATTTGGTAATAAAAAATTCAATTCTTGCAAATGGCACCTACTAACGGACGGACTTAATTTCGAACCCCCAGCTCCGGATACTTTCAAAACAATCTGCATTGATCACATATGTAGGCATCTGCACATTCAGGGATGTCTGCACATGCTTCATGTGCCCACCTAATGCAGCTAGAGCACTGTATCCAGTCTTTGTTGTGGTTCTCGAAGCAAACTACGCAAATCGTTTTTTCTGTCAGGTTCAGGTATTGGAGTTAATGGTTTCTTTTTATATCCACCTTTTCCTTTGACCATCAAGCCTTTGGTTTGTTTTCCCTTATCGGCCAATGTAGTTTTGAACAATATTATTATAAAAAGTGTACCTACATACTTACGAGAAAAAAAACTTGTTCCTTTTCCGGTGTTAAGGGACACCTTTATGTACGTTACTAAGAGACAAGGAATCGCCAAAATTACGTGTTTTGTATCGAAACTGGTTTGAAAATGAGCAAAAACTTTCACAATCTACAAATAATAATGGACTACTATCTGTATTAATAATAACCATAAACACGTAAACATTAAAACTTAGTAGTAACACTAACCCGCGGCCTTTCGCATCACTGGCCAGCCGTGTCCCGTGACCGTGTATTGTTGCGCTCCACCGCACCCCTGTCACCATCTTTTTGAATCGCACGCGTTGTAACTTGCCGAGATAGTACGAGTGTTCGGCGTTACGGGACTTCCCCCTACAGTTTAATGACAATTATTTTGTCATATGTAGATATCTTATCAATTCAAAATACATTTATAATTTAATGAGAAATTGGAATATTACAAGCACCTGACAACAACTAATCCTAATTAGGTATTTTTCTGAAATATTTTCTTGGGTATTGTCCTCACAAGCATTTCTGATCAGAATATCAAATAAAAAAATTTTGCCCCGGTAAATCGATAATTAGATAATCGACCTTGTGTGCGGCGTGATGGTTAGTAATATCTTAAGTGAAATTTATAAAAAGCTTGACGACCTCTGCAGTGAAAGATGAGATGGCAAGGGTTGTTTATGTATTTTTTATATACAGTTGGGACAGAAAGTGTCACGTGGTGGTGACAGGGTGAATAGGGATGGTAATAAATCACAGGGGTGTTTAGTACAGGGTACAGTCGTAAAAGGTCACAGGGCACAAGGTACGAGGAACGAGGCGCAGGGGACCGGGATCAGGGCAGTTATTCCACTGATAGTACGGTGTGAGGAGAGCATTGGACTTCTTCTGCCGTGACTAATGCACTATTATTTAACACTTACATCTCGTTAACTTTTTTGTGTCTATTCTTGAATATATTTCGTTCATTTGTCCACCTATAATATGTCACCATTAAAGAGTCGCGTTGCTTGAAGAATGTGGAAATAGGGGAAGGGAATAAGAGGGAGTAAAATAATGATTGAGAAGTATGGCAATTTTGATCCTAAACACATAAACAGCAATCGTCACGGATGATGTGCGCAAACAATCTTGATTAATTTGAATTATGTATTATAACCGTGTTCCACACTCATACCGGGTGATAAAGTGACTAGTATTCATGAAAAAAATAACAAAAAAATTCTCTTTTTTTTTCATTGGTGCCCCAATAAAAAGGTGTGATAATTTTCTTATTTTTGTACGGATTACAAGGCGTTCGTATAAACACACCTTTATATTTATAATTTCTTCCAACGCGATCAGATATGAAATGTAAGATTGGCCATTTTTTATCAGATCATGTGCATTACTCGTAAAGTACTGGTAAGCGTGGATACGTTTATCATTAATAAAAATAAAATTAAAACTGTATTTGCGGTATGAATCGCGCTTATAAAAGATTACAATTCTGAAAAGGTTTTAGCCGTTGGTGGCCAGATCTGAATAGTAAATTACTTCCCCACCTTGTTCAACCCTATCGCTTCCTCACTCACTCCTCTCGGCTTTATAACTTGTAATTATTGTGGACGCTATAGTTCAACTGGCTGCGGACAGTTCCTATAATATGTTTATAACTGACCAAAGTGACATTATACAGAAAGTATAGATTTATTTATTAACACACACTAAAAACAGGTGTACAAATAATGATAGGTACGTCTGTACTGTCTAAAAGCTAACTAAGACTAAGACCAAAGAGAAGCCATAGATAGTCGGAAGTAGGAAGCAGGTAGCAGGGTGTAGAAATGTGGATCAGTACGATTACGTATGGACCAGGATACAGATACAGTAGGTAAATTAGGGTTTCACATATAAAGTATAATAAACGAATAATATAATCTCAAATATTAAAGTAAACAAAATAATTAATCAAAATAAAGAAGTATCAACATCTTGTTTTTAACTACGAGTATAAACTCATAGATTAGTTTTTGTAGCTCTGGGCACATATGATAGTGATTACAATGAGATAAAACTACTAAAAATATATATATTCCACTTATCGAAAGGTTCTGACTAAACTCATCACTAATAAAACGTGTACAGAATTCTCTAGGAAATTCCCCAATAATTCTTAAGGTTCAATCAAATCAGCGCGTGCAAAAATAGGCATGAGAATCAAATCAATTGGAAAAAATCGTAAAGATCACAAAAGGTTTTGTTAAAGTAAAATTTGGAAGCTGTGCAGAAAATATCTCAGGAGAAAGAAATAAAATTTAATTGGCCTATTATTCGAAATGTCAAAGATAAGAATCTGGAAGATTTCAGTTACCTGGTATTCTGGAATATTCCTGTGTACACTTTATGTTGATGAATTATAATGGTATTTTAAATTCTCCTCGAAAATTGTTTTCTCAAATTAAATAGAAATTCTCAGCATATCACTGTAGCAGCAACGATGGATTAATGAAACAAATGACAATACTTCAAAATAGAGCCATGAGAAATGTACTGAAGAAACATAGCAAATTCGAAAATCAAGGTAAATGATGAATGAGTTAAATTTCTTTACACTTTAACAAATTACTTACTTCAATTCTAATATTTTTTATCTACAAAATCATTTATGGCCATACATCAATTTAATTTTTAAGACATATTGAAAACCTGCAGCACAAACAGACATGAGACGAAGAAAATAAACCAAATAAGAATCACCTTCAGAAAAAAAAACCAAAGTCAAATGTGCGGTTGTACGGAGCAATTAAGAGATTTGGCTAATTAGCAAAGGAAATTTAATTAGAAAGAAATTTAAACTTAAATTGCGAAAATACGTGATTTATTCATACTAAAAAATGTTCATTTATTGCATTAGGAGATGGCTAAATGTGAAGCTATTTATAAACGACAAATAAATAAATAATTGTAAAAATTTACAATAAAAAACACATAAATTTGTATTTGACCACTATAGTTTTATTTTCACTCTACCGGTTTCGGGAGAACCCTTCCTTTGTCAGGAGAATATTAAAAACTGATCTACTACACAAAATATTGACATATATATACAAAAATGTTAAGTGTTTGAGGGAGGGGTGGACAAAGTGGAAGAGGTAATTACGGGAATTCCAGGAAGAACAGAGCGGTTAACTGGAAATATGTCTAGAATAGGACTATAAGACAGATTAATTTGGTTATTCATTATACTGGAGTTATTGTTGAGGGATTTTCTGATTTCAAGTGCTTCTAAATTATCTAATTTTTTGCCTTTATTTCTGCGGTGAAGAATTTTAACCCCTGTATCTTTACTAAAAGTATGATCGGTGGAAATGAGATGATTGGCAAACTCTGAAAAATTATTGTTATTTAAATATCTTAAATTTTCCGTGATTCTAATATTTATATTTCTAGTTGTCTTACCTATGTAGAACGATGGACAATCATTGCAACATTGTTGGTAAATGCGTGAGTGGCTATGATGCAATGACGTTTAAAAGTTTACCGTTCACAGTTCCAAATAATTAAAAATTTTTCCAAAAAGGTATTGACAATTTTTATCAACTATTTTCTAATTAAATGAAAAAAATAGTGACAGTAACCTTCAATAAACGTTTGTGTAATTTAGTGTGTGTTTTTGTTGGTATAAAATGAAATTTTCAAGTTTTGTAAGAAAAAAATTTATAGTTATATTAAAATCTAAAAGAACTTCCACATGCTTCGCACATTGGGATACATTCAGAACAGCGAATCTATTTAAAAGTTAACAGAACCTCAACAGAACGTGGAATTGTATGAAACAAAACGTATGAAGTGCTTTGAAATAGCAAAAACTCTCTAACGATGAGACTTGAAATTTTGATGGGTTTTTTATATTAAGTTAATCAATATTTTATAGTTTTAATGTAAATTACTTTGCAATCTTCAAATATTTCACAATTCAGATAGTCAGTCAGCCAATCGGTTCTTATAAAAAAACATGATTTGGTTCATTTCAAATCATAGGTTTTTACTTCCTGCCATACATCACTAGTGCAGACCTCTCAACTGACCCAACTTCAGAAACCCTGTCAGGTATTTTCCGGTCAATTCCGAATAGGGTGACCGCTCCACACAAATACAGATGTTCCTGAACGACTCTTTCAGGAAATGCTCTGTATTCTGAAAGTGCCGGTACCGAACTCCCGTTCAATACAATGTAATACATTTTTTAACTTCGCAACACGAAATTTCTGACACTATTCGACTATTGACAATGAAAGCTTTTCGAATTCTATATCCACACCTCTGCTTTATATATTTGTAAAAGTTACTAAAACGATCAAAATACTTAGTAATAAAATAATAAATATTATTTGTGTTTTGGTTATAATATCAACTGATTATCGCATCGTTGATTTATTTAACTTATTTGCCAAAAACATATCAACGATTTTTTTTAGGTGATTTAAAAAATAAATTTTCAACCCTTTTTGTTGTGTCTAAATTCATCCAATTAACTCGTTCAAACCTGGCCAAAAAATACCTATGAATTATCTTCAGTTATGTTTGGAAGATATGATAATATTCACCATTTTTTTTTACAATATTCTGTTAGATATTGTCCTGCCCAATATCTAAAAATGAAAAAATTTTGAAAAGCGTTCGCATACACAAACGAAATTTGTTTAGTTACGGTAGTTTAAAAGTATAAGTGTGAATGCCAAAACATCTGTCCTAATAACGAAAACCATTATTATTTCAAAAGTTAATAAAAAATTACAGATTTTGTTTTACTTTAAATTTTTAAAAAATTTAAATAAATTGTTTTTTTGTTTTGTTTTAATTCTACGAAATGAGAACTTGAGCAATGCGGCTGATATCGTACGTGTTCATTATTTTTTTTTATAATAATAATTTGTGCTACTTAATAATACAGGTTATGTTAATAAAGGTAGTCCAGCAAAACTGCCACACGGCGACGAGATACTGATTTCCCGAGGCGCCGGGGACAGTGGCGAGAAGTGAGTGACATCAATTTTAAGTTCGTATGCTCCAACCCTTCATCCTCCAATCTTAACATCATCTAATCAAATATAGGGTGAGAGGTGAAAAAGTACCCAGGTCTTCGAATTTAAAAAAAAAATCATTTAATAATCTTCAATACTCAGTTACAAACAATACATTACATTACTAATTTTAATATGTTATTGTGGCGTACCTACTGTTGTAGTTTTTTTTACTAGAAAAGTAACAAACTTTAAATGTGTGTTTTGATCATTTTTTTCCTCCAAGTTTAAGCTTTTTGGGGGTTATTTTTATTTGTGGAGGTCTGGGTGACTAATTGGCTAAAAAGTTGCGCGTTCAATAGAAATTCTAAAACAGAATCACACACTACACACACATACTCTCAGTATCGCCCTAACGATCATTGAACTATAATATCCATACTCTTAGGTAACGATGCTTGAAATAGCTTTAAACACTTCTAAACCTATTACACATTAAAAGTATCTAACCAGATCTGGAAAGCCAGGTACTGCCCCACTCATGTATCTCCTTCTCCTTCCCACTACCTTTTTCTTCACAACATACCTCGCTTTGAGATGAAAAAGTCACACTGGTTCCAGATGGTTGAGAGCAATTGAGAATCTCGTATACTTTTATGCATTTGCATTGGGAATGCTAGTTACATAGAAAAATAGTGAGCGAGTATTTTTAATCGTCTTAATTGTTTTAATCTCTCTTTTATCATAAAATATATCTCCTCGTGGTTTAGAAAATAACCAAATATAGTTTCGTAAAAGCAGATGGCAAGAACTTAAACCACCTTTAAAGACGCTTTATGGTAATCTTATGCAACGACACCACAAGAGTTTTACATCGCCAGGGGGGGCGATAGACCAAGATCCTTGTGGCGAATGCATTTCAATTGTGCAGCATCCGGAGATAGCCTCCCAAAACTTATGTACTCCGGGGAATCGAGATGAATCTAAATTGGATCATTATTGGAAAAGCCGTATTGTATCTAAAATGATCGTTTGGTTTAGTTTCTCCAAGGATCCGTATTGTAATGTTATCGTTGAAGTTATCAGGTTGTATTCACACTCCGAAATAATGAATACGTTTTCATGGTTGATATAGAATATACTTGTTGGTGTATTGGTAAGCTTTCGAGATTTGGGTTCAACATTTACTTGTATCCAGTGTGGTAAATACTCTCAGTATTGCCCTAGAGAGATTCCACTATTTTTCGTTTGTTCAATTTTTACTATTAAACTTTACCTGTGGTATCGTGGTTATTTTTGGATTTTTACACTGTGTTGCGCTTCCTCTTTCTTTAGTCAAATATATAGTTCTTATTGTTGTTTTGATACAGCATTGTAATAGTTGTACAATTAGCATTGTAAAAAATCCCACAAAGGCAAAGCCTGTGCGTGGGTATTATAGTAATTTATAACATTTATATGGTTTAAGTATAAAGCAGAATATTATAGAGTAATCTTTGAAGATAAAACATATAAATTATTTTATCAAAAATAATACGATATGTGAAATGTAAACAAAAAACAATACAATATCTGACATTTTTAGTGATTTTTTAAACTAGACAATAAAAAAATTGGTACTTACCCATTAATGTTTTTGAAAGAAGAAGTTTTATAAAAGCATATAAAAATTGTTCAATCAAAAACAAAAACAAGAGCATGAATGTGTAGCATTGCATAATGCACAACCGATGTTAGTATAAATACGGATAACTGATGATTTATAAGAAAAATGTATTTATTTCGGTGTATTTAAGCAGAGATTTGCTGTCTTTTATATAATAGTTAATTTTTTGACTTAACAATATTTCATGTGACTGGCGGACCCTGAAGAATGAGCGCAGCCGTAAAATTTTTGTAAAATTTTTTTGGCCGTAAAATTCAAAATTTAATTTATTGCGTCCGTGAACAAATCTGAATAGAAGGGTACATCCTAGGCATACTCTGCCGCGTCTTCATCCTCTTTCTACATCCTAGAGACACACAACATGCCCTAAAAATATAAAGAGTCTCACTGGTTCCAGGCAGTTGGAACTGTTGTGCGGTAATCGCAATCTAAAAAGAAGAACTGGGGCTTTACTCTGTTCTGTCAAAGTTTTTTTTTTTAATTTTTACTTGGGAGCTGTAAAATATTTCCTTAAATGATCAATTAGTTTTTATTCTTGATTTTCTCAAATAAACAACCACCCAATAAATTTTGATAACAATAACTTGGAATATTCTTAAGCGTCTCCTGAACAACAACAAAAAATGCAATTTATCAGAATTTACTCATTGTAGCTTATAAACCTTGTTGTAATGTTTACTTATTGAACTTTCAATAAAATTATTAATGAAATAAAGACACAGAAAGTAATAAAGGAAACGGTCGTAACTGGGACTCGAACCCAAATCACCTTGTCCGGTAGTTTTCAATGGGGCAAGACAACAATAAATAATGAAAAAACATAATTTTGTTAAATAAAATTTATTTTTATAATCATCGTATACAAATTGAAAATAAAAATAATAATTTAAAAATTATTAGCTGTAGATTTAAATCATAATTTAGTTAAAGAAGATAATTCATATAATTATTGATATGAATTATCTTATTTAGTTAAAGAAGATAATTCATATCAATATAAATTTGATGAAATTAATAAAAACTTAAAATCTAATCATTATGTATAATGTTAACTGAATACCAAATTGAGAAAAAGAGCATACCATTAATATATCAAAGGTTACACCTGAAAAAAGTCTGATCGTTACAAAGGTTGACAAAGGAAATTATTTTGAATAGAGTTTTTAATGTTAAAAAGACCTTAATTTTTTTAAAAGGTGACACTTTTGAAATAATAAATAAAAATCCAATTAATAAATTATAGATGCTCGGAAAATATGTAAAAGTAAAAATATTATAATTTTTTTTTTAAAACTTGAAATCAACGGAATAATCTTCGAGTACGAAAATAATATAGCTTATTAAAAATTCACAAACCCAACCAACCAATTAGACCGGTAGATTGAAATTATAACTTTCCTAGCTATAAGTTAGCATCTGCGATCAATAGGATAACCCTTAATCACTCGAGCGATTTTTGGAAAATTTTGCAAAAACGTTTTAAGGCGAAGCTTGGTTCTAAATCACTATTTTGATTAATTGGTGTACGATATGAATACCAAAAAATATGGTTCAGATAAATTGAAGGCTTTCCTATCGGTTCGCTTGAGTAGAATACAAATAAAATAATAAATTACTCTATAATAAATATATTTATATTTATAGCCACTAAAAAAAATCTTTTTTCAATAGAAATGTATGAAGGCGTAAAGGAAACAACTTTTAAAATACAGTATTTTAGCTAAGATTATCTGTGACAGTTTCACTTGATTAACTTTTTTGCTTTCTTATAAAATTATTTACAAAATAAATTAAAACCAGTTTTGTGTTTGAAATGACTTCGTTTGTCTAGCGATTTCAATGCCTATTACCTACAATATAAAGCATACTAAGAATACAACATTTTTGGCTTGTAGCTTCCTCTTAAGCGATTGCTTGCCATAATGCGCCAAATTTATAGATCCTAAAAATATTTATTTATTTATTTATTACACGCCCTAATGGGCTTTTACACACTACAAAGTTTAATAGTTGAGTATCGCATTTATTATAAATTCTACAAAATTAAAACAGTAAAGGAAAAAATATTAAATTTTACAACAAAAGCATATACTTGATTTAATTAACCTCATTGAATTTCATGTACCCATAAGAGCTACTCGCTCTAAAACCCTCTTTAATTCTAACAATTCTAAGACTGAACATTTCAAACACTCGCTTGTACCTAGATTACATGAAATTAGTAATAGGTACGCAGATGTAGCGGATCTGTTTAACTGCACAGAATCTAGGTACAAAAAATCTTTAATATCATATCTTTTAAATCATGGCCAATAAAATATAAGTCTACTCATACTTACGTAAAAAATCAAATAAATATGTATATAAAATGAACTGCCTGGGGCAACTGAGGAAACTTGGGTCAATAAAAATAGTCAATAAGGTGAACCAACAGTTTGATTGGCACTTAACTACTTTCAACCAAAACCTGAATATAAATGCATACATTTTAGCTTTTGTAATATATTATATCATGTATCTATACTATCATATATTTCAATTAATTCTTATCTAACCTAGTCTACCTATAAGCTTTGCGTGTACTTATATCTCTAACTTTTTATATCCATCTAGAATTTCTGTTAATTGTATATTTTCTAATGTCACTGTTTATAATTTACTGTATATGGTATATTTTATACCGTTGATATTAAAATAAATAAATAATAAAATAAGATACATTAGTAAAAATGATAAGAAGTCTCACATAAATAGATATTCAAAATAAAAATAAAAATATATATATTGCGGAAATTATAGATGTCGATTTGTGTCTCGATATGTAAATGAATTGAAATAAACAATATTTATATTGATTATTTTTAAGATTAAATATATCTCCCAGATCAGAAATTTATTTCCGAGACTGTGAAGTCTTGGAATCGGGGAATTTTGATAAGACAGTGTCCTGGTGTTGTAAAAATAAAAGGGTAGTAAATTTCGGGAAGATCTTTTGGGTATGTGGATGCTAATTAATTGGAGTAACTCGGGACAGTCAATTTTGTAATGAAGTATTTTATGTAATACTATTAAATCTGTGTTGATTCTTCTTTCAGAAAGTTTTAATAGGGACAATTTATCTAGTAAGTAGTTATAATCAATGTTTTCTACAGGAATATGCAATTTATAGTTTATATACTTCAGAAACTTATGTTGAATCTTTTCAATGTTATCGGAATGAATATTGTAAAATGGAGACCATAACGTAGAGTTATACTCTAGTTGGCATCTAACAAGGGTTTTGTACAACGTGATAAATGTGCCTAAATTATTGAAGTCTTTTGAAACTCTCAAAACAAACTCTCATAAATTGTGAAATTTTTAACATTTACGCAGCTTCTGACGTTTAGGAATTATTCATAGACAGATAGATAGATGCGCCAATCTTGCCTGCGTATATAGCCTTCTTATTTATTGCATTCTCAATATCGGTCTGGCTATCAACAGCGCGACAGCAAAGAAATAGCTATAAAATTATCGGTAGTTACGCCTATCGATCAGCTATTGCAAAGTTGTAAATTTAACTGCGCTAGAGTGAAAGTTTGTTTGTGTACGAGTTGTTAATCCTCTTGAATATGGGCTACAGCGGTCATTTCTCGGAATTTCCTGTAAATCCGAATGCCAAGAAGTGTTAAGCTTTAACTCGTGGTCCTTATTCAAGTTGATTGGGTTCTTGTAAATTTCAATCGCCTTTATAATTAGTCGAGTTCGGTAAGCTTAGGACGTTTCAAGTATTGCCTCAAGAATACGGCCAGTACCCCAAAAGTCTGTTTCAATTTTTTGTTTAGGAATCTCTTATATTGTCTGTTATAATTAAATATTGCAATTTGAGGTTTCACCCATTAAGTTATTCCAAAAAAATAAAATATTGTAACATCTATTGTATTTTTTTGATGTTAACCTAAAACAATGTTACTAGGAAAAAGATTAGATGATATAAAATATTTTCCATTTTTTTGAAAAAAATACCTTGAATATAATTTGAGATACTGAAATAATCTGAGTAATTCTAAAATACCTTCACAAGATTTTCAAACGAAACATTGGAGGTTGAATAAGCGCTTAGGATTTTTTAAGTGCTGACAAAAGAATCAGGAAAAAAGTCACGAAACGCCCTTTGTAACATGATAAAACGATTATAATAATATCTACGTGACTACGTTTTGCGTAACGCTAGCAAATAAAAGTAAGGTTTACTTCTAAATTTCAGAAAGAAGAAGCTGTAAAAAAATTACACCGCCAGACCTAAGCGTTAAAGATTTTTTCGCTCCTACAAACTTACAAATATATTGCTGTATTTAAGACGATATTGGTTATGTCTAAAAGGCAAATACTTAATATTATACTTTTAAGTAACATAACTAAATGTACGTAAAATGTTTATTTATTTATTTTATAGCCCTTTGCCGGCGTGGAAAACGCTACATCACTTTCAGACTTTGTAATAAAAAATAATATGTAAGGGAAATACGTCCAAAATGAAAAATAATGTTCATGTTTTAATATAAACTCGTAATTCGGAACTCAAAACAGATTTTGAGAAATTTCATTTCAAGTTAAAATAAAACAATTACACTAATATATTTTTTTAAACATGTTGTAAAATCGACCAAAAACTGGTTGTTGACGGTGTTATGCATAAAATGATGTACCCAAAATATGGTCAAAATGACATTAATTTTAAAAATTATCTAATTTACAGACAAAATGATTGTGTTTTTTAGGCATTTCAGCGTATAATACATGAGCCTAATTACCACACGACATACATTTAAGGCAAGATTCCCCTGGCTTCGACCGAGAATATAAATCATTATGTGCAGAAAATGAAAATAGTGGTTGATCGGACATTACATGTGCGACCACACACTATTTAATTTTGTCCGTAAGAGCCTAAAGATGTTTGGCAGTAAAAATTAAAACAAAATGACAATATAAGGGCTTTTAAACGTACAAAAATAGCATCACTAATGACTTATAATAATAATAATTATAAATAAAATAAATTAATATAAATTTGGACAATTTTTATAGCGCCGCTTTTGTGAGATATCACCTCAGGGGCGCTTTACAGTTGATGCAGGTATTACAAAAAATATAAATATTACAAAAAAAGTGAAGTTAAGTAAAATGAAGAATAGGAACAGGTGACATGAAAATAGAAGATGGAGACTCTGCAGCAAGAATCCTAGGTGGTGAAGAAACTGGACCAGCTGCTGCAGCGAGAGAGTCTACCGCATCCACCAATAGTGCCAGCACGAGGTTCGTCATCCGTCCAGGTATGTGTCTGCTGCTAATAAAACGCTGACACAATATCCTCACATAGATAAAAGACCTTGGCAGCAACGCTGTGACCTTCAACAAAGATAGAAGATGTTATTTAATCAAGACAATATAAGAAGCATATTAAAAACCTTACTTATGAAGTTAAGTGACTGGCAAATAAAAAATGGCAATACCAAGACGGCAGGATTGCGGCAGGATTGCAGGATGGCGGCAAGATTGCAGGGTGGCGACAGGATACTGAGGATTGCGTAGCTGTGTGATAGAGTCACAGAGCACCTCCGTAGGTTTAAGTTGTGACTAAAAACACAACGGTTTTGGAGGTAATAGCAAAATGGATTTTGTCCATACATGTTATTTTGGACATTTTTCCCAAAAGAAATGGCCATCTAATGGCATTTAATCCAGCTGTATATATAACTATGTAATATTACCTGTATGAAAAACCGTGTGTTATAAATGAACACAACAACTGTAATAACTTTAATTTAGAAACATACACAAATTTTGTTTACTTGATAGTTAACATTAATTTATTTTTAGCCGAGATTGAAGATAGCAGAGAATCAATTATTAAGATTTCGGTTGATTCTTACGAAACCAAACAAGTAACTCTAACCGGGCTGGAGAGTTCCCGAGACCCATCAATAATATATTATGTTAGTTCCTAATTTCCACCGATCCTGTAGCTTGGGGGTACACATGGTGGGTTGTTAATGTATTGAGTTTTAGGGATAAATAATATTTCTTTACCTGATAGATAATTGATACTATTGCCTGTTGATAAACATATAGATATAAAATCTATATGTGTATCAACAGGCCATGAGTGCCCTTATCTTAAAAGCGTCAACATTGAAACGATAAAGAATTTTATCAGCTTTATCAGCGATTATTTAGCATGCCCACAGTCGTCAATTAGTTGATTTTGACTAAAGCCTGTCAGTATTCACAGCATGACAAACAATATTTTTTCCACATATTTTCCTGGGTTATATTTAAAATTATCAAAAGTGGCTAAAAAATACGTTCTAACATCAACGAACAGATAAGGTTTAGGTGCGTGCTGATTGCAATTGATGTTTGATGTCCGTAAATAATAATACTTCTACTACCAGAAGGCAAATAATGTGTTATCGACAAAGCCAACAAACACACGAATTGTATACCACCCTAATGAATTCAACCAAGTGAGTACCTATTTTTTGGGATCAAAAATGTGGTTTTCTGCACACAGTAAAGGTCTGAGTTATGTATACATCTTCTGTGTTTGTATATGTTGCTAAGTATAATATTGTTTTCGACAGAAATATGCTTTACCTCATTTGAAATGAATGCTTAATAAATTTGACAAGGTCTTCAGCGTCCCAATGAAATTAATTATGCAATATTATAAAATCAATTTGGATCAAACTCGTAATAGACAGAGGGATAATTTTCATGGAATGACAAATTTTCCAGGGACAGATTACTTCGAATAAATATCGTTAAGTTTGAACTATTGAGTATCGACATATTTGCAATATTTAACTTTCTAACTTAATTTCTTACCTGTAATTTTATATTTAAATTCATTTCCGGATATGGACTCTTTTACTTTAAATTTCATGTCGGTGTCACATTTTTTTTACAATCTTAGATTTTTTTATATCAAAATTGTCTCTGTTTCATTTTGCCTATGCTTTTACAAAGAAAATGTCAAATCATTGAACAAGATTGTTATCAATTCACTGTCAAAAATTCTAGCATTCCTTTTCTAAACGCCCTACAACCAGAATCTAACATCATAACACCTTTTTTGCAAGTTCATCTGAACCTTTTAAAGCCCCTTGTTTGGACGGAAGAAGTTACTAACGGAGCTCGATTTATGCCCGACTCCAAACTTCCAGAAACGTAGACGGGGACCGGTTATGTACAACTTGTCCCATTTGAATTTTTCAGATAAACGAAAGTATTTACTAGCGACTTAATTTCCATCATCAGTTAACGATTTTAGAAAAACTCATTACGAAATGTTTCGGGACAAAACAATTTGAGGTTAAAGGTATAAATTCTGAATTAACATGGCGATATTAAACACAAGTTCAGGCAATAATTGCCAATGATATTTTAACTCCAATAAAAAGGAATTATACCATGAAAAAGTATTTACACAGTGTCTTCTATCACTTGCTTGATAATATTTAATTATTGTAATGTCAATAATAACAATATTTGAATAGCACCGCTTTTATGAAAAATCACCCAGCGATGCCATACGTAGTAATGTAAAATCATGTGTTTTTGGTTTGAAAATTTGGTCCCCTAGAAATGTTTCAGATGCTTTAATTAAATTCTGAGAGTAGAATACATCTTAGCCTTTGAAATAATCGAGTATTTTTTAGATAAGTCTTTTTATAAGCCCAGAAAAAAATAATCTAAAGGCATATGAAAAAATTTATTTAAAGTTCAAAATCTCCTACTTACGAACCCATTTTCGGTTATGATTTTATTGTATAATGTGGCAAATTAAGTTATTTATAAAATGATTGAAAAAATTAAATATTTATGCCTGAACATCCACAAAATAAAATAAAAGGCACTTTTTGGCCATGTTTTTATCATGCATAAATCAAAACAGGCGGATGGTGTTAAGCGGGAATTTAAACCTTATCGCCATCTACGTAAGGGTTTTTATTGGTAGCGGCTCAATTAAAAATAATACACGACGTAGTGCATCGCCTTAAGGGTACTGTAGGAATATATAATAAATTTCTAAAAAGCTCTTATTATTAACTATATAAAAGTCAATTAATTATCTTATTATTAACTATAGACTAGTCATTTTTTTATCTTATCATTAACTATATACTAGTCAAACCATTATAAAAACTTATGGCTAACAGATTGCATCCACCGGTTCGTCAATCAATAATACAAAACTATACGTACAATGCGTTTGACCCAGAGAACGTGATGCTGCGTTATAATATAAATATTTTACGGAGTGTTTTTATTTATTTATTTTCTGTAAAGGCAGTTAATATATAGGACCATACTTACCTAAAGGCCACTTGAGATTAATACTGTTAATTGTTTATTAGAGAAATTTTGGTACACATGTAATTAGAAATGCTATTAATTAATTCTGTTATTTTAATAATACATATTTACGTTCTTTATTGAACGTTTTTAGGAAACAAAAAAGAAAAGTTTATTTTAAAAATATAATAAACTTACAATGGAAATAATAATGTTGAATAATAAAAAGCGTTTAATAATTATTTATTAGTGAAACGTTTCCAGACAATCATTTCCATGAAATATTCTGTGTAGTCTTTTCAATTTTCCCTTCTATTGCTCTCCGAATTGTCCTCAAAGTTCAATAAAATCTCAATTGGAAAATACTCCTTGTTGAAACAAAGGAATTTCATCATACTTTTCAGCGAGCTCACAACTTTGGAAGATATTGTCTGACATAACGTCGATAATTGCGTAGATTCGACGAAGAATTTGAATCTGATGGTTCAAGTTATTTTTAGCATTAGTATTGTTATTTCAATATTTTTGTAGTGTTAAGTGCCCTCGATGGTAACCTTATTATGGGGCATATGGTAGCGTTGCAATGTTTTAATATCAATGAATTTTATAACTTCGAACCTGTTTTGTTCTTCTTCAGTTACATAATCTGAAGTGTATTCATATTCGAATGTGAAATGTACGGCATGTCAGATACCTACTTTAATTTTAGATTTATTCAACCAAAGAAAATTATATTGGAGGGAGAATAGATTACGAACACGTACATAGCAAACGTTAGATAGGCTTTTTTAACATAAATATATCCAATCAAGTAATAGACAGGTTGTTAGATAAACAGATCAATGATTATTACTGTTCTAGTCACAAAACATAATTAACCTTTATTGGGTGATACCCTAACAATCGATAGATTGCTTTTATTTAAATTCACAAGATACACGCGACAATATTATCACCAGAAGGTGAACACGGGAAGGAACTATGTACAAGTACTAAATACAAGAACTATGTAAGGAAATATCAAGGTGTACACGGGAACGAACTATGCAAGAGATGTGATGTCTCTATACCGCCGCAATAATTTTGTGTGTCTCCGTATCGGTTCAGTGTGGCAAGCTGGTAGACCTTGCCAGTAACTTAAAATTAAATATGCGAGAGCAGTTTCTACACTGTATTGTATGATATGTTAGAGTCTAGTCCGCCAATTGTATTATGACATCGAATCTGCGATTGTGTCACTTGTATTATTTGTTGGACTCTGATTTTTCTCTTCTGCAAAATAATTTCAAATGTATAGATCCAGTACGAAAATAGTTGGATGAGCTGTATACAAAAGTTGTTAAGTTACGTACTTGACTTAATTTAACCAGTGATTCCTGACGTTATTTGGAGTAAAAATTTAAGTGAATTTTGGAATACAAAAACATAGAAAATCGATAGAAATTGGTTGGTGTAAGAGGTTGGGCGTTTTCTCTACTGAGTTCCAGTGTCGACATATGGAAGAATTTTTGTACAATTTGTTTTTGAAAAAAAAATTCTAATATTTTAAGAAAGCAAAGTGGGGATTAAATTGGAGTAGATTAGATTAGAACTGTGTAAGTTGAGTGAGTTTAGTTGGGGAGTTATTTCGACAGCACACATTAAACGCTCTTAGGCCGGCACGGATGTTGGGAAATGAGTAATTCAATTACGGTTAGGTAACTAGTAAACGAACCATTCTAGTGCATCCCTCTTCAGTGGCTACCGAAAATACTTTACTGTGTTTAGAAAATACATCATTATTTGGATGGAATTAATATTTAAAGCAAGCCGTGGTAGGCGTGTTTTAACACGGCGCTTTAACAATATTATAATTCACAATTCGCGGTATATTATTTAATGGCAGCTTACAAGAAACGGAGTTCTGGGGAAAATAATGTTACATTATTTTTTAAGACAGATTAACACGAACGTGAAATTGTGTACCTACTTGAATAATAATAACAAATAATAGTAATGGGTAGGTATATGGCAACAGATCTTACCTCGGGATTAGATGGAATCAATTAAGTAGGTATGTATATATGGCAACAGTTGTTACTGCGTGATTAGATGGCATAAATTAAATAGTTTGGTATATGGCAAAATTTGTTACCGCGGGATTAGGTGGCATAAATGAAATGGGTAAGTATATGCAAAAGTTATAACCGCGGGATTAGATGGCATCAATTAAATAGCTAGGTCTATGGCAACAGATGTCACCGCAGAATTAGATTGCATAAATTAAATGGGCAGGTATATGTCATCAGTTGTTACCGCGGGATTAGATGGAATCAACTAATGTTCTGAAACGGATGGGGTTCTTTATAACATAAAAAGGAGCTATAATTTAAAAAAATATATAAATTCAATAACAATTCTAACTTTAAAAAAAATACAATGTAAAGAAACGATAAATAAATAAATAAATATTCCCACATTGATTATAAAGAAATTTAAAACCGTGCAACCACGAACGTTCCCCCACATGCGCCCACGGTGCCCCCTGTCAGAATTGTTGCTATGTCCAAAGTAGCCACAGTCGTTCCCATTACCAAAAAAGTCATAAAATGAACACTAGTCACATAATCACTATAACAAAAAGAGTAGCGTTAAGACGAAACTAGGGAAATCAATTCTCATCACTAAAAAAAGCAAATCTAACGTGTTTGGCGACTAGGCATCACCTCCAAAATGTAACACTATTATTGTCTAAATTATTTTTATTTGCGTTGTCCTACCCAACGAACCTGCTGCATTTTTAGGATACAATTTAACAACTCCATAAAATTACTCTTGCAGTAATTTATATCATTTTTTTAACTTTATTATGACAAAGTAAAAAAATAATCTAACTGAAAAACCAGGAAACTAGTGTTCTTAAAAAAACAAAAAAATGGTTTTCATTCTCATTTTATTTAATTTATTTATTATTTATTGACGCCCTATCGGGCTTTTGCATAGTAAGTTGACAGTATATATGTATGTATGTAAGTGTAACATGTACATGGATAAAATAGCTAAATATAATTTACTCATAAGGTAATTAGAAAATAATATGGTAAAGTAAATCAAAGTATGAAGACAAGACCTTTTTTCAAAGCTAATAAATAATACAAGTTAATAACTAGCAAATAGATCTGAAATTAGTTGCTTTTTGAAACTCACAAAGTTATTAACACCAAATATATCAATAAGTTTACAGTATTTGTTTTTCAAGGTGATGAATTCTTGGAATTGGTGAATACATAGGTAGTTAGTATTGAAGTTATTGTTACATTTAAAAGTGTCTTTGCTTCGAGTTTATACATAATATGGATTAATCTGTATACCTCAATTGAACGGAAGCAGATCTTCGATTTTGAATAGAAACATTTTAAAATGGATTTACATATGAATGTAGATTTGTCTGAATATTTTAAAGTATTCAAAAAGGCTTTTTTAAATATGTCTATTTGAATTTAATTTTTATTTTTGGGAATGAATTAATGCAAATCTTGGATCTGGAAACTAACCCACTTCACGGCAGCTGAAACTCGTCAGATAGACTCGTCAATCTCAATGCATTCTATCAACTTTTGGTGACACAAGAGATGGCCCGAAATTTTTAAATAAATGTTTTATAGTTTTAAAAAACTTGATTCTATTATGTGTTGATTTTTTTTCTTGGTAGAATCCTCAATTAATCTGTCTGGCAAAAAAAGCTTTCTTAAGTAATGATTACGGTGCGATACAAGTTTCCATCTATCTTCTGGGGTGAAAGGTAATCGGAGGAGCCTCTCTCCTTCCGCCCAGAAGCGCTTTCGGGACTTCAAGCGGCATGCCGGGTGGGAGACGACAAAGTTATTGCGTTATCATTCTTCGTGCAAAGGTATTGCGCTTTTCTAATAATGAAAATTAACAAATTATGAATGGACAAAACAAGTAAAGACATTTTTTTCATTAACTTTGCACGGGACGCTTGGAGAAAATACTTTCCCTCAAGACCTATGTCATCTTTGAGGATTCTGTGTGGAGGCTTTTTTGAGGATAGGAAGGAGTGAAAATGGGTCTCTTCAAGACATGTTATACGAGGGAGGAAAACAGAAGCAAATCGTTCTACAGCCGAACTGTTGAACTTGAGAACCAGTCGTTGAAGTTAAAAAATATCTACAGACAAAATATTACAATGGGCGTTGATTTAATAGTTAATTATAATTTAAATAAAAATAATCATATAAAATTCATCACTATTGCATTGATGGTCCGATTTTTCTGTAGAGAACCCTCTTGTACAGCGCGGATGTAAATTGTGCGCCCTAAAATTTTTGTATAGACTTCCGGAATTCAATAATTCGTTTGTGTGAAAGCACTATGAAACATAAATAAACTTAATGTATTTATCAAAAAAGTTTATATATCACCACATTAGAATCGAGTAGTAACTATTGATATATCATCCTTATCCGTGGTATTCATTGTATATATTATTATTTTTTATTAAATAGTGGTGTACACGATGTAATTTATTTAAATTAAGTAAAATTTCACCACAAAGTGATTTTCCAATTATTGAAGAATTGAATAATATATTAATGAAATTCTGGAAAAGCACAAAATGACATGGATATGCAAGGTAATTGTCTACGTAAATGAATGTTTTTAATACATAACACTGAACATGAAAGAATATTGAGAAGCATTCAATTTCGTTGATTCTTTTATACAAAGTCCCATTCAATTATAAGTAGAATAAAGTAGGTCAAGTGAGTAAAATTTTTAGGACGACTTCATCACTTTTGTGAAAAAACCGCTATATAAAACTTGCAGCATTTCATTTTACTTTGAATAACAATTCATTTTCTCTATGATTAATGAGACTTCCATGGATTTTTATAATATTTACTTTAAAATTAGGTAGGTACACGTATTATTTATAAAAAAACCGTTAACCTGGGATGGGTTTCGCAGAATTTCAACAATTCATCAAATTTCAAAGCTGATTTTCAAGTTCTGTTAAAGTTTTACTTAAGTTCTGTTCTTATATCATTATTGGTCAGTTATATCACTAAACTTAAATAGTAACAAAACTTAAATAGAACCTTCAAAATCTGCTTTGAAATTTGATGAAATATTAAAATTCTATGAAACAACCCGACCTTAATATTGTGCATTTAAATTTTGAATTATTGATAATGAAAATCCGTGACTGAAAAAATATTGTCAATACGCATGGAGTATGAAGTTATTGCTGCAGGTTTCACACATGTTTAAAACCCCTTTTAGTAGAGACCTCAACCATTCAAATTACGATTCCATAAAAGCTTTAACATTTGTTCGAGTGATTTTTACGGGTTACGTTGGTATAAAAGTAATAAGATTTCGAATGTGATTGAGTGGTTGGATGTGTAAGTGATCACTGCCATCTGTTGAGTATTTTGTAAGAAATATACTACAGAGCGTGTTGTGACTTTTTTCGATTTCGCAATTATTTGTGAACAAAACCATTATACATAGTATCTAGTTATTACCTATATTTTATTGTGTGTGATGTACAATACACTGAGTCTATTTGCCATATACATGAAAAATAATAAAAGCACAATAAAGTGTTACCGAAACATAAAAGTCTCCTGCGACAACGTTTGCACAAACATTGAGACAAGTTGAGTAGCGCCCTTTGTGGCAGCTGGACGCGTCATGCCGTCTCCAACCGCTTTGTGTTTTTTTTAGTATTTTCAAGGGAAACGAGGCAACATCCCTTTGAAGTTATTTTAAAAATCAGTGAATCAACATTTAAATTAACTTACCAATTAGTAATCAGAACTTAAAAATAATGTGATTAGAGTGCAGTGTTTCAAAAATGAATAATCGAAAATTGTGCTAAAAATATTCTAAATTCAATGAAGTTGAACTTGGGACGAGAATCGGTAACTGTAGGTACGCCAGATGTTTTCAATGTTATTCTTGGAACTCTGAAAGCCCTAACAAGTGCCAAAGCTGATTTATTAACCCATCCGCCCCCTTTTATTTCGGAACAATGCACCACTAACATAATCACCAGAAACAAGTGTACAAGGAGATGGACTTTCCGAATGTCACAGCGGTGCTGCCAAGGTCTGGAATCCATGAGAGGACATTGTGTCAGCGCTCTAGTAGCAGCAGACATATGCCTGGAAGGATGACGAACCTCGTGCTGGCACTGTTGGTGGACGCGGTGGACTCTCTCGCTGCAGCAGCTGGTCCAGTTTCCTCACCACCTAGGATTCTTGCTGCAGAGTCTCCATCCTCTACCTTCGTCGAATGTCACAGCGGTGCTGCCAAGGTCTGGAATCCATGAAAGGACATTGTGTCAGCGCTCTATTAGCAGCAGACACATACCTGGAAGGATGACGAACCTCGTGCTGGCACTGTTGGTGGACGCGGTGGACTCTCTCGCTGCAGCAGCTGGTCCAGTTTCCTCACCACCTAGGATTCTTGCAGCAGATTCTCCATCTCCGTGTCACCTGTTTCTGTACTTCATTTTATTTAACTTAATCTCAATTTGTAATATTTATATATATTTTTTTTTTGTAATATCTGCATTAACTGTACAGCGCCCCTGAGGTGATATTTCACAAAAGCGGCGCTATAAAAATCATCCAATAAATAAATAAATAAATAAATAAATGTTTACGACAAATTCCTTCTACTCCGTTTGTCGAAACATTGGGGCGTGGTTGGCGTGAACACACTCATTTTGTGTGGTGGTCTGTGATGTAGTCGTATAAATGCACCGACATCTTTATTTAAGTATACGTCTAGTGCCAAGATGAGTTCTGATGAGGAAGACGAGCTTATTAGCTGACGTGTACCCGGCGTTGCTTGATTTTATCTTCTTTCTATATATACATATATAAACCTTCCGGACAAAATTATAAGTGATAGTAAAAATTCTATCAAAATCCGTTGAATAGTTTAGAAGAACTAAGCACACAAACAGGCAGACGTCGAAAGTGACTTTATTCTAGTATACCGATTTGGAATGGGTAATTTATTTTATGTCTCTGAAAAAAATTTTGAAGAGCGGGTTAAATTATACGGTCGTGCAAATAAACGCAAAGTGGCGAAGAGATGTAATTTCAAAAGAAATGCAACTAGGCCGTTAACCCATAATGTTTTCCAGTTTTTTAGAATTTGCAACACACTTAATTGAGAAAGGTCATTCTTTTCAGAAATTTTCGGTTATAGATATATAAAAATACTGCATGTAGAAACTCCATAAATTAAAATCCTTAAAAATAAATTAAATCATTTTAATAAACAGTTAGAATTATCAAACAGCCCCATTTTAAACATATTTTCCTTCCCTACAACCACTTCTACCCCCTCTATCATATCTACACCCGAATTTTCTCTCTCCATCGTTTTACCGTCCTTTACACTGTTAACATATAAGATGGAGATTTCACTTATACTACTATCATGCCTGGAAATAGACAATCAATTTTAAACATGTATGTATATTAAAAACATTAATTTGTTCTCTTTTGTTCCAGTATTATAGAAGGTTTCATGATAAATTGCAAAAAATATTCACAACCAAGTTTGCAAAAATATCCTGACAATGGATTTGATAAAATACTGGTTTCTATTAAAATATTGTTTGTTGTATTTTTCCCGTGAAATTTTCTGGGCAATGCATGTTTCTAAATGATATTATGTACTACGACTTCCCGCGTCACGATTAAATTTGATATTCCACCGATTTGTATGAGAGCTTTAGTGCATCACCCTCACGGAATACACAAAAATAAACACAGTGGCTGTAACACGTTTATTTCGCATCATTCTCCCCGAATATCCGGGGATGAATTTGATAAAAATCACACCTTTTCCCGCGAAACATTTTCACATTCTTCGTTTTATTATTATTCGAAGTAGGGAAGGTTTCGATGATGGGAAGGGAGGAGGTTGTGTTGGTGGCTGGGTGTCTGTGAGGGTGCGTTGTCAGGTTGGTTGAAGAAGGCTCCGGCGGGAAGAGGGCGAAGTGAAGAGGCTGCGGTCGCCTGAAGCCCGTACGAATCCGGAAATCCCAGGTAATCGGGTGGCAAAAGCCGCAAATGTCTGTTCCAAAAGACTTGTCACGCAAAAAGCGGGAAAATCGAAATATATAAGGGATAAAGGATAAATTCTACAAAGCGGCGCCAACAACGCACAACGTGTGGAATATTTTCGGTTCACAATCTTAAAAATGTACAATACAAGAAATTCTGTGGAACTTTGGACCGGACCCATTCATTTGGTTCAAAACGGCAAAAAAAATATAGGCGGAATTCCACAATCTCGCAGAATTATGTAACAATCCATCATCGGACCTTTTTGTAATGTCCGTTATCTTTTGCCAACATCGATTTGAGGGATGGGAGCATTTTGTGATCTGAACCCCAAGACATTGTGACAAAGGAAGGGATCAAATGATAGACCGTATGAGATTGATAAAGATTTCATCAGATGTGCCTTATGGTAGAATTTAATTATTTTCATAAACTCGTGAGTTGATTTTAACTAAACTCTGCAAAACGCAAAGTAATTGAAAATGTATTTTTAGACGTAAAACAGGGGTGTGTGTGTTTTTATGTTATTGAATGATTTAATTTGTTATACTTGATATGGTTATACAAAAAACGTTTACTTGCTATGGGAACAGTTCTTTACCCCTTGTACATTCATATTATTCTGTATGTATATAAAAAAAAAGAATGTCATATTTTAGTGCTAAAAAATTAACTATCATTTGAGTTGTATTTCAGTACCAGAGTTCTTCTTGAGGAACATGAACAAAAAAAAAATATCTCTTGATTATGTCAAACAAATCGCTCCGTATTTTGCGTATTATTTGTGAAGGATATTCCTCATGGCGTTTATTTTTACACTAACTTGCAACCTTTATATCAGCAACAAATACAGTAAATATAATGACAGATCCCGTTTTGGCTGTTTTGCTTGGACTAGGATCATTATCATTTTTAGTTTTTTTATGTTATCTTTATATTAATGCATGTTACACTGTAAATTAATGTTTTTTAAAATAAAAAATTGTTCGTGCGATATGTTTTTCTCTTCTTGCTAGTAAAAAAATACACTTTGAGACCTAAAAATAATAAAAATCAAATTAGAAAAAAATCTAAATTAGTGAGAAAAAAATATTTCAAATAATTGTGGAAATAATTGTTGGAAATAAAGTGCGGTGTTGATTGGGTTAATATGCATTAAATCAATACATTATATAGGTACATAATACTGATGCATGCTGTCGTATGTCTAAGAGCTTCATATATACGATGTTACATAAAGAATTACTAACAGGGTGTGTGGTTCCTTCTACTAAATTTATATTTATGGTCTCACTGTTTGGTACCTCCGGTATTTTTTTAACTACTGTGCAATGGTTAGATCGCCAACACTGATATTTTTTTACACAGTTTGGTTGCCTAACCTGAGCTAGGAACACAAGCCATGAGCAGTTCAAAATCAAGGCACTCTCATACCTTGTTCAACAGACCAAAAGAGTTGGCATTCCTTTTGGCTGGTGACCGATGAGTTCGGCTCCCAAATCTTGTCATTATTTGAAAACTAGAGACTTCACCCTGGGATATTGTAAATCTGAAGACATCTGCCATTCCTACGTCCGCACTGGCATTTCACACAAAAAGAGCTGATGACAAGGCTTTCCACTCTATCAAGGAAAGAATATTTTTGTAACGGAGCTCGATTTCAACAAGCCACAAAATTGCACGTCATCGCAGCACAGTCAATACTTTCGCAAAACGTTTCTGCCTGACAGATTAACTTGCAGTTGTTATTTAATACATTTAAAAAAAAGTTATTTTTTTTTATAAAAACACCCAACCATTTCAGAACAATAGATAAATATTTTTCAGATCAATTTATTTAATTGTTGCTATCTAATCCCGTGTTAACAGCTATCAGTTGCTTTCTGCTATGCTTTAGTATTCTTTAAAATAACTTCACATATTCTAATAGTATATAAGTAGTTACATACATTATTGAATCGTCTTCTTAGTAGTGAAAGTATCGCCTGAAACTGTTCAAGTAAATGTTCACATACTTTTTGCGTATTAAATTACGAATTAACTATGATCTCATCATACGAAACAAGTTGAAAGTACAGAGATATTTTCTAAAACATCAAGTTATCAATGGTGTTTATTATTTTAAGTTTAAGAACTCAACACTACTTAGGCTCTGTTGTGAGCGTTCAAAAACAGGTATTGCAGGGAGATGTGTAAAGACCAATGATAGAGAAAGCGCGCTAATTTTAAAAATATATATTTTAATTAATACTCGTTAGCGACTGTTGTGCAAATATTTATTGAAATGTGTTGCGTTCCCACAAACAGTTCTCCAGCTCGTCTTGGAAGGAGATTTTAGAGAATAAGTTCATTATATTAAATCAGCGATTTATTCAATACTTCACGTATTACAAGAGTGACTTCGATGGTTGACCTAACTAGGAGATGGCTAAATGAGATCTGCAAACACCATGTTTGTCTGGAAGCAGCCTAACTGGCCCTAGCGACGACTGACTACTAGCTGCCATCTTGCGGACTTTCAAGCAAGCTCTTTGCACTGCCCTCTATTAGTGCATCTGTGAAGCTCTTAGCTAACTCACTTCCCAACAAAATGTGACTTATTTAAAATAGTGCAAAAATATCTCGATAATCTTAATAGTCCAGTCAGTGGGGGATAAAAAAGGGCTCCACCTTGCAAAAGGTTAGGTAGTAGCGATTTTGATATATGTTGTTAAGATTGGGACTCTAAAGAAAAAAAAAAGTTTTCGACCTTAGGGGGGTCGAGCTCGACCCGCCATCTTGGATTGAAGGCGCCAAAATTTGTTTTTTTCAAAATAATTATGAAGTGGTTGATTTTACAACCAAATTGTTGAAGGCAAACTTAAAGACAACTAAATTACCTACTTTTTTTGTAGAAAGTTTTCTTTTTAAGTCTAAAGGGTAACGAGTTACAGCGGTTGAAAGAAGAAAATTTTGACAAAAAATTGTAAAACTCCAGTTTTCTTGATAAATTTTGTAGCACATGTCTGCAGATGTTCTTTTCGATGAAACAATGCCAGTTCAAGTTTCACAAGAACGATTTTTAGCCAATAAAAATAACAAAGTCCGTCTGATTTCGATGCTTACAAAGCAATTTATACAGGATGATTTTACAGTTGAGCAGGCTGAAGAAGATGCTGATGAGTTGATTGTCAATACTGCGATTTCCTTGTGTTCATCATATGACGCTGTTTTCATTATTGGCGAAAACGTTGATCTCCTAGTTCTGCTGACAGCATTAGCACCACCCAAAAGTAGTATATATCTTCGCAAACCCGGGAGAGGCAAAACTTTTGAAAGACTGTATTCCGCGAATAGTGTGAAATACAAAGAGGCGGCTGAGAATATTCTGTTTCTTCATGCCTTTAGCGGCTGCGATACAACATCGTCCTTCTTCAACCAAGGAAAAACAAAATTTTGTTCGCTTGTGCAAAACGACACAAGACTCAATGCCATGATAAGAATCTTCAAACAACATGATGCAACACCAGAAGACATAGCAGTTGCAGGAACACGCTTTCTTGTTGCTTTGTACGGGGGTGACATGGATAAGGAAACCTTGGAAGAAGTCCGCTACAAACGTTTCGCAAAGTTGACAACAAAAAGCAAATTCAATCTTGCTTCTTTGCCACCAACGAACGACGCTGCACGGTACCATGCATTTAGAACGTACCATCAAGTCCAAAAATGGTATGGAATCCAAAAAAATCCAGAAAACTGTGGCTGGAAACGTGACACCAACGGGCTTGTTCCAGTAAGTATGACAAAGAAACCAGCACCCGAGACTTTATTAAAATTTATTTCATGCAATTGTAAAAAAGGATGCGGCGTTGCATGTAGCTGCAGGAAAGCTGGATTGAAGTGTTCTATTGTATGTGGGTGCTGTAATGGTCAAACATGCCGAAATTCGCCAGAGGTTCACATCGATGTCGAGGACGAAGAAGAAGAGATTTTGTCAATGGAAGCTCAGAATCTCAGTATCACAGGCAATGAGTTAGATGATGACATTGATGACGAAGACTGTTATTAAGTAACATCATTTATAGTAACATCATTTATAGTAACATCATTCATAGTAATGTAACATAATCTACCATCGCTGGGGTATCTGTGGAGTAGACCTACTGGGAATACCACAATAAAAAAAATGCGCCATGTTCTCTACCTTATGGTGGTGTGGAAATGAGTTAACAAAATAATTATAATTATGTAATGAATAACCCGAAAAAATTACAAAGTTGGGAATTTCATCATTTTTTAGAAAAATATTCACATTTCCGCCACTGTAACTCGTTACCTATTAGACTTACAAAAAAAAACTTTTTAAAAAAATGTAGGTTATTTAGTTGTCTTTAAGTTTTTCCCCTTAACAATTTGGTTGTAAAAAGACCACTTCACAATTATTTTGAAAAAAACAAATTTTGGCACCTTCATTCCAAGATGGCGGGTCGAGCTCGACCCTCCCAAGGTCGAAAACTTTTTTTTTTCCTTAGAGTCCCAATCTTAACAACATATATCAAAATCGCTACTACCTAACCTTTTGCAAGGTAAAACTCCCCACTGACTGGACTATAAGCTATATAATTTTAAATAACAGAACCAGATGTGTTTTTTATAATTTTAGGAGCACACTTTGCGATTTTTTTTCTATCGATGGAATTTCATATGATTACTCTGTTAACTCAGCAGCTGAATAGAGATATCTTTAAAAAATAACTTTTTAAGAGTTATTGTTGTTGTTATTTTGCAAAAATTCATCAACTATCCAGTCTGCGCAGTTACGTTTTTTGGACATTTGAAAGGATCCTTTTAACCGTCGATTCTAGTAGCGTTTCAGCTTTCTTCCAAATTTTAATAGCAACATGATAGCTGTCCTCTTCTGCTGATCACAAGTTGATTAAAAGCTGAAACGAACTAAGAATCGGTGTTTAACGGGACCTTTCAATTGTTTAAATGGCCATTTGATGACAATGTTACATTTGAATCTGTGAAACAATCCGTTCTCGGTGTTCAAGGGATGTATATTACAAATTCAGAATACGGTTTCTTAACCCTAACTGTATTCTAATGTCTGAAAACTAATTCATAAAAAAAAACATTTATTCACGTCACATAGTAAGATTATGTACTATTCTTTACTGCAATATTCCATCTTATGTGTTTTGTTTCAATGGTTTGGATAATTCCAATTCGTAGGACCCCTTCCACATGGTTGATTACATTCTCACAAATAACTGGGGGTATTTGACTGGGTGGAAGAATCGTTACCGTTTGAGGTATGAAAATAGTTTTCCCAACTATTCCTTAGATCCTGAATTCTTGCCAACACGTACACAGAGAGGTAGGGGTCAAACAAATGGGAAGGCGGAGATGATGGAACTATATTTCTCCACCCTTGCTTAAATTTTTAGACCAATCGGGACTTAATGCAAAAAAATATATATAATTTGCACATGAAAAATAAGGTAAAGGCAAATGGTCTTACGTGTAATAGTGGTTTAAATTTGATACAACCGTGTGCGTTAAAACGTGAAAAAATTGCATTTAGATAGCGTTAGCGCAACATAAACGTTAATTTCTTAGATTTGTATTTATCTACACATGCACGGATAACTTTTTCAAGACGAGAACCTCGTGTGTCGCTCTGACAAAATGTAACGTTGCCAGCTCTTTTGCAGCAAGTTAAACGCATTTGTTTTACTAGTAAGAGTTCGAATGAGAAACTGTACTGTATTTCTTCAATGTGCAACTAAAACATGGTTTTACGGTTGGAAAGTGTTTTTTTATTAGTTAGACTGAAATTGTTTATTCCATTAATTATTATTTAATTCAAATTGACAGCGATTTCATGTAGCATACTGTTAAATTATTGAATAATAGGATAATAAAATAGAAAAACGATTTATGTCAATAAATTATTAATCGATGTAACTATTACCAACTCGCAACGTCATTTTCACCGCAAGTTAAGCAGCTTCGAAATAATAATTTTGCTGCTAAACAATTTTCAAAGTCTCAAAACAAAAAGAGAGGCCAAATTTTTTTTTTTTTTTTAATTGTTCAATCAAATATATATATATCAATAAAACTGTGATCCTAACTCGCGCGAAACCGAGTAGTAACTATAAGTTATCTATAAATGTCGTAATAAATGAGGTTACGAATCTCAAAAGTTACATTTATAAATATATTTTTTTGGTGTTCTAACGTAAGTCATTACGTGTTGACAGAATATAAGTAGGTACTTAGTGTCGGATAAATTTATGATATTACCGCAGAATATAAAAGTACAAACTTTGACTAGAGCAAAATCCTTCGCCTCATTACACGCGGCTTGTGGCAAACGATGTGGTGGCGAGTGGGGTACGCCAAGCGTTCAAAAATAATGACCTCCAGCACTATATCGACTCTGGTCTCAAAGGCATCGGAGCATTTTTCAACGAATACGCAGTAATTATGGAGTTTCGTGCAATTTTTTTAAAATTTAAATGCCGCAAAAGAGTCCCAACTGTAATCTTTTTTGTTAACTTTTAACTGTCTGAGAGTATGCGATGGCCCAGAGTGACAAATGGAGTCTGCAAAAAGGAAATTTTCAGAAGAACAATTATTTGTATGTTTATATGCACTTATTGAGTTACGTTCTATGCAGATTATTTCACTGCCTATAATACTTGTATTGTTCTTTATAATACGTATAAAATTTATTGATAATAATGAGTAAAAGCATACTAAAGTCAAAAACGCATTTTCTGTAGTTACGTTTTTATGTTTCTGACCCTTCGAATGACCCCAATTGGGGTATTTTGTTAAGTTGGAGGTGGCAAGGAGGGGGAAGAGATAGAGAAGGGAAAAGTGGGGAAGTATCTGGAAATTCAGATCTGGGAAAACACGGCTACCTCCGGATTCGTGGTCGTGAACCTTACTCTTCAGCCTTCAAATAAAATTAAAATAGAAAAATTTCAGAATTTTCGATACAAATGTCCTAGTTTTGAGTAACCTTAAGCTAGTGAAACCATGAAGTGATTGAAAACATATATTTTCTCGGGGTTAGATACATAAAACTGTATTATTTTCAACCTAAACTTTCAGATGACAATGTAAATAAGTAATATCTGTTATTGAACTTTAATTTTAAGCCTTTTGAAAGAGGTTACGATAGGAACGCTTGTGTGGCTAGTAGAAGTTTTTGAGAAAAAATTGTCACTAGATAATGATTATATTTTAAAGAAAAATATTTCAGGGACACCTTTAGAACAAGACACCCAAGATACACGTCAGACACGTCAAGATATTGTTTCAATTTTACGAATCGGGAAAACAGAAAAGTATTTACAAGATTATGAAAGATTGCATCAAAAAGTATGTGACAAATTAGGAATGCGTGACATTCTTCTCTGCCTACACCTGCAGCTAAATGGGAAAAAAATTAATTTGTGTTCCTTACAACAGCTAAGTAAGTCATTTGTGAGTAAAACGATATCTAACTAACAATACTCAAAATGACGGCACCAATATTATAAATTATGATTATAAAAATCTTTATGAAGGCCATCAAATCATAATTAATTCTCTGGGACATTCAAATAAATAATATTAAACATGCGACATTTTTATCAAGGTATAACAAGCCACTGTTTCAATTATAGAACACCCACAGTACTCGTATAGTTGGAACGAATTACAAAAGACAAAGATGTAATTCTTCCCAATCACAAACACTGACCCAGATGCGGTTAGCCAAGTCGGTATTATAGGGGAGAATTACAAGCACAACTCTACTTACTGAGACTGAATAAACTCCAGCGCTGTACTCTAAGTAATAATTAGGGAAGACTGGGATTGAATATTAGAAATGTTGGAATGAACGCCGGTAACGCCAACAGAAACAGCAGAGAAGGTACCGCTCGTTAGGTAACTGCTGTTTACCTTGCATACAGTAAAGTATGAAGCGTAAACTTCGTTATAGGGAATTATAACGTACACGTAATACATTTATACACTGATTGAAGAGACAACGCAAAAAAAGGAGTAAAGCATTTTTTACTAAATTTCTGTTAATTAATATTGACTAAAAAAGGAATTATATCAAGAAAATAATTTTTGTCTTGAAATATAAAATCATTTAATCCAATCAGTAAAATTAAATCAATTTATTAAAAAAAAAGAATTAATTTAAAAAAAATTATGAACTTCGTTTATACTACCTTTGAAATAAATTAGCAACATGTTTTAAAACCAATGGTTTCTTCGTCAGGATACAAAAAAGAATAGTCATTATTTGTTTCTTTTTATTTGTGGGTAATAATAATATTAGAAAACGTAGGTATTTTGTATTGTCATGAAGAAACCATTAGTGCAGTGCAAATGACGATATCTTAAAATCACTAATTGAAACCCAAAAAGCCATTATGAAAATTATTCTGATAGTCCCAGTAAGAACTAGCACTGACGAAATTTTCAACAATCATAACATCAAATAAATAAAAAAAATGTATTCTAAAATACTACTCCTTAATTTAAGTAAACTATAAACACTCGTTCTCAAGGTCAAAAACATATCCAAAAGCCAACTACAAATACAACATTTGAGCAAAAAAATGCTTCCTCTCTATAACAAATTCCCACTCTCATTCAAATATTACAACAATATTGTTATTATTTATTATTATTATTGTTATTATTATTTCTCGACGATTTAGTGTAGCCCAAAAGAAAAAAAGCAACTTTTTAACACATACTGCACGAGCCTGTACACTTCGGAGCTGTGGACCAACTTCAACAAAGCATCTCTAAAAAGAATGGAAGTACAGTACAACAATTCCTACCGAATATTTTTTGGGCTGTCCTGGTACTGCAGTGCCACTGAGATGTTTGTAGAAGGCCGTGCTCCCGTATTCCAAGCACTAATGAAAAAACGGATCACCAGCTTTCGAACGCGACTAGCCACGAGCGAAAACGGTATTGTGATGGCAGCACTGCACTTCTGGCAGGGACCTATTTACAAGCGATGAAGCCAAATCCTGACATCATAGATAAAAAAAAAATATTTTTTTACAAATATTTAGTCTCATTCATAGACATATGAATATTAGTAGACCTGCCCTAAGTGATTAAAAGCGTATTATCCCCACTCCCCATACCGGTTCCATTGAGCCGGCTGGGCTCGCATTTGGCTTCAAGTGAAATTTGAAAACGTGACGTCATCATTCTTGTGCGAACTATGGTCGAGGCATCATCGGTTCATTTTACGAAATAACACGGCAAAATGTTGACTTTTGATATGAAAACTTGTAAAAATAGATGTGAAAAAGAGAATTAACCCAATTGTCGTATTACATTCCATAAGTAAGCATTATTTTACTTTATTTTAAGCTTATTCACACCGTATTATATGGATCAGTTTTAGAAACATATACTATCACATCACAATGTAGCGATTCTCAAGTGTGCTCATCGTTGTTTACTGGGGTAAGTAAATTATGAGACATTTGTAAAAGTGTCTTAACTAAATACTCTGAAACTAACTACGACTCTGAAATAGAAGCTGCCTTACTTTGCCGAATTTGGACTTCGCAAATTAGTTCATAACGTGGCGAGTAATTTGCGCTCCCATGTAAAAATGTCTATTCATTCAAACGCAGATTTTACTTTTAAGAACTAAATGGTGATATTATAATGCGAGATGCCTATTTACTGTCAGATTGATTTATTGACGAATCACAGTCAGCCTTACTCCCCTCGTTCTTCAACAGTTGATTTTACCCCTCGCCCTTATCTTCTCGTCTATTAATTCCTATGTCTGTGGTCTCATTATATTTTTTGTACTATTATTATTATTGTCTTTTTTTTCGTTTACTGTGTATGTATTATCTTACAATATTTTTTGTATTTTCTTTATATATTCTATGTATAATATGGAGCTCGTGGGATTGCACCACCCTCCCCGAGATCTGGAATAAACAATAAAAAAAAATAAAAAAGTAGTGCTTAACATTTCAAATACAAAACTTAAGGAGATCAGAAATTGGATATACTAACACCACATACAGACTGACATCGAAACCACTCATTTGCACTAAAAACAACATGTAATATGTTTCCAATTATTCCAGAAAAAAACACTACATAATATATTTATAAATAGGTACATCATATTTTCCATTCTTTTTTTTCTGACTTTATATCCGGGTTAAATCTTCCCCACAGGAAAAACTAAACCCTTCCACACACTTTTCCACAAATGATCATCTAGTCAATCAACATTATGCAAGTGCATTATTTAAGCATAGTAAATAAAAACAACAATACAAGAACAACACGTCAACTCACCAAAGATCTAATGGGAAAATAATTCACCGACTCCAAATAATTTTCCATTCTTTTTTTTCGGACTTTATGTCCGTGTTAAATCTTCCCCACAGGAAAAACTAAACCCTTCCACACACTTTTCCACAAATGATCATTTAGTCAATCCACATTATGCAAGTGTATTATATAAGCACAATAAATACAAAATAATACAAATACAACACGTCAAATAACCAGAGATCAAATGGGAAAATAATTCACCGACTCCCTCAATAAAAATATTTTTTTACATGTATTTAAAATGACTGATTTTTGAATTTTTATGTATAAATTCTTTGACAGATCATTAGATAATAACGCCTAAATTTTGAATGAGAGCGCTAGGTATAATGCCAGTAGCCGAAATAACAAATGGTAATATTTTTATAGTCTGAGAATGCCAAATTCTTTTAATTTCATATTAACATTACTGATTTATTACTATTTGGTACAAAAAAGAAATAAAATAATAATTTATTATTATTATTATTGATTTTGAAACATGTTAAAATTTTTTATTCAACCGTGGTGTAAACAAAGTATGTTATTTTATTTTATTAAAACGACGCCACAGTGATTTTGCTTTTATCGATGAAGAAAAAAGTTGAATATTCCAATACAATTTTTCGACATTATATTCCATTACTTCTTGTATGCTTACACTTTTCATTGTTTTACACTTACACTGTCTCAATTTTGATGAACACCAATGTTCTCTTAAAAAAAATCTTTGATGTTATATGGAAAAATTATTTTCACACAGCTTTCAAAGGCTGTTGTTGTTTTTATTTATTTTGGAGCGCTTTTAAAAGGTTTACGCTTTATGCTTTTCACGTAAGCACTGACGTAAAATGAGTCGAGACAGCGGAAACATAAAAAAAAGGGAGAATTTTTAAAATTTGTTAATAACGCAATTAACCTTCTTTAAAATTTGAATGGACTATTTTTTAAAACATTTTTAAGCATCTTTAAAAATATGAACGTGAGAGGTTACATTCTTGTAACGTACAGAAGATTTGACACCCTTAATTCAATCATATCATCACAGTGAAAAAGTGGAAAAGTTTTAGGTTTGATATCTGCTACAAAGCAAAAATCATCCTATGGGTATTAAGTTCGCAAGTAACAAACATTTTCAACTGTCACAGGGAACATCGTTAAATATGTAGTTTTTTCCCAAAGTAAAAAAAAAATATTTAAAAATTGTTTAAGTTTACCGACTTAACACAAAAAATCGCATTAAATAAATGTCTGTGCAATTTGTTAAATTCCCTTCGAAACGAAATATCAAAATTCCAGCAAAAAAACTAGATTTTTTAAAAATTGCTTAACCCATTTGAATTAGTCATAATGAATCATGTTTAAAATAATTAGAAAAAAAAAATTTCTTTTTAATGTGAAAATTGCGTTTTTCTAATTTTTATACTATATATATGTAGACATTGAGCTTTCAGCAAAAAGAACAATAACCTTCCAAGTGTTCTAAACTTTAAACATATCAATGTATATGTAGTGTAAACTAGGTTAAAAGCAGCTCTGCTGCAACGCAGGGACCAAGAAAAATAAATAAAATTGTGTACACTTTCATTATTGTTAAAAATAAATTTGTTACATTTCCCACCTAGCCGCCTGAAGCCGGTTCAAGAAGTGTTTGGCAATCCCGCTCGCGGTTACAGGGGGTAAGTTGGCGCACAAAGCTCTGTAATACCATTTATGAGGATGTGTTTGCTCATACCTAAAGTTTAGTTAAAATGTACCAACTCCTTACTACTTGCTCCTTGCTCCGGTCGCCGTTGCTTGTTTGTACCAAGTTCGGTGTGATTTCTGGTTTAATCATGGACTAAATAAAGTTTGACAAATGGATCTAAAGATGTTGGTTTCTAGAAATGTAAACAAAAATATAATTTCAAGAATTCGATATTTTTTAAGTGTAAAATCTTGATTTGTTATAATGGGGAAATTCAGACAATAGAATGATTTTGAAACCTAAAATAAATGTTAAAAAATATCAACCGATACATTTATTATCTAGCATAAATGTGTGTTAAAAGGGCTTTTTTTAATAGGATCTGGCTATGTGGCCCTGATATAAAAAGCGTTTCTTGTACTGCTCATAGTGTTTCTTCATAGTACCAGAATTTAGGGAAATGTGGTTTTTGGGACTTTGTTTTATTGTAGGACAGACATTCGTTCTGCGCCGTTAACTGGGACGTTGATTGTAAGGAAAATAATTAATAATCAAAATGAACTGGACGATTAATATAGGTAAATATTAACGTGAAAATAAATTTGAAAAGTGGCTTTTTTAATATTCGGTTGTTAATAATATTATAATAATAACCAGATAATATTTCAAAAATATAATTTTTATGACATCTTAGTTTCTCTTGATTCTGTCGGGTTAATTTAAAAGCATTTTTGTTATATGAAAACCATTATCACCTATTTTAAATTGTAAAAAAAAAAATTTAATTGTTTATTTAACCTCTGTAATTTAAAAGTCACCGATACCTCTTTTTGTTAAGTCGCTAGAGCAACTTTTAACCATAAACTCACTAAACAATTTATAACCATATATTTTAACGAGGTTACTGCATGTCTAATTTCATAAATGTATAGATCTAAAATGCGGAGTAATATTCATAAAGCACTTCATTTTCAACAACTTCACAATAAACAGTTTCGAGTCAAGTAAAAATGTTTTTTTTTTACTTTATGATTTCTGAGTATTTATTCCCCGAATCCTTGTGTTCCATTTCTAATAAATGCCCTCGAATAAATTGCAATGGAACCATTAAAAAAGACTTATCTCAAAAATATATGGCCCAGTAAGCTAACGACGCTTGACAAATCTTTATTATCCATACTTAACTTACTGCCAATCGCGCTAGGCCGGGGGCATAACCTATTTTATGTTTTTTGTTGCTGATTCCGAAAAAGAAATAAATATCACTCGCAAAAAAAGATCTGAAAATGGCGTTATAGCAGAGACACGAGAATGTACTGATCCCTCTTCTGACACCATTTCTGCTATAATTTAGCGGGTGAAACACGATGAAAGAATTCATTGCCTATTATTTATTACTACAATTTTTTACGAAACAATTTATTATAGTTGTTAAATAGAGTGTTGTTAAAACAGGAAATGAGCAGTCTTAAAAGTCGTTTTAATAAAGAGTAAATATAATAATATATAAATATATTATATCTTATTAGTAAGGGTTGTTTAATTGATTTAATTGACAAGAACTACACTAGAAGATCAACGTGTAAATAATAGAATGGGTTGGTTTTTTGACAGTCGCAGTTGCTTACTTGCTCACTTGCTCACATGCTCACTTGCTCACTTGCTCACTTGCTCTGTTGCTCTGGTTCTCACTTGCTCACTTTTTCACTTGCACGTCTGTTCACTTGCACGCTTGCTCACTTGTTCACTAGCACGCTTGCTATTGCTTACTTGTTCAGTTGCACGCTTGCTCACTTGCTTACTTATCAACTTGCATGCTTGTTCACTTTTTAACTTGCACGCTTTCTTGCTTGCGCACTTGCTCACTTGCCTTGTTGCTCACTTGCCCGTTTCCTCACTTGCTCACTTGTTCACTTGCACGCTTGCTCACATGCTCGAATGCTCACTTGCCCACTTGCTCACTTACTGTCCTCTTGCTCACTTAATGACACCGTAAAATCCTTAATGATGCCTTTCCACTCTCGACGGTCCATTGCTTTTTGCTCAAGGCAAACCTTCTCTCCCAGCTTCTGTCTACTAGAACCAGATGGCTTGGCTTAGTTGACTGCCCTAATGCTCTTGTTCTCCCCGCTCGACAGTTTCACTTGCATAAACAAAATCTAATCCAATTACTGTAGTGTGCACTGTTTCCACTACTTAGAGAAATATAAATATTTACTAATTAAGAAAGTACAAAATAAATCCTTTGTGTTCGGGCATAATGCGAAGAAATTATAATTATTTATTACCTACATCCTTGTTGTTCCCACCTTGCCATCGGGATATAGGGATTTGGTCCCCGGCGCTCGCTAGTACAATTTCTACCACCTACGGATACGCGTCTCGGGTCACATTTCAATGGACATTTCTTTCGTGGTCGATACCTAGTGACGGAAATAGATTAATACTGTGTGAGATTGGTGCCATCACGGAAGCTGTAAGGAGATACCAGTACAAGGTAGGACTTTCCTTTAATTCTGGTGGCATCCTCAAATTCCCATTCCCGTTATTTTTCCCATATCGATCAATTTGCACCCGACACAGACGCTTAAGTTTTTCAAGAGCTATCGAAACATTGGTCTTCAGCCGGATAAGATTTGCGTAGGAATTGTATTCAAATAGTAAATGGTTCAATAATCGTACGATTAAAAGATTATTTCAAGTAGTAATTATTTCTTACCGCGCGCCGCGGTTGCATTTCATAGGTGGGTAGTAATTTCAGTACATATTTAAAATGGACAAGAATGAATCCAAGATTGGTTCTTTAAAGTTAAAAAGGCAAAGATTATTTGGGCGTATACAGGCCGCATATGATCTTATTAAAGATTTAAGTATAAGTGCAAAGTTATGTCAATTCAAGGCTAGAATGGATAAAATCGAGTCGACATATGAGGAATTTCAAAGCATACAATGCGAACTGGCGGACCTGGTTTCACTTCCCGAATTTGAGTCAAAAAATGATATTTTGGAAGTTTCCCGTGTTTTTGATGAACTGTACTTCGAGGTCACGTCGGCGCGTGACACTCTCGAGGCGAATAAGAATGGTCATAATGACTCATCAGGCGAGGAATTACAGCGCCCGGGACGAAGTTTTCTGGCCCCAGAAATAAAAATACCATCTTTCAGTGGCCACATTAGAGATTGGCCTCCGTTTTTTAATTTATTTAGGAGTCTCGTTCACGAAAATACAGTTCTCACTAATATTGAAAAATTTCACTACCTACTAAGTTCTTTGAAGGGCACAGCATTATCCCTGGTTAAAACAATTCCAATAATACGAGAAAACTATGAATTAGCCTGGGAAACATTATTAAATCAATTTTCGGAGTCGAGAGCATTATTTATACACTATGCAAACTCTATTTTAAATTGCGATTTCACTAGCAATGTGGAGATATTAAATGGTTTACGTGAAAATCTTTCCGGTCTATACGAACTAAAACGACACAAATTATTCGAGGAATTTATTTGCCATTTTGTTTTACAAAAAATAGATTTGAATACGCGGCGATCCTTTGAATCTAGGATTGATAAGGATGAAATTCCGAATGTCGAAAAATTAATTGATTTCTTGGCAACGCAAAACCGCGTAAATATGCTTTCAGATTTAAAAGAAAATCGTAAGTCTAAACGGGTTCTATTTGTTAAAAATGATTACACGAAGAAAATTATTTGCAATCATTGCAAAGCCGATCACCACATTACAAAATGTAAAATATTTCTTGGATTACAAGTAGACAGTAGGAGGGACTTCGTCAAAAGAGAAAGATTATGTTTCAATTGTTTAAATCCACATCTAATTAAAAATTGCCGATCTAAATTTCGATGTAGAAGTTGTAACAAGTCACACAATACCCTTTTACATAGTGACGAAAGGTCACCTTCACCGAACCGCGATTCTGAAAACGAAAACTCAGCAAACTGTAATGCTGCGTACACAGTGACAAAACGCTCTATTTTACCTACCGCGCTGGCAGAATTCCTTGACATTTCAGGACGCAGAAAACGCGCCAGGATATTAATTGACTCGGGCAGTGAGATTTCGTTCATGTCTGAAAAATTATATAATGCTTTGGGATTAAAATCGAAGAAATGGTTAGGTACTGTCACTGGGGTCAATAATGCAATAGTCAACAATGTGCAAGGTTTAGTTACTTGTAAAATATATCCCATTCAGAATCACTCTTTTGTGTCAGGACAAGCGATAGTTATTTCAAATATTACGTCCAAGCTTCCGCCCGTTAATATGCATGAACCGTTTGAAGAATTCAAACAGTTGAAGCTGGCGGATCCAGATTTTCAATTTCCAGGCGATATCGACTTCTTAGTGGGAACTGACTTGATATCAAAAATATGGAGACCAGGATGTATTTCAAGCCGTAAATGTAATTTGCTGGCCGTGAATACAATATTCGGATACGTAGTCATGGGTTCATGTGTAGCACAAATGAAAGATGACACACAGGCTTTTGTGACGTCAGCTTTAACTGCAGTCGAAAACAACGACTTAAATTACGCGGTAAGACGTTTCTGGGAAGTCGAAGAGATTTCTAACGAAATTATTCACAATAAAGATGATAGTGAATGCGAAAAGATATTTAAGGCAACGGTTAAACGGGATATTTGTGGCAGATATGTAGTAGCGCTACCTTTTAAAAATAAATCGGAAGTAAATTTAGGAAGTACATATGATATCGCTCTTAAGAGATTATATAATTTGGAAAAACGTTTGTCGTTAAATCCAACCTTAGCGGAACATTATCGTAAATATATGAAGGATTTTATAGATCAAGGCTTCATGTCAAGAGTTACCCAATCGACTGAGATACGGAATACCAATTACATTCCCCATCATCCGGTCGTGCAAAAAATTAGTAATGATATTAAAATTCGAGTGGTTTTTGACGCTTCCTGTAAATCAGACCGACAAATTTCTTTAAACGATTGTTTATATTCAGGTCCCAAATTACAAAATGAGATAGGACAAATTTTATTAAAGTTTCGTATATACCCGGTAGTATTTACTACGGATATTCAAAAAATGTTTTTGCAAATTCGAATAAGAGAAGAAGACACTAGCTATCAAAGGATTCTTTGGCGTTTTTCTCCTTTGCAGCCGGTAGGGCAATACACACTTAGCACAGTCACGTTTGGTGTGACTTCTTCGCCCTATTTGGCAATCAGAACTTTACATCAGCTAGTGCAGGATGAGGGTGCACAATTCCCAAAAGCTTCCAAGGCACTGTTGTCGGATACATACGTAGACGATATTGTTACTGGTGATTGGGAGCCAGACAGCGCCTTTCAGCTTCAGAGGGAGCTGAAAGAACTACTTGCGAAAGGAGGCTTTCAATTAAGAAAATGGATGACTAATTCGCTGCCGGTATTAAAGGACATCCCGAGTGAACATCGGATCCACTCAAGTAGTCAGGTTGTATTTAATGATGAAACATCTGGTTCGTTAAAAATTTTAGGCTTAATTTGGGATCCAGAAAAGGATACCTTTTCATACTCCGTGGAAGAAAAGTTAACGGTATTTTCAAAGCGTGCAATACTAAGCTGTGTTGCTCGCATATTCGATCCTATTGGATTAATAACCCCTGTGGTTTTCAAAGTAAAATGCCTTTTGCAAGAAATATGGAAAATCAAGATAGGTTGGGATGACTCGCTCCCTGAAAATATTATCATTTTGTGGCAAAATTTCTTAAATGGATTACCATCGTTACGTTTTTTACAAATACCTAGACATTGCAATACAATTAAACAGTCAAACTGTATTTTAGTAGGATTTTCAGGCTAGGCAACAGAGCAAGAGCGGTTGTAAGCGTGGAATTCTAACCTGCTCAGAAATAAACCACGCGACTATGGTCTTGTTAAAATGCGATCAACAGTTTCATTTTCCTGCTGAATTCCGAAAGCTCAAAGGAGATGGGGTGACCACAGTGTCTTTTCAAAAATTAAATGTTTTCATTGACAACGAGAATTTACTTCGCGTTGGCGGGCGGCTCTGCAATTCTCGTTTAAATTACAATACTAAGTTTCCAATAATCCTTGCGAAGAATAGTAAAATAGCTGAGCTTCTTATATTATATTACCATAATATATATTTGCATGCCGGATCACGAACCTTGCAGTTCCTGATTCAGCAAAATTACTGGATTATATTTGCCCGCAATAAAATAAAGAATTTAGTCTCAAAATGTGTGAGATGCGCACGATTGCGAGCCTTACCAACAACTCCTCTCATGGCCAGTTTGCCAGAAGCTCGTGTCACACCGAGTCGCGTATTCAGTTGTGTAGGGGTGGATTTAGCGGGCCCATATACCATAAAGGAAGGAAAACGCAGAGGGGCTAAAACATACAAGGCTTACTTTGCGATTTTTGTTTGCATGTCAACGAAGGCGATACATCTCGAGGTACTCTCGGATCTTTCGTCTGAGGCCTTTATCGCTACACTTAATAGATTCGTTTCAAGACGGGGTATCTGTCAAGCCATTTATTCTGATTGTGGTACAAATTTCGTTGGGGCTAAACGCCATTTGATTGGAGCACAAAAATTCTTAAATAAATGTCGTGATGATGAACTTATAATGCGCACATGTTCGGAAAGGGGAATAGTATGGAATTTTAATCCTCCTTCCAGTCCCCACTTCGGGGGACTATGGGAAGGTAACATAAGAGTGGTAAAAAATCATTTAAAGAGGGTATTAGGAGATAGTTCGTTAACGTACGAGGAGTTTACTACTATTTTAACCAAGATTGAGGCCATACTAAACTCGCGACCGCTGTGTTCCTTATCATCAGACCCTGAAGACATTCAAGCTCTCACTCCAGGTCATTTCTTAATAGGTGAACCGCTAATTTCAATTCCCGAATATAATTATTCCGAGGTTAAGGCCAACCGACTCAATCGCTGGGAACACCTGCAGAAAATCACGCAACATTTTTGGCAGCGCTGGAATACCGAGTACTTACAAGAGTTACAAAATCGCGTTAAATGGTACAAGGCTACACGTAACCTCCAAGTAAATGACCTGGTAGTCATTAAGGATACCAGGAGTCCTCCTTTAAAATGGCCGCTCGGCAGGATAAGAGAGGTGAAACCGGGTTCGGACGGGGTCGTTAGAGTAGCCTCAGTTCAAACTAACGACGGGGTATATCTACGGCCTGTGACAAAACTTTGCCTATTACCCATAGACTAAATAGTAACGTTCGTATATATATATTTTTTGTATTTTTGCACGTGTAATTTTAGTTTCGCGTGCATCTAGTTTGTAAGTAATAGACTAACTGTTAGGATTAAGTTTCTTTTCATTTACCTACTGTTTTCATGTAGCTTATTTGTTTTTATTTTTTTTTTCGGGTTCGACCAGTTTCGATGGGTATTGCAAAATTGTTAATTTTGGCGGGCGGTATATGTTCGGGCATAATGCGAAGAAATTATAATTATTTATTACCTACATCCTTGTTGTTCCCACCTTGCCATCGGGATATAGGGATTTGGTCCCCGGCGCTCGCTAGTACAATTTCTACCACCTACGGATACGCGTCTCGGGTCACATTTCAATGGACATTTCTTTCGTGGTCGATACCTAGTGACGGAAATAGATTAATACTGTGTGAGATTGGTGCCATCACGGAAGCTGTAAGGAGATACCAGTACAAGGTAGGACTTTCCTTTAATTCTGGTGGCATCCTCAAATTCCCATTCCCGTTATTTTTCCCATATCGATCAATTTGCACCCGACACAGACGCTTAAGTTTTTCAAGAGCTATCGAAACACTTTGCAATAACAAGAAGTCGTAGTTTGTGAAAATTAAATCTTTAAATTTTAGCATTTTTTTAAGACAAAACGTTATATAAGTTCAATATCTTTCTCAAGAATATATTAATAAAATTACATTATTATGGAGAAACATAATAAGCAAAACCTCAAATTGTAATATTTCACCATTGACGACAATATTAGCGACTTTAAAACGAAAATTAGAAACAAAAAGATCCTGTCGCATCAAGGAATTGAATGCAGGACCTCATCCTTGAGCAAAGCCCCGGCAAAGCTGACTCTATTAGAATAATTACAAATAACAGATAATAATTATTATTTCATTATGTATTTTTTATTGAATTTAAAATATTCGCAATGCCTATTCCTGGTAGTACATATATCATTTTACGAACATAAATCTTAAAGTCTAACTTCTTATATTTACGTGTCCATTATTTTGACATTTTTTTTATTCGATTTCCTATAATATTCAAATAAGCAATTGTTGGTTATCTTTACAAGTATTATTTTCCGTCACCTATTAGCTCTTTTTAAAACTTATGTTCACACTGTTAGTCTATAGTAGGTATAATATATATTCTATTATTGGTTTATGTGATAAATCTGCTCCCAACCGTCTGTTGCCAGTGAGACAATGGGATCCCAGATTGGGGTTTGTTGTTAGCTTTTAGGTAGTGAGGAGTGGAAGGAGATGGGAAAGATGAAGGTGGGAAAGTACCTGGATATTCAGATCTGGTCGCCAAACACGGCCTCAGCTATTTCAAGCAACGTTTCAATTCTTAAGGGTGGTCTTACGCCAGGGCGATACTGAGAGTATCTTCCACTAAATATACTAAATTTTAATTTAAATCAGTAAATTGTGAAATAATGCAAATTAATCATTGGTCACCATGAAACAGGCAGTCGCCTAGTATAGTGATTTAATGTATCATATATAAACTAATGTTTTAATGTATTATCGTGTATTTTATAAATAAATAAAAATCAAATAAAAATTACTTGCGCACGCCTAGATTTGAAACCGCTACCTCCGGCTTGCTAGCCGAGAGTCTTACTCCCGACCACGGAGGCTGTAAAATTGTTATGCTACTTAAGTATATACATATAAATACATACAATTACATTGGCACACCAGTGTAACTTTATCGATTAGCTTACGTAAAGTTTTTTTTTTCAATTTATTTATTTATTAATTTAAAAAACATTACAAAAATGTTAATTTCAAATCGTTTATTAATATATTTGCTATAGAATTTTTATTACATAAATATAGACGGTCGCATCATGATGATTTGAAAATCCTTTAAATGTGAACACGTGTATAAGCGAGTCAATAACCTTACGTTATATTGAAATTTGGGAATTTGGGTACCGTCGCCCCGGGAACTTTATTGAAAAACCAACACCTCCGCTATAGGTCACCCTAAGTGGTTCGATACGTTTGGTGATTTAGCAGGGGTGTCAGGGTTCATCGGGTGAGGTGTGTTCAGGATACCACCACCTGCGTCGCGTGCCAGATCAGAAGAGGCTAGTTTGGGAAGACCCTTTGACCTCTGTTTGTAGTGGCAGGGCATTATGTGGTTTCCCACAGGGAAATTTAATATTTCTCTGTAATGATGGGAATAACCGTATCTTTTGGTGATATACGAATGTGGATTTACTTTGATGACTAAGTAAAGAAAATACACGTAGAAAAATTATTGCTGATTTATTAAAAATCTCTTAAAATGTTTGATTATCCAGTTAAAAACGGGACTGCGGGCCGCTTTCTGATAAACTTTTAGTAATTTCGTACTAATATCGGAATTCTTGTTCATGCACCTGCGTTTGTATTAATAATATGTAATGAAGAAATTCGAAAATGTTTGGACTTTTTATGAAAATCTGTTCCATAAAATATCATGATATACATTGGTATTGTACTAAAAGTTTATCAGGATACCTATCAATTCATTCGTGAATGTGTTGCAATCCAGTTTTTAACTGGATTGTGAATAATTTAAAGAGATTCTTAACAAAATAACAAGATTTAGTAAGTTTTCCTTGTTTAGTTTAGTTTTTTAAAACCAAAACATGTTAGTAGTAGTATCAAATCATTTTCGATTTCAAATAATTTCTATTAATCCCAAATCTCGTTTGCGAGATATTTCAAAATATAAGCGAAGCATGTGATGAGGTTTTTTTAATATCACCCGTACGTTTCTTCAACCTGTGGTCTACATCAGTAATTGAAACCACGGTAATACTTTTCATTACATCAAATCAAATTGTCTAAAAAGCCGGCAAGAAAGGTCGAAGAAATAATACAAAACAAACATGACATGTATGTTTAAGAAAAACATTTCGGAAAAATTTACACTGTTCACAGCTCAGCGTACTAACAACATCTAACCAACCCAACGCTTTTATAGTATTTATAAACTTCGTGGTAGGTGATTCGCATGTTTTTCACGCAATTACCTGATAGACTAAACGCGACTATGTAAATTTTCTTGTAAACCACACGTTGCTGTGTAAATGTTTTAGTAGTCTACTCGTTTTGGTGTACATATCACAGCATACCGCACGCTGTTGTATAAATATTCTGGTTAACCACACGTTGTAGTGTAAATGTTTCAATAGACCACCCGTTTTCGTGAAATATCACAGCGTACCGCACGCTATTGTATAAATATTCTGGTTAACCACACGTTTTTGTGTAAATGTTTCAATATTCCACCCGTTTTTTGTGTAATATCACAGCGTACCGTGCGCTATTGTATAAATATTCTGGGTAATCACACGCTGTAGTGTAAATGTTTCAATAGACCACCCGTGTTCGTATAATATCACAGCGTCCCGCGCTCTATTGTATGAATATTCTGGTTAACCACACGTTGTTGTATAAATGTTTCAGTAGACCACCTGTTTTCGTGTAAATATTAAAGCGTACCGCACGGTATGGTATAAATATTCTGGTTAACAACACGTTATTGTTTAAATATTTCAGTAGATGACCCGCTTTCGTGTAAATGTCTCAGAATACTGTATAAATATGCAGGTAGACCGCATGGTTTAGAGAAAATGTATTGCAGGGCATTTTCGCCAAAATTTGTACATGTTTTTGTCATCTTTATACCCTCTATCCCGTTAGTTTTACATTTTATTTATAATTTTCCACCAGTGCCGGGATTTTTTTAGTGCAGAAATTCTGGGACAAACTGATATTATATGTACTCCTCATTGCCATTAATTCTAAAGTAGGGTAAAAATGTGAATTCTTCAGTGGACATCTTCAATTTATCACTTAAATACAAAATATTATTACTGAGACACTTTTGTAATGTATAAAAAAATATATTTTTTAAATAAGTGTTTTTAAAGTTTAAGAAATTTTATATAGTTTTATAAACTTTATAAAAAATAAAAAATATGGTCACGGAGCTGTCTAATTTTATACCAGAAATTTCAAAACTTTGTTTTTCAATTATTTTCCAAAAAAAAATTATTAGGTATGTAAGCTACTTAAGAGACAACAGAATTAATCTTACATACCTAAAATTAAATACAAAAGCATCCATTATTTTATTAAATGTAGAAATGGGACACTTCTTTTTCATATTAATTAATTAATAATTATTATAAGTAATAATTACTTGCCTGATATATCAATACAAATTGAAAATATCTCCAGAGTAAAAATAAATGCCGATACTTGAACCCACACTTTCTGATTGCGGGTCAGGTGCTCTTAACCACTAAGCTGCATCGGCTTATTTCCAACCCGCCAAATAATTCAATATGTACTAGTATTTCAACCAACAATTATTCTTTACTATATTTTTTCACATGTAAACAACTCACTTCATTTTTGTAGCAAAGGCTTTGTTAATGCTGTATTTCCCGCTAGATCTACATGTGTTAGTGAAATATTTTGACTTTGACGTCGAATATTATTATTTTTATTGACCAACTAATGTTTATAAGACAAGATTTTTTATGCATGGCTCAAAGGATAACAATTTATTATAAGCAATTATTACTCGCCTATTTACTTACTTATTAATTTTTAAATTATTAAAAACTTTTCTTATAAATATTAGTTTATCATTGAAAATAAATAATTCATTCAAAATATATAAGTAGATAAAGTAAATTAAATTAATAAATTTGCATGTTGAAAGTGTATAATATTCCAGTATATTTTTCATACGTTACTATGAAAAACCAATCAAATTAGAGGGAAACGACGAAAAACGACGTACAAATTTTGGCGAAAATTCCTGTTCTTGACACCATTTCTTGTAATTTTTAAAGGGCCTGGCTTCCAGTGAAACACATTTTTGAATGTTAGGCATAAATTAAAGGATGTTTAGAAATATTGCATATTATGGATAAAATACGTCAGTAAACCGTGATTTATGAATAACAAAACCATTTCTAAAAGTCATTCACAAAACTCAAAATCGTCACAAATTTCATACAGTTTTCTAAGTTACCTATCGATTTCAGCGCTTCCACCGTTTATGATTTAAATGGTTTGGACGTGATTTTTCGAATTGAAAAACCGCTTAACCTATTAATTTTCAATGATCAAGTACAGATCTTCAGAGTCGTGCATCGATTTAAGGGATTTTTAGGTAGCTTGTAGTTGGGCTGAAGAGGGTGAACCTAATGACCAGGGGAGGGCTACTCGCGACTCACAGCTGAGGGAGGGTTACTAACGATGATTCGTCGACGCCATGTAGAATATTTATGACCTCCATTTATTTCCTTGACAAATCTTCATGCTGCGGATATAATTATGAAAAATTCAGTGGGAAATTACAGTGTAAGGAAAGGCTCTTCCACCTAATTGCCCGCTTGATAACGACATTTTTAGGTTAAAAAAACACCAAATCATTTCAAGCTCTCCCCTTGCTTAGTATTAAGTGCTATTTATTTAAGAAGCAGAAACATGTTGAATCTAATTATTTGTTTCGCTTTTTCGCCCCGACGCGCGACCCTCTACGATTCAATGGAATGTTATGAAAAATAATATACAATACATTAGAATAATAACATTTAATTTAAAAACAATAAATATTAAAATTTAATTTTGTGTATTATTTTTCATGAAATATTTTTCTATCCATTTTTATTTTTGTTTACCAATTAGAATATTCTGCGGAATTAATGATCAGCAATGCACCTATTTTTCCATTCGATAACTTTAACTGGGTTTATCAATATTTTTGTGAGATTACTATGCTCGGTACCAAATTTTTGTCCCTAATTATTTTTTACATTCCACAAGCTTAATTACAAAACAAATGCAGCATCTAATTCGCCAATTAACCATGCTTTTCATTCCTCTAATAATACTTGTCTAAAATCAAAAAACGAAATTTTTCCGGATCCACTGCTCATATTTAAAAGGAGCATCATTTCAATGATTTTATTTATTATATTTTATTTATTTATACTGGGTTTTTACAGACAATCTCACTTATGTGAGAACAATCCAGTTATAAAAACTCAGTTAACATACAAATACACATACAAAGACACATTAATTCTCACATACCTAAATAAAGATTAAAATATAAACCAAATAAAAATTCAAAGATAAAATAATTATGAAATTCAAATATTACAGAAAAGTAAGAGACGCAAGTAATACATAATATAATCAGTGCAACATATTATTTAACAATAGCAGATTTTTTTTTCTAAATCCATACAAATTTTCTACAAAAATATCTACTTCAGCACACTCAATCTTATTATACACTCTACACATTTGGGTCAGAGGGCTAAAGTAGGCGATATTATTTTTGAAAATATTCAGGTGAAAAATGCTATGGTGTCTTAAACAATGGAAATTGGGGACATTTATTTTAATATTTCTAAGACATAATGAGGTATCAAGATGGCCGTGGATAATTTTATGTAAACATATTAGGTCAGTCAATTGCCTTCTTCTTTTAAGTGTATTAATCTTATAGTAATCACCACGTGCGTCGTATGATCTAAGATGGCCATGTAGTCCGCATTTGAAAGATAATAGTCTAAGCATTTTTTTTTAACCGAATCTATAATGTTTTCATACTTGCAATAATGTGGATTCCAAATAGTGCTTCCATATTCAAGTTTATTTCTAATTAAAGCATAGTAAAGGGTTAGAATAGATTGAGGATCTTTGAAAGGTTTAGTTATTCTGTGAATAAATCCCATCATTTTAAGTGATCTGGACTTACTCTCATTAATGTGTAAATCAAATATGAATTTAGAATCAAGAGTAATTCCTAGATCTCTTATAGAAGACACTTTCTTAAGAATAATCTTATTAATGAAATAGGAAAAATTCTTTATAACCTTAATTCGAGTAAAGTTTAAAATGTAACATTTTTCAACATTTAAGTGCATATCATTGACAGTACACCAGTTATTTACTGTATCGCAATCCTTTTGAAGCACTAGATGATCGGTAACAGACTTAATTTTAAGAAAAATTTTAAGATCATCGGCGAAAAAAGCATAATCACAGTTTAATTTCGAGCCAAGGTCATTTATGAATATAAGAAAAAGCAGGGGGCCAAGATTTGACCCCTGTAGTACTCCAGAAGTTACAACTATAGGGGATGATTTGTATCCTTTAAAAAGCACTAGTTGTGTTCTATTTTTTTTTATTGTTTATTGCAGATCTCGGGGAGGGTGGTGCAATCCCACGAGCTCCATATTATACATAGAATACATAAAGTAAATACAAAAAATATTGTAAGATAATACATACACAGTAAACGAAAACAAAAGACAATAATACTAATAATAATACAAAAAACATAATGAGACTAAATTTTTTAAAAAGAAAAAATATTTTTTTTAAATATATATGAATATATATATTTTTTTTATCTATAACATCAGGATTTGGCTCAATCGCTTGTAAATAGGTCCCCGCCAGAAGTGCAGTGCTGCCATCACAAGACCGTTTTCGCTCGTGGCTAGTCGCGTTCGAAAGCTGGTGATCCGTTTTTTCATTGGTGCTTGGAATCCGGGAGCACGCCCTTCTACAATCATCTCAGTGGCACTGCAGTACCAAGACAGCCCAAAAAGTATTCGGTAGGAATTAGGAATTGTTGTACCGTACTTCCATTCTTTTTAGAGATGCTTTGTTGAAGTTGGTCCACAGCTCCGAGGTATATAGGCTCGCTCGTGCAGTATGTGTTAAAACGTTGCCTTTTTGCTTTTGGGCTACACTTCATTCATTCGCCGAGGTGAGTTTATTGCTTAAATCATTCATATAGACGTTAAATAAAATTGGTGATAAGCTTCCCCCTTATCTGACGCCGCATTCCGTATTCTCTGGTACTGACATTTTATTTTTCCAGATAACTTGGTTCTCTTGTTGATGATGCCAGATCGCCAGAATGTTAATTATTGAACTGGGTACATTCCATTATTTTAGTTTTTTCCAAAGCAGTGCATGAGATACTCGGTCGAAAGCTTTACTTAGGTCTAGAAAGCAAGCATACACTGTTGTTTTTCTTGCCTTATAATATTCGATACTTTGTTTCAAACTGAATATTGCCATATCTGTTGACAATTTAGATTTAAAACCAAATTGGCTGTCGGACGTAAATATTTTGGCTTCTATGTGAATTTGTAAAACCCTTTCAAATATTCTGGATATTATTGTGGCTAGAGATATCGGCCTATAGTTGGAAGCACTGGATATGTACATTATATAAATATGATTTCATCCAGCGCAATAAGTCTCCATGTATTCCTATTTGTTCTAGTTTCTTTAGTAAGATGGAATGGTTAACTTTATCAAAAGCTTTTTGTAAATCAGTATAAATTGCGTCTACTTGTAATCTTTCATTAAAAGAATTACACACATAATTACAAAATTCCAAAAGATTTTAGTTGATAGATCTATGAGGATAAAACCCATGTTGACTAGTGCAGAGAATAGGCTTAAAATGTGAAAAAATATTTGTATATCAACGATTCAAAAACCTTGGCAAAACATGACAGTATACTAATTGGTCTGTTGTTTTTTTATCAAAGATTGGTCACCTTTTTTGAAAACTGGTACCACATGTGCTTCTTTCCACAAGTCAGGAAAAGTTCCCGTAGTTAAAGATGCATTAAAGATGCACATACAAAATACCTTCGCACTCACACACACCCACCCATTTATTCCCTACACACGTTACCTGGAAATTACTTAACCACATATAAGACATTACAAGGAAACATATCATAGGTACTTATGAAATATTTAATATCTGTAAATTGTTTCATCACTGTAACTAATATACTGTTTTGTTTCAATAATATACAAAAATAAATATGTTTATTAAGTTCTGCTGGATATTTTAATACCATGATAGCTGTTTCGGCGTTTTACCTTATGTATCGCTTAAAACTTTAATTGGGAAACCCATATTCCTACTGGCTCCTGGTAAATGGATCTCTTGTGCGGTTATGTTATATTTACAACGAATATACATAAAGGAATTCTATTTTAAAAATCGAACACTGCCAAGAATAGTCCTGGAATCTCTGTTATTTAATAAATAAATGCGGAATATTAATTAGAACCAAATAACTTTTATTTTTGAGTGAAAAGGGAATTAGTTGTCCTTTTTATTTATTTGCAACATGCTTATTTCTTTTACCTTGTATCTGTTATTTTTAGGGAATTCAATGACTAAGATTTTAAACAAATATTTTCCAAGCAATCAGCCCACAATACATTCTGTTGTAAAATGGTCTTAAAATGTCACTCGTCAAACGGAACATAAATATTCCTGATTCAAAGAATTCGGCAAAACCTTGGAAAATAAACATCGTAAAATTCTTTCATGCTGTTGCCTAACAACGCATTTTCCAGATGAAGCCATTGACATAAAAGGTAGGAGATGATCCTTACAAAACAAAACTCAAAATACAAACACAAAACACGAATATTTTTATGTTTTCTAATTCTTTAGTAGGTGCCTAAAAAGAAAACTTTGTTCTAAAAAGGACCTATTTAAAATAAAATTATTAAAAATTACAAAATTATTATTAAAGCAATGCAATGCAAAGTTATGCAAAATTACGTGCTTGAAAATTTGATTGCTTAAAAATATTACAGATGCTTTAACCTAGTGGTGGGCGCGTCTTGGTGACGCACTACCGGGCGCGCGACGCACTGCCTGCGATATACCTAAAATCCAATATGTTGTCAAATATATTTGGATAATTACAGTTTAAGACGAATAAAGTTGTTCTGTATAATTCACATTTAAATTTATAAAACCATGACATGCAGAAAGTAAACACTGTGATTGAAAAAATACACAACGAAAAATAGAAATACATTGGTTATTCTAACAGCATTATTAAAATAAAATTGAAATGAGTTAGAATAGTGTATTTGAAAAATAGGACATATCTTCAACAGAATTTGCTGTGACGATGCAGGTTTGCACATTATTTACCGAACAGAATGATTTTTGCAAACGTGCTTGACACATTTCAGACAGCTCGTGAAAAAAGCGTAGGATGACATCTTCAATTATAAAACTTGTCCTGCAAAAATAAACAAGTAAAAATATATTTATATAAAATAAAAATATAACAAAAATCAAATTTTTCTTAACATTTTTAGACGCGAGAAAGAGGTTGGCTAAAATGAATAAAACGATTAGCTATTGGAGGGTAATAAGAATTATACTCACATGCCAGGAACATGAGATTATAATATTATTATTAGCGGGAGCGTGCCTCACTTAGGGCAATAACTGAAAATACGGTTCGCGACCTTTAATTTTTGTAACACTATAGTGACTTACAGGCGATGACTAGATGAGCGAGGTAGTGTGCCCAGAGCGGAAATATGATAAACCAGGATTACATTAAGCGAATAATTACATTAAGCGAATAAATTCGCGAATAATTTTGTCTATTGCTTCCCCTCGCAAGCTGCAAAAAAACTGGGAATGCCGCACGCACGTACATTTAAAAAATTGCAAATTGAATATATCTTGGCCTTTTCCATAATCGAGCGTTTATAACCCCAGAAAAAATAAAGTACAGATCTACAAAAACTGCTTTAAAGTGAAAAATCTCCTATCTACGGACCCCTTTTTGGAATATGGTTTATTTTACAATGTGAAAATTAAGTTATTTCGATAATGATCGAAAAACATTTTAATATTAGTGCCTGAACTTTAGAAAATAAAATAAAACATGTGTTTCGGCGATGTTTTCATGCAAAATATAATTTCAACGTTATTGCCATCTGCGCAAGAGAACGTGATTTCGTCACATTCTCGATGGGATCCAATGAGGTGAATCGTCATCAATAAACTGCCGAACTGAACCTCAACTTGAGCGAAAGGAACAAAACAACCGCAAATGGAGCGAAACGCCGCTAACAGTTGCTTCGTTCCTTTCTCGTAATTCGTGGTTCGGTTCGAGTTTAAGTTCGCAAATTTATACGTACCATTAGAATATTTAATGTACATTATTGTGTGTACCTACCTACTTAAATATATTTTTTAGGTTTAAAACAGTTTATTTTTTATTCAACCCCACATTTACGAGTTATTCATTCACCCATCATTTATATAATTTTCTATGTAATCTATAATAGGAAACCCTGTTACCTAAACTCTTCAGGTCAAGATAAAACTTTTACTTTAGTATGCAACAAATAAATTTAAATTTGAACTTCAACCTCTGATCTTTGAACTTTGAAGTTAAATATTTGGCGGCTTACCACCTGGCATCTAGTTTCTGTGAAATCAGTCTATGCCACGCAGACTTCAAACCATGCTAATAATGAATTATCAATAAACCCTTGGTCTAAGAGATGACGCAAAAGTAATTGTTTCATCTTATGTTAAATAGAGCAGGGCCAACCTATATAATTCTAGACCCTTGAACAGAAAACATAAAGGCAGAATTGAGAGAAAAAATTACGAACATGAAAGAATTTTATCATTAAATATTGTATTTTCGGTTTTCCAGCATTCTTCAAATTCCATACAATAATTAAGGATTACTTCAGTATTTGTTTTTAACGTTTTGTGCATTATTATAATCATAAATATAAATAAATTCCAGTTTCCATGTAAAATTTTTTTTTTTGGTTTTGGCGTTTCAATTCTCTTTGAAATTTTTAATGAGTCAGTGACTTATTTGTTCTAAAATTTAATGCCTATGACTGAATGGGCAAGAAAATAAATTTATTTATTTCATTTTAGGGAAATCAACAGTTTACAATATGGTTGAGTTATACATGCGCAATTTATTTAACTGAGAAACCAATTATACATTTCCTCGTTATACTTGTACATTAGGGCTGTTACTTATTAGATTTTTGCACGCCGGTTCAACGTTGGTGTGGTAGAGTCGGTATTGAGCCTTGACTTGACCAATCAAACGCCATAGTAATAAGTAAAGTTTGTCACTGTTCTGTCCTTACGCGCCGCATAATATTTACGCCGCGTTCATAAGTAAGGTGGTATGTATTTAACAGTATATTTATATAATATTAGATAATAATTACATCAAAAGATACTCCATAACATATGTCATTACATTTTATATAGTTTGGTTTATTTGGAATATGATTACCTTTTTAATAATTTTTTGATAGTTATTTTATATTTATTTTTGTTGCATTTCAATATATGATTAATATATCAGAAAGAATTTTTCAATTTGTTTAACACAATACTATAAGGCACATATATTGAGACAAATTATGTTTACAGTGTTTTTCGTTAGTAAGATTGTAGAAACATCTACTAAAACTAAACATACTTTCAAATCAATTATGTTTAATAAATCAGGACGGTCGGTAATTTTGTTTATGATTGTATATAGCAACAACGTATCTGAAAATTGAGTACGTACACTCAATGAATCAATTTAGAAAAACACAGTTTTATCCAGATAATTATTAAATCGATTGTGTGATTTCTCAAGTCAATTTTGTTTATATGTAATGCATAACATGGAAACCACACAGTTGACGCTAACTCTAGATGGCTTCGTACGTATGCAAAGTATAGCTGTTTAATAATGACAATGTTTGTGAATCCTTTGTATTTCAAAATTTAAAATCAAGCATTTCAGCTCTTTTGTTTGTGATTTTATTAATATGACGTGTAACTTACTATCGAGAATCACAAAAAGATAGCTGATATTGGAGCTGGTTACAATTTTAATATCAATAATGCAAAATTTTCACTTCTTGTGAAGTGGTGACATTCTGAATCACTTTCAAAAATTTTCACTTCTTGTGAAGTGGTGACATTCTGAATCACTTTCAAAAATTTTCACTTCTTGTGAAGTGGTGACATTCTGAATCACTTTCAAAATTTTTCACTTCTTGTGAAGTGGTGACATTCTGAATCACTTTCAAAATTTTTCACTTCTTGTGAACTGGTGACATTCTGAATCACTTTCAAAATTTTTCACTTCTTGTGAAGTGGTGACATTCTGAATCACTTTCAAAAATTACTGCCCTGATAATAGAGATCCACGCTATTCAATTCATCCTGCAATTAAATAACATCATTTAGGTTTTTTTATGGGTTTGTACAGTTTATTGTGTTTAGTACTTCAAATTACGTTTAAGATTTTCTTACTAAAATAAGTCAAATTTAAAAACTTTATTTTAAAAAACATTAAAAACAAAAAATACAATACTTGCAAACCTTTATAACATTAATAAATTTGATTTTCCTAGGCACTTTAATTTTTTTTTAAGATGAGATCAGTAGGTAAGGTGGTATGATAAAAAAAAATTTTAAAAAAAGTTTTTGCAAATGTTAGAATTTATAATGCATTGTGTAATCCTGAATTTCAATTAACTTTCTTGCGTAGTTACTTACGAAAAAAATATTCAATAAAAAAATAATTCAATTTTAAAATTCCTTGATGTACAAGTTATTGTTTTTAATTCTTACAATAAGTGTATTTAATTCTTGCAATAAGTGTATTTTATTATTATAATAAGTGCATTTAATTATTAGAATAAGTGCATTTAATTACTTCATTTTTTTTCTTTAATTCTTACAATAAGTGTATTAATTTCTTACAATAAGTGTATTTAATTCTTACAATAAGTGTATGTAATTCTTGCAATAAGTGTATTTTATAACGCCGCTTGTTTTTTTTTATGCAAGAACATAGAACCCATGAAATTCATACATATAGTTTGTAGGTCTTTGAGGTCTGCAGACAAATATATTTTTCACAACAGGTATTTATATTCAACTCTCGTCCGGTATTCTCGGAGGTTCTATTTCGAGTAATGAGTTTTTTTCTCTTTTTCTAAAATGTGTAAAATGAGCCTGGCTTACAAGATTTCACGGGTTTATTACATTTTTTGCAATCCCCATTCTTCCATCTGATATTGGACAGAATTTTGGGGGCTCTTCCCAATTACGATGAAACCCCCAATTTAATCAGAAGGCTTAAGTTTGTGGGTAGGGACTTCCAGTATTAACTTGGAACATTTTTATAATTTCTATTTAATTTCATTCTTATTTCAAGTCACGACTGGAAATAAGAATGCGAAAAGATTTTTTAATTCTGATTGAATAAACACCAAAAGGAGCTGTTAATTAATACCGGCCTTATTTAATTATTGTTTAGAGATTTCCTGCAATGAATTTTAAACATTCATATTTTTTCAGTCAAAGTACATCTTCTAAATTCATAATACTTTTTTCTGTTATACGTTTATTTTAATGATTCCACAGAGAAGGACCTGATGAAAACAATTTCCCTCAGGGCCTGAGTCATCTTTGGGGATGCTGTGTGGAAGGTCTTTTTGGAGAGAAAGTAGTGAATCTGAGTCTTGAAGAAACCCATATCGTATAAGGGGGGAAACACAGAGACCGGCAAACCGTTCCAATGATGATCTTTTGAAATCAAGAACGAATCGTAGAAACGACTTGTTCTCGTGTGGAAAATTCCAATTGTGTACACATGTTAGGCATACGTTTAGCGTATTTTAAGATTATTATTACGTTTTTTTTGTTTATTTGACCTGCTTATTCAATAAATGCTGATTCCTTTAAAACTAGTGTAAAAAAAGATAAAAATACACGGAAAACCGTCTACGCTAAATGTGCTCGAAGGTATACTATAGGACAACTTCCCAGCTAAAGTGTTTCCTCTCTCGTATAACACGGATCTCGGTAAGATTCAATTTCTCTCTTACTACATTAACCATCCGCGGAGATCAAAAATAACGTTAACAAACGATTGTTCAACAAATAAACAAAAAAAAAGGTTTTTAGTTTATGGTGAAAATTTAAAGATTTTTGATAATACAAATTCAATTATCGAAAACAAAAAAAAAACTGTTGTTGCGTGTTTCCCGAAACATTTATTCATTTTGAATCCCATTCACAAGAGTTACGTGTAAACCAGCATGAAGTTTGTAAATCAAATAAACGAAGTCAATAACCAGATATCCATGCACTAACTCAAGTCAGCTAAGCTGAGGCAATAAAAGTATCTTGAAAATTACTGCAATGTCTGTACTTTAATACCCAATGAACAGAATGATCAGTTCATTTAACTCTATTGGCAGCAAATGGAGAATCGTTACTCAAGATATATCGTAGATAGTCAATGGCGGCTTTAAACGAAGTAATGTTTGTACTAGATGTGTACCTACTTACAGCCTATTTTATTGCAAAAGCGTTTCAGAATATATACTAATAATACAATAGAGTTTCTATAAGAAATCTCCAATGATGCACGACTGATTTTGCTTACGGAAAGTACATAGTTATGGCAAAATATCAAGGTTTACACTTGTCCGTCTTAACGCTCCGTAGTAAGCATTCAAAAAGAAGAACAAAACATCAAGGTTTACACTTGTCCGTCTTAACGCTCCGTAGTAAGCGTTCAAAAAGAAGAACAAAATATCAAAATTTACACTTGTCCGTCTTAACGCTCCGTAGTAAGCGTTCAAAAAGAAGAACAAAATATCAAGGTTTACACTTGTCCGTCTTAACGCTCCGTAGTAAGCGTTCAAAAAGAAGAACTAAATATCAAGGTTTACACTTGTCCGTCTTAACGCTCCGTAGTAAGCGTTCAAAAAGAAGAACAAAATATCAAGGTTTACACTTGTCCGTCTTAATGCTCCGTAGTAAGCGTTCAAAAAGTAGAACAAAATATCAAAATTTACACTTGTCCGTCTTAACGCTCCGTAGTAAGCGTTCAAAAAGAAGAACTAAATATCAAGGTTGTGATGAAAGGCTTAAATCACAGTGAAAAACAGATAAACAATAGCTGCTAAAAATATGCAAATTATTTATGAAAACGGACATGCTAACGACATCTGGCGGAGAAAGAATTGATCCAGCTTGCTTGCAGTAGACACCTGTAATAGTTGGAATTATGTCGAGATTCTATAGCATAAACACAGAGGTCATTAAAATCGTCTAGGAACGACTGAGACTTTCCCTGTCTAGGCTTAAAAAACAAATATTGAAGGTTGTCGACCAATTAGATCTGGACGAGAGCTATAAAAATTTTGAATAACCAATCAGTGAACGGAGAGGCGTGCATCAACTACAGACAAAGGATTGAACTTTGGACCGGGCGATAAAATAGATAATTAACGACATTTCGATTCCCACAGAAATTAGAGTTGAACGCACTATGGTATAAACACTGACGTTCAAGGCGACAAACTCTAGGAAATGTTTACAATAACTGAGACATTTAGGTGATAGCGAACCATTGACATCGAGGGCTTTTGGCCTTTCATGTTGGAAAAACACACACACGAAAATGCAATGAAAAAAAACTATAAACGTGATAGTATAAAAAAGGACGGGTAAAACGAAAGAAAGTTGCTGGCAGAATTTTTAACTATAGTGCAATTATTTATGATAGAGATAGGGTGTCAAGTTCGATAAAAATCGTACTAAAGAGAGGTGAGAGTGTTGGAAACAATGGAAACTAATCGTTATCAATTTAAGATGAAGCGGACATATTGGAAAATCAATTTGGGAATGAAAATCTCGCATTAAAATAGACATTTTAGAAATAGTGGAGCGACTGAACGGAGTGATAATACAGAGATTTTGAGCTACCACAAAGGTCCTAGGGACATGAAAATAGGGTACCATAGGAAGGCAATAAAACTAAACATTTAGCGATAGATTAAATTCAGGAAACGTAGGCATTTTACATGATTATCAGGGTAGATAGATATTAGAGTTACACAAGATTACAGAGGGATCGAAACAAGATAAAAGGTTGACGATCTCATGTGTATTTTGAAGGATAAACAATCGAAATTCGAACATGATTCTTATTTACGTTAAGGTAATAAACGATTAGAAGACCAATAAAATTTAACGTGGAGCTTATGGAATATTTATTTAAAGCAAAAGATATTAAAATTAATAGGTTTGAAATTAAATTAAATTTACGAGTCTAGTACCAAAATTTTAAACGTAAACAGATGTCAAAGCGGATATTTTATGTGATATTTTGTATGACAAAGATAGGAGATAGGGCGGAGATCGAGTAAGATAATAAAAGTGACAGATATCCCAGGGTCAAATTAGGTATATCTCCCATAGAAGTGTGGAAAATTATATATTAATTAATAATAAATGAAGTATGAAATTTTCCTGGAGACCACACACATCGGGAAAAGTGAGAAAAAGATAAAAGGAAGGGTAAAGAACGGAGATAAGGAATGATCCAAGTGGAGAAAAGCGATACAATTCTAATTTATCCGTGAAATAAATAAATACGACTTGGAGAATAAGTAGTTATAGAGTTATGAGAAATAAGATAAGAATAAAGAAGAAATTTGTGGAAGAAAACGTCGCTAATAATATAAAATTCAAAGAAAAAGGGAAAATACGAATCTGCGACATAAAGAGAGAAAGTACGGGTGGAAATGGAAAAGCTCATATAAGTGACAATAAAATTAAGTAGAATTTAGACAAATCGAAATTCAAAAATGCGTAGTAAAGATTTCGACATGGATTTAAACAATTTTCGCACGAGATGCATAAAATTGAGATCTATATATATGTTATTGGGGACGGACCTATCGCGAATTGAGGAAAAAAAGGAACGCAAAATCACGAGATTTTAACTACATTTTGTATGAACAGAGGACAAAGGGAGCTTGGGCGATTAACGCAGACTTACCCGATTCGGACCCTATCAAGTTAGCGACGTGAGATAAAAATTAACCGCCACCCAAAGCCGGACAACAGAAGATCGTATGTAGGAACGATCGAAATTAATGGCAGAGATGTTCAAGTTTACGAGTTGATAGGAGATAGAATTAAGCATCAAGAGAATTTCAGATACGTCTTTTGGGACCTGAGAGGGGTATAAAAGAGGGAACACATCAGTCGGGAGACAGCGCCGAGGATTCGAAAAGTTGTTACGTGGCAGTACTACGTCTTTGGTAGGATTAACAGTGAAAAATCTTTAAGTGTTAAATTTTGAATAAGTCCCTGGGACTTAAGAAAATTTTGTGAAAAGTACAAGTGCTAGAGTCAGTGAAATTTAATAAGTCAGTTAAATTAAATCAAACAGTGAAAATAAATACAGTTTAAACTCAGTGCTTTAAAAGTAAAGTGTGAAGTGCTTAAAAGTGTTAAAAGTGAAAAGTGCAAAAAGTGTTAAAAGTGAATTATTAAAATTTAAAAATAATTATTTCATTCAAAGTGAAAACATTAGAATTTAATGGAGAGTTTTATCGTTAATCTAGAGTGAACGGGTTCGCGGATTGATATTTAAAAATAGATTATAATTTTGCATCAATCAAACACAAAAACAAAAAAAAAAAGGATTCAATAATAATAAACGCTCAAACCTTTGTTCTAAAAGTAACAATTCGAAAAAAAAAAATGATTGTAGATACTTTAAAATATTGGTGAAAACAGTGAAATTTAGAAGAAAGTCTTAAAGAGATATTTAATTTATTCAGAATCGAAATATTTAAAAGTTTGCGCAATTCGGGATGAATTTTCTTAAAAATTTATATAAAAAAAATAAAAAATTAAAAAGGAATGAAAACAACAAAATAGTTCGACCTAAATAATTTATAATTTTCCGGCACATCTATATCACGAATTTTAAATATCAGCTAATTTATATGAATCGAGCAAGAATAAAATATTAAATAGGAATAAATAGTCGAAAAGTTTAATTTTGAAATTATTTGAAAAATACAGTTAATTAGGTAGGATTTCTTTGACAAGATTTGTTGTGTGGCACCCAACTGGAAAAATCTTGGTGGGGGGTAAGTTTTCCTTTTATAAATAATTTTCAGGACCTAGGAGTGAGGAGATACAGCTGATTATGGTATATCAATTAAATTATTAAAAAACAACAAAACAAAGCATTACACATTAATATATGTATATTATGTATTTATTTATATAAAATAAAGTAATATATTGTATATAAAGAATAAATATATATGTAATGTATTTATATATATGTATTTTATTTATTTATCGAAGCGTCGAAATGGTAGCGATTTTAAATACCTACCTATGGACATATCTACTTTATTGAAAAAGAAAATATGTATTTATTAATATTCAAGACTATGTAGAATCATATATTTTATATTTATTTATTAATATATGTAATCTTATTTAACGTATTTTGACAATCGAGATATGTGTACTTATATATATATTTATATTTATTTTCACCTAACTTCTAGTAAATTTACTAAATTCGGGTAATGAAGTAAATAGTTTAACTTCAATAAAGGAATTAAAAATATTTTAAATTGACTATGCACAATAGAGGGTAACGAAACTGAATCATAGGGAGAGGTAGAAATATTTCTTAAATAAACAATCTCACATCTGGGTTAGTGGGTCAGATGAGATGTTTATATTATTCGATTTGTTGATAAACAAAGCAAACACTGAAGAATTGGGTCAGTCAACTGCATAGTTTGAAAACGACCTTGGCCGTAACTAGATAATTTATTAGAGTTATAAGGATAATCATCAGGATGTCATTGTGCAATGTGCAGCGATTTGGGTCATTCACAAATGCTTATCGTTCGCAAACGACAATTGAAAAATCGCGGGTTAGCCAGATTTATATCAAAATATTACATGAAACATTTGAATACCATTGATTAGATAGTCACATAGATTTTATTAGTTACCTGAACCAGCTGGAAGCTGCGTGCTCTCAAATGCCTATCAATCACAAACAACAATTGAAAAATCACGGGTTAGCCAGTTTATATCAAAATATTACATGAAACATTTGAATACCATTGATTAGATAGTCGCATAGATTTTTATTAGTTACTTGAAACAGCTGGGAGCCGCGTGTTTACAATTACCTACCATTCACAATCTACAATTGAAAAGTCACGGGTTAGTAAGATTTATATCGAATAATTATACAAAACATTTGAATGTTATTGATTGGGTGCTCATACAAAACCCCATCAGTTGCCTGAGACATTTGAGAGTCGAGTACTCTCTAATGCGGCAATCAACTACTTGAAACAATTGAGAAATCACGGGATAGGATGAACAAAAATTAATGTTGAACCCTGGAGGTAAAATTTAAAACAAATACAGTTCACCCAATAGGAGGCAGTGGTCGCTCCTATAACAAGACCGTTAACCAAACCAAATAGAGATGACGATTCTCTTAAATAAAAACGTCAAAACCAAACAAAAAGCCTGGAGTTCGATAGCTCTCCAAAACAAACTATCAAATAAGATCTTATTTTACTAGTATCTATTAGTATAACCTTATTCTTACGTATTTATTCGGTTACCAAGCTAAGAATTGTGCAGAATTCTTTGTGCGAGATCCGAGCTTGGAATGCGAGGTAGATAGCCTCGTATTGCGAGTTATAAACCTTTCCCAAACTGTATGTATACATATATTTATTCGTATGTACTGTTTACTGAAGAATGCGGACCTGCATACAGCTTGCATTTAGGTCGGTAGACCACTCTCGCATTCTCTTTTAAACGTGGAATGAGGATTCACGACCCGTAAGTCCACACCAACCGTGAGTATATGATTGTATATAGGACGAAACCGGTTCGCCCTAAGTAAATAGTAGACCTTGGAGGAGATGGAATTTGGAGGTTTCGGGACCCGAGGGAAGACTTGAAGGCAGTGCATGATGACGTGGAAGGCTTTTTGGGACGCGATAACTTAGGTATCAATCAAAGAGCCGTGTCAGAAGATTGTGCGAATTTCTCGTTGACTCACGATCATCTCGTTTACTTGCTGGAGGATAGGAGCCAAATTTTGCTAGCAAAGGGTTATTCTGAGTTCGTCAAATATACATTTAACTAATTACATTAACCTACTAAATCATTTTTTACATGTACCTTATAGCAGCAGAATCATAAAGGAGTGGCGCCAAACAGACAAGAGTTAATCAAAATCAAACTTACTAACAATTAACCATTTGAGTTATATTTAATTACCTGTCCAAATAAACATGTATAATATCTTTTATCAGCGTTTAACTACGACTTTGTTAGGGTGTAGGAAATCAGAATAGTTACAATAGGAAAGCTAGCTCATTCAGAGAAATCATTTAAGTCTAGGTTTGCAATGGAAAGGCCAAGTAAATTTTGAAACTCAACGCCTCGATCAGAACCAAGAGGGTTACCACAAAAATGAAAGTAATTAAAATCCTATATCATAAATCAAAAAATTACACAACGTTTGATGGAATTTAATTACAATATAAATACGAAAATATTTGCGTTCAATTTCGTAAATAACGTATTAATTAGTTAAGTACATATGTCTATAAAGATATACAGTACAAGAGGGCTTTAAGTAGCTTTCTGAAGTTATCAAAGAAATTAAGGGTCCAATTTTCATGGAGGCTTATGTGTTGTAGGGGAGGAATTTTCCATCCCTGCGAACACATATGCAAAGCCTTAGGAAAAAAAAGAAGTATCGATCATAGCCAAGAGAGAAGAAAATTTTATATTGTTTAATATAATAAAAAGCAAGACCGAAATAATCAAATTATTACAAGGTTTACACTTGTCCGTCTTAACGCTCCGTAGTAAGCGTTCAAAAAGAAGAACAAAATATCAAGGTTTACACTTGTCCGTCTTAACGCTCCGTAGTAAGCGTTCAAAAAGAAGAACAAGATGATTTGAAAGAGAGATATGTAAAAACAAATATTAGTAGAAGCGTGCTAATATTAAAAAAAAAAAAACTATAAAAACTAAGCGAAAATTGTGAAAATATTTAATAAAACACAACACTCTCAAAAACCTCTTGACATATGGCTAAGTTGCGTTTAAAGATATACTGTGTAATTTTTTCTTACCTATAACACGTTTAATAACAGAACAAAATTTGTTGTTAATAATTTTTGAAACATACTTTGCAATTTTTTTTTATTGAGGGAATTTTATTTAATTACCGTTTTGACTATACAATTATATGTATTTATACATCGTAAAAAACAACATTTATTTTTTTAGGAACTTAAAAACCTAAAGTGTTCAAGAGAAATATATTATAAATCGGTAGAAATTCTGAATGCGAATAAAGCTAATCGACAAGCAGCGAGTGGATAGATAATTTTTTTGAAAACTGGTTTTTAAATTCTTTTAACAAGCCGTTATTATGGCATGCATTTTTCCTCGAATAAATAATTAATTTTTCACTGCTTTTGAAATTAACACCTCTGCGATGAATCTCACCATCACCAGAAATAAGAGGTGTTGAAACATTTGTGAAAATCGTAAAATCCTAATCATCGGCTCGTTGAATAATTAAGAAGCTCTTTGTAAACATTCACAAACTTCAACAATCCTGAAAAAATAACATAACGATTACATACAATATAGCAAGCAAGATACGTCTACTACATAGATCTATCTTAAATGTATTCAACCGAACCTATAAAACAAAATTACTGCAATATAATGGTGGTTTTGTATTTATATGCAACCACTAAATAAAAAATACACCCATATAATGCACGACGTTCAACACTTAAAAGGTAGAATTTGTGTAGCTAAGTGTCGCGGTTTTGATTCCTCATTTCCCACATTTAGCCTAGTATATATATACTAGGATATAGATCTAGACTATAAGAACGCATTATAAGCAATATAAATACATTATTGAGATCGAAGTTTAAGACAGTGATTTATGGTGACACGGGAGGATAAAAATGTTTTCGTTTGGTTAAACTGGTTGAAAATATAAACGTAAACTAACATGTCGAATTCATTAGAAAATCTTACAGCTTAGACGAAATGTGACTACTTAAATTTCGTCTGTCAATAAGTACCTACGTCAATGGCAGAACAAGCATATTATCTTTGACCCCTGACCCAGAGGTCATGTTGGATAAAGAAGGCGGTAGCGAAACATGGCACAATACCCCAAAAATAAATCCCTTTTTTTTCAATTTCAAAAATTTCAAATTATACCCAGAGGTCAGAGGTTTAAATTTATTAAAGTATTCGTGAATTTCTCACATTTTAATAAATAAAAAAAAGTGTCCCTTAAATCTGGGAAAGGACAAATATTATTAAAATTCATGTGAATTTCTCACATTTCAATAAAATTATTTATTTAAAAGGTGTAAAGCACTTCGTTTTAAATTGAAAAACATTTTTAGGTATAAAAAGAAGCAACCAATTCTTCTAATCTTAGGTCTTCAAAGAAAACCAGGATTTTTCATAGATCAAGATAAAAATGTGAGTTTGAAATGAAATAAATTACTAAAAAATACACTTAGAAATAGAAAATCAACATAAAAAAAAATACAGCAAACTTTTTGATAACATAACTCGACTTTCGAAAACTTCTCAGCTTCAGAAAACATATTTTGAGGCTGTAAGTCATTGTGCAAGGATGGCATCAAGTCCTGCAAGATGATGAAATATGTGATTACTTCCATGGGGTCGCACACAGTATTGCTTATTGAGTCTGAGTTATATTTTAATTATCCTAATTACTTTGTCAATTACTTGTATTTAGTTTTTAATGCTATACGTATATTACCTTGCTTTTGTGAATAAATTATTTATCTGAATCAAACGTAGTTCCTTACTTGTGCTTTAAACACGGAAACTCTTAATACTTTAAATATCCGCCTAGAATTGTCACATGTTACTACGACTAATCAGTATTTTTGTACTGAAACAATATGAACAAAATTCTTAAATGTGAATTCCCCCCAAGAATACGAGTTGCTCCCAACCATCTGGAGCCAGTGAGGCTTTTGCATACCCAATAGGGGTATGTTGTGAGGCTGAAGGTAGTGGGGAAGAATAGGAGATGGGAAAGAGGAAGGTGAGGGATTACCTGGCTATTTAGATGTGGTCACCAAACACGACCAAAACCATTTCAATTCTGAATGGTGGTCTTACAACATGGTGATACTGAAAGTATCTTCTACTCTGGAAGTATATATTTCATTATTATTTTTTTTTGTATTAATAAATTGTACAAAATATTGTTACTCACGCCAGGATAGGAAGCCGCTACCTTCGGCTTACTTGTCCACAGCCTTATCCCTCGACCATGGATATTGTCATATATAGAATTGAGATGTTCAAAGAATTGCATGGTCGAAAAAAACGTAATCGAAGCATCGGTAGTCGTGAAGAATTGATTTTTTAAAACCTGTTTTGAAGAAAACATTACTCCGAGTTTTGTGTTTTATGACATAATTGTGTAATGTAATTACATGTGAGTTACAATCAGCATTCAGGCGTGTAAGGAAAATCACGAGGAACCTAAATGTACGCTTAAAATACGTTATTCTACGAATGAAGCTGAAGTTGTAACACACGGAAATAAATCGACATATGGCCGCTCTTGGAAACAATTCGTTTACAATCTCTTTTATTGAGCCATTAAATTCACCTACTATTCGTCCTTTTTTGTCCACTTTCCACCCTTATTTGGACCTATGAATAAGTTCGTTACATCCACCCTTCCGTCGTTAGGCCTCCGGAGGTAGTTGTATACTTTTCACGTAGGTATCCAAATGGAACATTTTAATCACTAACCCCTAGCGGACCTTTCCACTATTCAATGGAATGAACATTGTCGTTTTATTTAAGGATATAACCGAAATTCTTACGTTCGTACGAGAGAATAATATACAGGGTTTTCCAATAAGAGGTGTTATTTTGATCCAGCTCCAGCCTCATTTTCGAAAAAGTAAGGTCCAATGACTGCCCGGACCATAAACCGCACCAAACAGTCACACATTGAGGATAAAGAGGCTTTTCAACAATAATTCTTGGGTTTTCCGAGCCCCAGATGCGACAATTTTGCTTGTTGACGAAGCCACCGAGGTGGAAATGGACCCCATCACTCAAGATGATTTGCATTTGATTCACTCAAGTGAATTTTAATAATTTCAATGCGTTGTTGAAGCGTACAGTTTTATCGTACCATTTTTATTAATGACGTAGTTTCTACTTGTCAAATGAAAAATGACAGCTTCAAAAGTAACATCTACCAAAATAGTGGGCTATTCAAAATAACACCTCTTATTGGAAAACCCTGTAGAATCAACTCAATCATTTGAAATTGCAATCACGGATTAATCTCTTCTTAGCATTGAACTGTCAAACAGGCGTCTGCGAAATTTTTGTGAAATTTTTCCTCGATAACAAAGTAATGGTATCACAAAAAACACATTACTCCATAATTGCATCCAACGAAAGCTGAGTAAAATGCTAGCTACTCGTGTAAAGGATTGAAGCTTGAAATTTGATATTTCATTTTACGATTTCTAATTTGTGATTAGTGACAAGAGACGGTATTCAAATAAAATATACTGAAGTGAACACATTTCCCAAATAAATTGATGGATTCATTAAAACGATTTGAGCAATATTTAAAAATGCATTTATTTCCATTAAAACCGTTAATTTTGAATTAATTGAGCGAGATTTAATTCAATTTTCACGGGCGAACAACACGAACTTCGAAGTCACCCGAGCGTCTTAAATTATTATGGTCTTTTTCGATTTATTTTGCCTTTTTCTGTAGCCTGAAGTATAAACGGAAAATCGTTCATAGTAATTACAATTTGTAAGGAACTGGCCGAGAGGAGGTAACGAGGCGGAAAAGGTAATAGAGTCTTGCCTCGGAATAGAGGCCCGGATCGATCATTGACACAGATTTGTACATTACAATCGGCGGAAAGCGCCGCTTAATGTGATCACGTTTGTTCCATCAGTCGCATCAGATTCCATTATTCGGAAACTCTTTTGTACGGAATTCTAGATTTTTAAGATGGAAGGGGATATATTTATGTGTGTACGATTACTTTAGGTTTGTGGAAGGAGAGGGGAATTAGGTATATGTATAAGATTTTTATTTCAACAATTACTTTGTTATCACCTTGAACAAGGCCAATCATCTTGATTAATTTTAATATAATTTGTCTTTTTTCTCATTCATTTATCTACATTATCTTGGTAGTAAGAAAGTTTTTGCTTTTCTTAAATACATACCACACTTCACCTTCAAACCAAGAGAAACTGTGAAACCATGTCTACATGAAATTAAAAAAAAAAACACTCTCATTCCTCTTTCCTACCCCTAAAGCAGACTTTTGATACTTCTTGATAAAATTTTGCACACTTGACAATCAAAAATACGAGGAAATTCCTTTCTTTTGCAGATGTTTCGAAAATATCTGCTTAAAACCTGGGCAACGCCGGGAAATTTACCTAGTTATAAGGAGTACTCCAGGAGTTACATATAGTACGGGCAAAATGTACTGGTTATATTATATAATGAGTTTTCTCTACCGCATCTGGGACGTAGTCTTAAGTCGCTATGCGTATATGTTGGATAAATGGAGTCAAAAGGAATTGTGTGGAGGTGGTCAAATTCAAAGTACAATATCCATCGTAAAAGATGTATTTTGTACTTTTATAAATGTTAATCTCATCTGTGCTCAACCAAGAGACCCCCGGTACCATCGACTGACTGAATAACTTCAGCATCTATCTTTTTCCTCCACCGACTTTCCTCTGCCATACAAAGAAGAGAAGAACACACGATAAGAATAATAGATGTTTGCGAAACATTTTATCAGCAACAATTTAATTGTGCTAATAAAGAATTGTACAGATAGGTTATCTATCAGACCGACTGGTTGCCTTGCAGAGAGTTTCAAACGATTCTTTTGTCCCAAATTTATACCGAAAATTGGCCAAAAGTGGATATAATAAAGCCGGTACTAGTTGGAACCAAGAAAAAAAGGTTCGTCTGTACATTATTTAGTTAACTCGAGTTAGCGTAGTTGTTAAATCCAGTGCCATCGAATTCATCTCTCTCTTTAAGGCTGCCAAGTATCTGTCAACATCGTTAAATTAATATTTACATAAGCAGGGGAATAATTCAAATGCTCTTTGGAAAAATACTCGTAACACAATTTCATTCTTATTCCAGCAGACTTAATAATAATGCAATGTCACCTTAGTTTATTCCAACAGAGACCACTAAATTTTACAATTTTATCTGTGGAATTCAGACTGTCAACACGACTGTCAAATTGGATAACCACTATCTGTGGAATATAAACTTGCAGTTACATTCTTCTGGGTGAAAATCTATGAAGGAATTCGAGAGAATTTTCTTTAAATAAATGATAAAACAAAGAATAATGACCTCAAGGGAATAAATGACATTTCATTTTATTTCTAGGACATTCGAGTTCTCCGCATTATTGACATTGGAATTAAAATTGTTTTCTGAGAATGGGCGGTTTGTCTGTGTACGGGACGTGTTTGCCTGCACAAGAAAAGACTGTAAATAAAAAAAGGTAATCAAGTGAAACTGTCACAGATAATCTTAGCTATAATACTGTATTTTTTTAAAGTTGTTTCCTTTACGCGTTCATACATTTCTAATGAAAACACATTATAGCACCGGCACACACCAGTCCTCAACCTGGGTAATGATTTAAGTAAAACACCGTGAGGTGTTCTATCCAAACCATCATAAAAGAAAGACGATTCGAATCAAAATTCACATTTTAATTACAAGTATTGTACTGGTATACAAAACGTACAAAGGGGTGTAGCTTATAGGTACTTCCTATTTTTTACAGCAAACCCAATTCACAAGAAATAGTTATATGTATTTCAATACAAGTAGGATTTAAAACACAGATAGAAAACTGAGACAATCGGAATTCTTTCAGCGATAATTGCAGATTGGAGCACATTGTGCATCATCGCTCCATACGATACAGCAAAAGGCGTAGGCAACTGCTGGAGCAGTGGCCAGTTCAATTGGTAGCCAGCAGGAATCGGACAGCCTCTAGGCTTCAGCATCAATGGCTAATTCAGTCGGTAGCCAGGAAGAATTGGTTTTCAGTACTTAAATCGTGATTTGCAAATCCGTGATTTTTTTAACGTTATTGTTCGTTTCTTCCTGCTTTAAAAAATAAGCCCCAGAATTATGTAACACATTATTTTCATGGCCACATAAAACGTTACGTATATATTTTTAAAGCAAATAACTTATTGTAATTTAAAAGTATAAAGTGTAGAGATATCAATTTAATTTTCTGCCACGGTATAGCATTAGTTTTCGTTAATCTTCGAAAGATAAACATTAATTTGTCATTAATAATTTACTTGGCATTGTTTCGACAAATAAGACAAATCTAATTCGATACCTTGATATATTACAATCAGAGACGGATTAAGGGTGACAATAACCAAAGGACGCAAAAAACTTGTAGTGGTCTAATTTGGGGCTGTTTTAATGTCTTTGGAAATGGGAAAGAGAAAATAGGAGAGAGAAAGATAATAAAAAAGTAGAGAGACAAGGATAATAGTAGCTTTAGTCTTCTGGTAAGTAAGGTGAAAATCTGAATCTTCGGATAGTTATTAAATAACCATAGAGTAAAGAAGAATAAGATTAACGATGTATGTTTTCGGGATCCAAAACTCTGGCCAAACTTTGTTTAAATTTCAAATTTATTTGATGGCCTCCGTGTTCGAGGGATAAGGCTCTCGACTAGCAAGCCGAAAGTTGCGGATTCAAATCCCGGTGTGCGCAAGTAAATTTGACTTATTTGTGTCATTTTAACAATTTATTAATTTAAAATAATATTAAGTATACTTGCGACATATTCCAGAGTGAGTCGAGATACTTTCAGTATCGCCCTGGTGTAAGACCATCATTCAGAATTGGTTTTAGTTGGAGATCAGATCTAAATAGTCAGGTACTTTCCCACCTTCTTCTATCCCATCTCCATCCCCTCTCCAATACCTTCATCCGCACAACACACCCCAATTAGGGTTGCCATAGTCTCACTGGCTACAAACGATTGAAAGTAGTTGGGACTCTTGTGCGATATTCACATAAAACAAATAAAAAAGTAGATTTTGTCTCATCACCATTATGAAACTTTCATTGTGATCAAATGAAATGGATATGGACGATGTTACGCAAGTGTAAGTGAGACAAGAGTGTTTTTTTAATGGGCTTGAACCAAAAGTCAGCGGCTAAACTATATGGAAGGCGTTTCTAGTATGTATAATCAGAATATCTATTTCAAATAATGCTTTGTATTTGTACCTTTTCTCTTGATTGACACCATGGTTTCTATAAAACGAAGCTTTAATATCGTTGCCTAGCAGGCAAAAGTCACCAAACCAAAATATCCATTTTTGGGATACAGCAAATATGAAAGTTAAAATATTTTGCATAAATTTCAAAAATTCAAATAAGATTAAAATATTGTTTTTAATCTATAATTATTAGCCTGATTATAAATTTAAAAAATCTATGCCGCCGATGAGAATTGAACCAGTAATAATTATTGCTATAATATATTATGTTATCCTTTGTGCCATGCATAAAAAACCTTGACTCTTAAACATTAGTTCATAATTAATAGTAATTTAAATGAGATTTTTTATCTAACAATGTATTGTGCGTAAATTTATTTACAGAAAAATAGTGTTTACAAACTGAAATATAGTTTTTTGCAGAAAAAATACGTTTCTTTGTGCAACGGAGTAGTCTCTCGAGTTATGTTCACAACATTTCAAAATCAATGCTGTGCATCAACACGTATCGATCACGCGTCACGTTGCATTTATTTATATACCTAATTAAAATAGGAAAAATCAACCATTTTTATTTCAAGGGAAAAATAACTTAACTAAACATTCTCCGTCGCGTCGTTGAAAACGGCACGAACAAAACCTGGCCCTAATACGTGGCCCTGTTACTTAGGGGGTGGGTTTTCGAATAGGTGCCAAAGGTCCCATTATATATAGACCCGGCTCTGGTGACCGTAATGTTTGGTACTTAGCATATATAATATTGGTTCAACGTGGGCTTGCACGTGCGCTGTGTTTAGTTATAAACCAATATGAACCCGGCTGTAATTATGTACATACCGTCTTACCAACAATAGGGCCCTCCCGTTTTCCATCTACCTCCCCTTTCTTGTGCCCTCATGAGAGACAATTTAATTAACACAAGAGAACACCCTTACCACAAATGTTATAGGTTAAACATTAATACTGCCGAACATGTCTATTCGCGGTGGTGAGTCATCTTTTAAATGGACGCATTCTTGAGTAAAACTTAATTATTAAGGCGATGCACTACATTGTGTAATATTTTAAGTTGAGCCACTATCAATAACAACCCTCACGTAGATGGCGATAAGGTTTAAATTCCCGCTTAACACCATCCGCCTGTTTTATTTATTTATTTGTAAGAAACAAACAGCTTTTATATAGTATGCAGTGATAGATATAAATATACAAGTTAACTAAAGTCAAGCCACAGAAGTTTCTTATGTTACAGTGCATTAGAAATGAAGTTTTAGTTTCTTAAAATTAATTTGGTGTTAAAGGAAGGGGAAAGGAAGAGGAAAATAGGAAGAGGATAGGAAGAGGAAAATAGGAAGAGGATAGGAGATGCTGCCGATACATTCCATACTCTCATATTAATAATCGATCGTACGCATTACTTCATATCGATATTTCTTTAGGTTATTACCAAAAATGTCAATGCTGTAAATTTTTTTATTATATTGTGCACATATACGAGGAATTGGGGAATTTTTTCGAATGTTTGTTCTACACGAGGGTAGATAAAATAAATCAGATTGTCGGGTTGATCTAGACGGAATATGAAAATTTATTAAATTGGTAAGTTCCGGTGAGTCCAGACCATTATTTAGGATTTTAAATAATAGGATTTGATCAAAAATTAGACGTCGTGTTTGGAGGGAGTTAAAATTATGAAATTTAATGGATTCGATATAATTTGAGAAGTGTAAGTTTAGTTTATAATTTATGTGTTTAAAAAAATTTTTGAATTCTTTCGATATGGGCTTGGTATAAAGGAGTCCAGATCGGTGTACAGTGTTCCAGGTGCGGGCGAATATATGAGGTGTAAAGGGAATATAGAGTGTTTATGTTGTGGAAGGGTTTTGCTATGCGAATTATAAATCCCAGCATTTTATTGGCTTTGTTAATGATGTCATCAGTGTGTTGGATAAAGTTTAATTTAACATCCAGTGTTACCCCAAGGTCCCTGATATATTTTACTTCATTGATGTGTGTGCCGTTTAGTGTGTATACAAAGGATATTTTATTTTTATTGCGTGTAAATGTTAATTTATTGCATTTTGCGATGTTAATCACAAGTTTTTTTAATTCGCAATAGACAAAGAGACGATTGAGGTCCTCTTGAAGTTTAATGCAGTCGTTGATTGATTTAATAACTAAGTATATTTTTTTATCATCTGCATATGCTAGGTAATTAGCATGTAAAAAACATTTGTGAATATCGTATATATACACATTAAATAATAATGGGCCTAAATGAGAACCTTGAGGTACACCGGATAAGGTTTTGATTTATGCAAGAAAAAAAATATGTCCATAAAGTGTCTTTTAATTTATTTTGTGGATGTTCAGGCATAAATATTTAATTTTTTTCGATCATTTTATAAAAAACTTAATTTTCCACATTATACAATAAAATTATAACCGAAAATGGGTTTGTTAGTAGGAGATTTTGAACTTTAAAGCAGTTTTCATGTGCCTTTAACATTATTTTTTCTGTGCTTATAAAAAGACTTATCTAAAAAATACTCGATTATTTTAAAGCCCAAGATGTATTCTACTCGCAGTATTTAATTAAAGCATCTGAAACATTTCTAGGAGACCAAATTTTCAAACCAAAAACACATGATTTTGCATTACTACGTATGGCATCGCCTTAACGTAACTTATTTAGATATTGAAAGAAGGGTAAATGCAGGTAATTCCATTAATGAAGGACTGAACGAAGTTGGCGCTGACAAAAAATTGTCCAAAGAAGCGAAGTTAGCAGTCCACAATGAAGTGCTGGTACTTACCCTAATATATGGAAGTGAGGCTTGGAACTGGCAAAGAAAGAATGAAAGTAGATTGAATGCTGTTGAAATGAGATCCCTGAGGCGTATGTGTGATAAAACCATGTATGATAGTGTGAGGAATGTGGAGATCCGCAAAGAGCGCAAGGATGATGTAAGCGTAACGAGTAAGATTAAGAAAGGGACGCTTAGATGGTTTGGGCAAATAGAGCGAATGAGTGAAGAAAGGAGTGTAGAGAGGATATGAGATGCAAATTCAAATGGTAGCAGAAGTCGGGGACGCCCGAGGAAGACATGGCACGATCAAGTGAATCAGATACTCGAGTCGGGCCATATCGAGAGTCAGAATAATAAAAGAGTATTTATGAGACGATATATGAAAGTGAATGAGGCAAGGGGCGTGTGCCAAGACCGAGTTGTTTGGCGATCCGTCCTCTCTGCCTACCCCTGCGGAAAACGGCGTGATGGTTAGTTAGTTAGTTAGTTAAACTTATTTAGATTGTGTTATTATGGGGGTAAATAATTTTTTTCGTAAATTTCATTGAAAAAAAAACTGAAATCATTTTTTTTTTGAATTTGTGGATGATCGCCCACCGCATACTTATTTAGAATTAGGTTAGCTCAGCCAGGTGAATTGTCAACTGCATAACCCAACCAATTTTTCTTTATTGACCTCATCGCCTCTTCTGGAGAAGAAACGAATCACCTCCTTGCTTTTAGCAAATAAAATAAATTAATAAAGCTGACCCACTGATCATTATATTAGTTTATTGTTATATCTGCCTTACTTTGCAAATTTAAGTGTTACGAACTCTTTGTTAAAAAGTAAAAGGTTCTACTTATAATTGTGTTTATTTACGTTACAAATAATAGGTCTGGATTTAGCTACACTGTTCATTACTCGAGGGTTGGTAATTCTCTGGTTCGAGATGTTTGTTCCCTGTCACTATAACCTCACAAGCATCTGTTACACTCTAGCGACATCTGACGGACTCTGGAGTAAGCTTTATGACTAGCGCCATCTATCGCTTAAATACTCAACTTATTTCCATAAATCGCATTTATAAATAATGTGTACAAAAACAGTTTTATTCTTAGAAAGCATTAGTAGTTCACCTCTTTCCTATCGTAAGTATTTTCTGTATAATATTATTAGGTACAAATTATATAATATAAACTTATAATAACAAGAAAGTCAATTTTCCAAAATATGCTTAAATATTCCTGTGATGCTACATACAATTCGAGTTAAGCTAGGCTTATGCCATAAAATCCCGTTAGAAACGTGTAACTCTCAGTTCCGAGAGCTGATAATTTATTTATATCTGATTTTCGTTACGTACTTCTGTTATTTACATATTTAAGTTTCATGTTATCTTGTCTTGTGATTCAAAACATAATTTACTGTTTAAATTTACATATTTAGGAATACAATAAAAATTCTGTGACCGGACAGTTAATTCCCCAACAGTTGCCCCCCAACAGTTGACCCACCGACAGTTGATCCCCCGGACAGTTGATCCCCCGATCAGTTGATCTCTCTGCCAGTTAATCCCTCGGACAGTCTAGCGTATTTCCCTAAACAGAATGCGTATACGAGTATGTCGTAATTTGTTACTCTCACTGCATACTCCTTTGGAGACAGGGCATCATTGTTTATAAAAAATGTTTGAATAGTGGATTCCCACTCAAGACGCCTGCAGATGTAATTATATCTATTTTTGTTATACATTCGTATATCCTCTCTGCATACTTGTACTTACTTTACCGATGAGGACTTACCTACAGAAGAAATAATCTAGCAGAGGATCAACTGTCCAAGGGAACAACTGTCCGAGGGATCAACTGGCAGAGGGATCAACTGATATATCCCTTCGGAGACATTTACTTATATTACATGTATAGCGTAGGTATGTATAGGTATAGCGTTTTTCCCATTTCAGCATTATTGTCTCCAAAAATATTGTATGCTCGATTCCATATTCCATTTCTCCAGATACAAGTATGTCGGCTTTTGTTATACCTACGGTGGTATATGCTCCTTGCATACCCCTTCGGGTATATTTAGTTGGTTATATTTAAGTAGCTATAGTGTATTTCTCCAAACTGACTGCATATATAAGTATGTGGTATTTTGTTATTCTCACTGCATGATTTTTTGAGGACACGGTATTATTGTTTCTGAAAATATTTGTATGGTGGATTTCCACTCAAGACGTCTGCAGATACAAGTATATCGATTTTTGTTATACGGCCGTAAATCCTCTCTGCGTACTTACTTTACCGATGAGGACGTACATACAGAAGAAATGATTCTAAAATTGACTGTCCGAGGGGTCAACTGGCGAAGGGATCAACTACCCGGGGGTCAATTGTCCGGGGATCAACTGTCGGCGGGTCAATATTATTGAATAACCACCTGCCATAGATTTGGTGTATATCTTTGGTGTGAGGTGTGTCTAGGTCTTGGCGGCTGTTACGCCTGAATCGAGAGAGACTGGTTGAGTGAGGCTTTTTGACCTCTCCAGCAGAATACTCTAACCCATCGCCTTTTAACATATTTAGAGGGATAGATTTATACGGCCGTAACTCATGGCAGGCATTTAATTTGGCATTCATAGTTTTTTTTTTGTTTGTTTTTAAATTAAGTTTTGGTTTCATGCCGGTGTTGTCCTAGGAGATTCTAGTACAATTTCGCTATATTGTTGACTGTTCTATGAATACCCTCTACAAAAGTCATATCTATGCGGGAAAAATTATGGATTCGCCCATTGATTTACAAGTATTCATATAAAATAAAAGTTTAGTTTTGAAATCCTTCTTCGATTATGAGTACAAATTAAATAAAAATGAACAACACTTCCAAGTATATTACATCATTAGCTTACCTTCTATTATTCCTTACTATATTATGTTACTGTTAAACCCTTCCGTGAATTTTTTTTTTAATAAATTTAATGTGGATCTAAGAATTTAACAGATTACTTTAATTTTTTTTTTATTTAATGATAATTTTATTAATAGAATCAGAACACAGAGTCATTTAAACAAAACAAATTCATTCTCATTTAGTTCAAACTTAATTTTGCAAATAAAATACATTTGAATCAGTCCGTTGGTAGAATATTTTATTTTAATTCAGAAGTACCTACCAACACTTTGTTCCAGCTGAAAAAGCTAAGTTTTATTCAAAATTACCTACCGCTTTAAATAAAGGTTTCTTTAAGGAAAAAAACTCTGTTTTTTGCATCATTACATATTTTTCCCTATTTATTTTTTCTCAATCACTTCCTCATTATCTTTTTATTTTTTTACTAGATTATTTTTGTAGTTTCTTTAGATTCGGTCAAGGTTTTTTAAATTTTTTTCAATCAATAAGAGTCTCAACTACCAGCAACAAGTGGAACTATAGCATAACAAAATGAGTTATGTTGTGAGGCAAGAATGTTTGGTGTGGGAAATGAGATGGAGGTAGGTGAGGAAACACCTGGCTAGTCAGATCTATACACAGCTAATATAAAAGCACATTTCAGACAACTCAACGTTTCGATTTTAAATAGACTCTGGATTGCTAGTCTCGAGCCTTAACAAAGAAGAATTTTCTAAATTAGCAATTTATTCGGGGTAAAAAAAATTTAATTAAATTTTAAAAATTATTACACAATCCCTTTTTGGCTAAATTTTAATATAAATAAAATAAATAACTTTGTGTACAAATTAATCAAAAATGATCAACATGTTTCAAAACCAATGGTTTCTTCGTCAGCATAATCGTATTGAAAATTGTTTTGGAAACATGACGATCATTTTTGATTAAATAGACTTGCTTACGGAGTTATTTATTTTATTAAAAAAAAAAGTAAAGAACATATCCTCTGGAAATTTTTGATCATCCTCTGAAACATTCCATAAAGAAATTGATTGAGCTATTGCATTTGCGATTACTGTTGCCTCCTAACGTGGTATATGTAACTGTAAAATGTTGCTAAAATTGACAACTATATTCCTTTATTATAATATTATAATATGACACTGTCGTAAAACGGGAATAATTTCCTATTATGGACTGTCAAAGTTTACACATTTTGTAAAATTTCTTATAAACAAAAGTATTGGCGCTACTAATAAGTTACTGCACATTGCTCTGTTAGTACTTTCATTACGCCGTAAGTACTTTATTTTACAATATTATTAAGGCGATGCACTACGTCGTGTAATATTTTAAATTGAGCCGCTATCAATAACAACCCTTACGTAGATGGCGATAAGGTTTAAATTCCCGCTTAACACCATCCTCCTGTTTTGATTTATGCAAGAAAAAAACATGTCTAAAAAGTGCCTTTTAATTTATTTTGTGGATGTTTAACTGTTGTAACTTAATTTATCACATTAAACAATAAAATCATAACTGAAAATGGGTTCGTAAGTAGGAGATTTTGAACTTTAAAGCAGTTTTCATAGGCCAATACATTATTTTTTTCTGAGCTTATAAAAACACTTATATAAAAAATACTCGATTGTTTCAAAGGTCAAGATGTATTCTACTCGCAGTATTTATTTAAAGCATCTGAAACATTTCTAGGCGACCAAATTTTCAAACCAAAAACACATGATTTTGCATTACTACGTATGTCATCTCCTTAAACGCCTTTGTACAACAAAACTCCATGATAAATTGTATTGTACATACTTAATTTTTTATACTCAGTTTATTACGTTATGTAGTACCATACATGTATTATTGTATTTTGAACAATTTAACCAATAACAACATATACATGTAAAAGCCTTCAAGGCGTGAATAAATAAATAAATAAATAAATAAATATCACGAGCCCTTAAAACTCCCCTAGCTTTTCACCCAACCCATTACAATTTACTGGCTTTCAAATATTAGTACGTAATATTAGTTTTGCGGATAATGTTTTAGCCTGCGGAGCTAAGACGTATCTGTGGCTGACAATTATTACCATTATTATCATCAACATAACCCACGCTTAAGTCTATCCGCTTGAGATAAAGTGCCTATCCTCTTAAATCTTAAATTTCAATCCTGGGAGAAAGCGAATAGTCGAATTAATTCTTTATCGATGTGAAATTATTATAGCCAAGTTGAAATGAATATTGAAACGATGGTATAAAATGACATTCATTAGAAAAATACTACCGGCAAACATATTTTACTGATAATGCTGGACAACTTCTCTAACCACTGAGCTATAGGGACAACTTTCAGTCCTGTCATGTATGTCCCTGCCATAGATGACGCAAACAGAGTAGACTCAAACAACACAAACATCCTCTTTAGTAACTTCTGTATTACTGCATATATGTATATGTACTTCCAACGGTGATATCCTTGCCAAACGTCACTGAGAAACAGCCTATTATCTTGCTTTTGCCTGCTTATTGTTATAAGTGAGAAAGGGAGAACAAGCGTATGTGGATATATATATATATATACTTTAAATACATATATTTGAATTTTTATTCCAACAACTTTTTTACCTTCAACACCTATTTGAATTTCACTTTTCTTTTCTTGAATGAACATATTTAAGAATGTAGTGGAAGTTTGGAAGTGAAAACTAACCCGTTTGTCGACGATCGATCAAGCTGAAACTCTGCAGATAGACTCGTTGGCGATGACAATACAATCCATCATTTTGGCGGCAATCACGCATACACAAGCATTTCTCTAAAAATTGATAACAGAAATAAATTTACGAAATAAATGTCGTTATCGCGGTTGACTCCAATCTCTGTGGACGAATGTTCAAAGCATTTAAATACACAACAATTTTAAATACACCTAATAATTAACTACAAAGAGGATACTTTATTTTAAAAAAACTGTCTAACTCAATTGAGAAACGATTTTTCATGTTTGAATTATGAGTATCGCCATAATAGTTTATAAGTTAAGTAAAAAAATAATAATCTTGTAACGGACGTACTGCTCCAATATCAGCCGACGTCGCCCCATATTAAAATCTGCCATTTGCCTTAAACTTTGCCTGTCCTTAAATTGAACAAACTGCCCTCTATGTATGAAATAATGTAAATGAAAATGTAAAAAGTAAACAGTAAATGAAACGTCGGAGCTTGGCTAGGGGACACGGGCAGAGAAGTATACCGAGAGAGCTGGTGGATTAATAGCATTTAATTCGGGCACGGTTATGAGAATCGTGCTTATACGAGAGGGAACGTTCGGCCGCGACCCGAAGCAAAGGGCCGTGCGCCGTCATAGCGTGCGAGGTGGTTTGCCGCCCGAACGTTCCACAAGCGCGATTCTGAGGACCGTGCCTGAACAAAGAGAGGCCGTGGTCGCGTTCGGCCACGGGCCCAAAATTACCGGCCGAGAGGCGGTAACCAGACCGGCGGCGGGGCCGCGAGCGCGCCACAAAACACGGGCTTCGATTCCCGGAATCAAAGAGAAAGTTGGCCCGTGTGAGCGTCGCTCGGCTAGCGCCTGCCGCCGGTGGCCTATAAAACGGGCAACAGTCCCTTGAAAACGTCAGATAGCCAGCAAACTCCACCAGCTCTACAACTCTCTGCTCTGCCTCCTACCTCGCTCCGACTTCTGATTCTACTCGCCTTCTCTTCTTCTGACCCTCGCCTCACCCCGGACCTCCCTGCCTCTACCCGGACTCTACATTAAGGACCAGAATCTACATCGGACCAGCTACGACGGCCACAGAGACGCCCCGCTCTACACCCCGACGCCACTGAAGGACGACGCCTTCAGCCACCACGGATTGGGATCACCGGCCCTATTTACAGTCTTGTGTGTCATACACTCCTGTCTGGCACAAATCTTAATGCATAATAATAACAAACTATTTAAAATACTTAAATAACAACAGCAACTGAACTATACAAAACATAAATATGATAATAAACTAAAAATGATGCACTTTCAAAACTAAATTAAATTAAAATTATCACAGATATGAATAAAAAATAATAACAAACTATTTTGTGGATGTTCAGGCATAAATTTTTTTTTCTATCATTTTATAAATAAATAAGTTTGCCACATTATACAATAAAATCATAATCGAAAAAGGGTTCGTAAGTAGGAGATTTTGAACTTTAAAGCAGTTTTCATAGGCCTTTACATTATTTTTTCTGGGCTTATAAAAAGACTTATCTAAAAAATACTCGATTATTTCAAAGGTGAAAAAGCATCTGAAACATTTCTAGGCGACCAAATTTTCAATCCAAAAACACATGATTTTGCATCACTACGTATGGTATCGCCTTAATATATATATTACAAATTATATTGAATATGAATTTAAATATTTTATTGTCAGTAAGCATTATAAACAAATTATTTCGTATCACAAACCAATTCACATTTTTCAACTTCATTTATGTCTGCCTGTTGTATTTATTGTTATCTGCAAGTCTTCCACAAGTTTAGAACTTATATTATTTAGTGCTCGATATACGTAGACTGTACACTGCATAAGGGGTAAGGTTACACCCCGCATTAACTATCTTCAGTTAAGTGTCACTAGGGGTAGATTGGCAGCCGTTTGGCTTATGTCACGGAACCAGGCAAAGTCAACAAGGAAGGTATAAATAGACTACAGGAAGTTGTAAGATATCGGCCCTTTGATGGCATTTATTAAGAGTACACTATTATTTTAAACACTTTTATTTAATAATTGAATCACTCTCGGTATACCCATGACGAGCTTTGTGAAATTTGGCCTTTTTGGTGACTAGACCTGAATGGTTATGCCCCAACTTTCCTCTTCCTCATCTCCTTATCTTCCTCACTCCCTTCAGCTTTACAAATTACCCTAGATGGGGATGTCATAGTCCTACTGTCTCCGGGCTTTTTAAAAAAATAGATGCATTGCTTAGTTATTCATTTGATTTATCTCTGTACAATGATGGGGTACTTAGCTTGCAGAGGATAAAACCCGCAATGCCTGGAAGCGAATATGGTGATTTTTACAATTTTGCTCCAAACCGGTTTCATGTGTAATAGGTATATAGACAAAAATCAAAGACAAACCATAAGAAACCATTCATCGAATAATCGACACATCTGCAATAGGTCACCCCAAATGGTTCGCTAAGTTTGGTGACTTGGAAGGGGTGTCCGGGTTCATGGGGTAAGGTTTGTTCACATTCTAGTGGCGGTCTTTTGCCTTAGTGGGAGGGATTTTATTCTTTAATATAAACACCCGCCAAACTGCCAAAGCAGTTTATCAGCAGCAGATGGATACATTTGTCATTTCTCTCATACATTCACTTAAAACTACCCTCCAAAGAGTATCCTAAAATATGACATAGGTCCAAAGGAAAATTATTTTCACCTAGGCCTCCAGTATGGAGTGAATTTGACAAAAAAATATGAATCACTGCGTTCTGGAAGTCATGAAAATGCAGGAGGTGGTTAAATTTCAACCAAACGCAGACGATAGCAATTTACACATAATGCAAAGTCTTTTGGTAACCCTGACCTACGGTTTATTACGGAATAAAATTATATCCTGAAATTACCGCAAGCGGCGTTGATTGTCATGACATGCAGAACATGACAGCTGTTAAAACTGTCAACATCCATCCAGATTAAATTTTTGTCTTATTACTTTATTTTATTATAGGAGAAACCTGTTGTTACATTTTTATACATTTATAGACTCCCTCTATAAAACCATAGACTAATGGAAAATAAAATTCTCTCAAACGAGTAGATATTGACGGCCTCCGTGGCCTAGGAGTAAGGTGACTATTTGTGTAATTTTACAATTTAATCAATCAAAATAATGTTAGGCATATTTGCGGCACATTTTAGACTGTTAGATACTCTATGTATCGCCCTGGTGAACGACCAACATTCAGAAATTAAACGTTGCTTTAAATAGTTTTAGCTGTTTTTGATGACCATATATGAATAGCCGAGCACTTCTCAACCTTCATCTTCCCCATTTCCTTCCCTTCCTTCATACTTGTGCCTCGTAACATACCCTAATTAGGGATGCCATAGTCTCACTGGCTCCAGGCTGTTGCGGCTTTTGTGCGATATTCACGTTTAAAAAAAATAGATACATCGATTGAAATAAGAGCTTCACATTTAAGCTCAGTCTAAGAGCGAACTTATTTTTGCTAAGCTAGGCTTTTAAAAGTTGATGAAAAAGGGTGTTAAGGGTTCAACTTACGGATTCCCCCATTGTAAGGGTTAAGCACACAATAGAAATCCAAAATCTCAAAAATAATGTAAATACCTAAAAATAATATTAGGTATTAGGTTATGCTCTTCGGGGTGTTTCGAGTATTTCCACATTAATGTATTGCACTTTTTAATTAAACTTTTTCTTATTTAAATGTCAAAAATATCTCTTTGTTTTCCAACCAGGTCGCCTTAACCTTCGCCTTGGGGGATTTTCCAAGAAAAGGCGCTGCACAAATAAACCAAGTCTTATAATTTTTAATTACCTTCACTGAAGATATAAACCAATAAAAATTTGTTGTGGGGTAGTGTTGGGCAGGACACGATTTCAGAATCAATTTGTATGGGGTACTCAAATATGGGTGTTGAGGTTTCCCACCTAAAACGAGGTGAGGTGTGAGATTAAGAATAAGCTTAAGCTGTCTACAGCCGTCTTTACAAATTAAATTTCCCCCAGAACATTTTCGTATCCTTGGGGGGTGGCTAGAGAATTTCAGAAAAAATCTGAATCTTAAGATTAGTCAACAAAATCAAAATGTACTTAATAACTGGAGCAATTTTTTGCATACTATGCCAATTTTGCAAGTTTCGAGCGATCGCTTGTCATAATTTACCATAATTATCGAACCTAAAAATATAGGAAAAACGGCGAAATCTCAGTGAGCATCAAATCATGTTTCAATTTAAATATATATATATTATTTTGATAACTTAACACAGTGACAATTCAAGACACTTTTAAAAAGTGATATAAAATAATTAGAAACGGTGAAAAAAAAATTTTGTTAACGTAACCTAGCCTAACCTACCTAACCCAGTTAATAAAGTTTTTGTTTCATCACTTTCCATGACTTTATATAACTTTTTAAAGATGTGATGAATTATCATTGTGATGATTTATCCGGTCACCATTTACATACATATATATATATATATATATATATATATATATGAGGTGCCTGATGACTATGAGGTGCCTGATGACTATGAGGTGCCTGATGACTATTGAAATTAACTGAGAGTGCCATTACAACTAGTGAAAAATTGTTATTGTAATAGCGACCTTGCACATGAAAACTGTGAGTACCTTCAATATAGTACTATACCATCCTCTTGTTTCAATTTTCCCTTTAGTATTTCTAACATTGTATGAAGACTACAAATCGAAAATTGAATTGATTTTGCTTAAATCAGAATTCCAAATTGTAGGATGGGAATATTGCATATATTATTCTGTATATAGTATTAGCATCAAGTTTAGTAGTTTCTCATGGGGCCATCTCCTAGAGTAGGTCGGCATAAACTAGTTTGAAAGTAACTCTGTATTCTGCAGCACGAAGGAGAGAAGGGGGCATCCGTCGCGGTCCAATTCCTGGATTCCCTCATCCATGACAATTGCCCCCTTCCGATCCGACGTTTTCCCTCAATCTTTCCTTTCGCATTGAGGGAAAATGTATTTTACATTTCGGAAAATATTTCATTGATCGTTTAACGTGATATATTTTACACAATTTCGTTCATACTAATAATAATAATAATTTATAATAATATAAAATAACTTTGTTTGAATACCACTTTATTGTATATATTTTTTTTTATATGTTCTTTATTCAGTAAAGTTTATACATTACAGTAAACGGGTAAATTTTTGGCCACCACACTAGGCACATGCTCGTGTTGTAGTGGTCAATTTTATGTTAAGTATAATAATACAAATTAAAAATAAGTTGAATGAAAACAAAATAATATAAAAATAAAATAAAATAATTTATACATCTAAAACAAGTATGAAGTTTAATAGTTAAATTTATAACCAACCAGTTTCAGTTCAACCCGAACCTTCATCAGGGTTAACAAAAACATATTGATTGTATTTCAATATATTTTATTTTAATTTTTATAATTATGTATACCCACAAAGTGTTTGCTACTAAGTGAAAAAAAAAAAAAAAAAATTATTAGAGAATGCAGGGATATTGCAATGCAATACATTCCATATTTATAAATATTATATAAAAATATTAGAATAAGAAAAATAATAATACATAGATAGGCACAAAAAATACTAAATTTAAGTGAAAAAGATAAACACAAAAATGTGTAAAGCAGCCGTTTATGGAGAATATTTGGACATCTCCCGTCTCCATAGGACCATCACGGGGGACTCATGGCAACCATGACAGTGTTAATTTTTTTATTTGATTGGCGTAGTCTGCGCCATAAGCTTCCCAGATGGCGGAGAAGCGCTCTGAAATAGTACACTCGTCCCTCCAGAAACATTTCCGTAGCGCCGCAGTATCTCGGCAGGCAGAATAGTTGGCGATAAGCATTATTGTATGTGACTTTTAGCGTATAACATCGGGATGCAGTGTAATCCACCCATACAGCGAAATGCAGAAAGCGTTGAATAGTATCTTTTCACGTTTGCACTGCAAAAGTTAAAACGCTTTGACAGTATATTGTGGCATCTATTTAAAGTAGGTAGCATAAAAAATGCATCTGTGTGGTAAACTAGCACAGAACCGTGAAAATATTATCAAAGCCTTTTAAAAGAAGAGATTTTCTTATCATATGCCAGTGAACTTATATAAAATTACGATATCTATCCAATGATGTTATAAAAATACAAGACACGTTATATTCATACCAACCGAAAAAATGCATAGCTCATGAAAAGGACAGCCATTCGAAGAATGTGTGTGTATGAATGAAATAGCAATTTGAACGGATCTCTAATGTATGTCCACTGGACTTACTTTAGTGTAACTATGCGCGTTGTCTCAATAACGAATCTAACCTGTCGTGTTCTGACGCTAAATTATCGTCTATTTTCCTAATAATTAATTTGTTTTTTTTTTACTGTACCGTCTTACCAAATAATGCGTTTACATATTTTGAAAAAATATGTTCAAAAAAATGTTTTTTTTTTCTATTGCATACCGGCTTCTGCAGCCCACGACGAGTTAATTCATCTGTTAAACGTAAAAAAATAAATACTTTATTTTATTTTTAACTAAAAATTCATTGAAATAGTATTACGCATTACGCTGGAATATTTTACATTACTAACCAACTTACCCATTTCAACGACAACCGAAATTATCATTTTAATTTTGTTTTTGTAAGGAAAGAAACGATTTTGTTATCATTTGCGATTTAAAGAAATAAAATATAAATAACTTAAAAAATTAACCTTGCACAAACTACTAGAGTTGTTGCTTAAACATTTTTTTATGTATATTACAACTAAATATGTATAATATAGTCCAATAAGTCCAAAATCAAAAAATCAAAATTCAAAAAACATTTATTGCACAAAAATACAAAGAACAAAGGCTTATAGGTTGCATCGTATTTCTTCCAGCTACCCCAACAAATACACATTATATTACAAAACGCAACAATTACATGTTAACAAATATATGTGAATAAAAAATAAAATAAAAACAGAGATATTTAATTTATGTAAGGTATATTCATTTAAAGTGTAGTGACATTTGTTTAAAAGAAATGTTTTTGGTGATGATTTAAATTTGAGTATGTTGGTTATTTGTTTGATCCTACGTGGAAGATTGTTGTATACTAAAATATACAAATATATAAATCTCAAACATACTTACACTTAACAAATCAAATACAACATACAGTATAAATAGCAAGGGACAACCAAAAAACAACATAAACACCATAAAAATACACGAATGTTTAAACACCAACATCTGCAATTGCCCTCCTCTTGAAAAAACAGAAGAAATAAAGCATCTAGGAATCGTAATTAACCATAACCTTAGATGGACACCTCACATCAAACAAATCACAAATAAACTTCTCAAAACAATACACATTTTCCTAAACATAAGAAAAATATATAAAATAAAACAATTGAAAACAATATATTTTGCACTTTGCCAATCAATAATAGAATATGGAATTATTGCTTGGGGAGGAGCAACAAACTCGGCTATCAATTACATAGAAACCGCACAGAAAACGATCTTAAAGGTAATACTAAAAAACATAGACTGACTGATACAGACCAAATATTCAACAGCTGTGACGTACTAGATATACGCCAATTATACGTTAAAACACTACTAAACTACATTTTTGACAAAAAAAAAAATTTCAACATACACAAATTAACACTAACAGAACAATTAGACAAGCGTACAAAGAAAACATAAAAACTCCGACATTAAATTCAAGCTTTGGACAAAGACACTACCAATACTATGCTATAAAAGCTTTCAACAGTGTAAAACTTGAAATTAAAATTGAGGAAAATAAAAATAAATTCACACACAAAATTACAAAATGGATTAAAGAACAAAAAAGACAATATTACCAAAATGTCATAGCATAAAATAAAAATAAAACCTACACGTAACACACAAAACCAATATAAACACACATCACTCACAAACAAACAAAACAATACAAGATTATTTTCAATGTATTATTTTTTAATTTTAAATATATTATTATGTATTATGTATTTTTAATTTTAAATGTATTATTTTCTCTTTAAATCTATTATTTAGATTATATTTTCATATTATAAAATGAAGGCCTCAGCACGGGCAAGCCACCCAGTGAGGCCTACATTACTGGAAAACTTAAAATGTAAAAAATATTGTAGCAAATAAAAAAATATATATATATATATACTTTAATGGCCATGCAGTGTGGCCCTTTTTGAAATTTAATTTTGTTTGCTTTTGGGATTAATAAGTTTTCTGTGAACCTTGTAGCATGTTTATCTGTTGAGTTTTTTTGTAGTAACTTTTCTGGATATGTTTGAGATTTTAAAAAAATTGTCTTCAAGAATCCAAAGCATTAATTTCATCTCTGTGCGAAAATAATGTGGTTTAAGTTTTATTTAAACACTAAAAAAAACACGAAAAAACCTTTCAAAGTGTCATTTTTCATTGCATTGCTCTTCGTAGTACGCCAGCTCAAATAGCTGAGCCCAGGACTATGTAGATGTCCACAAAGCCCAATTCACACAAGGAATTTTTCACCACGATGCAATTTTCGCCTTGATGATTTTGTAAGACGTCTGACAAGAATGTGTGCAATGCGCATGTTGGAGTCGCATTCAAAAAAATTTACGGGTGGATTTGCCTCAGCTAAGAAAAGTTCTTGATAGTAACATGAACTCTTAAAAGAGAGATAGATCCTGTGATCTCCCGGTTAAACGATAGGTATGCCTTTAGATTACGGTCGCTGAATTATTAATTTAATTGTGTGAAGTCTCTACTTTGCATTTCGATGTTTTAAAGAGAAGATGTTTACTTTTTTGCCTCACTTACATAAAGAGTTTTTTGACGCTTTGTACTATCCTTTGCAATTCTTGATAGTATTTTGTGTTTACAAATGAGTCATTCATAAATTAGTAAAATGATTACTATGCTAACTTCTGCTTCAACGAATCACTATTCTAATTATTTCAAAAAGATTAACAATTCTTATTTTGCATAAATTTAAAAAGAAGTTTTTTTTTTAATTTGAATACTGCACAAGAGTCCCAACCATCTGGAGAGAGTGAGACCATGGCATCCCTAATTATGGAATGTTGTGAGGCTCAAAGTAGTGGGAAAGGAAAGGAGATAAGGAAGATGATGGTAGGGAAGTATCTGGCCTTTCAGATCAGGTCACCAAACGCGGCTAAAGCCATTTCAAGCAACGTTTCAATTCTGAATGGTAGTCTTACACCAGGGCGATTCTGAGAATATATTCCACTCTAGAACGTGCCGCAAATATACCTTATATTAATTTAAACGATTAAATTGAGGAATAACACAAATCAATCTAATAAAATTTTCTTGCCCACCCAGGGGTTAGAAACCGCGATCTTCGGATTGCTAGTCGAGAGCCTTACACCTCGACCACGGAGACCGTCTGTGGAACGTGTTGCAATCAAATAATTTATCTGTTAAAGGTGTTAAAACCGTAAGCTGTATTAGATCAAATAATGGCAGACCATCAAGAACCTTGGCTTTAGTAATCAATTGAGATGAGTCTAATAACAGTATATATTAAATAATGTGCACGTGATGAAAAGTCTCTCAAGTAATCAATTCAGAGTGACATAACCCCACTTACTTCCGATACAGAGACTCTTGATGGATTCTTACACCCTTCACTACTTTGATTACTTTTGTTCAGTTTGCAATGTTTTCTGTATATTTGAAATGTGCTTCATATATATTTTTTTTAATTTTCCGTAAAAATTAATACTGTTTTAGAAACTAGATAAAATTAGCATTCATGTGTATGCATTTAAAATAAACATTATTTTTACAACATTTTAACCCAATTTTTCACTCTAATCGTAGAAAAATTGAGAGATAGCGATATTTAGAAAACACATTCGTTTTGTTTGAGGAATTTGTAAGCAAACTGTAACTTCACTTTTATCTCGTTCATACAATAAAAATAAGATATATTTTTAAAATGAAACTGATTTGTACGATAGCGACGCAAAATATGAATGATTCATTCTGGCTATTTTATGATTTTATTAATGGCATCCAGTATAAATATTTGAGGCAATCTAGACAGAATTATTATTTTAGTTTCTAACGTCCCAACATTATGTATTTCAGAATGATAGAAAAAAATACTTTTATAAATTATGGACGCCCGTCATATATGACCCTAATACGCTGGAGGGGTTAACATAGGAAGGGAAATTAGAATTATTTCCGATGCCCAATATTTAGTTGACACGTGAACAGGCTTTAGTGATATTATGATAAGTCCCTAGGCCATGCAGCTTGTACCACGTGCAGCTCAGATGCCATGAATAACGAGGGAACACGAGAACCATTTACTTTATTATTCTTGGCGGCCTCCCAAACTTTATGATAGCCCATTTTTCCCATGTTATTGCCATAAAGGACTCCGCCACCAAAAATAATATTTCTCGCAGACACAAAACATTGAAAAAAATATACTATGGCTTTGTAGGAAAAGACTTTCTTTAGAAAACGTATACGTGATGGATAATACCATCCCATATTCTGCTGGTATTTATTTTTAAAAGACTTCAAACAAACATTTTTTTTCTTCTCGTGTAAGTGGGTTTTTTGTGAAAATTTTGTGACAACTGTTTATTTGGTATGAATTGGTTAACCTATCTTAATTTAGTTTAAATTTTAAGCACATTTAAAAATGACTACATAATATGCAGTAATAATTAGTTGCTCTTATTTCTTAGTTTTCAAAGGTTCATAACTCGAACAGCGATGAAAATTTTTAAAAAATCAGTTCATCTATTTATTATTAATAAATGTGTTTAAAAATATACCTGAGGATTGAACCTTCTTTCTCGCGGAATGGAGTAAGCCGCGCTAACAACTGAGCCAAATTTCTATTGAGTAAGACCAACATTTTTTTATAGAATGCATTGCCATCGACAATGAGACTATCTGCTGAGTTTTAGCTCGATTGGATGTCGCCACTTCCAAGGTTCGCGTTCATTCATTCATGAAAACATAATCAAAATTCAAATAGTTGTGTTAAAAAAAACTCACCCAGATGTATTAATTTGGTGAACTAGATACCTACATATAATTTTAATTTAATCTGACGACGTGGCATACCGTCAAGTATCTCCATTCATATCTTCTACAATCTTAACAATCTGTCAATTAAACTCTATTCTAAAATAATAGATCTTTACATTCGTAAATACAAAACACAAGATATAAACAATATGCATATTCAAAATTAGAGATCTCAGGTTGAAATACAACAAGCAACTATGAATGGAACAAAATGCAAAAATTACAACATATAAATATTGACTCAAATAAATAGCTGGATCCAAATAAATGGGATATCAAAAATATATACCACACAAGTACAATGAACAATAAAAAAAATACATTATTGAGCTTCCTGTTTTAACTCTACTGTTTTGCATTTCATCTGATTGAATATGTTTTTTATGTTCCGTTTCCGTTTCAATATGGTGACCGTTTTATGGTTCAGTAAAGATTTTGTTTTTCAAATGTGTAATCGTCGTGTTTATTTGGACTTTCTTAGAATTTTATTTTTTCAATTTTACCTGCCTGATGAAAGTTTTAAAAGAGTTTTCATTGTGACATTTCCTTGGACAAAATATAGAATTCCTTATTTATGGTTAAATCTTAACTAAGACATATATTTTTTAATAAATTAGGTAAGTTTTCAAGTATATAAGTACTTATAAACCTTAGATTTATTAAATAGGAGAAAATTATAAACATTATACTTCGAAACGAGGTCTTCTGTTCACAGAACTACGGTAACTACTTATATCTTAACGCAAAATTGTAAATTAATATCGTAATCAATAACATAGGTATAGAAATCAGAATATTTCAAAATAATTACAAAAAATCTTTAGTCACGTCATTCATAATCCATATTTAAAAACAGAGACCACTAACTATCGTCCAATATCCCTCATACCAAATTTAGCTAAAATTTATGAAAAAGTAATAAAAACTACTTATTTGTTACCTTGAAGCAAATAAATTATTACACTATAAACCGTAAGGTAGTCGAGAGAAGTTAGGCGTGTAGGCTGCGATTGCAGAATTAACTAGAAACATATATAAAGTCTTAGATAAAGGACAAAATCTTATGTATATTTATTACATTTGATGGCGTATGGCATTCAAAATTAATAAATATACTAAATGGTATAGGAATAAACGGCACAGCCAAATCGTGGAATACAATCTATTCACACCAAAAGACACAAAAAGTTAAAATAAATTACACATTAAATAGAAAAGAATCAATATACTTTAGAATTCCGCAAGGTCCGATATTAGGTCCTATGCTTTTTTTATTTTATGTAAATGAAATCTTTAAATTACCAATTGGTGAAAATATTATATCCTTTGCTAATAACACCGTAATAACATGGAACGAAATAGAATTATCAGATATTGGAGCAATAAGTATTTTGAAAATCTGGTTTGACATAAATCAGTTATCGCTAAATACCGAAAAAACTGAGTATATTCATTATAACCCAACAGAAAACGATGCAAATATCATTGTGACTGTTAAATTTCAAAGTGAAAATATCTAATGGGTCTTGCAGGTTGCGATTAAAATTACATTAAATATGGAATATTTCGGAATTATAATAGATGGAAATCTCAAATAAATTCAACTATAGATAGAATGAGATAATTAATGTTCCATTTTTTAGTACTACAGCACAGAACTTATTAAAAACCTTTACTTTGCATTAGCGCATTCAGTATTACAATGCAATTCAGGATCGTTGACTGGGGGGTTCTTAAAATCATCATTATTACCGCTTGAAACAATTCAAAGAATACTAATAAAAATTATGCTTAAAAAACGGTACTACTTTCCAACAAAAAAATAATAATTTGGGAAGCCCTTCTCAGTTTCACCGCTATCAAAAATATATAACAATAAAGCTTTACTATACACATATAAAGACCACAGGAATAATAAATGCTCAGAAATAAATACTAGTGAAAATAACATCATAGTAGGACTAACGGTACAACGGTTACATACAACAGCAGTCCAAGATCATTTTGTGTATAAAGATGTAAAATTATTCAATGATCTTCCTACGGACCTACGAAAAGAAAAAAAAAAATTTCAAGAATTTTTTTTAATATATTTTAAACACCCTGCGCAAATTATTTCATAAAATTATATTTTCTTATTCTTATGTGTACATTATATGTTAATATTAATTACTTCATACGACGGTACTATACTACTCATCCACCGCTTAATTATATATCATTACAACTGTTCAAGTAAGATTTATTTTGAGATATTTTATATCACGCATATAAATAGTGTTAACAACATACCTACTTATTTTTTACTATTTGTAAATTTTAAAATTGTTATCAAAGTCTCTGTATACTTATTCTTCCTTTGATTAAACATTACAATTTTTCTGTCTATATTTTATTATCATTGAAAGTAGTTTTTTTATTGTTTTTATAAGCACTCTTTTCCTAAAACACAAACACTAGTTTTCTGTGGGTAATAATATAATAATGCACAAAAAATTATTATACAAAACTATGTAAACACAAAAAAATATTATCTTATAAAGAAAACAAATTAATATAAACACTAATTAGTCGCTTTGAAATATCCATACAATTTGAAAATATCTCCCGAGTAAAAACAAATCCCGCTGAAGGGAATTGTCCTGATGTCCAGTCAGGTGCTCTGAGACCACTGAGCTACGTCAGCTTATTTCCAACACGCCAAATAATTCGATATGTACTAGTACTTCAATTAACAATTACTGCTTATTGTATTTTTTCACCTGTAAACAATCAACTTTATTTTGCACATAATAAAAAGCAAGAAAATAAAATATTTATCACTTATTATTATCATTATTCCCTCTCAACTCCTATAAACTAATGAATCTTCTCAAACGGAAGATGTTATAATCCAACTAACTCTGGGAAATCGGAAAGTTAGGAATTGTAAGCGATATTGGATACATTTAAAAAATATGTTTTGAGTTTAAAATATATCATATGTAAGAATCTTATAATAAACAACTAATGATATAAACTTTAATCTAATAACAGCCATGTGATAACTTTTAACTTGTTTGGTATAACGCAAGAGGAACGTCTTTCCTGTGTAACATAATATGGAGTTGAAACTTTTAACTTACTCAATTATAGTTTCTCTGAAGATACCAAAAGCTTCCTACCAAGTAATTTGGTCTCAAAACCTTCATGAATAGTGGAAACAACGTATTTATCAATAATAATTATCACAATTACTTTATTTAACATGAAACCTTTTGTAATATCTGATTATTGAAACCATCAAGCAACTTCAAATACAATATTTGGACAAAAAAAATCTTCCTATACTATGATACTAAATTCTAAAAAAATCCCACTCATTCAATACTCGCAATAATATTTATACATTCAATTTAAATCTCGATTCAATGGCAGGTTACATGGGTAGATCAGAAATAGAAAATACACTGATACCAAATACAGATTGAAACCAAAACCACTCAACTGCACTAAAAAGCACCATGTAGCTTGTTTATAATTACTTCAGAAAAAACGCAATTACCTCATATTCTAATAATATGTGAATGATATTGTCAGCACTGGAGATCCCAGTAAGAATTTCATTATCTCTATCTGTTACAAAAAAGGAAGATAATGAAACATTTATTATTATTTAAAAAATGTGCATCGTTGGTTAAAAGCGACAAGTGGCAAGCCAAAATTTTTGCCAGATTGCATTTTTTTTAATAACCAAGTATTTTTTACTTTGGTTATGTTCTGTGTAACGACAGATAACATAATAAGTTTGCAAATTTTCCAAAATGAGAATGAGAATAATTGTTTCGTGAAATAAATTTTATAATTTATAAATTTATATACAACAAGAATATTCACAAGCATAGAGGTGACGGTAAGCAGAGACGAATGAAAGATGTGGTAGCATCACGATGTCTTTCTTGGTAGACATATATGTAGTTAAGCCGATCTGCATCACGCTGGGATCCACGTAGGTCTCATGATGGTGGAATATGAATCCGTGCTCGACGTCCTGTGGTGAAGACTGGATGCTGAACTCCTCAGATCGATGCTCGACACTATTGTGGAGATGATCGGTGGCGAATTCACCAGGCTGATGGTCAACACCGTAGAAGCGGAGAAGAACGGTGGTGGAGTGTGGTCATGTCGATGAAGTTGGTAAGTCAATCAGGAAGAGACCAGGCTGAGTGGTGATGTTCATCACTGGTGGTGAAGACCACTAGTCTTCCATAATGCTCCAGTGAGATGATGATCAGACTTCGACGCCAAAGAAAGACCCAAAGATGATTTGGACCTCGGCGGGTACTGTTCTACGGTCTTGTACTGTTTCATATTTCGTTTAGATTTATTAGTATTATCTTCTTCTTCAATGATTATCGTTTTTTATATATTTAATTCAATTTATACAATATTTTTATAACATTACATATTGGAGTCTAGGTCGTTATAATTGTACCGTTGATAGGATGTTTTTGCTGTACCCAAAACCTTGTAAGTGCGTTATAGGACATGTAAAACATCAATGATCAACTACATTTAAGAAGTACTTGGGTGAGTTCATGAACGAATTGGTTAGGAATATATTGTACAAAAAGAGAATTCATAGTAATTAATAATTATTCATATTCATATTATAATATCCATGGCGTGTCATGTTAGTAGATTGCTAATTTGCTTTTTGAAATATGCGAGACTGTTTCTATATATGTCTATACAGTCACATTCTATAGTATTATACAGACGACACATTCGAGACAATGGATTGAAATTTGAAATGTTGTTAATATATAACTCAACAAGAAATGTTCTACGACTCCTTAAATAGAAACGTCTTTTGGGACCTTTAAACCAGTGGTTTCAAGCTTGTTGTGAATATTTTTTTACAATATATTATGTATATTTTACATATTATGCATAATATTAAATCTTTTGATTTTCTTCTTTTTTCTAATTTAAGAAAATTAAAGTATTGTAATCGTTCTTCATAAGATTGGAGTATGGCGTTTAATCTACGTTGGGAAGATTTTAGGAATTTTGTTTGTACAGATTCAGTAGATTTAACTAACACATTTCATGTAATTTGGATTTCATATAACACTTGCATATTCTAATTTACTTCTGACTAATGAATTGTATGAGTTTATAATTTATTGGGGGTTTCTGAATGGATTTAATGTTCCGTAAATGAATCCCAGCATTTTCAATGATTTACTCTCATCGTAAATGTGTAAATCAAACATAAATTTCGAATCAAGGGTCACGCCTACATCTCTTATTGTAGTAACTACTTTCAACTTGTAATTATTAATGGAATATGTAAAATCATTTCTACATCCGTTTCGTATGAAAGTTATATGTAGATATCTTCTCAACTTTAAAGATATTTACTTATTATATACCTAGCCTTAGGCAATTACTATGTATCTCGACATTATGTTAAGTAAGTTCCATATTATTTTTGTGCTGTTATATTGAACTAATTACATGTTGTCATTATTTGCTTAGATATGTACACATGTTCTTAATTTCTATTTTCTATTCTTCACTGTCTATTAACTACGCAATTCTTATTAAGACATATTTTTAACATGAAATATTCTTTACTTATCTCATACTTATCCATAAGCGTATACTGTGTACCTCAGTTTTGTCTTATGTTAGTTGCATATATATTTTTATAAATATGTGTACATGCTTTGTTTTGCATTCAATATTACTATTTTGTTATTTAAATCTAATATTCTTAACTTCTATTTACTGTATTTGCTATTTTATATGAACACAAGGACTCTTTATTACTTAGGTAAATCTGATTTCATGTAATAGTTAATGTCTTATACTATAAATTATATTACGTGAAAGCCGAAAGGCGTTAATGACACAAATTATTAAATAAATCAAAATTGTATTGCCCGGAACTAATTACGAACAAATAACATCAAAAAAACACAAGGGTTTTTTAAAAACATTTCAGTGCATCGTTTCACATAAAAGCGCTCTTTTCCTCGTTTCACAAACAATAAAAAGCTCGTAGCAAGCTGAAATCCACGTATGACCCGTGAATGAACGTTTTCTTTTTTTAACTAACGGGATTGTTTGCTTTATTTCCTATGGCCGCGTGATAAATGCGCCCATTTTTTAAGCCATCCACAAACTTCCGTTTCTTTCACATCCCAAAACAAACATTGCATTTACATTCAACAATAGCAATAAGCCAATTTTCTTCAGTAGATTAGAATTTTACCTATACAAGGTAGAGGTCTCGCGATTTCTTTATTTTCTAGCGGAATCGCTTGGAATAATATTGTTATTATAATTATTATTTTTATAATGTCATTATTGTTATTAGTTTTTATTTTTTTTATTTTTCCGACTTTATATCCGGGTTAAATCTTCCCCACAGGAAAAACTAACCCCTTTCCCAAACTTTTCCATAAATGATCATCTAGTCAATCCTGTGATGGACCAAGGTCTTTCCCGGGGTAAATGATATAAACCGTCATAGTAGAGCCATCTATCGGAACAGACACATAGGAATTACAGGGAACTGCATACATGTGTGGGAGGTTTCCTTTGGGGTCGCAGCGGGAAGACTGGATTGCCCAATCATGATTACAGAGAAAAAGGGGGCACGACTTTCTGACAGGACAAAGAATATTTAAGAGAGGGGGTGTGTTTAGGCTTTGATTTATATGGCATCGACCTTGGAAATATTCCCACCAAATGATTAGGTGAACGCACGAAGTTGGATTCAAGGCTGAACAACTTGACATTTTAGGGGTTCAAAACCTTTTTTAGAGGCGTAGCATCACTGGAACGGAGCGAGATTTGGTGGCAACAGATCTGTTACTCGAGTTTAAAAGAAGTAGAAAGGTTGTCGATTTCTGGCACTCGAACGGGTTAATTTTGGAAAAAATTCGAACATGGTTTTGCACCATTTAGGCCCTAATGATCATTCACGAAAGTAATAAGATTAACACAGGGCTTATGGAAGAAGAAAATACATTAAAATTAATGGGTTAACCATTAACAGAGGAATTATGAGCGAGTACATTCGGTTTTGTTGTGACGGGGACTTGAGGTCTCTGATTAATGTGAAATGTAATGAGAGACGAAGACAAAAAATGGGCGTGTGGCAGAATCATTAGGGTTAACACCCATAATTGCAGAGAGGAATCGTGAAAATCCAGTAATAGTTCTTAAAATAAAACTGGCCGGAGGAATAAACAGGATATCAAATCGAAGCGGTCAAAGGTGAATAAATGTGCAATGTAGGAGACGACCTTACGAAAGGAATTTAGCATACGGTGGAATGGGAATGATTGTCAGAAGTGATCGATTCGGAAGGTATAGGGAGGAATGGACGTGTACACCATTTAATTCGACAAGAGGCGAGTTGCGAGTTCTATTCTCACACAGAGGATAGGAGGCAAAAGAGAGGCTGTAGGAAATATCCACGAAAACGGAGAGTTAAGAGGAAAATTTTGGCTAGTTACGTGTAAGGGGATGTCTTAGCGCACTAAGGGAAAGGTCATCAGAACACACATCACGGACCAAATAGGAGCGCGAAAAATTTAAATTAGAAGAAAGGGTCAATTCTGACGGATTGGAAGACACCTACCAGATGAGGCGGACTTGAGAATTTCACCAGTACGGGCCTGTGCTGTGAAACGGCAAATGCCCGTTTTTTCTGAGAAACGCAGAAGTATAGAACTGATAAGTTTTAAGTGACACAGAGGATATTGGGCGAGAAAGATAGGGCCGTAGCGCTTCGATAAAGGTGGGATTGCAATGACAAACGTAATTAATTACTGTTATAAAACAGCGTGCACGGGGAAAAATCGAGAGAGTTCGACAAATCGCCGGGAACCGTTCAAAGACACGTCGCGCTACGTCTTAATATCACTTGGTAATTATTCGTGGACTTAGAAAAATTTCTAGTCAAACAATTAGTTAAAGAGAGTTCTACAAATCGCCGGGAACCGTTCAAAGACACGTCGCGCTACGTTTTAATATCACTTGGTAATTATTCGTGGACTTAGAAAAATTTCTAGTCAAACAATTAGTTAAACAGAGTTCGTCACAAATCGCCGGGAACCGTTAAAAGAAAATATACGCGTCGCGCTACGACCTAATCACGTGGTACTTTACTCTCTTGGAAATTTTTTCTGGACTTGTGAAAAATGAATTGTGATTAAAATTAATAAACCCTAAAATTCCTTCTCGAATAAAAAGATTTGAAAGCGATTGCTATGGATTTAAATAAAGTCTCGAACTAAAATTAAATTTATGACTGAGAACGTATGTACTTACTCTTGTGTCGCGAGTGTTCGGCTCGATCGAGGCCGCGGTTACAACGAGAATTTGATAAACAAAATAATATCGCTGAAGTCTTCTCAAACGTAATGAGGGACAAGCTGAAATATATTTCAATAACTACTAGGTTAAGGAGGGGAGTCCGAAGTGCATTCATTACGGCAAATAACGGGGGTAACACAATCAAAATAAGAAAATAAGATTGAGGATATCTCAGGTAAAGATAAAATAATAGGTATAAACTCAGGGTAAATCTAGTGATATTTGCGGACACCCCACCCAATGGCAACGGTTGTGTAAAATCCCACCTGGATGTTGCTATTTAGCGGGTAGGGGCTTGGTAAGTGTTTTTTATTTCCAATTCAATACAACCAAATTCCCAGATTAACTTGGAACGCGCGGTGCTGACATCTGTCGACTGACAGCTACTACTAATCCACTTTAAATATGTATATAAAACCAACATTTCAATTTTCAGGATTCCCCGACAAGATCAATATTACCACCCTCAAGCCTTACCTCATTCCCAAATTTAACCCTCGAGTAAACTTCATAGTTGGTTAATGTCTGATAGTATCGCTGCAAATTCGTATCCCACAAATACGGACTAGTCAGAAGGATTTTTTTTGTCACGCTATCACGTGGTAGGGGTTGCCAACGCGGACGGATCGGACCAACGGGATGTTGAAGACTATTCCCTCTGACGGGACCGTGTTGAGTGATGAGCGTGAGAGAAGAATGAAAATGGTGATGCCACCTGATAATGAACGGGAACATGGTCAGCAGTTGGGGCGTCTAGGATGGAGGCATTTTGGACGTCTGTGAAAATCCACGTGGAGGGGCGACGGCGTGGTATTACGTGAGGATAAGTCCGCAGCGCTATCACATTATCCAATGGTGTCGACCGGGAAGCTGATGTAAGCCAACTGGAACGCTCCCTTGGCGGAATTACAGCAGCTTCTTTGAGGTGGAGTGTAGGTCTGACGGCACGTGGGAGTTTGAGCTTCATCAGACGAAACCTACACGACACACTTTTCGCGTTAGTATCATGATATGGGATGCAATTACCTCCCCCATCTAGACTCAGTAAAGTAGTTCGTCCGGCGGAATGGGCGTTGGAGCGATTTCGGAAATGGCGTGATGACTTAATTCGCTTTCTCTCGGACGTGAACGGATCCGACAAGTCAGGGTACCTTTATGAAATGGGTTGCCAGCTGTATGGGGATAGTCTAGCCACGTCGGAGTCAGCGTTTGATTTCTGATCACCATCCACCGTTATCGTATTGGTCAGTGGAGGTGCCAACGAAGTTTGAAAAAATATTTCAATCATATAGCTTACCCCTTCTCCCCCCCCCCCTCTCATTCCTTCCCTTTAAAAGATTAAGTGTCGAATAACAAAATTAATATACAATAAAACAGATGGAGGCGACCCCCGGAGCTGAGATGGCGGGGAATTCCCCGAAAACCGACGCTCTATGCATGGCAGTACTATACTATACTAATTTGTACAATAACGAAACTATTTCATGTCCTCGGGTTTATTTAAGGTCGGAAAGAGCTTAAAAGAAAAGTTACAAGTGATTACTACTGAATTAGAGTTAGGCGTACTGTAGGGGACAAGAGTAGGTTAAACGCACGGTCTTATAAGAAAAGTTTTAAAAATTTCAATGGTAAGGGGATCGCTCACTCTAATTTAAACGAAACTGGATTACCACAAACATATGCATTAATAGCTCGTTCATATTTCATATGAATTTCAAAACCAAAAAAAAACACAACGCTGAAAAAGGAGCATTATTGCGAAACAACTCTTAAGATCTTTTACCGTATGTTCCATACGGGGATCGAAAGGCTTAGCTAGGGTTTCCTTTAAGGTATTCCTTCTAAAGGGCGCCGCCAACAGCTTAGGAAAATCGAAGGACAATGACCAGGTTGTTACAACATTTTGCAAATCAGACAGGAGGAATAATCATTATTTTAACGTAAGTATAAATGTAGAAGGGCGGAACCATTACAATCCACACTATGCAAGCGCGTTATATAAGCATAATAAATACAAAACAATACAAGAACAACATGTTAACCCACCAGAGTACAAATAGGAAGATAATTCACCGACTCCAGATATTTTCATATCAGAGGGTTCGGCTCGGTAGAACTCCTAACTAGACCGATAAATCCTACTGATCCCTCAATATAAATATTTAAAAAATCTTTCGTAATCCTACATGTATTTAAAATGATTGATTTTTGCATTTTTATATATAAATTCTTTGACAAATTTAATAAGCAAAAAAATTTAATGAGAGAGCTAGGTATAATGCCATTGCCGAAATAACATATGGTAATATTTTTATAGTCTAAGAATGCCAAATTCTTTTTATCTCATTTCCTAAATCTGTGTATTTTCTTATTTTTTCTGAAATAAATTTTTGAATATTACAGGAATTTGGAATAGCGACATCAATGATAAAAGTTTTTTTTATTTATTTTGTCTTTTAAAACTATATCGGGTCTATTATGACTAATCGTTCGGTCTGTTGGTATAGTTTTTTTCAAAATATATTTTATAAAATTCATTTTATAAAAATAAATTTGGTTCGTATTCATAACATGGTACTATATTACGGCAGTCAATTAAGTTATGCTTAATTACCAAATTTTGGTTAATTATTTTTAAAACTTTAATGTGCCTAAATCATTCATGTAAATATTAGTCTATGGTCTAAATTTATACTCGGACGGCGCTAATACAGAACATCCCAATATAATATGTTCTATAGTTTCCGGAAAAGACAAATATTTTCTACATAAATCATCAATTTGATTTGTATCTTTAATTATATGCTTCCTATAATTTTTAGTAATAATGACTCTATCCTGAATGGCAACCATAAATCCCTCTTCTTTCTGCGCTCAACTTTTCAATATTAGACCATTTGTTTGACGAAAGTTGGTCAACATACATTTGGATAAGATAATTGAAATGTTTTGCGTGAATACTTTTATTTGACCAGGAATCTAATAATTCCTGGTTGGGATTTATTTTTTAATGTTGGCATTCTCTCAAATGCCTTGCAAATTATTTTCTGCATTTCTATTGAGTTATTAGCTTTCCTATAAAAAAAAGTTCTTTGCTACCTAAAATTTCTATACTACCTGATTGTGTTTCAAAGAAGTTATTTTGAATATAACTCTACCTCTTAAATTTCTAGGTAAATTAATTCGTTCTATAGCTGAATTGGATGATGGCAATTAATTTTTTTTAGCGTAGTTCTAATTAATCGTTCTAAGTTATCTAAATCTGCATTGGACTATTTAATTATGCCAAATGAGTACGTTAATAGAGGTATTGTCCAAATATTTATTGCTTTTACTTTTTTTTTAGCAGATATATTGCATTTAAAAATCATTATTGTTATTATTGTTTTTATTGTTATTATTATAACAGTCTTCAGACGAATATGACGCGAAATCAATGGTAGTAGAAGTTGGGGATGCTCGAAAAATACGTGGCACGATTAAGTGAATCAATTGCTTGATTCAGGTCATGTCAAGAGTCAAAATACCTTAAGCGAATGAATTAAATGAAAGTGATTAAAAATAACAAAGAGTCGGTGGCAAAGATTAGTTCATAAATAAACTACCCACGTTTAGTGTACCATACCTTAGTATTTAATTACAAGTCAAATAATAAAATTTTACCTGATTACACGTTAAAATTGTTAGTATGCGGTATTAGTAGTGGATTCATGGATACCCTACAATAGAAGTTGCAACAATTTAATGTTTCCGAAAACCAATTTATTGGCAGCACAAAATAACACACTTTTACTACGAGGGTTTTTAAATGTTCAATAAATTCCCTTTACATAAAGGATTCTTGCTACACACCATGCAATTTTTCGAGGATTCTCTAAATGTTGTGAAATTCAAATTTTTAAGCAACCTGATTTAACTCGACAGTTTTGCATTTCGACAGTTTGTAAATTTATTTGTACGTTCCGTGTTTGTTTCAAGATGGAGGTTGTTATAGCGGTGCAGTAAAGATTGGTTTTATCAAATGTGAAATCATCGTGTTTATTTTAGACTTTTTTATTTGCCTTTGGTACCTACCTGCCTGAAGAACGTTTTTCAAAAAATATTTGTCACTTAGAAAGTCACGTTTCTTTGGGTCAAATGGATAATTCCTTATTTGAATTTTTTTTTAAATGTTCATAAAAATAATGTAGGTATTTTTACCTAATTATTTTATTTATATCAGATATTCAATTTTATGGTAATTGAATAGAAATTTCGTTTTGATTTATTAAATAAGATAAAATTACGAACATACTTATCAGGATGGGTGGTCTACTTTTCACAGAACTCCAAGTAACAGTAGGTAAAAAGTAAAATACTGGATATAAGATGTCAAATTTCATAAATAAATAAAATATACTACAAAAAAGTTACGTGTACGTGTAATAAGCGTGCGTGAAGGCAGTGTTTTGTGATGGACTATCCTCTCTGCCTACCCCTTCGGGGAAATGGCGTGATGCTTAGTTAGTTAATTATGTTTAACCAACGTTATTAAAAGTTTGGAGAATAAAAAAATTTGACGTGATTTAAATTTGAAAAGATTTGATCAGAAAATTGCCTGAAGTTAACCTTTATTATTAGACTTCATTGTTCCGTTTTATGAAATAATTGGGGTGGTTAGCCTTGCAAAGGAACGACAAAGACTTTATACGTGAATAAAGGTGCAAGAAAGCTTTTGTAAGACGATAACCAGATTATCGATAGATGCCTACGGCCTTCATGTGCATGTTATTAGTAAAGTCCTGCCAAGTGAATAAAGGAGATCTCGGCCATGCTTTCTTATGATTCATTTTCATCTTCTATATAAATAAAAGGCAATGTCGGTGTGTGTGTAGAAGAAATTGCGAAAATAAAGGCTTAACACATTATTTTTGTAGTGGAATGAGATTAAAGCAGATATAATGTAGTTTTTTAACAGTGACAAATGTAGATTCCATGATACTGCATGAAGTGAGTAGTAGATAAAATCTTAGACGCCCGAGGAAGATAAATAATTATTTATGGTAAAATTAGGCTTTTGTTATGAGGAAAGGGGTGTAAGGAGAATGTATGACGTGGAACTGAATGGTAAAAAAAGTTGCGGAGTGCGGATGCCTGAGGAAGACAAGATACAATCAAGTGTAACAAGTACTCAAAAGTTACCTATTTCAATTACTTCAATTAGATTATTTCCACCTTTAAAATGCACTCATTTTTCAGGTACACTAGAATTCACAACCTCGAAACTATACTACAAACTATTAATAACCACGAACAACGCCGTTTACATATCAGCTAGTAGATAATAAATTATAATCAAGGTAGATATGCCATGAACTGTTATTAATATGAAACCACAAAAGTGTCACCTTCATCGTTTCACCCGCGCATCGCAGGTACTCCGCATTTGTTTCTACCTCCACACTAGGATAATACAATTCAAAAGCTCTGCCGCTTTGATAGTCCGTTCAGTTTGGCCGTGGCTTGGCGACAATGGTCACACTTATATTCCGTTATAATAGTTGCTCTTATCTATGTTATTATTTATCTTATCTAAGATTTACAAAAAGCTTTTGCATTACCTAAGGTTGTATCTTCAAGTAACAAGAATGGCATTTCACTAATTGCCGGCCAGATTAAGGACGAATAACTGTACTCTTTTGGAAACCAGTAGGCATTACAATTGGCATAACAGAAAACCTAATAAATCGTATTAAAATTTTTGAATAATATATATAATAGTGGTTTAGGAATTTTATCACGAAATATTTACATAAAAAGACGTAGTTCATAGTTCACCGTTCAGCAATCATTTCATTTACCGTACTGGCTGCTCGACCACAAACAGGTGGCTTTTATATTTTTTTGTTAAATATCCAATACTTTTACGTTATAGCCTTATAGCGAATAACACACGACTTATAGAAGGCCTTACACCTCCTTACAAACAGAGACACATTGGGGCAGCGGTATGGAGCACCCTAGATCGCTTCCTTGATCACCGCGTGACCGAGTAGACAAGAAGTGCGGGTTCAATTCCCGTCGGCGGCATTTATTTTTTCTTGGAAGATTTTTCAATTTATATTCGTGTTTCAGACTTAAAATCATTGCTTATAACTTGTAAAATAATTTACCCACCTCACTCAAATTTAGCGTCGCCACGCCAAGCGATTCGTTTAAGAACGAACATTCAGATCCTGCGCCGAAAATTCCTCACATGCCTTTGCCTTACTTTATGGAACTTTAATTTTCTGCGCATGGTATGGTTATTTCAGCGTGCGCTCCTCGGTGGTCAATGTACGACTGATTTCATAGTTTATTCAAAGCATTCTCGAACCCTCCTGGTGCCATAAATATGGTCATGTGGCTTGCATCCAGCTCGTCGATATGTTACTCCGATTTTAGGGCAAGTCTATCAATTTGGATGTACAATGATGACGACAAAGATAAATATTACCAGAAACAACACCGATTTTTCTTTTAATATTATATTCACAGTATTAGTAGGTCTTAATTAATTAATCAGTGAGGTGTACGACTTTCATAGATTTTTTTTATAACATTTGGAAAAAAATGTGTCCTTACTGGGGTACCCTGTACTTAATATATATACTTATAGCTTATCTTTCGTGTTCTGAGATGGCGACATTCAAAGTTTGGTGACCATATCTGAAGAGCCTGGTACTTCCCCACCGTCCTCTCCCCCATCTCCTCCCCCTCACTAGTTTCAGCCTAACAACATACCCCAATTGGAAATGTCATAGTCTCGTAGACGGTTGGGAGCAAATCGACAAATCTTACTTTAATCTTATTGGTTAATTAATTAACGTTGGTGTAGTAAGGCTGTGGGTTAATACCGTTTTAACTAAATAAAAACCGTGGTAATAAGTTTGTTCTGACATTACGCGCCGCGTAATATTTGCACCACGTTTTTTAATATAAAATTATTAAATAAATAAAAAAGCATTTAAGTATTTATGTTATTATTTTGTAAGCTACACAGTACATTATATGTATCAGGAATTTTATAATATTATTATTGTAATTGAAATTACGTAACCGTTAAATAAATAAAATTAAAAATAGTACTCTTTCGAATACGTATATTTTTAAGTAAAACATATACGTATTCTTCCTCTCCCCTCCCTCCTAAACACGAGTTAATCTCAAATAGGGAGTAATTAATTAACATCGACAATCATATATTTATCCTTAGTTAAAAAAAAACTACAAACGTATTTTTTATATAAATAAAATTATGTTTACACTATGAAATATTATGTAATTAATTAACTAACGAATAGATAGAGAGGACGTACCGCTAAACAACTCAGTATTGGCACACGTTCCTTGCCTCATTCACATTCATACGTCGTCCCATAACTACTATTTCATTATTCTGATTTGGCATGGCCCGAAACAAGTATCTGATTCACTTGATCGTGTCTTATCTTCCTCTGGCGTCACTGACTTCTTCTTGAGGTGATTTCCACGAAAACGGCGCTATATAAATTAGCCAAATATTCTACTATTATAGTAAGTACACACTTTTTTTAATGACAGTAAATGAAATAGCTTTGAAAGAATTACGAAATTATAATTTTTCAATTAATTTCACTTAAAGTAAGGAAAACTTGAGCTTACTTCGAGAAAACGGATTACAAAACACTTCAGCGGTTTATATCTTCAGTGTGTTGTATATTCTATGATACAAATACTTGATATGGGTAAGATTTTTACATGTCCTACCATTAATTTTACTATAAAAGTATACATCATTATTTCTATGTAAGAATTTTTCTCCAGGCTTTGTTCGTCTCCGCATTGTATCAAACATCCCTATTCTTCGTAACACGTACATTAAATTCAGTAGTAAAAAAGTAATAAAATAATATTTGTCATAAAATCTCATTTTTGAGGTAAGTAATATAAGTTTCAGCCAAAATATTTTTCAAGGTTTCAGAAAACACGAGACGCCTTATTTGTTTTATTCAATCTCGGAATATTTTCATTTAATATAAGATTTCACGGGTAACATACGAATCTGAGACATTCCTCCAGATCTCGTACTTATAAAACTCACGACTTTCCCCAGTCCTACTTACAGCGACTCTAACACATGAACGAGAGATTTTCCAATATGTGTTCAAAGAATAGTCGTGTTTTTCCGCTCGAGCATGTACATAAGCCATATAATATATTTTTCTGCGACGACGGACTTAAGGATCTATATTTTATTGTGGAAGAAGATGGCTTCCTTAAAATATAATGTACAAAAGGTAATAAAGCTGACGGATTAATCATTCTCATCATCTGCATATGTTTTCCGTATTTTCAAAATAAAATAAAAACAAAGTTGGTTTTGCGCAAGTAGAGCGAATGAACCAAGAAATATGTGTGTAGAGAATATATGATCCTATGTGAATGGTAGAAGTACTCTGGGATGCCCGAAGAAGACACGGCACGATCAAGTGTACCATATGCTTGAATCGGGCCATGTCAAGAGTCAGAATAACAAAAGCTTATGTACGAGACTTTCTTTCTGTTTACCCTTACGGCGTGATCCTTAGTTAGGTAAAATGGTTAAATTATAATAAAGCATTTTTATTAACCTGTAAAAGGTTAAAGTAACAGGGAAAATTTATACTAGAAAATGTAATTATATCTCTTCAGATTGTACTGACTCGTCTACTATATAATATTTTCGTGGTATATACTATAACACCTACTTAAATTACACATTCTTAAATAACATCTACTGGAATTACACAACTCAAAAAAAAAGTTTTAAGTGTGTGCAAAATAAATTTTTAATTTTTGATGTGTATTATTCTAGTAGGTGTAATAATATATATTTTCGTCCAACTTATTTTTGTCCGTGTGTAATTCCTCCGTCCTTTTATAATTCTATAACTGTATAATATAGGTAAGTAAAATTCACGCTGGTGTAATTTCGCTATGTAACAGCTAATATTAAATTCTTTCAAGAGAATGATTCGAAATTGCTTTACATATATATTTGGTTACCAGATCTGAATCGCCTGGTTCTTCCGAAGCTTTTCTTTCCCTTCCACCATTTTTTTTTCATCTTACATGCCTCAAGGTATCATCCTACTTTAGCAATTTCAAAAAATATTACTATTTTTTGATGGATTTAAAAAATAGACCACTTCAAAAATTTGATGAGTTCCGGCGTGATTTTACTAGGTATTCGTTAGCCTAGCTGCTGTGCCCCTTCTTAATGCTCTCGGCTTTAGATACACAAACAGCCAGAACGAGCCGAAGAGATTCCAGGCTTGAAGAAAATGAACTTTTTGAACAAGTGGAAGGCATCCTATATGGTACTGGCAAGGCCAAATTTCAGTAAAAACACTTTTTTTCTTGCTTCGTTGATTTTTTTCCGGAACTACTTAACCGATCATTACAAAACTTTATGGCTACTGCTGAAACAAGAATTATTTCTAAATTTTGGTTTTGGGTGCTTTTATAATATAATTATCATTCAAAATAGGCTTACTTTTGGAGACTCTTTTTTTCAACAGCCTCAGAAAACTTAATAATTCTAGTTCGGATAGTCGCCATAACCTTACTGAACTAAAATCATGTTGGTTTTGTGTTTCAAATACATCTACTCAGAAATAGCATCAACGAAGCTGACATAGTTTTTTTTCGATGGGCTATTCTGCTACCAGGGATAGATAGGAGAACTGCGTCCAGCGAGCACTCGTAACTGAATGAAGCCCGTGGTATATCACAGCGGACAATTAACCGATGTATGGCCCATACATCGGTTAGTTAATCATGTTGGCCCTATCTATATTGTAACATTGTTTCTAACCTCAATGAATATAGCTAAACAACGACGCATTACAACAAGTTGGGCCATTAAGCGCAATAAAAAAGGCTTGACAGTTTTTTAACAGGGCTACTTTTTCAAAACCTTTTTGGAAGACAGAACGCTTTTATTTCATATTTTACCTGTATTCAATGAACACGCATCAATTTAAATAAATAATCTAGCAATTAAATCTTCGTGACTCCCCCTATCTCTACTGGAATTGAAAATTTTGACTTAGTTTTATGATTTTTCTCAAAAATCTACGATCATTTCAAATTACCAATAATATGTCGTTACTAATAAGTCTTCCAAAAAAATGTATCATAGCCATAAATATTAGCTTTATTGCTACGGAAAAGTTTTACCAATGTTTTGACCCCTGCTAAGTCACCAAACGTAGTGAGTCGCTACGTTTGGTGACTTAGCAGGGGTTCCCGGGTTCATGGGGTTAGGTGTGTCTAGGTCTTGGTGGCGGATGCGTTTGCCCACCTACTGCGTGGTGAATCGGATCCGATTGACCTCTTGACCATTTGACCTCTGCAGCCAGACTCTCTCTCGACCCACCATCTTGCACCATTCATACGTCCGTCAATCCTGGGTACATTGACCCCCAGATTCCTCCCCAGTCTTAACCTTTTGACTTCCAAGAACTTTCCTTCTGCCTTTCCCTAAGAAGACCCTCCACGCAGTATCCGCAAAGATGATATAGGCCCTGATCGAATTTTTATCATCAGGGCCTTCTGTGTGGAGCTAATGTAACACAAAATTAAACTTAAAAATATGTATTCATAACATGAAATTTTATGTACATACAAATATAAAATTATAATTTCACCAGAACCTCTATTTATCTCCCAAAATTGCTACAGACCAGCATCCATCCACCAGTTTTCAAAATAAAACTGTAATATTCATGGTGTTTTTAGTAAAACGATCACGTACGAACTGGAACCCGTGTTAAACTTTATTTGATAACGATTTTAAACTTCGTTTACTTAATTAAATATCAGAACTTTTTAGACCAATGAATATAAAAGCAACGAACACTGTCGCTCAAATAGAAAACCTCAACTTAGCCAATTTAGCACAACTTTTAAAGGCTGGATTAAATAAATAAAATATCTAATCTCATAGTGGTTTAAAGTTGAATATAGAGCCATATTCGCATGGGACTCAAATGATCGACTTCGGGACTTTTCGCATGGGCAGCCATCACAGTGCGCTGTTATTGCTGGCGTGCTAATAATCGATTATTTATTTCAACCCTTTTTAGATGCTTTTACACAGGATTATTAAATAAGTAAACAGTATTATACATAACTCAGTAATAATATTTTGTATTACTATGGTGATAAATTGAAGATATCCACTGAATAGGCATACTTATTTCCCTATAAGCATGCATTATATGGTAGTTATTCCCAGAATTTCTGCACTGAAATAAATCCCGATTTCTAGTATTACGTAGTGGAATCAAAAAGCTTATTAATGCAAGCAATACCGAACTATCAAATGCATCATTTAGAATTTTATATTTTATAACAAGTTAGAGAAAATCCTTCTCTCAGGCAATTGAAAGCATGTTAAAATTGCGGGAATACCCAAGTTGTAATGTAAAATGAATATTGTAGAGTAACATTTAGATTTCGTATAATGCAGCAAAAAATTATCATTATAATTTTTTTTAATGATAAACTAATGTTCATATGTTCATATGCTATGCATAAAGGATAACAAATAATTATAAGCAATAATCAGTCGCCTTAAATAAATTCCCGTTGGCGGCATTTATTTTTACTCGGGAGATATTTTCAATTTGTATCGATATTTCAGGCGACTAATTATTGCTTATTTAATTTGTTAAAAAATTATCACATTCATCCTTTTTTTATTTCAGCCAAAGGTATTTACTGCACACAACACAATATTATTATGCAATTAAATGATTTCAATGGAATCAATAGGAGATCTGTCTTTAGGATAACTGATTTTTGATTCATCGAGTTTTAGTGTGGCAACAACAGATCAGCATAATCAAATTCCACACAAGAAAAAAAATTAAAATTTAAAAAAAAAACACTGGAAAATATTCACTATTTTGATACACTCCTAATATGCATAAATACAAAAAGTTACACTTTGTTTATTAATTTAATTATAATTAAATTAATAAAAATTAGCTTCTCAACTTGGGTTGCCATTGCTCTAGTGGTGAATAGCAAAAACAAAAACATTCCCGGGTTAAGAATAACCTGAAAATATTTGAAAATCTCTTACTACCACCATAGTAAGCCGAAAATATTGATTGTGTTGTGTTGGAGGACTTAGCCAGCCGAGGAATTGGACTCACTACGCCTGGGTCCCAAACCAACCGGCCATTAATTATACTGCTTTTCGTTTCAAATTTGGTTTTATTTAGCATTTCCTACCGTCAAATGTCACATTTCTAGTAGTAAATAACAAATACCCTATAATATTAATAATAGGTACGTTAAATAGTGGCAACATCAACAACTCTAGCCGCCAGGGGGAGATAATGTAGCATGTTGACTTTGACATTCCTTTCATCGGCGGCAAATAGAATTTATTTAGTTCTTGGTGGCGGTGTTTTGCGCTTTCTAATAATTTTCTCCTGAGTCGTTTTTCAAGATCCCAAAAAAGGTTGACTGGTTATGTCCTAGTAAATAAAATGTTTTTGATTACGTAAAACGTGGATTAAACCATGAAAATATGATTATAAAAAAAATTATGGTTTATTCAGTTCCATGTGTCATTCTGTGTTCAAATTGAAATTACAGATCATCGTCAATGTTGATGTTCAAAACACATTTTTGAACTTTTTAATGTGAAACATCTCAAAAGCGCCCCTGTTTGTACAGTGTAAAGATAGGGGAGCTGTTTCGCCACCCGATTGGGCAGCCTTGTGAGGCGGAGTAAGGTAAGGTGGGGGCTGTAGGAAGGATGAAGGAAGAAAAACAGAATTTTGTATGTGTTTTAAATTATCGAATAAATTGATATATTACATATTTTTTATTCATTAATATTATCAAATATATTGAAATATTTTTGTAAAATTTCTGTTTTTTCTGTTTATTTGTAAAAGTACTTTGTTAACTTTCTAAACCACGTAAAACAGAGTTAAGCGCCGATTTATATTTTTTAATATACGAGCAAAAAAAGTAGTAAGGTTGTATGTGAGATATCTATTTATTTAACTTCTATAATTGGCTATCGTAAAATAAAGAATATAATTTCACATAACAACCATTAAAACGTATGAGAGAAAACCTCACACAACTCATACCGCTAGGAGGCGCTAGCGTAGCACATTGTTATCAGAAAGTAATTTTGAATACATAATTTATAAACTAAACTTACACTCTTCAAATTACACCAAATCTATTAAATTTCACCTCTTCAACTTCTTTCAAATCTTGTTATCTAAGAATCCGAATAATGGCTTAGAGCTTACCAATTTAATACAAATTCATATACCGTCGAGATCAACATGACCACTGGATAAACAAAATACTCTTATTTAATTAATATTACAATACAATTTATTTCAATATTTCTATTTTTGAAACTGACAACTCATGGTGGAATTCCATTATAACATATTAAAATAAAACAAATATGAAACGTTTTTTCACTTTAATTTTATTGACCTAACCGGTTTCAGCTCGTTAAAGCCATCTTCAGACTGGTATGTACGACTGTATGTATGACAGACCAGTCTGAAGATGGCTTTAACGTGCTGAAACCGGTTACGGTCAATAAAATTAAAGTGGAAAAAAGTTTCATATTTGTTTTATTATAATATATTACAATTTATTTCATTTTTCCACATGTTGAGTCCCAAGTTTAGAAAAATCCCCAATTTTACGTAATGTGCCCAATATAATGTAAAATTTCACAATGTGGAGATTCTTACCAATCATAAAGAAACAAACATGGAATGGTGTGTAAGAAGTTATGAAGTTATTTTTTATGTTAGTGTAAGAAATGATGGTCGAAGGACCTTGAATGATTGAGCAATGACCACTGTACATAAGACAATATTTGTTGTATGGATAAAGGAAGGACTCACCATTAGGAAAGGGCACTTGTATCTTCCTGTCTTCTCCTCACAACAATGTCACTTAACATGAAGCGGATTGCACTATATCGTCGCGAATAATAATGTCGTAAGATAAGGGAGATGAGACCTCGCGCTGATGTGGTTTATTGTTAGCGGTTCGGGTTATTGCAACATACTACTGCCAAAGGGCACATAAAAATTAGCAGGAACGGAACGGAAGGTAGGACAAAGGAACAATAATACTATCTCAGTACAGTGGTCGCAGGTATGTGTGTATGTGTGCATGAGATGTATGTATAAATTAATGTCTATTGCGCTTTGGCGCAACCATGCCCCCCGCCTGGAAGAGGATGAAAGAATCCACTTCCATAAACCATAAGAAGGTCAGTACGCTTTTACGTTAAAACGAACAAAATTGTAGTAACACGCGGTAAAAATAATATTAATTTGTAAAAAAGGTCAGAAAATGTTAATATTTGATGCTATTGTATTAATTTTGTAATAAAATTAATCGGCGGTAAATTTAAATTAAATTAAACAGAATAATGTAGAAAATAAAAGAGAGGGCCATAGATGTACCATCTGATGACCAAGTTGCCAAAGACTATTATTGTGACGGTAAAGGGCAGAGTTTTACTACTGCTCTGCGGTATATGCCGGTGTTTGTTTTGACATCAGCAACACGGGTCACTCCGTCCAAACCGGGATATACATTGACTATTATGCCAATAGGCCATTGAAGAGGCGCAATATTGTCACACTTGATCATTACAATTGTGCCTGCCGTTACCGGGTTTGAACTCGTGTTCCATTTCTGCCGCGATTGTAAAGTATTTAAATATTCCATACGCCAGCGGTTCCAGAAAGTCTGGACGAGATGATCGACGAGATGCTTCCTTTGCAGTAAGTTTACGGACTCGTTGGACAAGTCAGCGGCGGGTAGAGATTTTAACGGCGTAAGTGTTAAAAAATGCGCGGGTGTTAAAGGTAACGGAGCTGAAACATCGGTGACACTAAGTACCGACAGCGGACGTGAGTTTAAAATTGCTTCAATCTGAGAAAGCACTGTCTGCATCTCTTCGCAAGTCAGTAGAGAGGTGCCTACGATTTTATTTAAATAACTCTTCAGGCATTTAATGTTACTTTCCCAGATTCCACCAAAGTGTGGAGCTTGAGGAGGATTCATTTTCCATTCGATGCGGTTTTCCCGTAGATTATTTGAGAGTTCCTTCTTATAATTACGAGACTCTATTAGATCGAATAAAGAGTTTAAATGAGACTTAGCTCCCACGAAGTTCGTTCCATTATCGGAGTACATTACACTCACAGGACCACGTCTAGATAAAAAAACGCTTGAAAGCGTTGAGAAAGACTTCGGTGGAAAGATCTGAAGCGAGTTCGATATGAACCGCACGGGTCACTAGGCAGATAAATATGCAAATGTATGCCTTTTGACTTCGGACCCCCCGACGTCTATAAGGGATTATTTGAAGCGGGCCAGCGTAGTCAACACCTGTGTGTAGAAAAGCCTTGGCTTCGCGGACGCGACAAGCGGGTAAATCTCCCATTATTGGGAATTGTGGTTTAGGCTTAACCTTGAAGCACGTATTGCACCGGTGCACGCGCTTCCGGACCAGATTACGCGAGGAAAGTATCCAGAATCTTTGTCTTAGCAGAGACATGAGTAAAGTGGGACCCGTATGTAAGTTCTTGATATGATAGTAATCTATTATTAAATCGACTACATGATCACGCGCGGGTAATAGAATGGGATGACGACTGTCAAATTCTATTTCAGCGTTTTTTAATCTGCCTCCTACCCTTAGAATACCGTGATGAAGAAACGGATTCAATTTTGCAATAGCTCGCCGAACCTTCTTCCCATCATTGACTGCCTTTATATCTTCGGAGAAATGCTCTTGCTGTATTGATTTTATAACAGCTATTTCTGCCGTTAAGATATGACTTAATTCGAATGTTCGCGGTAATTTCTTAATGAAACGAAAAACATAGATTACAATCCGAATTAATTTCGGCCATGAACTAACACGAGAAGCTAGTGCACACAGTAATGGTGGAGCAATTGTTTTGAGGCAGTTATTGTTTTGAACGGACATCAAAACTTTAGTTTTCAGTTCGGGTGGATCAGATACAGATTTCGAATCAAAACGCTGTAAAGGCCAATCATTTTTAGGTAACTGAGCGAATGCGGGGCCATTAAACCATAACGGATGGTCTATGAGTTGAGCGGGGGTAAGACCACGCGACAGGCAGTCGGCGGGATTGTCTTTCCCTTTTATATGATAGAAGCATTCAGCCCCCAGGTGTTTTTGTATTTGTGACACACGATTGGCAACGAAGGTCTGCCATTTCGCAGGCGGTGAATTTATCCACGCTAGAGCAACCGTGCTGTCGCAAAAAGCTAAGGTCGTATGAGCTCTTGAATTTGATGCGTAGGTATTACTGACCGTATGCATTAATCGCGCAAGTATTAGTGCCCCACATAGTTCTAATCGCGCAAGTGAAATCGTCTTAGCAGGAGTGACTTTGGATTTGTCACATAATAAACTAATTGTGGTTTTATCAGTATTCGGACAGTAAACATGTAAGTAAATAACACCTCCGAATGCGCGTTCACTTGCGTCTGAAAACCCGATAAGGGTTAGTACACATTGGTGTTCGATTCCTACAAAACGAGTAATTTTAATAGATTGCAGCAATGGCAATTCTTTTTCAAACTGTCGCCAAAGCGTGACAACAGTTCCAGGAGGAGTATCGTCCCAATCAAGCTTGTATTCCCAAAGAGACTTAATTATAAGCTTGGCTAATAATACAACTGGTGCAACGAAACCCATCAAATCCCAAAGACGAGCAATCGTCGAGAGAATATTTCGTTTAGTACAAATTCTTTCGTTGGAGTTTACAACAAATACGAAATTATCTGAAGCGGGTATCCAATGAAGCCCTAGTATTTTTAGGTTTTCATCAGGATTAAATTCCACATGTTCCTTAACACGACGAGCTGAAGGAATCGTGGACAAAAGATTAGGAGAATTGCTAGAGAACTTTACAAGGTCAAATCCTCCAGAAGCGAACAGCTGAATTAATTCCGTCGATAACTCGGAGGCTTCCTCGACCGACGAACAACTGGTGACGAAATCGTCCATATAGAAAGAGCCATTTTCCACCAAGTTTGCAGCAAGTGTAAAACGAGGTCGTTCATGCGACGCGAGTTGGCGCAGTGTACGCATTGCCAAAAATGGGCTGCAAGACATGCCGAATGTGACGCGATTAAATTCGAACAATTGTAAAGGGTCGCTATTGTTAAATCTATAAAGTATTCGCTGATAACGACGGCATTCTTCTTGCACTACAATTTGAAGATACATTTGTTTTATGTCGGCGGTTATAGCTACTGCAAACAATCGGAACTTAAGTATAATCCGAAACAAATCACCTTGTTAATTCTTACCGGTATGTAGAATGTCGTTGAGCGAGTAGCCCGAATCGGATTTCATGCTCGCGTCCAGAACCATGCGGATTTTAGTAGTTGATTTATCCTCGCGAACTACAATATGATGCGGAATGACGTAATGGGGTGAGTCAGTATTATCGACAGGCGAAATGTACCCTTTCTGTAGGTATTCGCGCAATATTTTGTCGTACTCTAATTTTATAGCGGGTTGAGCGATTAGTCGGCGTTCGAGAGATCGGAACCGGCGCTCAGCGGCTGGCAACGATTCACCGAGGATAGAAGGACTGTTGCGAAACGGCAACGCAACAATGTAACGACCTGTCGTGTCACGGGAAGTGGTGATTTTAAAAATGTCTTCACATTCCTGTTCATCAGGTGTTAAAAACTTCTCGTCTGGAATGTCTTCCAATTCAAAGAAGCGCGAAAGGCAAAATTCATCATTTTTCGCGAACGTACAAAATGATGGTGTCGCGTTTACACTTGGGGTCTCAGTTATCGTTGGAGCAGTGCCCAGGATGAGATAGCCCAAAGTAGTTTCTATAGCAATTGGCTGGCCGGGATAACCTGATATTTTGTGTGCTTTAAAAATGCGAGCAAACATGTCACATCCCAAGATAATATCAATTTCACCGGGCGTGCAGAAAGTATTATCTGCTAAGGGCAAATTATCAAGATACGACAACGAGGCGCGGTTGACGTTAACAGTAGGCAACTCACTAGTTATAGTTTCTACTACATAAGGTTCAATCATATACGAGTGAGTGTCGTCGTAGCGGGAGTATAATTTTAGACAAGACATGCCCTTTGTCAAATTTCTTGAGTCGCCTATTCCCGTGACGTACGTGCCTTGCGATGATCGCACCGTGAGATTCAAACATAAACAGCATTTACGCGTAATAATATCCCTTTGGGAGCCGCTATCTATCAGAGCACGTATTGTCTGCACCTGGCCCTTAGCATCTCGGGTAGTGCAAACGGCAGTTCCTAAGAGTGCAGTAGTATTTGCTCTAGTAAATGAATTTGTCACGCACAGTGATACCGGGCTTGCAGAATTTGAATCGTCATTATCGACGTCTGCTGGCGACGCGGGAGACGGTATTTGGTCTCGTTGTGGTTTTCGCTGATCAGTTTGTTTGAAATGTAACAAACTATGGTGGTTGAGAGTGCATGATTTGCACGTACTCTTTGATTTGCACGCTTTTGTGCCGTGCCTAGTACTGAGGCAGTTAACGCAAACTCGTATATTCGATGACTTAATCAAATTAAATCGCTCGCGTGGTTCTAAACCGGTAAATTTAGAGCATTGATACAAAGGGTGCGATCCCCTTTTACAACAAAAACAAATTTCGACAGAGTGATTGTCGCCTTTTTCGACATTAATAAATGTCTTTGCGGAATTATTATTATTTGAGCCAAGACGGCTCGACGTAGGTTGTGCGATTTGCGCGCGATTAAGAATTCGTTGCTGTCCTCTCACAAAATCAATTAAATCAGAGCTGGACGGGAAACTTTCATCATTCCGAATAGACGATTCGAAAGCCTTCACTGTCTCTATGTCAAGACGTTTAAGGCCCAGTTGTAGCAATATAAATTCTGCGAGATCCTTGATTCGTAACTGTTTCAGTGCGGCAATGTTAGTCGCGTATGTATCTGCAAATTTTTCTAGCGAAGCGGGCGTAACCGAAGTAACAGCAGGTATTTTCAGCAATCGATCAAAGTATGACTCAGCGAGAATGCGTGGATCATTATATTTGGTGCACAATGCGTCCCATATCACTTGGTAATTTGTACCGGTAGGTGTGATAGTTTTGCAAATATTTAAAGCCTTTCCCGTCAACTTGGACATCAGATACTGCATCTTTTCTGAATTATCCAATGAATTATTTAAATGGATAACCGAGATATAAGTCTCATGGAAAAGAGGCCAATTTTCTAATTTTCCGTCAAAGCACGCTATTTCTAAAGGCGGTAATTTAATTTGACGGCGAGGTTTTTCAACTGGATTGGCCAGCATGTTCGCTTCGGTATATTTAATAATGCCGAAAATTTCCTCAAAAGCATTTAATTGAGAATATTCAGCGACTGCTTCTGGGTTCAATTCCAGTTCACAATTAACCTTTTCATCTAGAAGCGTTATAAATTCGGACCGAATTCTTTCTAATGTACTTGCGCCTGATAAAAAAGATTGCCGATTGTTAACACTATCAGAAGCCTTCTTCATCTTGTCGAAGACTGATTGCAAACATGCAAAATTAGCGGCCAATTTTGCATTTAAACGTTTCAAGAGTCTTTCGTCCCGTGACGACCCGGACGCGCTTGTAGCCATTTCTGATTCTGGTTATTTTATTATTGAATGCGGTAAAAAATAATATAATAATAATATTTATATAAAATAAATTGATAAATATTAAATTTTTATTCAATAAATTAACTTTTATGCCCGTAGGGTTAACTCAGTGCGGATGCCGTGAAGGGTTAAGTATAGATAATGCAGGTAGAACAAATTTATCACTTTACGTCTTATTGAAGTATTATTCTTTTTATGTATAATACATCCAATACTGGGATGTATTACAATAAACAAATTATTTATAATGAAATGCGGTTAATTTTAAATGCGGTTGATATAACAATATCGGTATTATTATTAGAAATAGATATCAAATAGCGGTATTGGCATATATTTAATCTATTCTATTTGCGGGTAAATATGTTATTTCCGTTTAAACCATCCAGTAATATCGGATAGGAATATCCAGAAATAAAATGCGGTAGTTATTAATTGATTACGCGGGTATGTAAAACGCAATAACACTCTTATGGTTTATTACCGAAATTACGGAAATTACGGTTCAATATCAGGCTCGTTTGGGCCAACTATGGTGTGTAAGAAGTTATGAAGTTATTTTTTATGTTAGTGTAAGAAATGATTGTCGAAGGACCTTGAATGATTGAGCAATGACCACTGTACATAAGACAATATTTGTTGTATGGATAAAGGAAGGACTCACCATTAGGAAAGGGCACTTGTATCTTCCTGTCTTCTCCTCACAACAATGTCACTTAACATGAAGCGGATTGCACTATATCGTCGCGAATAATAATGTCGTAAGATAAGGGAGATGAGACCTCGCGCTGATGCGGTTTATTGTTAGCGGTTCGGGTTATTGCAACATACTACTGCCAAAGGGCACATAAAAATTAGCAGGAACGGAACGGAAGGTAGGACAAAGGAACAATAATACTATCTCAGTACAGTGGTCGCAGGTATGTGTGTATGTGTGCATGAGATGTATGTATAAATTAATGTCTATTGCGCTTTGGCGCAACCATGGAATGTATAGGGAACATTTCCTATAATTATACTTTTCGGCTTTCTTTCCTACTTACCTAGAATTAATTTTGAGACACAATAAAAATCACATCTCTGAGCAACTTTAGTAAAGAAAACTTTTTGACGTAACTTCAATTAACTTGATATATATATGATCGATATATATGCTATTCACTACTAGAAATGTTACATTTGATGGTAGGAAGTGCTAAATAAAACCAAATTTGAAACGAAAAGCAGTATACTTAATGGCCGGTCGGTTTGGGACCCAGGAGTCCAATTCCTCGGCAATTCCTATATATATATATATTCTGTAATTTATTATATAAGCTGTTTGTTTCATAAAAATAAATAACCTAATAATTGGGTATGCTATAGTCTCACTGGCTCCGGTCTGTGGCGTGCATTGGGACTCAATGAGTGGTATTTAAAAATATAAAAAGGCACCATTGTCATTTACAAACATTTTGCAAGGAAACATATTGAAAAGATGTCAACCATATATCGTGGATAGGCTGGCTAAAAACTCTAAAATCGATAAAATGACCATTTTAGTTTTGTTTTAACATCAAACAATTTTATTAAATTTATTTACATTTTATGTTGATACAAAAATATAGTATGACGTCTGTTTATTTAAGACTATTTTTTTCATTTGTGTCCGTTTTAATTTTAATTACGAATAATCGGTTTTAATTGCGTATATTATAAATTAAATAAAATTTAAATCCCTTTTTCCCTCGGTACTTATTGGCACTTTTTCATTGACACCAACTGGAATCCTTTTTCATAGATAAATACTGGAACCAGTCCCCAATTCCTAACCATGTATTAGCACCAACATTATTTTAAGTAAACGTGAAAATAGATAGCACGTCACTGTATAATTTAACAAATAGATATCGCGAACGTCCATTCATCTTTCATGATCACGTTAACGTCTATTCCCGCCTTTCCTTTCAAATCGATGTATCTCATCGACGGTGCTAAAAGTCATCTCAAACCTGAAAGAGTCACCTCCAGACAGAATTTTTGGTACAAAAAGGTGAAATCGTAAATAAAATGAGTCGGCCAAAAGCGTTTTTTAAATTCACGATTTGTCATTTCTTTGCGAATAAATAATAGCTTTTTGTCCGCAGGCAACAAAAGTGACAGACATCGGTCACGAGTCGTAAGGCGTGATTCATGCATTGTTATTTGACCTTGCACTATTCTCACACCTAAGAATTACTATTAAATGTGGACCTTAGCACTAACAAAGCAACCAGTAAGGCTCACACAATTTTAATTTTGTTACATAAAAATAATGTTGACTCTTTACTGAAAATGGCGGTCTGCTCGCTAGATTAAACTATTGATTGCTCACTCTTACTCTAACTAATTTGATTGTGTTTTTCTCAATGATCTGTATAAACACTTCACCTTAAACTTAAAACAGATGTCTTTCTATTAGTTCTATGTGATTTAATAAACTGCCTTATTGAAAGTAAAAACCGCGTTGTTGAAAAATGAAATCAGATCATTGTAGTTTTTTAAATTTTTAAAGCATTTCTTATATTATTATCTTAATGTTTTGCCTATATTTTTTAATATAGTTGTGTTACGTGTACTCCATAATATAACATATATATATACATGTATCCTGTTATATTTGCATACTGTAATAAAGTGGATGATAGTTGTAACTTAATGACTTGTCGTTCCACAACACGTTCTTGTGTTAAAGAGCTGCTCGACTGCGGAATTATTCGACCGGGTTTTCCCCCCTCCCATTAAAATACCCCTCACTCAGCATCCCCAAGGGCACGATTTTTCAATATTAAAAAAAATATATACTTAAGTACCCAAGTAAATGGTTTGGGTATGTAGAGCGGATGAACGAAAAGGGGAGTGTAAGGATAATATATGACGTGGAAGTTAGTGTTAGGAGAATTCCGGGAACCCTGAAAAAGACATGACATGATCAAATTAATCAAATATGTACTTGAGTTGGTTAATGTCAAGAGTCAATCAAACAGAATAGTATGTACAAAACGATTTATGAATATGAAAAAAGCAAGTTGTGTGCGCCGAGATAGAGTTTTGTGACGGTCTGTCTTATCTGCCTGTAATATAATGTTTCTTAATTTAAATATATTCGTTGACGTATGAACATGTAATAAGCAAAATAACTCTTTTTCAAAATGGACTAGCATGTATGATGTTTTTTTTTGCTTTATAAACAGTCTGTACATACATAATTGACAGTTTTACGAATATCATATCACTGACCAATAAAATAACGATATTTAAAATAGAAGTGAAAAAAAAGAAAAAAACGATATAAATGTAATTTTATCTCATTCTTTTTTTTCAGCTATGTGTATATATCTAAGTTTACAAAAAACTTATTTATTATGTCCTTTTGTCCTTTTTGAAAGTCTAATTTCATTGCACGTCCTGATACCCATGTCTGTGTTGTATATTATTTAGTTCACAGGTTATTTATTATTTTTGTGTATGAATATCATCGCGTTTTGATGTAGTAGGAACAAAAGTGTAACAATAATTATGAAATTACGGCCATCGTGATCGAAGTGTAAGGTTCTCGACTAAGCAAGCCAAAGGTCGCGGGCTTAAATCCCGGCGTGTGCAAGTAAATTTCATTAGATTCATTTATATTGTTTCACAATTTATTCATTAAAAATAATATATACTCGTATGTTATAATTGCGGCACGTTTCAGAATGAAAATACTCTCAGCACCACCACGTTCTAGGTGTAATACCACCACCTTCCTCTTTCCCATATCCTTCCCCTCTCCACTACCTTCAGCCTCGAAACATACCTCAATCGAGAATGCAATAGTTTCACTGGCTCCAGACGGTTGGGAGCATTTGAGACTCTTGTGCGGTATTCACATTAAAAAAATTAATTAAAAAATTTAATTTAATTAAAGTAAATTAAGCCAAGACTCACATATAAAAATGGATATGGGTATCAATGATAACAATAAGCGAAAGTGATTTTAATTCAAAATACTGAAAGATTAAACAAAGAAAATAAATAATAAGTTATCTATGATATGTACATATTTAATCATTTAATTTTAAATTATGTCATACGTATAGTTGTTGTGAATGCTTGATAATATTTATAAATTTTATTAAAATTGCTAAAATAAATATTCAAACGTGTTATTAATTCAAGCAAACACAACATTTTGAAAGCCTCCTTGCAAAACACATTTCCCTTGATTTGTATGTTTACCCAAGGGTGGAAGGTGTCTGAAATAATTTCTCACCCCCGTCTCCCGAGTCAATGTTTCCAGAGGCTGTTCAGTGTTCATCATCTGAGTTCTCTCCCGAGATAACCTCATCGTTTCATCCCGTTCCTACCTCGAGTCGTTTCCAATCTCCATATCTTGAGCCTGACGCTATCCCACTCAGGGTAATAATTCTTGACATTGGTTATTTGCAGTGTTTTGCATGGAGTAACCCAATTTCAGTAGAATAATGTTTAGAGCTTTTATAAACAGTCGGATATGAATGACATAATCAAATCATCTGGCATGGAAACATGCCATCACGTCACTTATGAGTCTGTTGATACTATCAACATGCCTAAAAATTTGTTTCTTACGAGAAAATTTAATTCGAATAAAGGAAACGATAAAAATAATGTTATAATAGTCATTTATTAACGGACGTTGTCCGATTACAACCCATTACATATTGCACGAAGTTAAAGCAAGGAGAAATTATAGAATATAGGATAGTAAAAACTTACAGCTATGACATATTAGGAAAAAATAAATAAAGATAATGTCAATACAAGATAGGAAAAGGGTTTTGGTGGAGTTCGCGACTTCTTCCACATCAATACAAAATAAAATATAAAATGTTACTTGCGTGACTGACAAGAATCGTTATGGACGAGTTGATTCACAGAATTTGAACAATTCCTCAAATTTCTAAATTAATTTTCTAATTCTGTAAAGGATCTATTCAAGTTCTGGATCTATTCAAGATAATTCGCCAGTTATTTCTCACAGATGAAAAAATAATAGATCTTGAAAATATAATTTTTAAGTTTTGTGAAGATTCTATTTAAGTTTTTTCATTATTTAAATTTTGTGAAAGAACCTTATAACCTTCTCAGTACTTGAAAATCAACTTCTTTCAAACAACCCGTTCTAAGAATTCCACAAAAAAATTCAAGACCCTGACTTGAGTTTACAAGTTATGTACCATTCTGGATATTGGTGAATGGTATTCGTAATTGTTGAAGTTCTGATTAACAGTTATATGTGTGTATTAGGTGGCTACTTATAATACAACTAACTAATTTGGTATTGCATGCATTGTACCTACAGTCTGTTGGTAAAAAAAATACGCCAAAAACTTCGGTTTTTAAACGTTCTAGTATTTTTCATGAATAACGGCGAACCACGTAGGCAACAAATAATATTGAATTTATTTACTTTACAACCTTTAAAATATATCCCCCCTTACTAATAAACATGTTTTAAATTTTACGCAACTGATAAACTAAAATTGCACTCTTGACCTTTAAAACAGGAAGAAGGTCAGCGTTTGCATGAGATTTCAAAAAATCAGCCCCGCCCCATTTTCCCAAACCCTTAAAGCAGAATTTTGATACTTGATTAAATGTGGCACGCTTGACGTTTAAAATAATACGAGGAAAATTACTGTCTACATCTGATTTGTAAAATTACTGAGCAAAGTCCTGGCAACGCCGAGGAGCTAGAAGCCAATAAAGGATGTTATTTCAAAATTTTCTCACCCTTAATATTCGATTTGGTTATTTGAAGTGCAGATTAAAAATTTAAAAAAAATTTATCCTGTTAAAATGATTTACCCTGGAAAAACACGAAAACTGCGCAGATGGGTAAAATAATGTTAACAGCAATTTTGACAAGGTCAAAATACATTTACTCGTTTATACGAGTACACGATACAGCTGTCATGTGCAGGCATTTTGCAGGTATCCAAATAATATAAAGTAATCGAAATGTTAAATTTGTTTTCTGTTTTTTAAAACACTTCACGGACTTAAAAGAGAACATTTTCGCTTTTTCAGTTTACTTATAGGTTTCGAAAAATACTAAAATTAGTTGTCAAATTGTTGGTATTCACTAATCCTTATTGTATTTTTTGATTTTAACGTTTTGCAAAGGAGAAAAAAAAACTCTTTCAAATTTTAATATTACGAACGGACAATGCAACCGTAAAACATTAAACATTAATTTAAAAAATAAATACAAGTACAGATTTTTATTTTTCATTTAATCTGTAAACACCGCTTTATAGGAAACTGGTATACTCCTACGCAAATACTCAAAGGTAGCATAAAGGTTATGGTCACATTTTTAAAGTTTCTTTATTAAATAATTAGTAAAAAATTCACAAAATTTGACAAATAATCCGCAAACTTCCAAAATTTGGCAGTTGGTGGTAAATTGGTGGTTAGCAAATTTGGCAATTTGGCAGTGGACTTTTTGGAATATTTCACAATTATTTGAAAGCGATAATAGTAATTTTTAAAATGTAAATACCAATTTTGGAGTTGCCTCTTTCTAACACTGCTTACATCATAAATCCCATCGTAATAAAAAAGAAATATTTTTTGTGAGTCCGTCTTAGTTTGTTACGTAAGGTGCACAAAAATATTCTACTGTTATTGATATTATGTGTATTAAAAGGCACTGGAATACCCGAAGGGTTTTTGAGATAGATATAATACGACAGATTTATTTGAAACACGCTGCCAACAGAATTACTGAATATTTTTCTAAACTTCCATAAGGAATTTAGAGCATTAAAAAAATAAAATACTTATAAAATTTTAACGATAAAAATGACAGTGATTCAATAATTCATCGAATGGGTCTGTAAAAGCATAGGTAATATTCTGAATTTCTGACAGTGAAATCATTCGTCCGCCTCTGAATAATAAAATGTATTGTTAGGCAATATCTCGCTAGAACCTTTCTGACACTCCATTATGATAACAAGATTTCTATGATTCCTTTACACAGAATCACACATTGTGCCAAAAGGCGAGGGATGTAGGAATGGAATTCACTAGAATAGTTTTGCTCGATGATTTTTCGACGCTTGGTAAATGGTAAATCAGAATATTAAATTATTTATCGAAATTTCAAAATATGTATCGCACGAAAACGTCGTGGTGAAGTCTAAATGTAATTTAGCAAACCATCTATAAATATCCATGATATATGCTTTTTGCTGATTTGTGTTATTTAACAAATTAATGCGAAATGCAAAATTCTTTATTATTTGAATGTTGTCAATTATCGTCTCAGTTTTCAAAAGATTCTTGTCAATTTTGTTAAATCAAAGGCCAACCTAATGAAATCTACGTCGGTGAAATTTGTTTTTTCAAAACAGGATCAAAATTCAGTGAGATTTTCATTAGAATAATATCCGAACATCTTTCGCCATATTTTATTTAGTTTATTTAATCCATTTGAATAAAATGATGTGAGATTAGAGAAACAAAGAAAATTCGGGTACCTATGGCAGAATGGTTGGAAAAATATGTACTTGTCTTATCTTCAAATTATACTCGGCATTAATGTTATTAAAAATTGTTGATATTATCTGAAATATTGCGTCATTTATGCCAGAGAAATAATATTTACTAGATATCTACTTTGAGAAAGGCATATTTTTTAACTATACCAGGTACTTGTGTAGTAAAAGGTACTTGGGTATGAACTTAAATATATATATATATTTTTTATTTTTTTTTTTTTTCTTTATAAAATACAGTATAATTATTTAAATTTACATAGTAAGAACATATTTCAAATAAAAATCAACATTTTTACCTTTACAAGAGTCTATAACTCGTGTTTATATATATATAAATATATATATATAAATATATATTTATGTTCATACCCAAGAATTCCATTTTAGCTCAAAACTTTTATTAGTGTATCGTTGTTTTTTTTTGCAAAGAATATTTTACAATAAAGTTTTTTTTTTAAACCGCACAAGACTCCATGGAGAAAAAAAGGGCATTGCCAATTAATTAAAAAATTCCTTAAAATTATTCTTATTCCGGTTAAAATGGGATTGCAGGCCTTAACGAATAAATTAATGAATGGTTTCCTGATAAACTTTTAGTAAATTACGAATATATTATCTCGATCTCAGAACACGTGTTCATGAAAATCCTAATATTTTTTTTGCATTTCGTTATATTATCAAGGCAACACGTGTGAAGATATATCATGAATTTACTAAAAGTTTATCATTTTTTTTATTTTTAGGAATAACTTTATTGAGAAAAACCTCAAATTGTAATATTTAATTATTGAAGACAATATTAGCGATTTCTAAACGAAAATCTGAAACAGAAAAATCAGAAAAGGATACGGTCACATCTAGGTCCTAGATGTGACTCATAATACAAACAATATTGTCTTCAATTATTAAAAGTTTATCAGAAACGGCCTGAAATCCCGTTTTAACCGGATTACCACTAATTTGAAGAGATTTGCAATACTAATTTTTCTACGTGTCCTAACTGCTCTAAACCGTCTGGAGCTAGTGAGACTATGGCATCCCCATTTGGGGTATGTGAGGATGAAGGTGATGGAAAAGGTGATGGAAAAGAGAGGGGGAAAAAGGAAGGTAGGGAAATACTTGGCTATTTAGATCTGGTCACCAACACGGCCAAAGCCATCTAAGGCAACTTTTCAATTTTGAATGATGATCTTACACCAGGGCGATACTGAGAGTATTTTCCTCTGGAACATGCCGCACATATACTATATATTATTTTTAATTAGTAAATTATGAAATAACACAAATTAATCAAATGAATTTTTCTTTCGCTAGCCGGGATTTGAACCCATGACCTAAGGCTTGCTAATCGAAAGCGTTATCCCTCGACTACGGAGTCGTTAAATAATTCATGAGAAAATACTCACTATCTCACTGTAGCGATTAGATTGTAAACATCCCTGCATGACATGGCATGGCGTCATCGAGTCAACATGAATTCAGACATGACATGAAGACAGAATGACAGCCCATATTTTTTATCATTTCTCTCCCACGAGCGTTCCTGGCTGTACGACTCCCACCTTCGCGTATTAGCTCCAATAATTTAATAAACAGTTTATTTAGTTTTCCTAATTAAACCTTTTTTGAATTCAATGTGAGCTTTGTTTTGTTAACAAGCTCCATTTCATCTCAGGTACCTGGATTGCAGACTACCACATCACCATAACGCTATTAACAATTACGGGTAACCGGATTCCAGACTACCACATCACAATCAGGCTATTAGCAATTACGGGTAACTGGATTCCAGACTACCACATCACCATCAGGCTATTACCAATTATGGATAGCTTGATTGCAGACTACCACGTTACCATCACCCTATTACCAATTATGTGTAGCTGGATTGCAGACTACCACACCACCATAACGACATTACCGATTATGGGTAGACACGGAGGATGCAACACTACGCAACACTGTATAGGACACTGCACACACTTCTTGCTTTATTTATGTTCAAAAAATGTCTCAAATATTGTCTTCCGTTATGTCGACACTTGATATGACAGACAGTTTGTTATGTCTTCCCGTGATTGAATAGAAATACTGATCTGATCAAATGTTTCGTTTCTGTTAAAAATGGGAGTAGAGGTCATTTAACGAGTGATTTGACAAATTTCACAATATACCAGTAAAGCACGAATGTGTTATGAGGAAGTCGGAACACGTGTTGGTCAAAATAATAATAATTTCACATCTCGTCCATTATATCTATTCGGACAATGGCACTTGCGTGAACACATGCTCAGATATATTATATATAAAAATAATATTTTATTGGGAAATGATCAATGTGTCTTCATAATAAAGCCGTACTCATTTTTCTCCGTGTGGTTTCCACATCAACTTCTTCAATTCAATTTCGTGTCGTATCTTCTCCTGATACTCCTTTCTATGATTATCCACTCTACGTATTTAAACTATCCAAAAGTTAATTTCTTTATATTTTATATTTAATCCGTTTAGCAAATTTTGTTGGTGTTTAACTCGTAAATTTAGTTCTCTAAATGTAGTCTATGTTTGTGGGTCCAAATACGTTGTATTCTTCGGCTAATTTATTGTCACTTGAAATGTTGCAATCAGTATTTTAGACATGATGTTTTCGACTCTAAAATACAGATATTTTATAGATAAATAGATACTTTTGTTAAAAAGTCAGATAAATAAAGACCGTTAGCACGGGATTATTCTACCAAAGACAACTTAAGTCAGTTAAGGACAAAGGCAACTAAACTTCTCGTGAACTCATTTATATTATCACGTCTTGATTACTGCAACGGCACCAATGCAAGTCTTCCTAAATGCCAAACTGATAAACTACAATCAGTGTTCACCGCCGCAGCAAGGTTAATTACCTGGGTATCCAAGTTTCCGTACATTTCTGAACATCTCCGAAATCTTCACTGGCTGAAGTGTTCTGAAAGAATCCAGTACAAGTTATGCTGGATGGTGTTTAAAACTATCAACTAAATGGCGTCAACTCTTAGATGGGCGACATTATCTGTAATTGGAATTCTGAAAGAGCCTAAATACAATCCGAACACTAAGTTTGGTGACCGTGCATTCGGAGTATCCGGCCCTAATGCTTGGAATAAACTTTTTTTGGAATTGAGATGTATAATCAGCCCAACTGAATTTAGATCAAAACTCACTTTTTCAGATACTTATTTCCATAAATCCATCATTCTATCCAAATATTGTTTTATTTTTCCTTTTTGTTAAACTGTAATTGTTAATGCACACACATAAATTCTCTAGCGGTTCCGTTCAACTACTCATGATAAAGTCCAATTTCTATTGCCTTGCCTACCAATGAATAATATCAGTGGGAACATAACACGTCAACCTGTTTATTTCTTGGCAGATGAATCATCTAAATGTAAGGTAAAGATCGACTTACCGATTTATTCACTTCATTCATTTGAGATATTTTTTTTTATTTTTTTATAATATAATATTGATTACATTTTATGATTTTGACTGTCCAACTAGGAAGGATTCCCGTTTCAGGACAGTCAAATTTACAAGTTTCAAGTTATCCTAGACGAATACAGGATTTAAGACTAGCTAAAATAAGTATGTTAAGATACATAAAAAGATACATAGAAAAGATACATAAAGATACATAGAAGCGTCCGTGATTTCAAATTACATTTTTTAGTATCATTTCGGAATCAGTCCTGCCTAGATCCAACAACCATTTTGTCACTCTTGGACCGAAGGATGACAATTCACACTGTTTCAGCTGAGAGGGGATTTTATTATATATTTTAGGACCGAGATATGAGAATATTTTTTGATAAGCCGCTCTGTTGCTTGTTGGAACGGAAAGGTCATTCCTTCCCTTACTTCTGGTTTGATGTTTGTGTTCGGCTGTTTTCATTTTGTTTTTATTTTTATGAACACGGATTTCAATTTTTTTTATATAGCACTTTCGGACATCTAGTACATTAAATTCCTTGAAGAGAACGTCACTCGAATATCTGAAAGGTTTCTTCATAATAACACGTAAAATAGATTTCTGTGCCTTCAATAACGGGTTTAATGTTGTTCTTCCTGCACCTCCCCACCATAAAAGTATACATATATATGTATACTTTTCTATAAATCCAGCTAACCCATTGGGCGCGTTTTGCACCCGTGTTCTAAAATTAATTATGCACCACCCTTATATTATAGAACTTCCTTCTTCTTCTGACGTTAGTAAAATTAGTATTAATCGATTTTTTTTAAATTTTGGTGTGATAGTTGTAAGTTTCTACAAATTTAAATATATATGTCACAAAAACAGTAGTTATAGGCCTTAGTCGTAAGTTACTACATATAAGTCTTGGTTGTGATTCACTAGTTTTAAGTCAGTAGTTTCAGTATTTATTGTTCAATAAATATTTTTGTACAGCCCCTTGAGGTGATTTTTCACAAACACGGAGCTATATAAATTAGCCAAATATTATTACTATTATAATAATTAAATAACCAAACATCACTCCGTATCCCCGCGGGGGTATCTAGAGATAATGGACCGAAAAAATATCTCTTGGCACGCACTCCCTTCTTCATTCACATTCATACATTATCTCATACATACCCTTCTGCTATTTTGACTTTTGACATGACCCGACTCAAGTATTCGGTTCACTTGATCGTGCCATGTCATCCTCGGAGAGTCGCCGACTTTTTCAACCATTCACATTCGCATCACATGTTTTCCTTACACTCCTTTCTTCGTTTATTCGCTCTTCATGCCTAAATCATTTAAACGTCCCTTTCTAATTACGCAAATATCAGTCTTGCATAATTTGAGAATCTCCGCAATTCTCACGCGATCTCTAATACTTACAATATCTTTTATTTTATTTATCAGTTGTCCCTAGGTCACAGTTTTCTATGCAAGCGGAGGACTCTTCTAGTTAATTTTGTGTCTCCTATAATGCTTTCTCTGTAACCACCACTCTCGTGCAAACACTTCTCTGACCTCTAAACCCGAGGTCATGTCGGCCGTTAGCGATGTTTCACTCTCGACTTTCTATTCTATTCAGTTTCATTTCAACAACATGACCAGGTAAACACTTTGGATTCGAAAAAAGCTTTCATAAAAGCTCCTATTGATGAGGTGGACGACCTTGGAACACCTTGTATTTTTATTTGCTTTAAAACTAATTGAAATTGTTTTGAGTCTTAATAAACCTTATTTTGTTGATCAGTGATGATGAGTGGATTTTTGAAGGTTGAATTTAAAATAAATTTAATTTCCTAACCTTTCTTGCAGCTTACAATAACTTTTAATTGGATAGTTAGAAAAAAGCAATTTAAGGAAATGATTTAATTAAATATTACATTTAACCAATTACGTGGGTTTCCACAACTATGCAAACGGTTTTAGAAAACATTGCGTTTAAAGATACATGCTTTCGTTAAACCTTCCAGAATTATTAAAATACTAAAAAAATAAAAGATAAAATAGATAAAACTGAGATTAAATTCAATTATAGTTCGTTGAGCATCTTTAATTAAAGGATTGCAATTAACATTCGAATAAATTAAGGTTTTTCATAATTGTGTTATATTCGTTGTATAATCTCTTTAAATTATTGGCAATCCGGTTAAAAATGGGATTGCAGGCCTTTAAAGAATGAATTACCAGGTTTCATTATAAACTTTTATGATATTTTGAAAACATTATCACGTTATCAGTGTTCCGATATCGTGATAATGTATTCGAAATGTATTAAAAGTTTATCAGAAAACCTCTCAGCTCATTCTTTATAGGCCTGCAATCCTGTTTTTTAACCGGATTATCAATAATTTGAAGAGATTTTAAATAAAATTTATTTAATTTATGCCTATTAAGGCTTTTACATACATATATAACAATATTTAAGAAATTATACTCATTAATAGTGCGTGACTGTTTAAAACACATATATAAGAAAAAATATTGTTGAATTTGATCCATACAGTATGTAGGTACAAAAATAAATATACAAAATCCAAAATATTTTTTTCTTTCAGCCGACAAAATACTGTTAACTTGCAAAATACAATAATACTATCAATTTAAATAGCTTTATCAAAATATTCCCTTACTCGATGAAAAAAACTTCAATAAGGTATGCTTATATAATGAAATTGATGTACTAAATATATCAACAAAATCGGAGTATTTGTTTCCTAGCTGTTGAATCCGTCGCATAGGAGTGTGATATTGGGACGTTGATGTTGAATTTCTACAATAATATGGTAGGTACTGTCTTGTAACTGACCTGCTTGGAGTATGAAAAGAGATTACATATAATAAATCAGGGGAATCAAACATTGAATTAATGATTTTATACAAACAGGTAAAATTGGAAATGATTCTACGATCAGATAATTGTATTAAATTTATTTTTATATAACTCCATATACGAAAAATATAGCAGTTAATATAATTTCATGCTATATTTATTGTTTAAATAATATTCACATTCATAAATATAACAATTTCATTATGGTTTTGTTTAACTTCTTTTTGGTTTATCGATCTAATATTTTATATTATATTCAGAGACCTATCGATGTAGATATTTTCTCTATACCAACATTATAGTTCTATCCTCAACCCAAAATATTTAAAATAGTAAGAAAATAAATCAAAATGAATAGAGACCTCATCTTTGAGGTGAAAAATTAATATTCTCCCAGCGAGATCATCTTCAGGAACTCGGGTCTGGGTTGAACCAATTATATAAGCAGCATCCCACGGGACCGATCTGCGCCTCATCCCGGAGCCCCCTTCACTTATCTCTCCATCGGATGGTCTCACTTCCCAGGGGGGTGAAGACCTTTGCGACGGGAGGTCATATCTGGTGATTACCCCTCTTACGGAGAATTGTATCACGTGATTAGACAATAGAAAAGAGAGTACTGAGATAGAAAGACAAATAACCTGTTACATATTTATTTTCTGAAAATCATATAAATGCATAATTCTTGTATAAATTACTTGTATTGAACAATAATATTCTATGCTCAGAGTTCTACTTCTATCATATTCAAAATGAACAAAAAAAAATCTTGTTTGAATTGAAAATTAAAATTTTATAAGTACAATAACGTGATATCAAAAGTGAACAGGTTCACATGAGGGCTGAATGAATACACACATTGAATATGACAAAATTGTAAAAAAATTAATCACCAGAAATCTGTTATTTGTCTGAAGCGTCAAAAGATCTCAAACGTTGAGCTCAGTTATGATGAAACTTTTACAGCTGTTTTGTCATTTCTTAGATTCCCAGATTAAATTTTGAGCTTTCAATGTCATTTCTAGTAAATGTCAACGACAAAAAATAAGACTCTTTGCTTTTCAATTATTCGATGAAAAGAAACAAGTTTTTTTAATATCTCAGACGAAGCTAGTTAGTAAGTATATTACATATGAGTATTATTTTTCACACCTCATAAACAATGAGCTTTCGCAAGACTTCTGTATCATGTGTACTTATATTCATTAAGTAATGTTTACTGCCACTACTTACGTTGAGAGCGCAAACACGAACTTTCACTAAGAACATTGTACATATTATGTGGCTATCACATAAAGAGCCACAGGAAGAGTCCTTGTAGAATGTGAGTATTTCCTTGCAAGACTGGAAGACTAATGAGTGGATTAGAAGCAAGACAAAGGTTAGCCGACAATACTGTTTCAATCTCCACACTAAAGTAGGACATGTGGTACAGCTAACGGATGACCAGTGGAATTCAAAGACTGAATGACATCTTTGGTTGAATTTGCAGGTGTCTGTGTGCACAAATTAAGGTAGGTAATTTTTTTCTTTTCCTAATTGTTAATGAAAAATGAGACATATATTTTCAAGACACCGATAAAAAACTTTTTAAACTAAAGAAATTTAGTGATATCGTAAAAAAATTTGTTTTACTAGAAAGAATATTTTAAATTTAAAATTAGAAGTTTTCAAGCGCAAATTCGTTTGGATTTACCAACCGGTTTCTCTTGGATTAAGCTTTACCGGGATAACAATTCAAAACATCAAAAAATCCTAATATATATCTTAACCTTCCTCTATCGGATTCCTTTGTCTGATTCTTTCGTATAGGTTATTTGTAAGATTATCTCTGTCTTACTATTCTTTTCTTCTATTTTTTTATTGTCTCTCTCTTTATATATAAAGAAATAAATATAGTCAATGGCACCCCAATAGTACCCCAATTCTTTACAATTTTTAAACTGTAGAAATGTAAAATTCACTACTTACAACTTTTGAAGAGATCGTGTTGCTTCAAAACATTAAATTTTATAAAAATATATCAAATCATGACTAAATTTTCGTGAAATAAATATATATTTGTCTATAATAAACTATATCAACTATAATACAGTTTTTACTCCTAGACAGAATTTAAATCTTTTTTTTCCTAAATTTCATTTCGCTTATAACTCCATTTTATTATTTTTTTCCCAGAAAACCAAGACTTTAAAATGTACAATTTTAAAATATTAATCAATGGAAAAATGTTTAAATTGATTATAAAATCCGCGCACAGGCTTTAAATTTGTAGGTTTTATTTTATTATTCCTTATATTTTCACTTTATTACCTTGTATTCCCGGAGAAAACTTACTGATATGTCAGGTAAAATTATTCGTTTTCCCGTTAAAATGGTACACCGGGCCTAAAACGGATTGAAAGAGTTCCTAACAAAGTATTATTCAAAATAAAATGTTTTGCGAGGACGGCGGAACACGTGTTTATACAAATACTGATATTGATACTGACATACATTAGGAAAAGAACGCGAATTCTCGATATATTCTGAATGATTAATATTTTATCAGTAAGTTCGAATGCTGTCACTTTTTTAATAGGATCATTTTTCTCCGTGTTTTATAACAGCTCCAATGCAACCAAAATTTTCAGTAAAAAAAAATTAAATGCCAACTTAAAATATGTTTTTGTTTAGTTTATGTTGTTACTGTGATGATGCTTCACCTTTCAAGTCTCTGGCATATTGACCGTCATATTAACTGGCATATTGCTGTCAGAAAGTCGGAGAACTTGAATTTATTTCCGCTTCTCAATAAATTCCAACAAAATTGAATATTTCTGAACGTATCTGAAAAATTAAAACTGTTTTGGAAAGGTGAAAAGATACGATTTCAAATTTTATTCCGAAAAGTGATAAAAAATCGACTCCACGGATAATTGCTGTTTGTTCCCAAAACTGAACAAATAATTCTGATGAGTTAAACCAAGCGAAACCGGTTGTTAAATTAAATATAAATTTGTTGTCTGAAACTTCTTTTTTTAAATTTAATAATAATATATTTACTTAAATAAAAAAATCTTACTGAGCTTTCATATCAAATGCCAAAGGTTTTTTCTACACAACATTTTACATGATGTCTATTATACCACATAAGCGCTTTTTACAGCCGAGCCTGCTTTAACCTTTCAGGAAACAGAATATTATGGTAACAGTATTTGACAACAAATGAAGACTTAGGGGAGCTTTCTAAACATTTTTTCCTTAAAGCCGTCAATGACATTTTTTTCTAAAAGATACGAGGTGAATGTCTTTGTTGGGCGCTAATAATGTCGTTAACCTCGGGGTACCCAGAACATGCAGGTAGACGCAAAACTTTTTTTCTATGTAAATCATTACGGTAACGCAATCTTAAAATAATAAATGCACGGAAGAATTTGGAAAAATCAGAACTCTCTAAAGCGAAACGATAATATATTGATTGCTTAGTTGCTCGATTAGAGAATGCGAATGTACGATGACGCTCTGGGTTGCGTCACGGTAATGGGTCAGAGAAAGAAGTTCAGTCTTATTTCGGTTTTAAGGAGACTTGTAATTCCGATAGAATCTGTATGCCCCACACACAGAGGAATAACACAAGATTTGTACTAACCAGGTTTGATAATAATTCTGTATTCCGGTATTTTGAAAATCAAGGGGTGCCCGCACTATATAATGTGTCATAATTAATCAATCACGAGTCACTTTAAACATGAATCAATCCACAAATACACACATACGGCGTTCCCTTGTTGCAAATAATTAAATTTAACAGCTGTATCTCTCGGTGGTTTAATCAGTGTTTAGATACTGATCTCGTAACTTTCCAATCAGTCGCGTCGTGTTGATTTGCGGTTCTCATTTATGGCGGTATCTCTTTTCACGTGTTGAAAAACAAAATCGATCGATGACGTATTTAAAACACTGATCACGTTAAAATTAATCATTGCCAAAAACTGCAGACATCACTCGCAATGATTACTGAATTTCACAGAATTTTATGGGGTCTTTTAATTCGGCGGGTACCTTCTAACATGTTGAGAAGATGGAGGTTGATCGATTACTTGGCACATTTAACTGCATTCTTCTTGTACAAAAATCAAGCGTGAATTCAATGTGTATTATTAAAAACCTGCTCTACGTTTTACGGAAGCATTACGAAGCTATTGGTGTGACGTAACTACAAGAATGACAAACGTCGTGAAGAAACAGGGAAGATGAAAGTTGTGAACCCGCCTGTCAGATTGGTGACTAGTCATAGATATAGCTATCTCAAGGAAAATTTTAATTTTGAATGGTGACCTCTAACCAGGCCTATATTGAGAGAATATTTCACTCTGAAACAAGGTGTGGCGCTCGGAGAAAAATTAGCATTACTAAATTATTTAGAATCTCTTCAAATTATTGATAATCCGGTTAGTCACGGGATTGTAGCTCGTTTCTTGATAAACTTTTAGTAAATTCCTAATATACCGGAAAACCTGTCCATGCACCTGCAGTTTCCTTGATAATATAAAATGACAAAATCCGAAAATATTAGGATTTTTATGAACACGTGTTACGACATCATTATAATGCAATTATTCTTTTCTTAAAGTTTGTCAGGAAACCTATCAATTCATTCGTTGAGGACCGGAAATTCCGTTTTTAACCGGATCACGAATAATTTGAATAGTTTTATAATAAATTAGCAATACTCATTTTTCTCCGTGCGTGTATATCGCTATCTCTGGATTAGGAGTTTTTTCACAAAAAATAATAAAAATTGATTTTTGAATTTTTTTAAAAGCATAAGAAATTGTCTCATTAAAAAAACGTCACAAAGTACGCCCCAAGAGAACGTTACATCAGATATAGCTCACTTTGTATTCTCAAAGGCCATAATTCCGCGTCCCGTGCGCTCCGCTAAGCTGCATAATTTAGGGGCAGTAGAAGCGTCGTCGACAGTACCGTACCGGCTCGTACTAAAGGAACCAAGAAGCTATAATATTTAACCGCATCTCCTACCGCATCTGAGTACTGTAGTAAGGGGCCATAATTTTTTACCGATTTTGCATTCAAGCTAGCACAACATGCTTGTCAAAACAGCCAAAAGCTATCATTATTATGCCCATCTTTCATGTATCCCTGGTACTTTGCTAACCTTGTGGCCGCTTTTTTATAAGTTGTAATAAAGGCATATGAGTGTACTCTTTACTAAGTGATTAGTCATTGAGGGTGATCAAATTGAGATAGAAGTATTTTCAGTAGAGAGATGAATTCTATTGGTATAAGTCCTAACCATAATATGTGTCATAACTTGTTTTTGCTAAAAAAAGGTTTTTCACTTTGTTCCACTTATTTATTATTACCAGGACCGGTTTCATCCTACTACGGACATTTTCAGACTGGTAGTTGAAACTCTTATGCTACTGATTTTATACAAACTTAGGCAGGGGTACACAACATTGTTTATATATAATGAATGATTCTATTTTGTTAATTTGAGGTAGGTATTATGAGTTATTTTGTTAATTTAGGGTACATTAGGTAATTATAAAGTTTATTTTTACAAATTATGAATGATGTTACAAAGCAAGTACATATTTATAGTTCATATGAATATAAAAGAATTTATATAATTAAAAAGGTTTGTGATTTCTGATATTTTATTTTTGTAATGTTGGGATATTCCCTCCTTGTTGCTTAGGGCTTATTGTCAAATATTGATTGCAATTAAGTCATTATTATTATTAGGGTTCCCCACATATTTGGGTTATTACATCTTTAAATTACATACTTAAATTATACCACTGCTCTCTGAAGTAAAATTATTCTAAGTGAATTATAATGGGTAAATTAATGGTGATTGAGCATTATGTTCTAACTGTTTATTCATAACATATTTACGATCTATTTTCTTCGTTAAGCGATTGATTTCTAGTGACTCTAATCTGTCTAATTTTTGTCCTTTGTTGCAAACATGAAGGATTTTTACATCTCTATCTTTGTCAAAAGTATGTTGGTTTTCTAGTAGATGCAAGGCAACGTTCGATAAATCTCCTTTTTGATTAACCCAACTAGCGAAATGTTCTTTTATACGGGTTGATACTGCTCTTCCTGTTTGTCCTACGTAATACGCGGGGCAATTCGAGCAGTTCACCTGGTAGACCCCAGAGTTTTCCAGATTACCTCTTTTATCTTTATTGTTTATAAATATTTTACCCAAAGAATTTACATTATAAAAGGCTGTCTTACATTTTTTATCACTGTCTATTAATTTTGATATTTTATTTGATATTTTGCCAAGGTACGGTATTTTAGTCCATTGTTTTGTTTCTATTTCCTTGTCCGGCGTAAGGCCATATGTAATTGAAGCTACTGTGAGTTTTTTATTCTTCTTCTTTATAAGATTATCAATCATTATGCTATCGTAACCATTATTTTCTGCAATAGTTTTGATAACTTTTAATTCATTATTGTAATTTATGTCGTTTAGTGGTACATGTAATAGTCTATGGATTAAAGAATGGAATACCGACAATTTATGTGAAATGTGGTGTCTTGAGGAGCTGTGAATAATATTATCGCTATATGTCGGTTTCCTGTATATCGAAAATTCTAATTTGTTATTAACTATATTCATTCCTATATCTAAAAAGTTGATTTTATCTCCTCCTATCTCCATCGTGAATTGAATTGACTTATTGATTTGATTTATTTCTTTGATGAAGATATCTAGTTGTCTCTGCGTACCGGTCCATATGATCAAAATGTCGTCTACATATCTCCGATAGAAAATAACATTTTTAAATGATTTTAACTTTTCGATGGTTTCTTCCAAGTGGTCCATCATGAACTCTGCTAATATTGGTGAGATAGGACTGCCCATGGCCAACCCTTTTGATTGTAAATAGAATTTATTATCGAATCTAAAATAATGTGAATTGGTAAGTCAGGGCAATGTTTTAGGATTAAAACATTGCCCTGACTTACCAATTCACATAAAAGATTACGAGAATTTAGCATTAGACGTAGACATTGCAATTCCATCAGATTACGGTAAAAAATATTTATGTTCAAAAATAATAAAAAACGCTATAACTAATAGTAAGTTTTCAAGCGAAGCTCGTACAATAAAATCAATTAAAAATAAAATTAAAGAAAATAACTTAATAATTTCAAAAGCTGATAAGGGGAATATCACTGTAATTCTACCAAAAAATATTTATATTGAAAAAGTCCAAAATGTGCTGGACTCTAGTGATGTTATTTTATTAAAAAAGGATCCCACCCCAAAATTTACCGCAGAAATAAATTCAATTCTTAGTACATGCCAAACACTCATTAAAGATAAATTCCAAAAATCCAACCTCACTGTCATGAACCCCCAATGTCCGCGGCTATATGGACAACCTAAAGTTCACAAATTAGATATACCAGTGAGACCAGTCGTAGGATATAACTCAGCACCAGCCTATAAGTTAGCAAAATACGCAAATAGAATCATTAAAAACACTTTAAATTTCAAACCAAAATATGGAATAAAAAATTCTTTGCAATTAATAGACCTCATCAAGGATATACATATACCAAACAACGCCTCTTTGGTGTCATTTGATGTTGTTAGTCTATTTACAAGCGTACCCACAGATGAATTAAAAATAATAATCAATAATTACATGGAGAAAATCAATTTAAATATAATAAAAAAGAGAGAAATTAATCAATTAATAAATACGTGCATTGAACAAAACTATTTTAGATTCGATAATAAATTCTATTTACAATCAAAAGGGTTGGCCATGGGCAGTCCTATCTCACCAATATTAGCAGAGTTCATGATGGACCACTTGGAAGAAACCATCGAAAAGTTAAAATCATTTAAAAATGTTATTTTCTATCGGAGATATGTAGACGACATTTTGATCATATGGACCGGTACGCAGAGACAACTAGATATCTTCATCAAAGAAGTAAATCAAATCAATAAGTCAATTCAATTCACGATGGAGATAGGAGGAGATAAAATCAACTTTTTAGATATAGGAATGAATATAGTTAATAACAAATTAGAATTTTCGATATACAGGAAACCGACATATAGCGATAATATTATTCACAGCTCCTCAAGACACCACATTTCACATAAATTGTCGGTATTCCATTCTTTAATCCATAGACTATTACATGTACCACTAAACGACATAAATTACAATAATGAATTAAAAGTTATCAAAACTATTGCAGAAAATAATGGTTACGATAGCATAATAAAGAGAACATTTGACTGACCTCTGGAAGGAAATGGAGGAGAGAAAAGAAAAGGGTGAAATTGATTTGCAAATCAAACATTTTAATGGAATTCCTAAAATTATCAAAAGCCACGCAAAAAACTGATAAACAAACATAACACACTCTTAAGAATCAATGGATATTATCAAAATGTTCGAGGAATCCGTACGAAATTGCAACAACTTAAAAGGAATTCACCCACCTTCTCATATGACATTTTATTATTAACTGAAACATGGTTAAATGCAGATATCGGCTCGTCAGAATTAGGCCTAAATCAATATACTATCTATCGCCTTGATCGAAGTCCTAATTCGAGCAAAAAGTCTAACGGAGGAGGCGTGATGTTATGTGTGTCTAAAAATATCTCATCCTATAGACTACCGGTCAAGCACACAAATGTTGAACACACTTTTGTAATGCTCAACATACCTTATAGTAAAATTATTATAGGTTGTGTCTACATCCCACCTGCATCGGATTTGCAAATATATAAAAACCACAATGAGGACATAGAAATGCTGAAATTCAAATATCCGAAAGCAAAATTCATAATTGCTGGTGATTATAATCTGCCGAACTGGACCAGCCAAGATGACATCGGATCTGCCACAAATGAAGTTGAATTACAGTGCGCTAAATCCAGTGAAATTCGTGATATGTCCATATTCCTAGGACTAATTCAATCAAACAATGTGTCTAATTCTAATAATCGAATGTTAGATTTAGTGTTTTCAAGTGATTCAAAAATAGTGGTTGAGAAATCTGACGAATTATTATTGCCTCTAGATAAACACCATCCACCATTAGATATTATCATAACAAATATGTCTGGAAGATCTCCAAACCTAACTACCACATCGTATAATTTCTCCAAAGCCGAATACCATAATATTAATGAGTACCTTACCTCGGTAGATTGGTCATTTTTAGACAACGAAAATAATTTAAATAATCAATTAGAACAATTTTACTCAATTTTAAATACCTCGATAGAGCGCTTTGTTCCTAGGGTCAACTTCACACCATCTAACTATCCCAAATGGTTTACGAGGGAATTAAAAAAACATATTAATTATAAAAAACATATCCATAGAATATATAAACATACCAGAAATCCTAATGATTACATAACTTTTACTAAATTACGTAAGCAGTGTAAAGAATTATCAATAAAATGCTATAGTGATTATGTAAGCCTAATTGAAAAAGAGGTATACCAAAATGTTAAAAAATTATGGAGTTTTTCTAAAAGTCAACAAAAAAATGATTGTGGATTTCCCAATAACATGTACTTGAAAGAAAAATGTGCCGACAGTATCGAAGGTATAGTTAATCTATTTGCTGATTCATTTAAAAGTGTTTACGACACAGATATTCGTGTCAATACGATTCCCGATATTTCAGTGGAAGAGGTATTAAATCTAAGCCAATGTTTCATCAAAAAAGAATCTATAGAAAAAGTCATAAAAGAATTAGATAGCAATAAATCTGCTGGACCGGATGGTATTACTCCAATATTTTTCAAAACCTGTGTTAGTAGTCTGATATATCCTCTTTATAAACTCTTTAACAATTCTTTAAGTTCTGGTTCTTTTCCAGCTCAGTGGAAAAAGAGTTATTTAACCCCTATTCATAAAAAAGGTGACAAAAGCGATATATCAAACTATAGACCAATTTGTATAATGTCTGCTTTACCGAAAGTTTTTGAGAAATTAGTCCTAGATATCATTGTAAAACCTATCAACAACATTATTGTTCCTAACCAACATGGCTTCATCACAGGTCGCTCTACCTTAAGTAATTTAATGATTTATGAAAATTACATATCTGAATCTCTGGGTCTCAAACAACAAGTGGACAGTATATACACTGACTTTAGTAAAGCTTTTGATAAGGTTCGACATCACATACTTATTTATAAACTTCGATCGTTGGGCATCAAAGGTAAATTATTGAGTTGGATTGTTAGTTATCTTAGCCATAGGGTGCTTAGTGTTAAGATTAATTCTGTACAATCTTATATATTCGAGGCCACAAGTGGGGTTCCTCAAGGGTCCCACCTCGGCCCAATATTTTTCTTATTATTCATCAATGACATTGTTGACCAATTTAATGATGTAGAAGTTCTGATATTTGCTGACGACTTAAAAATATATAAAAGAATACGAAATGTATCTGATTGTCAAATTTTACAGAGTAATTTAGAACAACTTCATCAATGGTGTGAACAAAATGCTTTATTTTTGAACATTCAGAAATGTCAAGTAATACGATTTTCCAAAACTCGTTATAATATATTACATGAATATACATTAAATAATATTAAATTAATACCAGTATCACATATTCGTGACTTGGGTGTAATATTCGTTGAAAACTTGTCATTCATTGAACACATCAACTATATAACTAATAAGGCTTTAAAGATGCTTGGCTTCCTTTGCAGAACTTTAACCGATTTTAAGTCCATAGATTGTATGAGAACCCTCTATACTTCATTAGTCAGAAGTCAATTGGAGTATAATTCACCTATTTGGTCCCCTTTATATAAAGTTCACTCCAATAATATAGAAAGAGTTCAGCACAAATTTCTTAAGTACGTAAATTTTAAGCTCGGAATTCCTATTGATTACATTAATTATGTCAGTTTGATGAATCAATTGCATCTAATAACACTGTCTGACAGGAGAATTATTTCAGACCTGGTTGTGTTACACAGAGTCATTAACAACTTAATTGATAGTCCTGCCATCCTTGCCACTATTAAACTACATGTGCCGACTAGGAATACAAGGCAAAATATAACATTCTTCTGTAATACATACTCGACCAACTATCAGACACACGCACTGACCAATAGGATGCATGATCTGGGCAACAAGTATGGGGGTGTTATTGATTTATTTATTGACTCCATATATAGAATTAAGCATAATCTACATCAACACTTTGTTGAATCCTACAAATTGGAGTAGCTTTGGTAAATTAGTTTTAATGATTTGTTTTATATCTAATGTTGTTTTAATTTCTTTTTTACTTTATGTTATTTTTTTTTCCATTACATTACATCTATTTACTGTCAATATCTCCTGTATTTTACATATTCTCTTATTGTACTGCATCATGTATCACTTCTATGTAAAAGCCTTTTTAGGCGTATATATATATAAATAAATAAATAAATAAATAAATAATGATTGATAATCTTATAAAGAAGAAGAATAAAAAACTCACCGTAGCTTCAATTACATATGGCCTTACGCCGGACAAGGAAATAGAAACAAAACAATGGACTAAAATACCGTACCTTGGCAAAATATCAAATAAAATATCAAAATTAATAGACAGTGATAAAAAATGTAAGACAGCCTTTTATAATGTAAATTCTTTGGGTAAAATATTTATAAACAATAAAGATAAAAGAGGTAATCTGGAAAACTCTGGGGTCTACCATGTGAACTGCTCGAATTGCCCCGCGTATTACGTAGGACAAACAGGAAAAGCAGTATCAACCCGTATAAAAGAACATTTCGCTAGTTGGGTTAATCAAAAAGGAGATTTATCGAACGTTGCCTTGCATCTACTAGAAAACCAACATACTTTTGACAAAGATAGAGATGTAAAAATCCTTCATGTTTGCAACAAAGGACAAAAATTAGACAGATTAGAGTCACTAGAAATCAATCGCTTAACGAAGAAAATAGATCGTAAATATGTTATGAATAAACAGTTAGAACATAATGCTCAATCACCATTAATTTACCCATTATAATTCACTTAGAATAATTTTACTTCAGAGAGCAGTGGTATAATTTAAGTATGTAATTTAAAGATGTAATAACCCAAATATGTGGGGAACCCTAATAATAATAATGACTTAATTGCAATCAATATTTGACAATAAGCCCTAAGCAACAAGGAGGGAATATCCCAACATTACAAAAATAAAATATCAGAAATCACAAACCTTTTTAATTATATAAATTCTTTTATATTCATATGAACTATAAATATGTACTTGCTTTGTAACATCATTCATAATTTGTAAAAATAAACTTTATAATTACCTAATGTACCCTAAATTAACAAAATAACTCATAATACCTTCCTCAAATTAACAAAATAGAATCATTCATTATATATAAACAATGTTGTGTACCCCTGCCTAAGTTTGTATAAAATCAGTAGCATAAGAGTTTCAACTACCAGTCTGAAAATGTCCGTAGTAGGATGAAACCGGTCCTGGTAATAATAAATAAGTGGAACAAAGTGAAAAAGTTTTTTAATTTTAATTCTATTACAATGGAATTCCACCACGAATTAACAGTGCAAAAACTAGACTCATTAAAAAAAGGTTCTCAATAAATGTTCTTTGCATGATTTTCTCTACCCGTTGCTGGCTACGGGCTCCTTATTGACTTTATAACGTTTCATATTGTGGTTCATTCATAATTTTGAATCGTCATTAAATCCTCCACATGGTCATTTTTGCTGTCTCTGATTAAAGAGATATCGATGCTGCTCAAATGTTTTTTTTTTCAAAGTTTCTCGGTTTCACCGTTATCAAATTGGGGAGAGAGGGAAAGAAATTTTATAATTACGTGGACGATTGGAGTTGATTTTAGACTAAGAATAGATGAAGTGCTAAACGGGGAGGCAATGTTAGAAAAAGCTTGATAGTAGAGCGAGTATTGGTTTAGAGAGAGACAACCAAACAATATGTACTTCTAGACTACATTATTGTGTAACTGAATGTTATGGAGTTAATAATTAAATTTATGAATAATTATTTTCCTAACCAAAACCCATAAACTAGTTATTTGTATCAACTAACCCCGGTTAGATTTATCGAGGCAGTAATAAATAACTGACCCCAAATTAATATTTTTTCGACTTCAAGTTTAGTTATTCCTGTTATTTTGGCACAGGACGTCAGCTTCCGTTTTGACATTTTTTAAATTATCGCCGCAAGGGGAAACGACGATAATTTAATACGTCAAGAGTATATGGGTTTAATTTTATTAAACTTGTGTTAAAATCTGAAGTCAATAGTGAAGCTGATCTAATGATCCTGCTAGTTTTAAAAAGTAAGTATTTGGGTGATTCTCTAAAAATCCCCATCTTAACACATAATGGCGGTTCTGTGACGAGCTTACCGATTTTTAAACCGGGAATGGAAATGTGTTTCTCCAAGTCATAGAGTTAAATAAGTTCAATTCCAACCACGATGAAACCGAAGAGATGCAATCGCATCATGCGGGATGGCTACCATGCCCACATGCTACGAAGAGGTGGAGAAGATGACGATTGCTGTATATGCCGTAGCTGAGGAAACTCCATTGACCTACAGACCACCAGTTCGATCTAGAAACCTACAGGAACCCGATATAGTGAGATTAGTGTAGCTCAGTTAGTTTTTTTTATTTCAATGGGTGTCTTCAGGTATAAATATTACCATTTTTATATGTTTAATATATTAAATCTATGTTAAATCCAACTCTTTTATTTAAAATACTAATCCTAGAAAACCAATGCAAAACAGTGCCCAAGTCTCTGTAAATATTATCTCAGTTCTAGTGAAACTGAAGGTCTGGAATCCATATAGAGCAAGGCTGCCCAACCCCAGGCCCGCGGGCCAAGTTGTGGCCCGTGAACGAATTATAAGCAGCCCGCGTGAACCATTTTCAAAATACCCGCCAATTTAAAAATTACTTGAATCGAAAATTTTTTCGTATCATTGCATCATCCACCGGGAGGCGTTGTGTGCAAAGTACATACAGTTGAATGATATAATGGAGCCGGTAGTACCTACGCTTCATAAATTACATACATTCAAAAGCTCTTCACAGACGTCAATTCAGAGTTTTATTTTAAGAAGAAATCAGCGAATTTGGAGAGTTACAACTGTTTTTCGCTGTGCGATGGCTTTCAAGGGGCAACATGTTAAAACATTTCTTCATCTTGAGAGAGCATGTGTTGGAATTTTTAAGAAAAAGGGGCGTTACCTTTGGAAAGTGATTTACTCAAGAATAAGTACTGGTTTATTGATCTTGCATTTCTTGTTGACATCACCAATTATCTCAATATTTTAAATTCAAATTACAAGGCACTTCTGACTATATTTAGCCAACGAAAATATTGACCTTTTTCCCATACTCAAAGATTTGAAAGAGAAGCTCAATATTTCCACCATAAACTTTACTAAGTACGAAGCTAAAATTACAAGCTTATTACAGTCGTTTGAAAGCAGATTCCAGGACTTTGAAAGTACAAAACAAAATGAATAATTTTTTTTTAATCCTTTCACAATCAGTTTGACTGAAATAATTAGTTATCCTGCCAATATCCAGTTGGAACTCACTGAACTGCAAAATCACTCTGCACTGAAAAACCTTTTTGCAGAAAAAGTAAGTCACAAACTTCTTCAAAAGAATTTGAAGATTTTTGGAAATTGGTGCCAAAGGAAAACTGGCTTTTCAATTTGTAAGTAGTTTTGAATCAACATATGTTTGTGAAAAGTTTTTTTTCTATTCTTAATTTTGTAAAAAATAAATACCGCACATCTCTAACTGAGCAACATATGTCTGATTTGTTGCTACTGTCAACATTTGAACTGACTCCTAACATAGGAGAAATATTAAAACAAAAACAATTTCAGAAATTACCTTCATTGTACCAATTACTTGTTTTTAGATTTTTGTTACATAAAATGTTGTTTCGTTATTTGGCAGTAGATGCTATTTATTTTATTATTTCTATAAACGACAATAAAATTACAATATGTTTATTTATTTGTTGCATAAAACAAGACATTAAAAAGCTTAGGTAACAAAAATAGAAACCGTCAATAGTCAGTGACCCGCCAGTGACTTTTAAATCGTCAATTTTGCCCAACTGTTAAAAAGGTTGGGCAGCCTTGATATAAAGGAACCCTGGCGCCCATTTCATAATATAAATAAAAGGCCTTCAGCTGTTACAATTTGGCACTATAATCCCTCCGTAATATTGACGCCAATGACGATTGGCCCAAACTCTATAACATGTGACACCTACTCAATATTACAGTTATAACATTGATACCCACTGTAGTTTTTTTCAACCCACTATAACATTGGCCCCCAACTTCCTAAGTTTAACCATTGTAACATTGGCGCCCAACGCAAAATAGCCATTGTAACATGGTGTGAAATTGATCGAAATGTTGAATCACATATTGCGTAAAATTTCAGAAATGCATGTTATAACCACCGTCCAGTAATAAATCCAATAAATATCTGTAGATTATGAGCATTTATCAAGATCTGATGTAATCTTGAAGATTTGTCTTTCACAAGACAATTCAGCTCTGCACAATGCGAATGCTGACATCATCAAACAAATATAAATAAAGAATTTCAAATATATATCTGCCTACATGCCTAGTTGTATTTAAGCAAATATCTTTTAAATTTTATTCTACTTCATTTTTCAATCTTTCCATTCCTTCAATTTTCAGAGATTCCGAAAATCTGATGTGCTAAAATATAAGATTTCAGAAGCAATAGAATCACATCTGTTAAAAATAACAAAAAGTCTAACAAAGTTTTATTAGCAAGATATCTCCTAACATTTCCGGGAAAGCAAGACGTCACAGGATGAGCGACGAGCATTACTGTGTGCATATATCTGCCGGACAGATTCATCCACATGTACAGAAATGCTCCTGTGATATCATGCTCGGCCGGACATGTCCGTTCGTAAGTACTAGAACTATGTAATCATTACTAAACATTTTATCATCAACGAAGGTCGTGCAATAATTTTAGTCAACTCGCCCAAATCTAAATTAAAAGTTCTCTAATCTCACTAATCTGCCATTACTAACCTGATTCATTATTTTCAAATATTTTAAATCCAACTTTTTAAAAAAAGTATCCATCGAAATCTTATCTGAACCTAGTCTAATCTAACATATTGTTGAAAAAATAAAATATTTGTAAACTAGATAACGGCCTCCGCGGTCGAGGGGTCAGACTAGCAAGCAAGAAGCGGGTTCAAATCCCGGCGTGCGCAAGTAAATTTAAAAAAAATAAATTTTGTGATATTTCACTAATTACTTATATTTGTGGCACATTCCATAGAGGAAAATACTTACAGTATGGCCCTGGTGTAGGATCATCATCCAAATTTGAATCATTGCTTGAAATGGCTTTGGCTGTGTTTGGTGGTCAGATCTGAATAGCCAGATACTTACCCACCTTCATTTTCTCCATCACCTACTCCTACTTAGTACCTTCAGTTTCACAACATACCCCAATTATGGATGCTATAGTCGCACTGGCTCCAGACAGTCGGGAGCAGTGGTAAGGTTCCAAATAAAAAAAAATAAAACAGTATCGACATAGATATCTCTAGTGAGAAAGGTAAAAATAAAAAAAGATAAAATCAATTAAACTATTAATTCCAACACAAAGTAAAAATTTAAGTAAATTCGATAAAAACATACATCATTAAAGTGTTGCTAATCTTTGTTGACTGTTGTTGCATGTCGCTAATAACATTCAGTTGACCTCGGTCAGAGTTATAACCAGGTGTACTTCACAGTACACTTGCCCTTGCATGACCTTATTAACTCTACGCGTGCCAGCTGAAATGCCAAGTGGCCCGCGCGCCGCGCCAGCTGACACTATTTTCATAATAACTTAAGCAATATCATGTTTTTTGTAAATTTTGCGGTCTTATCAGATAATGTGGTTATATATTTATGAAAAAAATTTATACCTATTCTACATAGTTTCCCCAGGTACAAGTGACAAAATGACAAGCTAGAATAATCTTAATTTGAAGTTTCATAACGTAAATTGTAACCCAAACACATTCTGTAACTGTGAGGAGATGAAATCTGGAAAACTTATTAAATATTTAGGTGTAACTATAGATTGTCAACTTAAATGGACCAGCCATATTGAATATTGAAAAAACTGTTAACAGATTGAGATACCTAAAATATATTTTTAAAAGAATGAGTAATGTAGTAAATATAAAAACCATGAAACTAGTTTATGACTCACTAGTTCATTCATCTCTTTCTTATGGAATAATTGGCTGGGGCGGAACTTTCAACAATCATGTAAAACCACTAGAAATTGCCCAAAAATCAATTATTAAAATAATGTACCAAAAAACTAATTCCTATCCCTCTAAACAATTGTTCCAAGAAACTGAAATTTTGGACCTTAAGCAGATCTATAGTGCTCAATGTCTTAAATTTATTTATACGCGACCAAACAACTTTATTAAATATTCAAATCGTACCAGCCAACGACATGGCGCTTGTGAATATGCTGTGCCTTACTGCAAAACCAGGTTGGCCCAGAGGCATATTAGTTTTATTGCTCCAAAAATGTATAATTCTTTATGTACAACCTTTAAAAGGGACACGTGTGTAAACCTTCAATCTTTTAAAAAGTACATCAAATCTTGGCTAAAAAACACTGGAGTAGATATTTTTTTCTTTTAAGTTTTATAAAACTATCTGTAACATTTATATCCATGTAGAGATTATTTTTTATTATTTCACATTCATAAAAAACAGCATACATTTTTTTTTTGTTTGTAATGCTTTGTCTGCTTATTCACTTATTAAGATGTCTTCTTTAAAAACTAGTATTTACCTTATTCTTTGTGTTATTTTAAAACTTTTACATATTTCATGATTTACTTTCTTGTATTGCATCTCTACAGTAACTCTTTTAAAATAACTTAAATTTATATTTGATATTGTGTTTCCACTTAAACCATAGACACAAGATAAAAATACTTATAATACCCACACTCAGGCTTCGCCTTCGTGGGATTTTTTTTAATTATGTACATTTATTTCAATATTTTTTATACATTTTTCAATATTTTATGTAACCATGTATTAGGGTGTCCCAAAAAAATTTAAGTTGTTATTTTGAACGCATACCCTCTAATTTTGTTTTAATAATGACAAAACACTTATAAAAAAAATTTCGTTTACTTTGGACAACTGCAACCCGTGCCGACTTGCATCGAAAGATGTCAGTACTTGTACATTAAGACGCCAGCGAGCAAAGGTGGTGATGAGCTTGTAGTAACTTGCTATTTTGTTAGTAAACGAAAATCACTCGTTCAGGCAAGATGTTGTTAGATTTACGCACTTCTAAAAAGAGTATATTTTTAATAGGAGTCGTAAAACACCAAATATCGGGTTCTAAACTGCCATCTAATGGACAAGTTCTTGAAGTTTTGTTTTACAATATCCGGAAAGTGAATTTAACTGTCAATATATACCAAATATAGCCATAGTTGGTATTAAAAGCTGTGTTTGAAGTAAAAATCAGTTAAGTGACTACAAGCCCTGACATACCACTCTTCAAAAAGTTTCGAGAAACTGTAAAAATGTTGATCCCGATAAAATTCAGTGCTACAGAGAAAATCTCACATTGCACCTAACCGCTTCCGAAATCGACGATTTGCTTGACTTTTACCGTACTGCACTGACAACAAAAATACTTGGAGATGACTATTGAGAGTTTTTAGAGCTCTGTGTGATAGTTTTAGGAGGAGATACAGCGATAAAATTTAAGATTCGGCCTCCAGGTGCTCGATGGATGGCAAAGGCGCTTTATTCCTTGAAAATATCATTAATTTGTGCGCAATTTAAAATTACCGGTAAGGATAAGGCGGCACTTTTAGACGTTTGCCTGTTCATAGTAACATCCTATGTCAAGCCATGGTTACATGTATTATAGCAGTTAAAGCACCTTACCAGGACTTGTGCTTTTTGAAATCGATGAAGGCTTAAGAAAAAATTGATGAAAACATCTCAATGGCAGCTTTATTTCTGTTCAGTAAGCAGTTATGGTATTTGACCGATGAAGGATCTATTTTATCGCTGTTTGACGACGCTGTGGATCAAACAACTAAAATAAAAATGACAAAAATAACTCGAAATATCAAAAAAAATAATTTATCAACCCATGACAAACGTTACATCCCATCAAAGGAAGATCTTGATGGTAAATTGTATGGTAAGTTTATTAAGTAGTTTAAATTATGTTTTGTATTGAGGTTTTTGTTCATATCATAATTTAGTGACTTTTGTTACAGAGAAAAATATTTACGACTTCATTTCAGTCAAGAGCAAGTATTTGTTTGATCGTCTGAAAACAGATGCCAGTTTTCTTAACGAATTCCCTACGATGTGGTCAAATAATGCTTCGTATAAGTATTAAGTCAATTATTAAGTCAGAAAGAAGGTGTCGCCGCTGAGGGTAGTGAATGATACAGCTGAAAGAACTGTTGAGTTAATGGAAGATTTTCATGGCTTAATCTCACGGTCGAAGAGGAAAAAAAATATTTTTTGTTACGATGCGTTCAGGAACACCGGAAGATTTATCCTGACTGTAAAAAACAAACTATGAAGAAAAAATTTAATCAATAAACCATTTTTAAATATAAAATACTACATAATTGGACATTTTAAAATTTTATTTATCCGACAAAAATGAAAGTTGAAAATCCTTCCATATTAACTCTATACCATATTTTTTGGCATCAAGTCGGCACGGGTTGCCGGTGTTTAATCAAAATAATATTTATTATATGAGTTATTGGGATCAAATGGAATAAAATAAGAGGGTATGCATATTTAAATTCATGAAAAAAAATTCTTCCTTATGTCCTGGGACACCCTACCATGTATGTATAAAAAAAAATTCAATAGTAAAAAATAAAAAAAAAAATAAATAAAAAAAAATAATATCAAGATACATTATTTGCTTTCCAAGCGAATAAAATATGTTTTAGTAAATACTCACAAAATCGAAGCAAGTGCGGTGGGTTCCTAGCAAATCCTATATGGATTCGCTGGCATCCCAAGGGTTAAAAGCTTTACACCCTACTGCCTAAGGTTCGCATTAGCAGAGTGGGTGGTGTAGATTTTTATTAAAGAAGTTATTCGCTCTCGTTTAAACATTTACACACAACTCAAATATTCTACCAGCCTTGCTTATAAAAATATCACTTCTGTTTCTGTTACACATTGTTCAAAGGCTGTTCAATTTCTATTTCGAATTATTACTAATACGCAATTTCACAACAGCGCTCTGAAAAATTTGACAACATCGCATTTTGGCAGACTTATGCGCATGCGCTACTTTTACACCTTTGCATTGTTATTTATGATATGCGGTTCAAATCATGTTAATGTTCATAATTAATATTCTGATCACCAATTCACTATTATGATCAGAATATAAATTATGAACATAAACATGATTTATATTCTGATCACAATAGTTAATTGGTGATAAATCAATACATATTGTATCGAACATGAACAATTATTTTATTGCATTTAAAGTTGAACACCTGCAAGTTTGATGACCCTTTTTCCAAATCATAATATTTAATAGTTGAAAAATCTATCATTGTTGTTACCAGGCAGCAAAAAGACTGAATCTAACCTGAAACAGTTCGATAACCCTATTTTCTAAAACGAAATCAAAATATTGACAAAACCAGTCGCTGGGCGAAATTATCATTGGCACTAAAAATACCTGCCTTTTGAAAAACGTAAACATGTTTTTGCAAGCTGACGTCACACAAACCCTGGTTGGAGACATTATAAATAGGCCATTTAAACATTATATTGGCAGTCAAATTTCAAAAATTAACACGAGTGGACGGAACACCTCCAGTTAAAACGCGATCTGTTAATTATAATTTAAAAATTATAAATTCCTGAGTGTCAACTGAAATCTGTAGTCGCTTCTGTTTCTCCATCACGGCACAATCATATTAAAGATTACAACTATTTGCGCCGAGCTGTTTACGGCCGGCACTCTATCAGCTGAGCCAGACGCATCTGTCATCATTACAATAATGGGGCGTCTCCGTGTGCCGGCTCTTATAATCAAATGACCATGCCACCGCTGAATACTTGCTGGCTACCGACTGAACTGCCCACTGCCGCTGATCACCTAGAGGCTGGCCAATCCCTGCTGCATTGATGCTGACAACCTAGAGGCTGATGAATTCCTCATGGCTACCGACTGAACCGGCCACAAATGCTGACAACCTAAAGGCTGACGAATACCTGCTGGCTACCGACTGAACTTCCTACTGCTGCTGATCACCTAGAGGCTAGCCAATCCCTGCTGCATTGATGCTGACAACCTAGAGGCTGATGAATTCCTTCTGGCTACCGACTGAACCAGCCACAGATGCTGACAACCGAAAGGCTGAGAATACCTGCTGTCTACCGAATGAATTAGCCATTGATGCTGAAACCCTAGAGGCTGGCCAATTCTTCCTGGCTACCGACTGAATTAGCCATTGATGCTGACAACCTAGAGGCCGGCCAATTCTTCCTGGCTACCGACTGAATTAGCCATTGATGCTGAAGCCTAGAGGCTAGCCGATTCCTGCTAGCTACCAATTGAACTGGCCACTGCTCCAGCAGTCGCCTACGCCATTTGCTGTATCGTATGGCGCGATGATGCACAATGTCCTCCAATCTGAAATTATCACTGAAAGAATTCCGATTGTCTCAGTTTTCTATCTGTATTTTAAATCCCAGTTGTAATGAAATACATATAACTATTTCTTGTGAATTGGGTTGGCTGTAAAAAATAGGAAGTACCCATAAGCTACACCCCTTTGTACGTTCTGTATACCAGTACAATACTTGTAATTATACTAGATATACGCCAATTATACGTTAAAACACTACTAAACTACATTTTTAGCAAAAAAAATAAATTTCAACATACACAAAATAACACTAACAGACCAGTTAGACAAGCGTACAAAGAAAACATTAAAACTCCAACAGTAAATTCAACCTTTGGACAAAGACACTACCAATACTATGCTATAAAAGCTTTCAACAGTCTAAATATTGAAATTAAAATTGAGGAAAATAAAAATAAATTCACACACAAAATTACAAAATGGATTAAACAACAAAAAAGACAATATTACCAAAATGTCATAGCATAAAATAAAAATAAAACCTACACGTAACACACAAAACCAACATAAACACACATCACTCACAAACACACAAGATTATTTTCATTGTATTATTTTTTAATTTTAAATGTATTATCATGTATTTTTATTTTTAATTTTAAATTTATTATTTTCTTTTCAAATTTACTATCTTCTCTTTAAATATAATATGTAGATTAGATTTTCATATTATAAAATGAAGGCCTCAGCACGGGCAAGCCACCCAGTGAGGCCTACATTACTGGAAAACATAAATTGTAACAAAATAATGTACCAAATAAAAAAAAATAAAAAATAAAAATTATAATGTGAATTTTGATTCGAATCGTCTTTCTTTTATGATGGTTTGGATAGAACACCTCACGGTATTTTACTTAAATCATTACCCAGGTTGAGGACTGATGTGTGCCGGTGCTTATAATTTACAGTCTTTTCTTGTGCAGGCAAACACGTCCCGTACACATATACTATTATTATTTTTTTTTTTCGTCAGTTTTAATCCATGAATAAGGTCATATTGTGAATATAGTTTGATGTTATCGGAAAGTTATTTCGTACATAATTTTTTTTTTCGTTGACTATTCCCGCGTGAATTTTATAAAACTTCCAAGAAAATAATGTTTTTAATAACATAAATGCCTTATGCGTATGTTTGTTAATACAAATTTTAAAAATCTACGAAAGTAATCTGCCAAAATTAATCCAAAATGTCTGATTTTTTTGGTATTCTTCTGGGAAGTATTATTAGTATTACAAGTTTTTAATGCATGAACGAGATAAAAGCAAAGTGACAATTTTCTTACAAACTACTTAAATGAAACGACTGAGTTATTGGAATTTTTAATTCTCTCAAACTTTTCGATGTTTTAATTTTCAATATTTGTGATAAGCTTTTTTCATCTTTTTTACATGTCTTAAATTAAAATATTGCAATTTTTAATAGTATATAATTTCAATAGATTAAATATTAACGTATATTTGAAATATAAAAATCTAAATAGATAATTTTATTTATTTTCTAAAATAATGTTTGTTTTTACGACATCTTCAAAATGAAGAATTATATAAAACATATAAAAACTTTGGAAAAAATTAGAAATTATTAATATTTAAAACAACCCTCTTTTGCTGGAAAGACAATGTTTATATCCTTCCATGAACTATTTCATAAAATTTTCAATATAAGTTATTTCGGGTACACTGTCGTTTATTAATTGAAAAAAAAAATTACCGCGTTTTTTATATATTTTCAAAGATATGTCTTTTTTTATAAATTTATAAAAATATCAATTTTTCAAATTTTCTCAACTACCATATTAGGCGCATGCCCGTATTTATAAGATTAATTTATTGATTTACAGAAGTACTTTTAAATACAGAATGAAAAATTTAATTAAAAAAAGGATTTCAAAACAGGTATACAATGTAAACGTATATGATAACTAAATTTCACAACTAAAATTTACAATCAGGCCATCTATAGGAAACTAACGTCTGTTTTAAAAAATATATGTTAAATGCCTTTTTGGTGAGCTCTTTCAGCGCAATTAAAAATATCTGCTTTTCTGCATATTTGTTACCTCAGCTGTGTACCTGTGGTATAAGCATTTATCTTTTATATATATTATTTTTTTTTAAAGAAAGACAAACATTCCCGGGTTACGAATAACCTGACAATATTTGAAAATCTCCTACTACCACCACAGTAAGCTGAAAATGTTGCTTGTGTTGTGATGGAGGACATAGCCAGCCGAGGAATTGAACACACTACGCCCAAGTGAGACCCAAGCGCGATGTCAACTCGGCCACCGACCAGTATCTAAGCTGTATGCGTGTGGTATATGCATTTATCTGTTATATCTAAGCTGTGTGCGTGTGGTATAAGCATTGATCTGTTATATCTAGCTGTGTGCGTGTGGATGCATTGATCTGTTATATCTAAATTGTGTGCGTGTGGTATACGCATTGATCTGTTATATCTAAGCTGTGTGCGTGTGGATGCATTGATGTGTTATATCTAAGCTGTGTGCGCATGGTATAAGCATTGAGCTGTTATATCTAAGCTGTCTGCGTGTGGATGCATTGATCTGTTATATCTCAACTGTGTGCATGGGGTATACGCATTTATCTGTTATATCTAAGCTGTGTGCGTGTGGTATAAGCATTGATCTGTTATATCTAAGCTGTGTGCGTGTGGTATAAGCATTGATCTGTTATATCTAAGCTGTGTGCGTGTGGTATAAGCATTGATCTGTTATATCTAAGCTGTGTGCGTGTGGTATAAGCATTGATCTGTTATATCTAAGCTGTGTACATGTGGTATATGCATTGATCTGATATATCTAAGCTGTGTGCGTGTGGTATAAGCTTTGATCTGTTATATTTAGATAAGAAATGAAGAAGGTTCTACTTTTTTACCTCCAATTTACCTCCAACGCTCCTAACAGTAAAACTAGTTTTTTTATAATTTATGAACGAATTAGTATGACAGTATTGTTGCAGTGAATTATATTTGTAGTTCATGTGACTCTATTAGAATCATGAAATTAAATCAATTGTAATAAATAATAATATTATAAAACATACATTTTTATTGTTTGCGAAAGCGTCAACACCAATAAAATTTCATTTTACACGGCTATGTTTTCAATGCTTTCAGTGAGGCCAATAGCCAAAAGTAACTTTGGCCAAAAAACGTATTTAATTAAGTCTATTTTTTAATAGGTATATATTTATGTATCAATCGGTCTAGTTACAAATAATGTTGTGTATTTCGGACTATCAATAACTCTCTGGTTTTTAGTGGCGCACAGCAAAATAAATAATAATAAAAGATTCACCACGAAAGGACCAGAAAAAGAATACCTTCCACACGAATCGGTCGTCTCATTCAACCTCTACGAGTTTCTGTACCGTGTAATACGGTCTTAAGTGTGCTATCTCTATCAATAACCACAGAACGGTCACACTCAAAGATTGACACACAAGAAAAATCTATGCAATTAATATACAGGGTGTTGAGTTACTTGACAAGTTTAATCAGTTATTTCTGACATTATTTGGACTAAAAATGAAATGAAATCTTAATCTATATGTCGTCACTGGCCACTCAGATGAGTAACCTCCTATCCCCTCACCTCGAACCTAACTCTCCAATACCTACTGATTTTTTTTTAAAGTTGAAAATAAAACATCAAAATGTCACCGGAGACTAAAATATTGTTTACATTTTTTTTCTCTAAATAATTTCAGAAATCACTGGTTAAAGAAAGTCGAGTACGTCCCTTAACACCTTTTATAACGTATAGTCCAGTGCGGTTATGTGAGAGAAATATTTAAAATATGCAATGATTTTCCATCAAATAAGGATGAATGCGAGAATTCAAACAATCCCCATTGATGTATTATATTTACATGAAACACGAAATGCAACAAATGGTTCAATTTTTACATTCAATTGTTTGAAAGCAGTTTGAGGAGACTCGTGTGAGGTATTATATAAAAAAAAAAAACAAAATTACTCCAATTCGACTCCAACGCCCTAACGCCGAACGACTGGAAACTACTGAATTCGGTTCCCGCCTATTGATACTCGTGTCATAATAATGGAACACGTTCCAAAGAAATATTAGTACGTAATAGCGCCCAACACTGTCGGCATACAATATATTAAAAACTGACAAATTTATACAACACGACGACGTGCTTCAAGTTCAAGATGTCAAACGAAACCACCACAGATATCCATTCAGCCAGTACGCAGCTGTCAAAATTCAAAGTTTTTCATTTGATAAATTTTCATTTTTATTTACGTAACCTGATGATGTTTCAAACCATAGATTACCGTGTCTTTTTTTCGATTTCACTTTTCGGTCGGAGTTATACCCCCCTGAGCCGGCGTCCGGACTAGTTCTGACATGTTTTAGGTCAGTCGGTGGGGAATCGGGAACGCTGGATTATAGAGGTGTTCTTACTCAGCTTTTGGGAAACACCACCATCTCATATTAGGGACATATTCAGTTCATCTCTATGAACAAGATTGAAGTGGTTGACAGATTACGCTATAAGTTCAAAACGTTTTACATAACTCCATATTTCTCGCCATACAATCCCATACAGACCTGTCACAACTAAAAATGACGTGTTATGAGTGTGGGCGTAGCGACAATATGCGCTGTGATCTACTAGCCAGACTATATTTGAAAATTATTCGAGTCAGAAACATTTACGGAGCGCCGTTATTACGCAGCTGTCATCTGTCAAAGTGACAGATCCCATACAAATAAATGATATTCTGCGGCAGTTCCCCAATTGATCTTACCCCCTCTCCTGAGGAAGATTATAACGTAGCGTGTCACCCCAACATATAATACCTAAATGCCACGCCCAAATTATGCGCGCATAATTTTATATATAATAAGGGTTAATGCTATATTGTGTTCTTCTATAAATTTGCTTTATAATTCTCTTGCTATTACATTATATATTATTATTACATTATACGTTACCATACTTACAAAATTATATTATCTATTTCTACAAAAAAAACTTGTTCTTATTTACAATTTGCACACAAAACCATGTACAGTGTGACCTTGGAACAGGGTACCCCGGTAAGGAGACATTCTTTTCAACATTTAAAAAAAAAAAAACAAAATTAGAAAAAACTAATTTACAGACAGACGATATGAAAGACACTCATAGACAAATATTCATAGTTAGGTAGGTAAATCAATGAAACCACTGTAAGTTCGTTAAAATGCTTGATTTACTAGTGATAACGTAATGTTACAAAACCGTAAAATGGAGACAAGAAAGTTTATCAATTTTCAATACATTATCCGAGTTTCGCTGTTCTGTGTCCTCAATTCCAATAAATGATAGTGTATTTTTGTCTCGCTCATGCGTAAGGACCATTGGCGTATTTAATATAAGATATAAATGCTATTTATCATTTCCGACATCGTCAGGGAGTTTTCTTTCATGTGACACTAAGCACATAGGTAATATCACGTTGTTATTTGTACTATGGCCCACGTTTTATTATTTATCACATTCGTGGACTTCAGTAAATGGAGACAAATAATAATGATTTTGCGGAAAATCGTAATATGTTTTCCGTGGAAATCTATTTAACAGAGTTCAAGACATTCATTGATGTCGGTGGCAAAATCGAATTCTCCGTTAAGTATAACAGCTCGCTTTTAACAAATATTGCTGATTACAAAACGTCCTTGTGCAAATTCTGGCTTTTGTTGGTCGAAGGACGCTTTGAACCCTTTTTCGGATGTTTGCGTTTTTGGATCGGAGACTTGTATGTATTTTTACATTATATTTGTATTTTATAAAGTCTAGCATTTCTGTGAAATAAATAATGCTTGCTTTCAACCGAATGAACATCATATTATTTTTATTAAATAATTATTAGAAGACATTTTCGAAACGCAAAAAAAGCTGTCACTTATATCTAATTACTGTTTAAGTAAAAATTACAGAAATTTAAAACATATACCTTTTTTAATATTAATTAAAACATAAACCTTTTAATATGAGTTAAAACATATACTTTCATAGTTTGAATTAAAACATTTACCTTTCTAAAATGAATTAAAACGTAAACCTTTTTAATATAAACAAAAACATTAACCTTTTTAAGAAAAGGAAAGAAATCAATTACCAAAAGTTGCAATAATGATATTATGGTAGGTACAACTCGATGCTAATTTACTATTTTCTCAAATAATTTTAGTCAAACGGTTGAACTTTACATCAGTGCTTTATCGATCACTAGCGATCACTCCATTGGTAAGACAATACTACAAAAATAATGTCAAAGTAAACCGCAACGCTTTCTCTTTCCGAAAAAAGTTTTGTTTTAATTTATCGTTTTTTTATGAAGGATATAATAAAACATTCCGCGGCTTTCCTTGTAACACAGAGTTACCGCTAAGCCTGGAAGAATCACATCTATTTCCGGGACTTATGCCTCAAACTCTCCCGCGTAAGCCTTCAAGCATTAAGATCAGTTTGACAGAAGGACGGAATCGGATGCTGTGGGCTTTTTTCGTTTTTCACAATTTATTAAACTCACTCCCTCTCTCCCGAGGAAGAAAATCCTTTAAATATACTTTTCGGAGGATCTTTTTATCGAGATTTAATTCATCAAATAGTAATCTAGCTAACGGAAAATATTCTAAGCGTTCGAGTGATTTTGTCCTGAGTGTAATTCATGGGAGAATCAGTAATTGCATTTTCGCAACGAATTGAAAAACTTTTTTTTAGCTTAACACAGGAGCTAAATAAATTCATTAAGGGCCTATATTATCTTTGGGGAAGCTGTGCGGAGGGGATTTTTAGGGAAAAGAAAGAGAAATTTCTATAAGGAAAAAGGTATGACGGGTAGGCAGGAATCTAGGGGTTAATAAGTCCAGGAATGACTGACTTACGAATCCATCCATCCCACTGCGGTGCAAGGCGATGGGTCAAGAGAGTCCGGGTAGAGAGGTCAAAAAGTCTCACTCAACCAGACTCTCCCGATCCGACCCACCACGTCAAGACCTAGATAAATTTTACCCCATGAACCCGGACACCCCTGATAAGTCACCAAACGTAGCGAACTACTCGGGGTGACCTATGACAGGGGTTTTGGGCTCAAACCTGTAATGATGTGCCCTTTCTACTTCAAACTTTTTCCTTCTCTTCTTTCTACGATAAATTTTCTTTAAGTCCCATAGGTAACTTTTCCATAAGGCTTTGGTTATGTATATATCCGGGGTAGGAAGGTTCTCCCTGCCGTCTTTCAAGCCCTTGCCTCTCTCTTTATTACACACCCCTTCAAGTGTGTACATCCTAGTTTGTCTACGTGACGTACGACCTTGAACGTACTCATTTCACGTGACGGTTCAGTATAAAAAGACTTCACCGAACGTTGTGTTGGTTTTTTGTTTCTCGGTTTAGAAACCTAGTTATCTATGTATGTGTGGAATCCCTCGGTTCTTTTGAGATAGAGTGAGTTGAATCCATTACCGCTGTGTTTTAAAATTATTTCATAAACCTTATCTTCTAAGTCGCCTGCTCCCCAACTAACTACGTGATTCTACCTGTCATATGGTTATGTGAATATAATAAAGTGTTAGATTTTATGTGTGTGATAAACATACGATAAATTTATGGTGTTAGTTGTCGGCGCCATCCATGTATATATTTTAGGAAGGGAAGGAGAGGAAAGAAAATGAATTTGATCAAGCTAAGATTGACTCCTCCTCTTTACCAAACAAAACCGATGGATGATAATTTGAGCAAGGCGATCGATATCTGCGTGTCTGGATATCGCAACCGGCCGGGTCTCCCCTTGTTCCAAATCGGCAACCGTCACGCCAGAATAAAGAAAACCAGGTCTCATCACCAATTTCAGAATTGCCCCAATCTCATACACCTCCAGGAAAAACTACTTTACTGAGTGTAGAAGGGGAAAACCATGACATCCCTTGTCACGAATCTAGTCGCGAAAATGTGACACGTAAGGTCCTAAGTTACGTGCCACCTCTAGAAAACGTTGTAACTCCCTCGTCGTCGGGGATTTACATCCCTTTCTAGGTCAATAACATATATAACACACGACGATCTTGTCGACATTTAGCCCGCTTATTAACGATAGGTTGTGTGCCTACCCATTCAGCCAATTATCATGTGAGATATATGTAAGGTCTACTCGAAATGCCAAATTTAGGATGAGGACTGTCTGTTTTAATATTTGGTTCCAGTATTTATTTTATGAGGTTACTAGCACCCTCGTGTATTAGGTATGGGTAACTTCTACTGAATACCTATCCTCTCAGGTAGGTATAAACGGATAATTGGTTTGATTTTTGCATTTAATTTAAAGAGGCTGCCTACCTCTCGAAAGGTACCTGTTGAGAAAAGTTGTTCGGTTGGTAGTTTTATTTCGGAGATTACCATCTCCCTCTTTTGACTTTAGATTTGTTTTTGTGCACCCCGATTCGTAACTTAGAAAGTCAAACAATAGATGAAAAGTATTAAATTAGAAAGTCAAAAAAACAGAAGAAAAGTTTTCATTTTGTTCCGTCTGGTTGCATCCGAACGCTTTCTATTCGGGCGGTCATACGCTAGCAAAACTTCCCCTTTGACTGACTGTACCTGCGCCTTGTCCTACATATGAAAAGGTCATTGGTCCGTCTCCCACTCACAGCTGATTCACAACTCGCCTAGCACATTCATTTTAATGAGAACATTATTTGGGTTGCAGGCGTTGTAAACTCGGTTCCTGTACTTTGGTTGTACCCGTCCTTTAAAAAGGGTCCTCTGGAATTTAATAAATAATATAAAAACTCACCCTGTTAGTCACCTCCAAATCCTAGTGTGAAACTTACCTGGTTACACTATATAGCTAAATCAGTTTAATTTTCGATCTCCTCCCTATCGGCTTCTTTCATCATTTTAGCGAAACCCTTGCAATCTGTTAAATTTTGTTCCCCTCCCTACAACTTTAAAAGGGTAATTAAATATTCCTGTAAATAAAATTGTACCTCCCTAATCTGTCAGGATTCGAACCCACAGTTAATGATATATTTGTTTCTCTGGTTTTCGGTCTCCGTGGATAAAATGCCATCTTTCCAAATCAATAACCTAGCCCGATTAAACACTTCCCGCCCTTAAATACGTTCATTTTATTTTACAACGCAATCATTATTATTATTATTTTCATGTTCTTAAAACAAGTAATTTAGTTTGAACTACATATTTACGAAATCACGTTTAATTTAACACATTTTATATTATAATCGCGATCGCTCAACCCTTAGCGCCCCTGGGGTGATCTTTCACAAAACGGCGCTCTACAAATTATCCAATTATTATTATTGTCATTATTATTAATTGTATTCTCACTGAGTCGAACCACTTTCACTTCACACAAACACCGGTTCAATAATCCTTCACTTTAATTCAATATTCCACAATATTCTCTAATACCATTTTGAATTCACTAATCAACTGTAATTTCACACAACACTTCTGATTTGTATTCATTTCTTGGAGCTGCCAACGTACCCACGTTCAAGAACTGACTGCCATGCGATCTCTTTCTTCCTTCCCGTGGGACATATGCACTTCAAGCCCGCCTGTCATAAATCTTATCTGTTAGCTGCCATAAAAAAATTTTTTGGAGCACGTTCGTTTATTATTTATCGTTTATTTATGTGGATATTCAAAACATCACAAACCCCCGAATGGCTAAATTTTAAAAAATGCAAGTTTTACAAAACTTTAATATTGGCCAATTTCATTTATGAACTAAGTCTTCCGTCATTGTAAAAACAATAATATTTAACAATTATTTTTATAAGCAACAATTATTAGCCTGAAACACTCATCCAAATTGAAAAATCTCCTGATAAAATATACATGACGCCAACGGGACTTGAAGCCGCCATAGCTCAGTGGTCAGAGCTGTCGACCGGAAATCGAAAGAACACGGGTTCAAGTCCCGTTGGCGTCATGTATCTTTTATCAGGAGATTTTTCAATGTAGATGAGTGTTTCAGGTTAATAATTATTGCTTATAAAAATAATTGTTACCCTTTTGTGCTATGCATAAAAAATCTTGTCTTAAACATTAGTTTACCAAAAAAAATTATAATTAATAATATTCTTATAGTAAACCCTGGTAAATTAAGAGTAAAAGTTAATTAAAATATTTTTATGTAATTAGAAAGAAACTTTCAGTATTTCCTTTGTGATAGAGCACTATTATTTCATCGAAAAATTGCTTGAAATTTGGTTTAGTTGTGTTTAACTTCATCTGAATACGGAAATAGTTTCCATCCATTTTCTTCTCTTTCTCAATACAAATATTCCTTAAATGATATGCCATAGTTCTCTACCGACGCCAGAATTTTGGAACATGAATCTAAAAATTAAATTTTACTCATCTGAACCAAGCACGGGTTGTTTCAGAAAATTTTAAGGAGTAATCAAATTTCACAGATAATTTTCAATTTCTGTGATAGTCATATTGAAGTTTTGTTATTATATCAACATGGGCCAGTTGCTTCACAGAACTGAAATAATAACAGAACTTTCACAGACCTTGAAAAGTATCTGCGAAATTAGATGAATCGTTGACAAATGAGATTTACCTTCACAAATTGAAGAATATTATTGATAATAAACCATACTCACTCGACAATGACTCCAGAATATCTAGCCTAGTCGATCTATATTTATCTACATTAGATTTTATCGATAATATCGGTAACTTGTCATCGATCCAGAACATGAATGCATATCGCCAACGAACAAACAACAGTTGAATAAATTATAAAAACTTAATCGTTGTGAACTTTTTTTCTTTAATTTGCGATCTGCTGTCATGCTCAGGAACGATGACAAGTTATCGACATTATCGATAAAACCTTCATCGATCGACTGTGCTAGACACCCTGGCAACCTATTGCGCCTGTGGATGTGTTCCCTTTTTAAGAAAAAATCGATCAAATTCATCATCAAAATTAATCAGTGGCTTAAAAGAAAAAGTATACATTCGCAAATATGCAAACTACTAAGTATTATGGAAACGAATTGCAATGCTCTGCTTTGTAAACATAAATTGGAAACGAATTGAAAACACACGGTCGGTCGTATTCCCTTTGATGTAGCTCCGTGATTCTCTTCATCAATAGGCAAATGCGGAAAAGTTCAATAAAGAGAAAAGCCGATCAATATACCATCCCTCACTAATTAGAAGAATATAAGTTTGGATTCAAATATTTATATAGGTCTCATAAAATATTATTTCTAAGGTGTTAAATAAATAAACATCGGTGCCTAATTTTCGTTAATTTTACCATTGTTTTTTAGCAAGGGAGTTTAATTAGGGGAAATAGTTTCAAATGAAACGGTATGCACATTTATTCATATTGTACAAGTTACTTATTTTTAAATACATCTATATATTTGAATTCCGATTTCGTTTTCTCGAATGAACGATGAAAGAATAAATCAATTCAATGGAATCTTGTGACTGGAAATTAACCTATTTTTTGACATTTGATTCAGCTGAAACTCGGCAGATAGACTCGTTGTCAATGAAAGTGCATTCTGAAAACTTTTTCGTTGGCACTTACGCACACACACGCGTACATTGACGCACTTCTCTGAAATTAGATCACATTTTTAAAATATCTGAAGTTAATATACGAAATAAATCTCGGTACCATCCAAGTAGGATTTGTGATAGCGCGATTCACTCATTATAGTCAATTCCTTGGGGAGGAAGTTTCAATTCTCAGTCAATAAAACAAAAAATATATGAAATTGAAAATCTAAAGATGGCGCGACTAGGACGGCAATTGAAAATAGATGTATAATAATTATAAATATTTATCACTATTAATAACATGTATTTATAAAATAAATAAATATCCATTGAAAATTATTTCTCCAATCACTTACAAGATTGAAACCCTTGCTGTAGTAAGGAGAAGTAATTTTTTTACATTCGAATTTAGGCAATATCATTATAAATTTGTAAGTTAGAAGACAAACTAAACCTATATTTGAAGGTTTTTTTTATTTTTTATATTAACTCCACACGTGAGGCCCTGAAGAAAATAATTTCCCTCAGGGCCTATGTCATCTTTGGGGATGCTGTGTGGAGGGTCTTTTTGTGGAGAGGAAGGAGTGAACATGGGTCTTGAAGAGTCCCACGTTGTAGGAGGGAGGAAACACAGAGGCTGGCAGTTCGTTCCATAGCCGAGCTGTTGAACTTAAGAACGAATCGTGGAAGCGACCCGTTCTCATGTGACAAATGTCAACCGTGTACAAATGTTGGGCTCGTGTTTGGCGTGTATCCCGACTACGCACCGGTGGCGAAGGGATCAATGACGCTAGTTCCTCAGAGCATCTTCCATTGTAATACCGATAGAACAAGGACAGCATACCTACCTGTCGCCTGTGCTCTAAAGATTGCAGTCCGTTTGTTAAGATTGGGGAATCTATCAAACGGACCGCCCGTTTTTGCACAGAGTCAAGGGTTTTTTTCAGGTATTTAGGGGCTCCGGACCAGAGATGGCTGCCAAATTCGACAGTAGGGCGCACTTGCGATTTGTACAGGGTCAGCAGTTGTGTACTATTAAAGTATCTGCGGGCCCTGTACAGTACGCCCAGCTTCTGAGAGGCCAGCTTTACTCTGGCTTCGATGGAGCCCCCATACCTGAGCTGGTCACTTATAGTTACACCAAGCATATCAATGGAAGCCTGTTCGGAAGATTTCTTCCGTTGAAGGAGACTAGGTTATCATTTAGATCCTTTTTAGACGTAATCAGACAGGATTGGGTCTTTGAAACATTAAATTCGACGAGATTATTTTTACCCCAGGAGGAAATACTCTCGAGAAAACCGTCCATTCTCTGCTTCAAAGCCCTCCGAGACGTTGGAGTTTGTGTGCCCTTTGGGGGCTTGTCAAACAAAAAGCTATCATGAACTGTACTGTCATCCGCGTAACAATGAATCGGTGCACATGTCAAAAGGTCATTGATGTGCAACAAAAACAAAGTCGGAGACAGAACCGATCCCTGTGGGACGCCAGCATTTATAGAGTGTGAGGATGAGGTGAAACCGTCAGCAACTGCCTGAATCGACCTATCCCTTAAAAAGTCAGCAATCCACGTACACAGGGATGCGGGAAGTCCGTAAGAAGGCAATTTGTTGACAAGTCCTCGGTGCCAGACCCGGTCAAAGGACTTGGATATGTCTAGTCCGACCGTTTGGGTCTCACCGTGACGTTCCAGGCGCCGCCCCCAAACATGCGACACATTCGCGAGAAGTTCACCGCACGAGCGGTTCCGCCGGAATCCGTATTGACGGTCGTTGATAATTTTGTTCTTCTCGAGGTATGTGAGCAGTTTGTCGTTGATCACACGTTCCATCACTTTGGACAGAATCAATCAAATAAAAATAGCATATCCAATAACGTGCAATGCGCAGTTTTTTCTTCTGTGTGCAAAACTGTACGTGTATATAAAATTCTCAAATGAACAGTGAAAGTAACTCTAAAGTGACCTGCCATGTAAGTGTGGTCCTGTATATAATATGGGCATGAGCCTAGTGTGGGAGTTATTAAGTACACAAAAATTGTAATTCATAAAACTCACTGAATAAATAATAAAAAAAAAAAAAAAAAATATATAAATATCATATCCTATTTTGCAGGATCACGCTCAATAATAGTACATATATAAAATAATGTATTGCTGTATAGGAACCTGTATTAAACATTTATAAATATTGAAGACAAAATAAGTGATTTCTAAACGAACATCTGAAACAGAAAAATCAGAAAAGGAAACGGTCACATCTGGGACTCGAACCCAGGACCCTTGTCTTTCCGGGACAGTGCTCTACCAACTGAGCTAATGGGACCCTATTCCCCTCGGTCACTTTTAACTGTATCATACATACTTTGAATAAGAACTATCTATGGTAAATAGTGTGAGATGGTAAATAATATAAGAACTATCTTATTCGAAGTATGATACAGTTAAAAGTGACCGAGGGGAATAGGGTCCCATTAGCTCAGTTGGTAAAGCACTGTCCCGGAAAGACAAGGGTCCTGGGTTCGTGTCCCAGATGTGACCGTTTCCTTTTCTTATTTTTCTGTTTCAGATGTTCGTTTAGAAATCACTAATATTGTCTTCAATATTTAAAATATTACAATTTGAGGTTTTACGCAATAAAGTTATTCCGAAAAATAAATAAACATTTATAAGTAAACCATAGACAAAATGCGAGTAATAATTAACTAAAAATTCTGCCTCAACACAGGTTTGCCTAGTGAGGCAGGATATGCACAACTTAAAATATAGTATATAATGCCATATCCCATTATACTCATACACTCATATATATTTACTTTTTCTTCTATTAGAAACTGTTCTATTATTGTAACATTAGTTTTTCAACAATGTCATTATTACTAACTTACATATAGGTATTTTACTTACTAATGATATATTATATATTCTGTAATTTTTTTTGATGAAATAAAATTTAATTTATATAATCTTATGTTATATACATAAATGGAAAAATGGTATATGCCTTATTATAAGTTGTTATAATAGATTAATTAAGACTAGTGGAATACAAATTATGCAGGGGCTTAGTGGCCCAGTAAATCTGCCTAGATTATCCGTTTTTTCCGTATTTTTAAATTCTATAAATTTGTCACATTATGGCAAGCAATTGTTCAAAACAGTTTTGCAAACTTACCATAATATGTTGACAATCGTTCGAGTGACAAAACATTAAAATATTATTTTTTTAATATTAATGGTGTTGTTATTCCAACGTTACTGTGTGGGGCTTACAATATACTTATTATTGTAAGCCCTGTAGATTTGTTTCCCATACAATAAAATAAAAGTGTTGGGTAAAAACATTAATTTAAAACTAAAATGAAATATCCTTTGCTCGTAATATTGAAGTACTCTTAAAAGCACAATTCAAATAGAGAAAATACAATAGTTCTTAAATGTTTATTGGGGTTACAAGCAAGTCTAATTAATTGTGGTTCGTACAGGGCTTTTATTAGGTATATGAATTATAGTCTTATTTCAAGACATGACTGGGATGGTAAATAGTATGAGAAAGAGGGTATAATGCGACAACCTTTTGAAATAAACATTAGGTGGCATCGTCCAATTTCAGAAAGAAAAACACAAAAAAAACTTTATTAAAAAAATATAATATTAAAAATATTAATATTGACAAAGCTACTTGGGTGTTTACAAAGGGTCATCCGTAATTTTTTTAAGTGTTTATTCATAAAATAATGATACATAATATATAGAAAAAATAGTAATATTTATTTCACCTATTTTTATACATAATATGTACCACTATATTTTTATAAATCAGATATAGTTGCGTCGTATTTGTTTGATTGATTGAAAAGTATCACAATGTAAGACGAAACTGAAAATCCGGATAATTAAAACTGGTATTTATATAAAACGAACTACTTCGCCAACCTTGTCTAACTCAACCCTTGTTTCGTCTCAAGCGATGCAAAAAATATGTCACCCGCATCAGACACTTCAGACTTAGCATTTGTCAAATAATCTTCGTTTTAATGTATCATTCGCCCGGTTCCAGATAATACAAAACAAATTCGTAGAAAGGGCATTTGGTATTCCGACGGGGTTGACATTTTCGTTATCTGAATGTGTTCCATAGAAGTTATGGTAACAGCGCCAGGGCGGGGCGAGTTAATTGTCGACGTGTTAAGGACCCGGGCAACGTGCAAGTCCTAGTCGCGCCACTGGCTTGAAAATTTTGTCCTGCCGCTGAGAGCTCAGTTCGAACCTCTCTTTCTGTTATGGGCATTGCTTATGAGAGAGAGGAGGAGGTCATAACTGAGCTGTCATCGGTACGCCTCGGTATTTCTGCGTCTCTTTTAAACGTTTGCCGGGACTGGCCTGACATCTAGCGTCACTCAAAATAACCCTTAAGGTGTCACGTAGACCGGAATAATTAAATGGTGTTGTTTTAAACAATTATTTCAAAGGGCTGTTTTGTTTTTACAGAGTTCTTACTTTGCGTTTTGTTCCATTTCATTGTAATTGGAGAAAACTTACATTGAGGTTTAGGAAAATTTTGATTAACCTATGTGTGTGTGTGGGTTTTTTTTAATAAACACCGATGATGTCAGAGAGTATTTCTAAAACTAAATATTTTACTTTATTGGTGACTAGAAAAATTCATTTTCAAATGTCGACTTTACAATTTAGTTAGTATTATCGTGTTCGTTAGTACAATTTTTGTCATTTTGGAATTTAAACGTATTAAAATTTTATACGTTTAAATACAATTTTTCTCGCCATGCAGCTATGAAATTTGTCACAATTATGCTCTTTTACACTATTATTAAAAGTATTTCTTTTTGCAATTTTTTTTCGTTAAGATCCAAAGATTTTCAGCTGCGATAACATTAATAAATTAATTAAATTAATAAAATTTTTCCTTTAGCAATGAGTTAAAAATCATTTCAAATAAACCCTTTCAAATAAATAGTCTTTAGAAACTGGAAGCCATTATTTACTGAAGATTAACGTTTTTTCTCGCAACGTAGTCTGTTAAAACTCCAATGAATTCTCGTGTAGTCTCTAGACGGGACTACTGCAGCAGTGGTTTTTATACTGGACTGTATAGAGTATTTAAACGGACTGCAAGGGGTGTTCAACCAAAACCACCTAGAACACAAGGCCGGGACACTGAAAAAAATCGGCCTATTAACTTGTATAAAACCTGCAAATTTTGTTTCAATACTCACACAAATAATCGCAAGGTATTTAGAACTATAATGATTTTGATACGCCTACACTTATTACATAAAGAGAAGAAATTTAAAACAAAATCTTTTGTTCGACAAAATTTTCAGGTTGGCACCACCATTCTTCAATGATCTCTTCGTATGGAACAATCTTGGTCAAAGGCAACGTAATATAATATTTGTATGTTCAGGCTCTGCTCGGTTATTCTGATTCGTCTGCTGTAAAGCAGAGAAAGGTTGAGATATACCGTTTTTTTAATTATCTCCACTCAGGAGGTCCTGGGGAAAACAACTTCCCTAAGGGATTACGTCATATTTTGGGATGCTGTATGGAGAGTCTTTTTGAGGAAAGTAAGGATTGAACATGGGTTTTGAAGAGACCCATGTTGTAAGAGGGAGGACCCGTTCTCATGTGACAAATGTCAACCGTGTACACGTGTGTTTTCCGACTGTGCCGAAGGTATCAATGACGCTTGTTCCTCGGAGCGTTTTTCATTTTAATTCCGGTAGAACAAAGACAGCATACCTACTTGACGCCTGTGCTTTAACTATTGAAATCTGTTTTTAAGAGAGGGGAATCTATCAAACCGATCACCCGTTTCTGCACAGAGTCAAGAGTTTTCTGTAGGTATTTTTGGGCTATGTTACTAAATGTATGTAAAATCATGTCATGCAGTTCGATTAATCTCTCTCCCACTGAGACGAAACAAAAAGACCATTCCACCCCGAAACGATGAGAAAATTAAACTGGTTCCGAATTCAAAAGATCGAATGACTTAAATCATTGACATCCAAATAGATACACTTGCCTTAATATGAAATCTGAGTACCATCTGGACGAGCTGAAGGCAAAGCACGTGACCATAATTTTGGCTACAGTAGAGTTGGTTAAATAAACTTCATGAGTCGTAAGTTGACCGCTTAAGAATGCACATTGAAAAAAATCAGTTCCTGCACAGAAAATTAAAGTTCGCTAAAGTAAGATAAGGTTTGCAGAGCAATGTTAGTTTTTAACTGAACCACCTGACGTAGCGATGGTAAAAATAAGTGAGGCAGGAAAATTATAACACATTTTTTAAAGTTTCTATCTAAATAGTTTAACAAAATATCAAACATTGAAAACAAGCCCGAACTTTTGTTTATCCGATTTGAGATTTGTGGTGAAGTTTTTTACGCAGCCTGCAATTTGCGTGCTATTGTAAAAAGCATTCGTGGTGTATGAATTTGAATGTTTATGACTAGAAATATTTGCATCGATAAAACAATATTGTATTTAATCTGTGATGTAAATAAAAAAAAGACCTATTATTTTATTGAATTAAGATATTTCAAAGCTTTTATATCAATTCAACTACGAATAGTCCAGCGGATAATTTAGAAGAACGAGTTTTAAATAGGTTAAATTGACAAGAAAATAACACACTAAAATTATATTGAGAAAGGCCTTATCTTCGTAGTGATTTATTCCTTAATTCACGTGTGTTTCACATATATACCTTTTCTCAATCCTCGGGTCGAAGGAAAATTCCAGTGGCTGTCAACCTTTCCGCTGGAATTGCTTCGGCTCTTGGCGAAATTTAATTAAATGCAACCGCTTTGAACGCGCTTAAAATACGAATTGGGAAATTTACGGCCTCACTCTCTAAAAGCTTGGGAGAATTTCGTTTAGTTATTTCTCTCTTGCTTTATTGCTGTGGAACCACGTGTGTATTGCTTTTTATCTTATTTAAATTTATCAAAAAATCTTCAAAGTTCCATAATAATTAATAAAAATTATATTATTATTAAATTATCGATCTGATTGCATCAAGCACCAAATGCTCGTAACAGTAAGCTCTGGGATCATGAATATATTCAGAGATTTTTCGGTTTAAAAGCTTTAGTTTAATTTCACTTTTTCTTTTAAATAACTATTCTATCATTATTCTTATGCCATACGTATCTATAAGGAAGATATGTAATCTGTTTAATAAGCAGTAAAAAAGCTTACACATTAAGCTTTAACTTTTTGTGTGAAATTCGCAAAGCACGTCCGATTTTCCTAAGTCAACGCCATTATTTTCAGTTTTCAAATGTAATTCAGGATCTGTGACGTTTTGAAATATTTATTTGATCATCATAAAATGGGAGAAAAATTAAAATAAAAACATAGCTTCACACGTTTCCACTGTTCAATAAGAAAATATTTAGTGTAAAGCGTGTAGAAATCTACTCAGAAAAAATATTCATAAGCTAACTTGGATAGTAAAACAAATGTAATATAGTTTACATAAATTACAAGAAGATATTTCAAGAGTTGAACATAGTATAATATATCGTAACGAATTTGGGGTAAGTACTTTCCTCGAAGACTTTCTTTCATATTTGAATAATATCCAGTTCCATTTTTTAACTAAGTAAACAAAAACAGAGCAGTTGTTTTGACAGATGGTTTATTGGAGGGAAAACAGAAGTTGAAGTAGTTAAACGATTAGCGAGTTAGATAGACTCGCAGTTCGGATTTCGCAGAGGTTAGATTATTATGTTATGTATTTTTATTATTATTTTAAGCCGACTATAATTATGTTTTACAACTCGGCTTCGTTGACTTTTTTTTCTTTCCAACATAATATTGAATTTATATTTAATTTTTCAAACTACCTTGACTCAAATTAAAAATTTACTTTTGAGCGGAAAATAATTGCGTTAAATGTAAAAATTCGAGCTTTGCTAACTTCGTGACATTCTAAAAAGCACACAAACGTCTGCGTCTTAGAATATCTTGGATGTTAGTTTAATGATTAATTAATTCGTTTTATATTGAATGAAAAATAATAATAAATCAGAAACTTAATTGTAATGATTGGTTAGTTAGTTAGAAGCTATAGGCTTATAAGCTCTGCAAATATCACGAAACCAGAACTAACCATTCGAATTGCTGCTTTAGTCAAATAACTTTATGCTTTTTGTAAGTAATATGATATAGCAGTCCACAATAGAGTTCTGGTACCTACCCTGATGTATGGAAGTGAGGCATGGAACTTGCAGAGAAAGGATAAAAGTAGATTGAATGCTGTTGAAATGAGATCCCTGAGGCGTTTGTGTAGTAAAACGATTTATGATCGTGTGAGGAATGTGGAGATCGGCAAAGAGTGCAAGGCTAATATGTAAGCGTAATGAGTAAGATTGAGAAAGGGACCCTTAGATGGTTTGGGCATGTAGAGCAAATGAGCGAAGAAAGGAGTGTTAGGATATTATGCAAATGCGAATGGTAGCAGAAGTTGGGGACGTCCGAGGAAGACATGGCACGATGAAGTGAATCAGATACTTGAGTCGGGCCATGTCAAGAGTCAGAATAATAGAAGAGTATGTATGAGACGATGTATGAATGTGAATGAGGCAAGAAATGTGTGCCAATACCGAGTTGTTTTGCGGTCCTTCCTCTTTGCCCACCCCTGCGGAGAAACAACGTGATGGTTAGTTAGTTAGTTAGTTTTAGAAAACAGCGTCTTTTCCTCTCCATGTACATCCTACGTTCTGTAATTACATTTAACAACCTTATTTTTATTAAAATGTTTCACAGCAAAAGTTGCTTGTTAAATGGTTGCAATACATAAAAAAATATTATCCGAATTTATATTCTTAAGGCCGAATTTCCCCAAGAACACGCCTGGGCCAGACTTCTTAGAGGTACACCTACTCATAAAAATAAGGCTCACACGAGGGTAGTTTATTGGGTATTTATCGCACGGAATACATTTCCCTGACGAAAGGGAGTTATTAAGAGAAGATTTATATTCATGGCTTTTTTATCGTTGGCGTAGGCCTTTCTTTTACTTTTGTGATTTATGTATTAGCGGCTTTTTAGTTCTCTCGCGTAGCAAAGTAGTAAATACGCGGAGTAAATATTAAATACTTAAACACTAACTGTCCGTCGACACGGAAAAGAGAAAAACTAAAACTGTCCGGTTGCGGTTAGGAGTTTGGGGATAGCTTCCTGAATACGAATATTTTTTAATGTGCGGTACGTATTGGATGATAAAAGTCGGTATTGCGTTTAATAATGTTTTCTTTGTTTCGAAGAAAAATTCTTCATTGAAGTGACTACTTTAGGTTTTAAGTGCATAATAGCATTGAAGAAGAAGATAATACTAATAAACCTAAGCGAAACATGAGACAGAACAAGACACAGAATAATAAAAACGTAACGGTCTCATCAACGAATCGAACTCAGAATGCATACATAAATCTAGGCAACATATATTTACTGACACCATTTATAGAATTAGCGTAATCTATAACACCACTTTTTCGAACCCTACAAATTATAGTAGTGTTGATAATGTAGTTTTAGTGATTTGTCTTGTATGTAGTATTGTTCTGGTTTCTATTTTATTTCTTATTTAGTTTTTCAGTTTAATGTTATTTCATGCTTTAAAAACTTTGTGTGCAATTTTTGATAACCCATTAGGTATATTCTGTTCTTATAATCCATGTAAAAGCCCAGCTGTGCAATATGCACTTAAAATATTATGTTTGTACTATATTATGATAGTATTAATTAACTAACTAACAATCACGCAGTTTTGGCACACACTTCTTGCCCTCATTCACATGCATACATCGTATCATTCAAAATCTTCTATTATTCTAACGCTTGACAAGGCCCGATTCAAGTATCTGATTCACTTGGTCATGCCATGTCCGAGCGTCCCCGACTTCTGCTACCATTCACATTTGCGTTATATATTTTCCTTACACTCCTTTCTTTGCTCATTCGCTCTACATGCCCAAACTATCTAAGCGTCCCTTTCTTGATCTCACTCATTACGCTTCATACGGTCATACGTGGTTTTGCAAAATATACGCCTCAGGGATCTCATTTCTACGGCATTCAGTCTACTTTCATCCTTTTTCTGCCAGTTCCACGCGTCACTTAGTACTAATAGTAATACATCAGTACTTTTATACAAAGTCAATACAAACAAAAAAAAATGTTGTACGAGTATTATCTTCCTTAATAGGATTTTGAAAGCTGAAATATATTATTTACAAATAATTTATTTAATATATATTAGAGTAATATTGTTTTTTATCAATGTGTTTACTAGATCTATGTTTATTATCATATATTTCTAATAGCTGTCTGTATCAGTAAGATATATACAGCTTGTATTTAATTTGGGCTATTTTTTTTTAATTATAAATTTATATTTTTTAATTAAAAACTTATAAAAATTTATCTAAAAATATTTATATTGTTGAAACTGACAATCGTGGTGGAATTCCATTACAATGATGTACTGAAAATATCTGTTTATCATCATCTACCTCAATCATTGATGTAATAAATATTAGTCTATGACCTCAATGTATTTCATATGGTTTTACTCTCCGGAATCACTTATATTTTTATACAATTTTGAGGCTTTGTTATTCGCGTTTGATTCGTTTTGCAGCCTGAATTCCAAATGCGCTTTCCAAATGAACATAAATGTAGGAACACACTTTTGTACATTATCATTGAAACGGAATAAACATTCCATTTATTTATTCACACGCAAAACTCTTGTATTGATACATTTTCATGATATCCCTTTTGTAATGGTTAGGCATATAAGTAGCCATGACCTACGATTTTTAAAGATATTTCGTTTTGTTTTATTTATAAACTCTTATTACAAACATATGTACATTTATTTATAGAATTTAAAAATGAATAGAATTTATTTAACACAAATCTATATTTTGTTCGTGTTTTATATTAGGTACCACATAATATTGAGCACAAAATATTCCATTCTATGTTCTTGCTCCGCATTGTATAATTTCGAAACACTAATCCTAACTTCCCGGAGACAGTCAGTGGTATTATGGCATCTCAAATCGGGGTATGTGGTAAGGCTGAACAGAGAGGGGACGGGTTGGGAGGTATATGGAGAAAAGAGAAATGTTTATGGTAAAGTTTTGGCTATCCAGTTTAGGAGACTAAACGCGGCTAAGGATATTTCAAGCAACCGACGGTTCTGAATCGAACATATCGCAGCACTGTCACCCACTTACGATTGTAGGTGACACGTAAATTCAGTTTATATTTCTTTGTTTCAGTTTCTTCAAATATGTATCCATGATATTGTTTTGTGTGCAATTTAATATGAATGCTGCAGACGGTGCAGATGCATTAGTATGTGGACATTTATTCTTATCGTCAACTTTTTTACTAACGTTAGCATTGTATTGTCCTGATTAAGTTCTAAGAAATTAATATTTTATAAGATGATATTAACTATCCCGCAGCCAAGTGGGGGAGTAGGTAGTACCCAAAATTACTATCCCCCTTAAATTAGCTTAAATACTAGACATATCATTTTAGTATTTGACGTATTTCTGCGCAAATACATAGGTTACCATTGATAATTGATTGAATAATTGGGATTTCTATATTTAAAATCTCATAAGACGGAGAAAATGCATGGGGTCGTCGGAGGACCCACTTGTTTACTGACATTTTGTTTGGCATCTTGGCCTGTCAAGAGCTTAGTGATTAATATCTTTAACATGTTTGTGTTTTCTATTAAAATTTATAAATTTACTAGCGTATGTGTACCCGCCATTGCTCGGGTTTAAGAATGTTTTGGAGTAAAGTTTCGAGGTTGTTAATTCTAGTGTACCCGAATACGTGCGGAGATAATGCGTCAAATCTTCCTCGTCCCCGACTTCTACCATTTTGAATACTCTCTAAACACTCCTGACACTAATAAGAACAACCTTTGAAATTTTCAGTAAAATCGGTTCAGTAACTTTGGAGTCTACCGGGCAGAAACATTAATTTGTATGTAAATAGAATACTGTGGTTATCTATTACTAAATGCAAAATGTTCAGCATTACCCCTCATCAACTTACACATTTTTTCGTACATGACACTCATTGACAGCTTCATCAACGTCACCGCGGGATAACCTCAAATCTTCTCGCTGTCACCGTGCGCGGCGGCCTTTAATGACAGGGCATTTATTTCCCCAGCTATCGCCTGTCACGAGCAAGCCAATGAATTCGATTTAGACAACAGCCTCGCGGTGAGTGCGAGCGACAGCCCTCCGTGGGTTATTTATACACTCGATACGGGAAACGGGATACGGGGCTGTCTCGGGACGGGGACCCGTACCGTCGCTCGTCCGCGTCCGGCCGGTTACGTGCTTAAACGATGAAATAAGACGGTCGGGGGTGACGTTCAAGATATACTTACAGAATTCCAGATTATTTAGTAAGTAATAAGTTAAATTGAGAATAATTATGTATTTATTTTGCAATGTGGTGTAAGAAAGTTGGGAAAAAGTCTCAAGATTTACAAGAATTTGTGAATAAATTGACAACTGCCTTGGGTTATATTTTTTAACATGGCACTGTAAAGACCCGGGCGAGACTTTTGCTTACTGCAACCAAAAGCTATACAAAATATCTAGTTCAGTTATGTGCTACTTTATTTATTTGTTTTTTACTATAAAATACAGGTCTTTAAAATATTTAATTTTTCATGATTTCAAAGGGAACTTTGGGGATCTTGTAGGAAGACATGTGTGGTATGCACAGACATAGGAATTAATAGACGAGAAGATAAGGGCGAGGGGTAAAATCAACTGTTGAAGAACGAGGGGAGTAAGGCTGACTGTGATTCGTCAATAAATCAATCTGACAGTAAATAGGCATCTCGCATTATAATATCACCATTTACTTCTTAAAAGTAAAATCTGCGTTTGAATGAATAGACATTTTTACATGGGAGCGCAAATTACTCGCCACGTTATGAACTAATTTGCGAAGTCCAAATTCGGCAAAGTAAGGCAGCTTCTATTTCAGAGTCGTAGTTAGTTTCAGAGTATTTAGTTAAGACACTTTTACAAATGTCTCATAATTTACTTACCCCAGTAAACAACGATGAGCACACTTGAGAATCGCTACATTGTGATGTGATAGTATATGTTTCTAAAACTGATCCATATAATACGGTGTGAATAAGCTTAAAATAAAGTAAAATAATGCTTACTTATGGAATGTAATACGACAATTGGGTTTATTCTCTTTTTCACATCTATTTTTACAAGTTTTCATATCAAAAGTCAACATTTTGCCGTGTTATTTCGTAAAATGAACCGATGATGCCTCGACCATAGTTCGCACAAGAATGATGACGTCACGTTTTCAAATTTCACTTGAAGCCATATGCGAGCCCAGCCGGCTCAATGGAACCGGTATGGGGAGTGGGGATAATACGCTTTTAATCACTTAGGGCAGGTCTACTAATATTCATATGTCTATGGTGGTATGTTAGTAACGTCTTTATTGAGGTAGTCAAATTACTGAGTCCAAATAGAGTAGCTAGAGTAGTCATAGTTGTTGCTGACGATGAATGACGATGTCATCATGGTAGTTGATGTGATTCCGTAGTTCATAATCACGGTAATGAAGTCGGTGACTCGACACCACATCGGTGACTTGCTGACGAATGACGATGTCCTCATGATAGGGTTCATCATTGGTCAATACCATGAGTCTTCCTGGTACTCCAGTGAGCAATAAGCCAAAAGTACGGTGAACCTGGTTGGCTGATGATGGGCTCAAACTGCTAGTATGCTTTTAGGTACCTGCAGCTTGCTTTTATTCTAGATAGCGTAGATGCAGCGTACATTCGCCATCTTACTCGTAAGTTCCAATGTGATGCGCTTTGCATGTATTGAATTTCTAGAACTTACTTGTAGCTGAGGCTCAGAACTTTACATATTAACTAAAACTATTTGAAAAAAATAGTATTGCTTTATTAACAATACACAAGGTGTCCGGGGGCGAAGTCCACAAACTTTGGGAGGTGATTAGACATGATGGTAAATAAATAAAGTAAAAAAGATGAATCAGTTTTTTTCTTAATTCCGTTGTTTTTTTCCCGTACAGAAATATTTATCCATAGAAGAATATTATTTTCCCCATACAAACAATTCAACTTTTGTACCTGAAAACTACCTTTAAGCGTTGAAATTTCGAAAAAAATAATTTCGCTTTTTTTTAATTATACTATCATGTACAATTACTTTCCGAAGTTTTTGAACTTTACCTCCTGACACCACATTTAATAATGGTGAAATATAAAATGAAACATAAAAATTATTAAGAAACCAATTTTGATGGGCATAAATTCAAAATAAAAAAACAACCGGTTTTAACACTATTTAAAAATTATTTAAAATTATTTTAACACTAATTAATTAGTGTTAATTATTTTAACTATTAATAATATTTTTTTTATTATTATTTTAATTATTAATTAATTAGTGTTCATTATTTTAACACTAATTATTTAAAATTATTTTAACACTATTTAAAAATTATTTTTATTTTTTTGTTTTAACACTATTTGGTTTTAACACTATTTTTCACACATAAATTACTCAAAATTTTTTTTTTTAAATGTTCTCTTTTGAATTGAATTTTTCATTATATTCACATAGTAGGCTTTTTTAATATATACAATTTTAAAAAAAATCAAATTCGCGTGGACATTTTAATTCTTTAATGGCCTAAAAATAAAATAGCACGTATCTATACTAGATTCTTGATCAAAAAATAATTTTATATTTTGGTATGGTATTTTACTCGCTTCTTCTGCCGATCTAGTCAACCCTACCTTCGACTCTCTTACTTCACACTGGAGTACCAGGAAGACTCAACGTCATCCCCAGTGCTGAACACCGACTTAATCGCCTCGACCACTCCACCAACATCATCTCGGCTAACATCTAGTGTCGATCTTCGACCTGGGGAATTTGCAGCTGACCACATCCACCAACTGCGTGAGCATCGGTCCGAAGTCACCTCTCGCTACTAAACAACTTAATAAACGCTGTGACCTCACAACCTCTTTCATTCGTCTTCATATCTTCAAAGACACAATCCGTCGTTTACGTAGACATTGAATGTAGTAGTTTTAGAGAGGGGTTTTACGTTACGTCATCGACAATTGCTTAAAATAAAATCTTCCTACTCAAAACTCTTGTATGAAAACGAGAAAGATCGAATATACTAGAATGTTGACTACATAGGACTACTTTAGAGAGCTTTCACGTATAATTTATATTGATGTGTAGACATCAGGGGACAACTTATTGATAACGTGCCATAAGTGAAAAAATGACTTGTACCTACACCGATTTATAAATTGACCAAATAATTACGCATCTTGCAAAAGTTGCAGTCAGTTGACAGTTTGGGAGGCGGGTTTGGGTATCGCGGCCCCGGGAACCATTTATTGGATAACCAACACCTCTGCCATACATCACCCAAAGTGGTTCGTTAAGTTTGGTGATTTAGCAGGAGTGCCCTGGTTCATCGGGTAAGGTGTATTAAGGATGCGCCTGTCCACCAGCTACGTGGCGTAGCTGGTAAATTCCTACTAAACTCTCATACCTTTTACCTTCCAAGAAATTCCTCTCCTAAAACATAACAACAAAAAAATCGGGATCCACGATGGCGGATCCCATTTAAACAGGCCGTCATAAATGTATTGCCCTGAGGAAAATAATTTCCTCAGGGCCTTCAGTGTGGGATTAATATATATGTAGCGTCGATATTAATCCATTGAATAATTAATAATAAATCGCTCGACCTACTTAGGTACGTACTTGCTAATTACTACTTAGGTACGTATTTGCAGCCGAAATCAAAACAAAGCAACCTACTTGCCTACTCGCGACAATAATACTGAAGCCCGTCTGGGATACTACGAGAACTCGCCAGAAGGTTCGAGTCTACGGCCTATGCATAATCGCCGCAATGTCGAAGGTTCCCGAAACACACAGTCTGTGCGAGTGCCTAGAATTTAGTTGCCATCCATCTACCTACTGCCGCCGTCGGCCGAGTAGTATAAATAAGCCCGACGCAGCGAGCCAGTCAGTCAGTCATAATTTTGCCGCCCGTCTACAAGGATCAACGAGTGATCACCCGCGCTAATCTTACTAGCGCGAAGGACAACGTACCCGGCTTCGCCCGTACAATCATGGACTCTATCGGGACATCATCATAGCGCCTCGGCCACGTCCGCGGCCAGCGCTACTCGGATTACAAGCGCCCTGGTTCCAGCGTCTCTGACCAGCGCTTCTTCCACGCTACCATGACCACCACGAGGACACGCAGCATCCTCACTGGTCTACATCGTTCCCGTTCAACCTCCTACAAGGTCCGCCGCACCTTCGGCCGTCTCGTCAGCACTGGAGTGCCTGAAGACCTACGTCCTTCGCCAGTGCCTGACCTCCATCGAGTCCCGGTCACCAGCGCCCGGCGTCGACTCACTGACCCGCGCTTGACCAGCACATCACAGCCAGCATCCGGTGTATTCTTCTGTCCTACATCATCTCCTCGTCACGGCTACTGACTCACCAATAAACACATGTGACCTTCACAACCTTCTTTCATTTCGTGCCTCACCATTGATCCCCAAATATATTTTTAAAATCTTTCGATAACATTAATAAGTTGTTTTAAAATGTATTGAGGTATTATTAACGTTTCACTTGAAACAGGAATATTAATCAAATTATTTAATCCTCTCTCTTAATGGTAAAAATGAATTTAATACACTTCAACATTAAATCTTCGATGTGTGAAATTTGAAGTTGAATATCAGCTAGCCTCAATTTCAGTTGGAAAGGATTAATGTTGATTTTACTTCACGCTCGTTGGTGGAATAAAAACAAACACTCAACCATTTTTATACATTAATTAATCGGATGCATCATTTGGGCAATGCACAATATTTCACATTAAGTAAAGCATTCTCACTACGAATACTTTTTTTAATTTCGAAGAATGTACCTTCACTTGGAATGGTAAAACTGTAAAAACATTTTACTCTGCATGTTAAAATTTCACTTTTTTTATACATTAAATTTCTAATTATTCTGTTAAAATAAAATATTCTCTGTTATTATAACATTCTAGGCCTTAATAGAATTTATTTTATATTAATTACTATTCATTATTATAAACACCTCATACCTCGATTTATGTCAGGTCTTATACAAACCTAGTATTCATTCAACTATTAGTACACTACTAGATATTTCTTTTAATTATGTATTGTTTAACAGCACTTCTATTAACAACTGTATCACTTGCAATAATATTTTGTGTACACATTACTTGTTCTGTAATCACTCTATTGTAAAAGCCATTTTATGGCGTTTAAAAAAAAAATAATAATAATTAAAACAGGCGCGGTCCGTTTGATAGGGTTGAAATCTTTAGAGCACAGTTTCTTTAGGTGGGATGCAGACTTTGTTCTACCGGTATTCCAATAGAAGGCGCTTAGAGGAACTAGTGTCATTATTCCTTTCGGTGCTGGTGCGCAGTCGGGAAACACACCAAACGCGGGTCAAACATTTTCAAATAGTTGTCATTTGTCACATAAGAACGGGTAGATTCTTCGACTTGTTTCTGACTTGCCTCTGTTTCCTCCACACAGCAACCTCAAAAATGACATTCTGAAGGAAATTATTTTCCTCAGGACCTCCTTTGTGGAGTAATGAAGAAAAAAAGATGTTATATTTATAGTATTAACGACTGGTGTAATCTTTGACTTTTTGTTAAGTGCTTACTTTTAAAACATGCAAACTTCACTTTAAAATCCCCACTTTAGCGTAAATACAGGAATTATTAAATGTATTCAAAAACATATTTTGAAAATTGATCCAATAACAATCTAGTAATATCGAAGCCATCGTGTTTAATATGAAATTTAATCACGCGTTTATGGAAGCACTCACGGCCTGTTGCCTTTCATAGTGTACCCTAGAATGCTTAATAATGGCCCCGCACACTACAGAACTTTATGAAGAATGATGGAAAATTTAATTCAGTTTGACGTGGAATTCTGCGGAATAGTATTAATATAGATCACTCATTCCCAAAGTGGTCTACACCGGCCCGCGGGGACCGACTTCAACCTGCACGTTAATGAAAAAAAAATGGTGATTCATTAGATACAAATTTAAAAAAAAAATCTAATTAGGAGATGGGTTTGGTTACCGCCGCCAAGGAAACCATTTATTGGATACCTCTGCCATCGGTCACTCTGAGTGTTTCGCTACGTTTGGTGATTTAGCAGGAGTGCCCGTGTTAATCAAGCGAGGTGTTTAGGATGCGCCTGCCTATCAGGAGGGGCTGGTTTGGGGAGACCATTTGGCATATTCAACTGATCTCTCGATCCATTGCATTACGCCGTAGTAGGAGGGATATATTAATAGGTCCGTCACTCTTAGACACACTGATTTCTAGATTACTACCCAACCCTCATTCCTTTTAACTCTCCAGAACTTTCTCTCCCAAAACAAAACAAAATTGGGATCCACGAGGGTACCACCCATTAAGGCAGGCCGTCATAAATTTATATATCTATGGTAGTGCGCAAATCTCTCTTTAAAAATCTCTCGTTCGCAATTGTACGGAGATGTGGAAAGTGCAGTAAAGACTTAAGAAAGTAACAAAACGAATTGAATTTGCTTTATATTGTTTACAGGAGAGGAAAATATTGGGAAAGGCCAAATATTTATCCCTAGGTCTGGTCAGTTAGCATATAATTAAGGCAATTCCTTTTGACACTTGTTCACATAACATTAAAACAGTGACGTTCACTAAGGCGGGTTAAATGTTTCACTCTTGATGATGTGATGTTCCTAAAAATCACAGCCGAGTTCAAAATTTTTGCGGATATTGACAAAATGACACGACAATTCTTCTCGGTAACCAAAATGCAACGATAATAATGTTCCTTGGCGTTTGGCCCGGGGCAAGGAAAGGGGACAAGAGCCAATGGGGGGGCTGAAGGGTACACATTTTAAGTCTATTCAATTAAAACCTCAGGAGCAACTAATCTATATAACACAGACAGTACCGATGTAGGTTCTTACGTAATAATTTCTTTTGATAGATATAGATATGCATTTCCTACTTATTATATTTATATCTTATCAGTATCAACGCATTGCGCAAATACGCTCAATAGCAACGCTTGTTCAAACTTGTAGCAGAGCTTTGCAAGGATGGTGCAGACTTGAACCAATTATGCTTTCACAGACTTGCTTAAATCTTTATTTATAATTCAGTGTAAACCCTATCAAAGCTCTGTGTCAGCTTCAAAAACATGTCGTTGATAAATTTGTAAAAAATCAATATTAAGAAAGCAGGGCGTCTACCCAAAACAGAAAATCGGTTCATGCGTCGTCTACGGGACAAAAAAGTTTGGGGACCTCTGGAATAGAACATCTAGAAACAACGTGGGTATCCCGTCTCTGTCAGGAGACCGAGCTAATAATGTCACGTGAATGTCAACGATACGGTGCAGTGATTTTAGTATAAAGAATATCCCATTCAATATGTGTCTATGATACTCCTGTAGCATGTCTTTGCAAGGTTTAATCATGTCACGCGATGGCAGGTTTTTAAACCAAGTTCGTATTAAGAATTTAATATTTTATCTAAAAAATTATCGGTCTCGCAGTTATTTCTTATTTAAATTTTAAATTATCTTTGTCCTGACCAAATAATAATACATGGAGAAAACTTACTGATATGAAATATTGTTAATTTATTAAAAATCTTGTCAAATGATTATGTTACCTGTTAAGAATAGAACTGGAGGGCCTATAACAAATGATTTGACAAATTTCATAACAAACCATCAGTAAAGCACAAATGTGTTATGAGGAAAACAAACACTATTCATATTTTCACAGAAGAAAGATAGAAAGCGTTTTTTTATTTAATTCGTTTTAACGCTATTTATAAAATGAAGATACATTGATTACATCGCATATGTTATATTAAGTCATGGAAAGTGATGAAACAAAAACTTTATTAACTGGGTTAAGTAGGTTAGGTTAGATTAGGTTAGGTTAGGTTAGGTTAAGTTAGGTTAAAAAAAAAACATAGTTTTTAATGACTTTATTTCACTTTTTAAAAGTGTGTTGAATAGTCACTGTGTTGAGTTAGCATGGAACCATTCATAATACATGAGATGCACTACGAATCGAGAATATGCGGAAAAAAATTCAATTAACGTAACTGTTCTTATTTATTACTTATGTGTAGCCATTAACGCTTCAGTGTGGCCATCTGCATAAATGAATAGTTCGTGATTATGGGATGGCAAAAAATATCTCATACACGTCCCGAGAAGTAATATAGATGATTGCAATGACGTTACAATACATACGGACTTGCTATTGTCTAACAAAATAAAGGCAAAATAGAAAGCAAGGCATGTTAGAAACATCATGTTTTCAGTAAATCATCAATTTAAATGTTATTCATATAATAGACATTTTTTATTTTATTTATTTGGGAAAATCAACAGATTATTTACATATATAAGAATAAACTAAGTAATAAAGATAAAATCCAATAACAGATTTAAGTAATAATAATAAGACATGTTGAGAATATGACGTGGGTGCGAACAAAATAAACGATTGGACCGGGCGGTGTTGTCGTATTAAAAAGTTGAATCGAATACTACATTCTACATCACTGGTGTGACTGAGATAACAAGATACGCTTACTGGCTTAGGGGGTTTTTCACTATCTCTGATTATGTTCTGACCAAGCACTAATCCGCGGATTAGTCATTTTTTCGTTTTCACTATATCTGAATAACGCTAACGCTCGGGTTAAAGTTAGATTTGACTAATCAGTGCTCGAACTTCACGTTAGGCGCTATTCCTCGAATCAAAGATGGCGTCAAAACATTCCGAGTTTAACAGCTGAGAAGTGAGTCGAATTTTGTAGAATGAATTTGAATGCTTGTATGATCCATCCTGAATTATTTGATTGTGTTCAAAATAAGAAACAATGTATTAATTCGACACGAATCTATCTAAAATGACCTGATAATCAACATAACATAACCAAAAAAATGCACACTTCGCGGTGTGCGGACTGTGACGCATGACAGCCGTGGCAGTAGATGGAGAAACAGCAAACATTTTGCGATGTTGCCAGACTATTTCGAGTGTTATCTATCCGGAAGCTCGAAACAATGGTGAAACGGTCGCCGTTGAATAACGAAGTTATTCTGAACTTTAAAGCCAGCCAACGGATAGCTATTCAGATATTTAGCCCGACATAGTGAAATACCCCCTTACACTAAGATGAATACGGAATGCTGTATGAGACGATCTACCTTCTAGTCTAGAAGGTCGTCCTTCTTAATTCTGTTTTGTTACGTTCACTATCTCACTTTCTCTAATGGTGCGGGAAACAATCGAAATAGTTACAATAATAAATAAATTGTTTATATTTACGAATGAATGAAATGTTGGCTTTTTTAGTGTTTGCACATCACACATCATTTGGCACTTTATGTAATTTTATTACAGGTAGCACATAACCTCACGCGACGCTTGACAGTTTAGTACTAAAATTACGAAATCAAAAGCACGACAATTGACGTATATTTTGCTTTTCACTTTGGGAGCTCTACAGCGCGTCTATATAATGTATTGTAACGTCGTTGGATGATGGTATTTAGAAAAGAAACTTTGTTACAAATTATTTTATATCATGTTTATTAGCCAAATCTGCTTGGAGTACTTTCCAAACTTCCACTGTTCTTCAACCTTTTCCAATAGGAAAGTGAATATATATCACGTACTTGTAATGAATTCACAGAAAAACATCGAAATATTTCAAAGCCATTGTGTTTTTTATTTCCTCTTCGGCCTGGAATGTCAATTCATCGCTTTATTAATTAAGTTTTCTCATTTCGTATTGTAAATGTCGCTCCCTGTGTAATAAATAACATACCTAAATATTTTGACGTGCTTTATGACGTTGTAATATACTTTGAAAGCTCTCTAAACTTCCAGTTGAACTGTTAATTTTGTTTTTGTTGTTCGATTGTCAACTTTAAAATGTAAACAGTTTACAGTTATTATTTCATCCTTCAACTTAGTTTAAGCTGATATATTTTGTATGACAAAAATCTACTTAAAAATTTGAACGCGAGACAGGTAAAACGGGTGATAATTTTACTGCTTTCATTTTTTTAATAGGTATTGCCTGTAACTCGTTTCAAAATTACGTAATGAAATTATTATTATTAAGATCGAGATGTTTGGAGGCAATCTCAAAACTCCTTGTTAGAATGCTGAGTCTTTCCTACGCTTTCATATGCTTGAAATCAGGACTGGGCTAAGTCATCAATTTTAGTTGAATGAATGAAGCCAAAGATTGAAACATCTTACTGTTGAGGGAAGATACTCAGCAGAATCAAAACTTTAAATGAAAAAATGAGTGTTTGGTGACTTGACCATGACCAGATCTGAATAGCCAGTTACTTCTCCACCTTCTTCTTCCCCTCCTACCTTCCTTCACTATCCTACTATCCTGAGATGTAGCGCCGTGGTGATGATGATAAATGGGATATTCTTATAAATACCGTTCACGATGTGCGGGAGATTTAAACTATATTTTTATGATAAATTATAAAAACTATCTAAACATTATTATGACATACAAAACGCACTGGCAGGAAAGACGACCGTCATCGACGTTGGCCGATGTGACGTCAACAACGCCACATCATGAACAAAAACAATCATGTCGTTTTAGTGATAAATGAAGAATGGCAATTTTTTCAAATCTCTTCACCATCTTAATTATTTTCGCGAGTAAAAAAACAGTGAAAATACAGTATTTCACCATAAGTAGGTTCAAATTGAGCTTACTTTCGGCACAAAGACCTGCATCACATGTCTTTGGCGTTATTTCTTTAGTGTATTTGAAATAGTAAAGTGTTTTACTGGGTTTATTAACATTACGAGGCTCTACTCGTTTTCTTTTTATTTCCAAGAAAACACGAAAGTTTCGGCGACAGTGACTAATTTATTACGTCTCGCTATTTCTTGGTAAGCCACGAAATTAGCTTCGAGATAATTTTCTGTGGAAGCTGGAAGAACAGACCTAGTATTATATTTTTTATTATTCCCTCCCTAAAAACGAGTTATTTTCAAATAGGGAGTTATTAATTAACATAAAAAAAACATTTATTGTTCTTATGTTTAATTCGTGGAACTACATTTATTTTTTTTTATATTTAAAAATAATATTATTAAGTTCTGCAAGTATTTTGGTTTTTATTATTGTTACAGCTTAGAACTTTAAAATAATATTACTTAATTTAATTTAGTTACATTTTTTTAACCCAAGAAACATTACAATTTATTGTATATTTACCTTATATAAAAAAAACTTTAAAAAAAGTCGAAATATGTTGACAATATTATCTAAAAGAATAAAAAATAATTAATAAATGCATATTATAATACGAAAAATCGTCGAATTTTGGTAATGACCTAATAAGAAAATTATGTCATCTAGCCTAGCCGAGTGATTATTTTAAAGCTACATAGCGCACGGTGGAAATAACTTCGCGTGTTGAAAATTTTTGGACTGGCTTTGAAATTAATGATTGAAATGACTGTGCAAATTTCAAGATACCAGACTTCATGGTAGCCAATTATTATACAAAAATACGACCGTAAGAGGATTGATGCCTTCCACACTGTATTTTTATAACCTCCTTATACTTACACACGCTCCACCACAATCTACACATCTGCCTTGATGATGGACGCTGTAACGCTGTCCGAAACTATTGGCTTAAAAAGAAACAAGCGCAATACGGCATAGTAACCCAAAAAAAATCACGATGGTACTTTTGGAGATGAATATCTCAAATACTTATATTATGTGTTTGGGAAAAACGAAAGTAATTAAATTCGTTGAAATTATTCATTTTCAAGTCGTTTAAGAAATGTTGATCATACCAATTTAGCAACTAATTATATATCGTTTAGCGTTTTTCAGAAAAATACATTATTATTAATTCAGAAAGTAGTAAAGGTAAATGCCTTTTTTTCTGATTATCGCGATAATTCAGAAAAGAATTAAAATAACCAAATCCCCGCAATTTCCCTGAGTTAAATGGCTTTAGACGAACTGCCCAGCGGTAGCGCTATTTGTCTATTAATTTCATTATTAAATTCTTCCCAGGAACGCCCGGAGTCCCTAGAAACGGGAGTAGGCCCGTATCACGGAATTGAGAACACAACCATGGAGTATCTGAAGAAAAACATTTTGCTTAAAACAGAAATCCAACAATATTTTTTTAAATTCTGTATTTGTAAACATCGTGTCTCAAAGAAAAAGGCCACGATTTAACAGCGATATAATATCTATCATTTTCAAATATGTTGAACTGATCTCGTTTGAAAGTCACTAATCTACTTATGAACATAATCCACAAAAACATATTAGCCGAAGAGAATAAGTAGGTACAATTATAGACGCGTTATTTCTAAAGAATGTGATATTTCCTCAAAAAGATTGGTATACTTTAGTGTACACAAGCATAATCAAACCAATATTTGTACATTTCTATAACCTAGTGAACTTAAACTACCCACTTTACACGGCACCCGGAAACTCGTAGTACAAGCGGGTAATTCGTGAATTTACATCACATAGAGAACCAAAAAAAAAATTTAAGCATTTAGAATTTTTTTTACTTTTTTCCATTCTTTCGGTATACGCTTAAATACATTTAAAAACAAATAAACAGCTGATATTAACCCCCTAGCGACTAATATTTTACAATTTTAATCTTTAAAAAATTCCATCTACGTTTTCGATTTACTTTAAAAAGAAAGCTTAAATCAAAAAAAGTTATACCTCAAAATCAACTCTAAATATAATGTACCAGTTTCCCGCAGGTACCACGAGTTTCAGAGCACCGTGTTTACAATAATTATCGTTTTAAAACTGGCACACGCACTTGTCTTAATGTGATTCTTATCTTCTTTTGTGAATCTTTATTTAAGCCAGTTTATTTTTTCTAACATTTAAATAACAAACAAAACATCTTATTTTCTATTTCCTTTTGAATTACCTTTTTATAATAAATATTGTGATCTTTCCCTGAATGGGTTTATATGACAACATTTTTGAAAAATGGAATTCTGTTATGAATTCTTTGAGTAATACCTAATAAAATAAACATAGCATTACGACAAAACGGCGTCCATATTAAATCACACATCCGCAAGTCCTCGTTAATTTGGCTTTGTGTAGCGGAAAATGAGGCTTGACGGGCCAAGGGATGCCAAGCCGAGACCTTAATTAATACACCAAGTACCGAGTACCGAGTACCAAGCGGGCACGCTATGTGCCCGGGTTGGCGGCAATTGGATTAATAATACGGATTTTTTGTATTAATTAGGGACGTGTGAACCCCAGATCTTGCCAAGGTGGCTAGATGATTAGGATGGTGCTAATTTGAGGGGGAAATCAAATAAATCATATATTTTTTGAGGGAGCAAACCATAATCTGACTGTATTACGTACGTACCTGTGTGGTGTGCATGTATAAAGTGCTAATGTTGTTAGAGCTTAATTTGACAAATTATCATATCTGTAGGTTGCACACTGTGCAACATTGCAAATATATATTCTCAGAATGGAGAAAGAAATCCATTTAACGAGTAATGTGGAAAATTATTAAGGCAATCATTCAAGCCAATAAGAAAACAAGAATTTTCTTGTGGACGTGTTTCGTGATCCAAATTTTTCCAATAAATTTCCAATACAAAACTGTTTTTTCGAAATTCAAATGGGATGGAGACCTACAATGTCAGGCGAGTGTATTTATTTATTTATTATTATTATTTGGTTAATTATATTTTTTACATTTTAAGTTTTCCAGTAATGTAGGCCTCACTGGGTGGCTTGCCCGTGCTGAGGCCTTCATTTTATAATATGAAAATATAATCTATACATTTAAAGAGAAAATAATACATTTAAAATTAAATATATTTATTTAAAAATAAATAAAATAATACATTGAAAATAATCTTGTGTGTTTGTGAGTGATGTGTGTTTATATTGGTTTTGTGTGTTACGTGTAGGTTTTATTTTTATTTTATGCTATGACATTTTGGTAATATTGTATGTAAGATAGAGCACCGGATATTGGGCTAAACAACATTTTTTTCGATTCCAATTGCATTTTTTTTATTTACAGTATCGGCGCTCCAGGTTTAGATGTGTTGAAAATGTTTATTGTAGTTTGTCAAATTTGACGGACGTTTCAAAAAGTGTTTTACAGCTTGTGTAAAGTTGGTACTTTGGTAAAAAAATAATCGTTCAACTCTTTGTCATTATGATAAATCAATCAAAGGTCGGTGGCTGAGTTGACATCACGTTTGGGTCGTTAATTACTCTGCTAGGTAAGTCATCCATCACAACACAAGCAACATTTTTCGCTTACTGCGGTGGTAGTAGGAGATTTAAAAATCTTGTCAGTTTATTCGTAACTCGGGGATGTTTGTTTTTATTTTAAAAAAAGGTGATCGGAAGTCATCCTTACAATTTAAAAAAATGTTTTGGTTTGTAGTTGTAGCTTTTAGTGCACAATATTGACGATATGATGAGTCCAACATTTGTATGTTCAACAGCTTGACTGTGGAATGATTTGCCGGCCTCTTGTGTTTTCTCCCTCCGAAAACATGACCTCCTCATCAAGACCCAGGATAGCTCCTTCCTCCCTCAAAAAATCCTCCACTTTTCATCTCCAAAGACCACATGACTCTCAGGAAATCGTTTTGGTCAGCGCCTACTATGTGGAGATAATAATAAGAAAATTCACAACTAATTTAGTTAATTTTTAATTTACAATAAAGTAGGTAATTAGGTTAGTCAATTTTTGATAGAATAACTTTTGAAGGTTATAACTATCAATATAATATATAGAACCCATAGTCAAACCCATAGTCGAATGGTTAAAGACGTTGTCCTCGTAAGACAGACATCCTGAGTTTGATTCCTAGTTGAGATCGACATCTTGTATCTTGTTCTATTTCATGTTTCGTTTAGATTTTGTAGCGGGTTTAAAACAACGAGCCTCAACTACCGTTATTAATATCGATTCGAAGATATAGACAATTGTATCGATGTGTACCAATATCACTAGGTGGACAGCTTCGTTTGGCTCGCTACTCGCTTATAAGTTCTAATCCAGTGGAGCTACGAGGAGCACCTTACGGACACAAAGCTACCAGAGCGAATCATGGCGATGCAACGCATTTCAACACGTAAAGAAGTTATTATTTAGTTTTCTCTTTCATAAAATTTGGTTTATCGTGTAGTTTTATTAAATTACTACTTGTTTGTTATGTTTAAACAAACTGGCGCCCTATAAATTCATTGATGATTCGACTAACCAAAATATAATATTGTGGTGACATTTTGTAAATTAACTCTCAGGAATCATCTTAGAGTTCCTGACCACCCTTGAGATTTAAATTTAATAAAATAATTATTGAGTCCTTTTATAACATCGTGCTTTAAATAATAAAAGTATATTTCGTTAACTAGAACTTGGTTTTTCATTTACTTTTGGTTTTATGATCATATATATATATATATATATATATATATATATATATATATATATATATATATATATGATATAAGGTAGAAATATATATATATTTCTACCTTAATTATTATTTTAACTATTACATTTGGGTATTGCTAAAATTTTTTTCATCTTTTCCGACTTAGTCCGGGTTAAATCTTCCCAACAGGAAAAACTAAACCCTTTCACACACTTTTCCACAAATGATCATCTAGTCCATCCACGTTATGCAAGTGAATTATATAAGCATAATAAATACATACAATACGTCAAATCACCAGAGATCAAATATGAAAATATTTCACCGACTCCAGATATTTCATATCAGAGGGTTCGGCTCGGTAGAACTTCTAATTGGACCTATAAATCCTACTGATTCCTCAGTATAAATATTTAAAAAATCTTTCGTAATCCTAAATGTATTTAAAATGACTGATTTTTGAATTTTTATGTATAAATTCTTTGACAGATCTAATACGCCTAAATTTTGAATGAGATAGCTAGGTATAATGCCAGTAGCCGAAATAACAAATGGTAATATTTTTATAGTCTGAGAATGCCAAATTCTTTTTATTTCATTTCCTAAATCTGTGTATTTTCTTATTTATTTTATAATTGTTGCAATTTATTAGAATTTTTTTCTTGTACAAATTAAGTTGGTAATTAAAATAACTGCTAAGTAAGAACTCGTGTTAAAAGCGACACAAACGATTATATATTGTTTTGTTTTACACATGTTTCCAACTCATATCCAAATGTACAAACAAAACGCTTACGCTTCCCAAAGAAGATAATTCAAATACACTTCAAAAGAGCATGTTTCCCAGAAGCAGCAAAAATAAAAAGAATAATAATAATTGTTCGTGTTTGAAAGCAGCCTACCCGGTACCTACGTAATCTCCAAATCCTCCAGACAAAACAGCCTCTGAGATCTGTTTAAAGTAGTCGATTTTACCCAGTCTAATTAGAGATAAAGAAGATACGTACGTACGTAATATTTAATTCAGTATTTATGTAAATAAACGTTTACGCTGAGCAGTTAATCACAAAACGTTGAAATGAAATAATATTCTTGTATAATTATTATGCCCTCTTTATTTCAGCGGTTCTCAAACTATTAACTCAACTATATGCATCCTCTTTTAACATATTATGATCCACAATTCTCCTATTCAACCTGTTATCCATCATTTGTCCATTTCTGGACACGGTCGATCGATAGAGGATTTATCAAATTATTATAAGCAATAATTGGTAGCTTGAAATATTGATATACATAATAAGCAATAATTGTTGATTGAAGTACTAGTACATATTGAATTATTTGGCGTATTGGAAATAAGCCGACGTAGCTCAGTGGTCTCATAGCACCTGACCGGAAATCAGAAGGCGCGAGATCAATTCCCGTCAGCGGCATTTATTTTTACTCGGGAGGTATTTTCAATTTGTATTGATATTTCAAGCGACTAATTATTGCTTATAATAATTTGTTATCCTTTGTGCTATGCATAAAAAACCTTGTCAAACATCAGTTTATCATAAAAAAAGATTTATCCATAACTTATCATCGTTCCCGAGCCCTACTGCACATCAACAACAAACCCTTTACAAACAACAGTTCACATCAAATAGGTTAAGAACAGTTAATCGATGTGAACAGTTGTTTGTTCGTTGGCGATCTACAGTCGTGCTCAAGAACGAGCACGACTGCTCAAGAGCTCAAGACGAGCAGCTAAAGAATAACGTAGGCCGTGTATCCTACTCCATAATTGTGTCACTTTGAAGACCATAATATTGAATGCTCCACCGTTAGTATAAAATACAATTTAGTTTTAAGACAAATATGGCTATGACATTTTTTTGCTTATTTTTTTAGTTATTCGTTTGGGACTGAACCCGTTTCACCCTACTGCAGAAAACTATCTTGTACATTTTAAACATCTGTTTGTTAGAATATTTATAATATCTGGGTCAGAGGCTTAAAACTTTCATTCAATACAACATGAGATTTTATAAATTAGTCGTTTATTTTAATTGCTAACAGCGTGGAATTGACATCGTAATTAATTTAACTTTAAATGGTTAAAAAAACATTTTATGTATTCAAATTGTTACTTTGTTTAAATCACATTTTGTATATTAACGCCAACCAGTTTCGGAAGAACTGTTCCCTCATCAGGTTAAAATATGTTCTAAATTGGTATTCCAAAATTATGGTTGAACATTATATATTTGGTGTTAAAGTGAGGGTGGAAGCATAACTAGGGAATAGTTAGTAGTGGGAGGAGATATGGCGGACGTTGATTGGGTGCATATCTCTGATAGGGTTGTAAGATAGTTTTTTTTAATCACATTTGTTAAATTTTCTTCAATCGTGAGTGATTTATTTGATTATATTGGGGATACCCGTCGTGGTATTTTATTGTTTTAATGTGGCTGTGTATATTAATTTATATGTCCATGTGCGTTCTAAGATTTGGAGCCAGTGATTCAATAGCACCCTTAATACCAAGAAGTTCTTTGTATAAATGAGATAGAGAATTAGTTGAAATTGTAGTTGAAATATTTAATTATTGAAGACAATATTAGCGATTTATAAACGAAAATCTGAAACAGAAAAATCAGAAAAGGATACGGTCACATCTAGGACGCGAACCCAGGACTCTTGTCTTGCCTTGTCGTGTCCCGGCAAGACAAAGGTCCTGGGTTCGCGTCCTAGATGTGACCGAATCCTTTTATGATTTTTCTGTTTCAGATTTTTGTTTAGAAATAGCTAATATTGTCTTCAATAATTAAATATTACAATTTGAGGTTTTACTCAATAAAGTTATTCCGAAAAATAAATAAAAATGTAATTGAAATACCTGAGTTTATGTCCTCCAAAAAACCTTTTTTATTAGATATTTCACACAATTCTCTAGTTTTCTAAACAAATCTATTGCCGTGCCGAGGATATGTACTCTTACCGCTATGCCATAGAGGCCGCCTAAAGTCGTTTCATTCGATGAAACGATAAAGCTTCTTTTAGTTAAAGATTGATTACAAATGTCGTTAGTTAGTAAGGAACAAAAGTTAAAACTCCTAAGAAGTCATATAACGATGTTAGTATAAATTGGGAGGCGGGTATGGATACAGCCACTACGGGAACCATTTATTGGATAACCAACACCAGTACCATAGGTCACCCCAAATGTTTCACCACGTTTCGTGACTTAGCAGGGGTGTCCGGATTAATGGGCTGATGTTTCTCTATGTCTTGATGGCGGATGCCGTTTCCCACCTACAGCGTGGAGGGTCGGATCGGGAGAGACTAATTGTAGTATATCATATAGGCGTTTGTGCACGACCGAAGATGGCCGAGGGTTGTCGAACGTTTCCGACTCGGCCGGACAGCGGGCGGTCGGGCAACGCGGGAGCTCATTCTCGTAAATTCCTTCCTAGCAGATACACTGCACTGTACTTGATAAACAACTGAATAATTAATAAACGTAACTTCGTATAAAGAACCTATTTTATTTAAACAGTAATGAACATTACAAATTGGCGCAGCTGAAGTGATTTATACGTTGCGAAGTGTTTATTTAATGTCGTTTAGCACACACAAGTTACTTGGGTGTGCGGGTTACTCGACAGTTTTGCTCAGACGGATTTTTTATTGTCGCGAACATTTGAAGGTCGCTTCTGTAGAAGGACTTTTCAGAGAAAGGAGCATCAGTTGGGAAGAAGCTACGGAAATCCAGGCCAAGGCGGCAGAATCTTATTATCTAGAAGGAAGGAAGACTTGCCATCCGGTGGAGGAAGTTTCCGGTCTATTTTATTAAGATTTGAAGGAAGGAAGACGGTCAATCCGACCTGAAGGAAGACGGTCAATCCGACCAGAAGGAAGACTAAACTAGCCAAGCAGTCAGCAAATTAACTAGCCAAGCAGCCCATCGCCGTGGACCCTGGTTGAGTTAAGTAGTCTTCTCTTTTGGAGGTTATTGTTGTCGAGTTGTGTTGGTATTTTTGCTGTGTCATTGCTGGTTCGGGTGTCGGACCAGGCATCTGGCAGCTATGGAGTCAGGAGGAATCCCACGGTTTAGCCACTTACGTGATGACTGGGGAATCTTCCGACTGAGGATTGAGCAGTTCCTGCTGATCCGTGATGACACAAAAACCGTCAAACTCGATGCATCTCAAAAGAGAGCATATCTGTTGAGCTCTCTCGAAGCTGAAACGCTGACTTTATTGATCAATTTATGTTTTCCTACCAAGGTCACAGATACGTCATTCGATAATTTATTGGAATTATTAGAAAAACATTGTTCTAAGCCAAAGTCGGTTTTTAGGGAACGATAATTGTTTTTTTCAGCTAAACAGTCGCCGGGGGAGTCGGCTAAGGACTTCGCGGTGCGCATACGCGGTCTTAGCACATTTTGTGAATTTGGGACGCGTTTAGAAGCGAATTTAGCGGATGTATTTGCTCTGGGGTTGATCCCTGGGAGAGCAAAGGAGAAAATCTATTTGGAGGGTCCTAGTCTGTCTTTCATTAAGATGGAGGAACTGGCAATTAGGATTGCGGGGTTGGACCATCTAGGGGTGAAAGTTAAGGATGAGGGTTCTGTAGGTAGTTTTGTGAGTACAATCAAGAAAAAAACGAACACATGGGGGGATCAAAGGTCGCGTTCTAGAGGGAAACAGGAGTTTTCAAGAACGGATTCACGGTCGGGAAGCCCTAGTGTGAGGAAATTCTCGGGTTTTAAGAAATGCACTTGTTGTGGAGCGAATCACGCGTTAAGTGATTGTAAGTTTAAAAGCGCAAAATGCTTCTTCTGTAAACAAGTGGGTCATCTTAAAAGTATGTGCAAGAATAATAAAGTGTCTCCGTTGTTTGTAAAAAAGGCAATTCATAAAGAGCACATTGCATTTATTAGTCCGTATAAAGTCGAGATTAAAATTAATGAGATTTCATGTTCAGCTATGGTAGATAGCGGTTCGAGTGTATCGGTGATTCCTGAGGTTGTTTTTAAAAAATCGTTTAAAAATATAGAGTTGTCAACTGACAAGCGTACAATTTCTGGTTACGACGGATATCCATTAAAAATCGTGGGTAAATCAATTTTTTCGGTAACATACAACAACACTAAAAATAATATGTATTTTTTAGTTGTCGCTAAGGGTTCAGAATTAATTGTGGGTCGTGATTTCATGGAACTTTTCAACTTGGGAATTGCGCCGATTATTCGTGATTCAGTTTTTTCAGTGAATGTAAAAAAAGAGGAACTTTTTAAAGAATTTCCAGAACTTTTGTCAGACAAATTAGGGAAATTTAACAAACATAAAGTATGTTTAAAGTCAATCGGGATTTAAACCCAGTGTTTCATAACGCGAGACCGGTACCGTTTGCGTTAAAAGATAAGACGGAATTCGTTAAATCGGGTAATAATCAAGCGGATTTCCTTTCACGCTTGCCGTTAGAAAATGCGATTGAGGAACACAATGATGATTTTAGTGCAGATTTTGTGAGTTTTATAGAAGAAGGAACACAATTAGATTTGCGTTCGGTTAAAGCAGCGACCGTTTCAGACACAGTTCTACAGCAAGTAGTAACTCATCTGAGGCAGGGCTGGCCTAAGTCTATGAAACGTGACAATATTTTATGGAATTTTTGGGTTAAGAGAAACGAACTTTCTATAGGTCGCACTTAGGTATAGTCAAGATGAAAGGCGTTGCGAGAGCGTATTTCTGGTGGTCATCGTTGAACAAGGATCTAGAAAAGATGGTTCAATCATGCCAGGATTGTGCTGTTAATAGGCAATCACCACCAAAGAGTCAATTAATTGTTTGGCCGAATTCAGGGAGAGTGTGGAGTCGTTTGCATATAGATTACTGTGGGCCTTTATCAGGCAAGATGTTCTTAGTAATTTGCGATTCATTTTCTAAATGGATAGACTGCATCGAAGTTACAAAGGCAGATAGTACTCACACCATTTTAGAATTAAGAAAAATTTTTGCGATTTTTGGTAACCCTGAATTGATTGTGTCAGACAATGGTACTGCTTTCACGAGTGAAGATTTTAAGAAATTCTTGAGTGAAAATAACATTAAATTTATGACGTCACCGGTAAGGCATCCGCAAAGTAACGGACTAGCGGAAAACGCAGTGAAAACTGTAAAAGGTTTTCTTAAAAAGGTGATGGTTGGTTCTAGCTTACACAAAGATTATAGAATAAAACTACTGAATTTTCTGTTAGATTATAGAAACTCGCCTCACTGTTCGACGGGGGTTGAACCCGCTGTTTTGTTAGTAGGCAGGAGGCTTCGTTCCTCGTTTGACGGGTTAGTTCTACCCAAGGTAGGAGAGCTAGAACTAGACTCAGAGTTAGTCAAGCGTGCAAACGATAATATTGCCAAAAGTCAGAATAGACAGATTAAAGGTTTTGGTGGAGCCAAGGCTCGCAAATTTAGGTTAGGTCAAAAATGCCTTGTGCGAGATTATCGCCAAAATAATAAAGTATTATGGACAAAAGCTGTGATTTGTAAGTCTCTGGGAAAAAAGGTTTTCATTGTAAGAGTGGGAGATTCGAATGTGACGTGGAAGAGACACTTGGATCAAATCAGAGAGCTGTCAGTAAGCTGGGGTGAGGAGTTCAACGGGTCGCAGTCCGCGTCTGAGATCAGTTGGAACGACCCTCAGGAGTTGGAGACCTCGGTTTTACTACGTGGTTTTAAGGGGTATTCTCCTGATTTCAGGTTGGCAGATGTGGAAGGTGCCGGGCCAGGACCATCAAGAGCATCATCAATACCAACACAAAGGAGTCCGTGGGCGAATCGACTTCGGCCCAGACAAAATACCCCAGAAGAGCAGGCTACTTCTCAAGTCAACATTATAGAAGAGTTATAAATTATGTACATATTATTAATTGTGTGAAATATTTAGTTTGAAATATTTAGTTTATGTGTGTGGTTTATTTTATATGTTTTTTTTAAGTATATTGTTGACAATGATAAGATTTATAGCTGTAGGGTTACCACATAAAGCGGTAACTAGGAACCCTATATCTCTGTTATTTAGTAGTCGTAGCGCTGCAGTTAGAGAGGGAAGGGTGTAGTATATCATATAGGCGTTTGTGCACGACCGAAGATGGCCGAGGGTTGTCGAACGTTTCCGACTCGGCCGGACAGCGGGCGGTCGGGCAACGCGGGAGCTCATTCTCGTAAATTCCTTCCTAGCAGATACACTGCACTGTACTTGATAAACAACTGAATAATTAATAAACGTAACTTCGTATAAAGAACCTATTTTATTTAAACAGTAATGAACATTACACTAATTGAAGGAGATATTTTGACCTATCCAGCCGGACTCCCTCGACCTTACACCGCAGTGGGAGGGATAGAATCATAGGTCCGTCATTCCTGTACACATTGACCCCCAGATTCCTACACACCCGTCATACCTTTTTCCTTCCCAGAACTTTCTCTCCTTCCTTTCCCTAAAAAGACCCTCCACACAGAATACCCATAGATGACATAGGCCCTGAGGATCTGTTTATCCTCAGGGCCTCCACTGTGGAGCTAATGTAAAAAAATGTTAATTACTCCGTTTTTATAATATGAAACCATCCTATATTGACTAACTATTAACAGAATGATTAACTCACCTACTTTGTTGCAACTCATCCCTTTCAATATTCCTTCCCGTAGACTAAGAAATAATGATTTGGTTTTTCTCAATACCACTCACCAATGTTCAGAATGGCAAGCCTTGTCAACTCAAGTCAGGACAATGAATTTTTTGGTGTAAGCCTTAATGATTTTTTTCAGTCATTACACAAGCAATGTTTTATATTTATGTGGCACAAGTTGTAAACTCCATCAAAACCTTATTCCTGTCTTGACTTGACATTATCTTTATTATGTGCCCTATTTTGTATTTTAGTATTTTTTTAAATTATTCTGTAGTGTAATATGTAATGTGTTATAATTGGTCCTTTAGTAAATAAATAATTCTGAGAAAAATTCATTCCGATTATAACTATTGTGGCTGAAATGCAATCCAGCGCCAAATTTCTTAGAAAACTAATTAGTTCATTTATGTTTATGTTTGTTAGCTAAAAGTTAGAGAAACACCTTCTGCGTTACACGCGAGACGAAATAGCTAAACGTACGTCGAGTGGGGTTGACAGTAAGCCATTCGAATTTAAGCAACGAAGCGTTTGTCAAGTGAGACACCCATAAAACATAATAGAATCCGCCGCTTTTTCATTCCGTACGAGCTCTATCTTATTTTCTCCGTGGCATGAATAATTTGTCGCGTAATGTCGTGAATATATCAGAATTATATATATCATAGACAACACACTCGGCACCGTGTTCGTGTGCCGTGTCCCGTGTAGCGTGTGTCTCATGAATATGATAAAACTGCTCCTGAGATGGAGATGTTCCCAAGGATGCTGGGGTATGGCGTATTGGGTTGGGGCAGGTTCGTTGTCGAACTTCTTAATAGTTCTCAAAATTATTTACATTTAAATTTGGTAACGAGCGAACTGATAGACAAAACCGAAATAAGATCAGTAGTTAGGACTTATTGTATTTTTTTAAATTATACTGGCAGCAACCCGGGCGTTAATTTACATTAAATTATGATCACTTTACATGCAAGTTCACTCAGCAGGCACGGCTCGCGAAAACGTGCGCTGAACCGCCAACGAAATTGGACAACATTTTACTGCTCATCGTATTCCTACATAATATTTTTAATTATAAAATTGCACCCAATTTTTAAAAAAGTATTAAAAATTTAAATTTAATCTTAATATATTAATTTGATTGATAATAATTTATTGCGGACACAAGCTTTGCTTTCCGCACGGCTACGAATCGAAGTAGATACAATTCCGGGCGAAATAGTTAAACGCCCCGCTTGGGAACGGTAATTTTGTATGAAGCTCCTAGCATACATCGCTAAACCGTCATTTCACACAAAATATAGCGAAAAAGTGGCGTGCGACGTGCGGCGTGCGGCGTTACGAAGAGAATCTATAGTATCCGATGATTAACGAAGAAAGGGCTGCAGCGAAGTATTTATTCTTGACCTACGGTTTGAACATTATAGTAATAATATGTTTCTTCTGAAATGCAATCATCAGTCAACGGGTCAGCTATGCACCTCTTGTAATATTATCTTGTAATACAGCCCTTGGGTTAGGGAACCTATTTGACATTGACATTTTTAGTTTTGAAGTGAAACTTCTTTACGCGCGCTATGCAATTTCGAGGACAGGAGTAAAACCAACTCATGACCGTCATGAAAAACCGTGATCATTTTGCTATAGGAGCCTAGCCAATATTATATACCTTTTTTAGGTCACTCTCCAAACTCAGCTTCGCGGTCTAGAGGCAGAGCGCGCGACTCTCGTCGTGAAGAACCGAGGTTCGATCCCCGCTTAAACTATTTTTTTTTTCTTTTTGTGAATTTTTTAATAATAATTTTTTTTAAAGTGATAAAATGCTTTTTTTAAAAGTGATAAAAGACTTTTAGATATTAAGACTATATGATATTTTGGTCGAATACGTAATAACCGCGGTCTAGAGGCAGAGCGTTCGACACTCGTTATGCAGGACCCGGGTTCGAATCCCATATTTTTATAACTTTTAATTTTTTTTTATCACATGCTACTTATAAATATGTCAATAGACAGAAAAAAAGAGAGAATGAAATGAAAAGAGAGAGAGAAGAATACTAAAAGTTTCACTTCCGTCGTGCGTAGGCTTGCCACACACTGTATTTTTTTTGTTTGTTTGTATTAGCTCAGTAAATACCGGCGGCACTGCAAAGTGAAAAGTTCGTTAATTATTGTGTTATTAACAGTAGAATTATAATGGTATCTCTATTCTTATATAATTATAATAATCTCTTCACATATTTATAATAATCTTTTAAAATAGAATGATGTAATAATAAATGTGGAGTATATAATAAAAGGGTCGAAGTATTCATCTTCTCTATAAATAGGTAAGATATCCACACTTATATTAATTATATATATGACATTTGAAATCATCGAACATTTTTTCATAAGCCCAGAAAAAAATATAGTTTCAGGCCTATAAAAACTACTTCAAAATTCAAAATCTCTTACTTATGAACCCATTTTCCGTGATGGTTTTAAAGTTTATTGTTGACAATTAATTTATTTAGAAAATCACATGAATAAAATTAAATGTTTTTGGCTGGACTTAAAATAAATTAAAACTCACTCTTTGGCGATGGTTTTTCTTGCTTAAATCAAAACAGGCGGCTAGTTTTAAGCGTAAATTTAAACCCCATCGCCACCTACATTAGGTGCGTTATTGTTAGCAGCACAATTTCAAATGTTACACGACACAGTGCATCACCTTAAATGCAATAAATAATTTTTAATTACGTATAAACACTCGAGTGATCGCGCCAAAAACGGAAATATGGGCAGTGCTCGATAATTACAAGTATTGGTTTTGGAAATTTCCGACAATCATTAAACAAATCTTATCTCTGAATTTTAATATGAAGATAATATAATCTGATTAAAGGGCTATATAGCCAGTGAATTTACCTATACATTGCAGTTGATTGCATATTTTTAGGATTTATACAAATATTTTTTTAAATATTATAAACACGTGAATTCTGCGCATTGTTATTTTAAAATTGCCGTACTTAACACTTACTTTAACAATAACATTAAATATTTTCTATTTTTGTATATTTTTTATGGCCTACTTGATTCGGATACAAAAATATATTACAAGACTTAATTTTTAATATTCTAAAATTTTGTGTGAAAAAATATTTAATAGAATTTGTGTCAACTTGGGTTAGCGGAAATGTCAAAATTGAATTCACTAAATTAGGATATTAAATACTTTTACCATAAACAACTGGTATTGCTTTAGATACGTTCACAGTATACTATTATCAATATAAAATAATCTCGTTTCTTGCTTTATATACTTCGATAATATATTATTTACACGACATTTGACAATATAAAAGACAAATGGCAGAGAATTTAAACTTTGATTAAAAAAATATTGAATAAAAACCACATTACATGAGATAAAAACACGTTGAACAGATGAGAAATTCAATTACGAATAAACATTGAATAAAACAAATATTTCCATTATTTTAACAGCCCGGCGTTCGTAAACAAACTTAAATTCAGAAACAATTAATAATCGATGATTTCTAGAGTAGTATACTTTAGGCTTTAAACGGCGAAATTTAGACATCAGTATTTTACAAAATTTGCTGTTCGATCACTCAAGACGTTTTGCCATTTAATATAGCGAGAATCACTCGAGTGGATAAGTAAAATTATAGAAATGCGTTCATTTTGAAGGTTTGAATGCTACAGCTAACCTTTACTCAAAGGGATCGACTATTTCACTACACGTTGCAGAAACATCAGAAGTGAGTGATGTATCACAGAAATTAACAATTAAGTTCTTTCAAGTTTAGTTCAACTAGTTTAATACAAATTTTTTCATCGTTTAAATTTAACAAATACAGTTGTCGAGCGCTGGAGTAACACTGGTTCAGCAAGTCACGCCCAATAGGCCCGGTTGAATTATCAATTGCGCTGGGCCTGGTTGCCTCTGCCATTCCTCTCACTTCTATTATCCGTGATACATAGCGCATTATACTATATCAATGCTTAGTTTAAGATGTTAAAACGAAGAAATAATATTAGCAAATGGTCTTTGATGGCAAAATATTTCGAAAAATTTTTGCACCTACGCTATAAAACGTATCAAACAGAACCAAAATACAAAATTAATTCGAAAGTCTAATAAAGTATAAAATAATTGGATTTTATAGGTTCTGTTAACTTTGGTGTACTGAACATGTAGAAAGAATTCCAGATGCCACGTGTAGTGAAATGTAGAAAGAATGCCAGGTGCTTAGTGTACTGGACATGCAGAAAGAATGCCAGGTGCTTAGTGTACTGGACATGCTGAAAGAATGCCAGGTGCTTAGTGTACTGGACATGCAGAAAGAATGCCAGGTGCTTAGTGTACTGGACATGCAGAAAGAATGCCAGATGCTTAGTGTACTGGACATGCAGAAAGAATGCCAGGTGCTTAGTGTACTGGACATGCAGAAAGAATGCCAGGTGCTTAGTGTACTGGACATGCAGAAAGAATGCCAGGTGCTTAGTGTACTGGACATGCAGAAAGAATGCCAGGTGCTTAGTGAACTGGACATGTAGAAAGAATGCCAGGTGCTTAGTGTACTGGACATGCAGAAAGAATGCCAGGTGCTTAGTGTACTGGATATGCAGAAATAATGCCTGGTGCTTAGTGTACTGGACATGCAGAAAGAATGCTTTCTGAAATTCAATGATGAAATTCAATGATTTCTTTACAAACGTTGCCGCAGATTTAATAAATAATAATCCCTCATTTCAAAACAGTATACATAAATCAACCCAAATAGACATACCCACCCCCGAATATACTCCTAATTTATCTCAATTTAAACGGATAACGGAATCTGAAATTATAAAACACATTGACAATCTTAAAACAAATACAGCCAATGGTCCAGATGAATTAAGCTGTATCACAATCAAGTCTATTAAACAACACATTTCTATGCCCTTACAACACATTTTTAATTCCTGCCTTGAAAAAAACATTTTCCCAAATGCATTTAAACTCTCAATTATTGTACCCATACATAAATCTGGATCGATCTCTAAACTTGACAACTACAGACCAATATCGCTGATATCCCAACTTGCAAAGATATTAGAAAAAATCATAAAGATACAAGTACTAGAGTTTCTAGAATCTAATGCACTCTTGTCACCACACCAATATGGTTTCAGATCAGGTCTTAGTACTGATGATGCTTTATTTAATCTAACAAAAAAATTATACACCAATCTAGATTCGAATATGAAAAGTTTAACAATATTCTTAGACCTAAAAAAGGCTTTTGATACCGTCAATCATAATAAACTGCTTGGAAAACTTAATAATATGGGAATCAAAAATAATTGTCTGTCACTTTTAACAAATTATTTACTTGATCGCAGACAATCCACAAAAATTGGCGTAAATATTAGTAAACCAGCATCTATGAGACATGGGGTTCCACAAGGAACAGTTATAGGTCCGCTTTTGTTTCTAATTTATATTAATGACCTATGTAATATTAGTATTCCGGGAAAACTTTTCTCGTATGCTGACGATACTGCAATCACAGTTCATGGTAAATCCTGGGACGAGGTCTCTAAAAATGCAAATAAGTGCACAATTATTGTCAAAGAATGGCTCAATCAAAACCTTCTAACTCTGAACTGTGAAAAAACTATATATATACCTTTTTATAATACCAAAAAAGCGGCACCCTTAACTCATCTAAGTATAAGGTTTCACAAAAATACCTGCAATCCTGTCTTATGCACTAACTGTACAGAAATGAAATCGGGGAATACAGTTAAATATTTAGGAATTATAATAGACAGCCAACTCAAATGGACAAATCACGTAGAAAAGCTTGTAAATAAACTTAGATATTTAACTTATATTTTTAAACGTTTAAATAACATAGTAGATATCAAAAGAATCAAATTGGTGTATCATGCATTGGTGCAATCATCAGTATCTTATGGAATAATTGCATGGGGGGGGATTTATAACACCCATATTAAGCCACTAGAAATAACACAAAAACTAATACTAAAAATAATGTTGCATAAAGATATGACCTACCCCTCCTTGCAATTATTCGAAGAGGCTAAATTGTTAGAGATAAGAAAAATTTACTGTACACAATGTTTAAAATATATATTTGCTCGAAATTTTCTTTTTATAAAAAATGAAAATCGGTCTAGTAATAGGGTAAATAATGTATTTAAAGTTCCACTGTGCAAAACAAGGCTTGCGCAAAGACATGCTTATTTTATTACACCAAAAATTTATAATGCACTCTATACCAATACAGAAATCAAATGTGAAAATATATCATCCTACAGGAAACATAAAAATGTAATAAAGTCTTGGATAAATTTTTTTTTTTTTTTTTTTTTTTTTTTACAGTAATACCGCACAAGAGTCCCAACTGCTCCCGTCTGGAGCCAGTGAGACTATGGCATCCCCAATTGGGGGATGTTGTGAGGCTGAAGGTAAGTGGGGAAGGGAAAGAGGAAGGTGGGGAAATACCTGGCTATTCAGATCTAGTCACTAAACACGGCTAAAGCCATTTGGAGCAACGTTTCAATTCTGAATGGTGGTCTTACACCAGGGCGATACTGGTAGTATCTTCCACTCTGGAACGTGCCGCAAATATACTATATATTATTTTAATTAATTAATTGTGAAATAACACAAATTAATCAAATAAAATTTATTTGCGCACGCCGGGTTCGAACCCGCGACCTTCGGAATGGCAGTCCAATGCGTTACCACTGGACTATGCCGGCCGTCAACATAGATATTAATATTTACCTGCTGTAACATCTGATCTTAATCTCTATTAACTTTTAACAAATCCTTATTAACTTTTATTTTTCATATTTAATCCCGTAAATACAGTAAATAATGATTTTACTATAAATATTTTCATTCTTTTCTTTTCAATTTTCTACAAAGATAAAATATGTATATTTAGAGTAATTTTAACTGAACTGCCTTAAAGAAACACAAGTATACCCACGAACTGGCGATGCCTATGTGGGATTTTTTTGCTATCATACATTTATGCATATTATTATTTTTATGTATATGCTGTTTATGAACTCGTGTGTGTGTACGTGTATTGTGTGTGTATGTTATGTATGGTGTGTAATACACTATATATGTATACATATGTGCATGTGTACATATACTTTTCTGTAATTCGCATTGTTTCTTTCTTTTTTTAATATGTATGTAAAAAACATAATTTGTATTTTAAAACCATGTATGTAACAAAAAAAAAAAAAAAAAAAAAAAAAAAAAAAAAAAAAAAAAAAAAAAAAAAAAAAAAAAAAAAATGCCAGGTGCTTAGTGTACTGGACATGCAGAAAGAATGCCAGGTGCTTAGTGTACTGGACATGCAGAAAGAATGCCAGGTGCTTAGTGTACTGGACATGCAGAAAGAATGCCAGACACGTAGAAGTATGGACACCAAAAATCGTGAGAGAGTAATCAACTGTTGTTTTTATCAAATTCCTAGTAAATGTATTTCTTTTCACGTTATTCTTAAAACCTAGTAGTACATAATAAAAGCCTAATGAGCATATAAAAAAAATAATTAAATTAAAAGTATCATTGAAGAAGAATATAATAATTATAAATTTAAACGAAACATGAAACAGAACAAGACACAGAAAAATAAAAATGTAACTATCCAAACTATGAATTGAACCTAGGATCTCTTGTCTTACTTACGGGTCAGGCGTCACTCGACTATTTTGATCTATTTATCAAGCGTCATATTTGTTTAAATATAAATATATATAAATAAAAAGTGTTTTTTTATTCTTATAACAATAACCTTTAATTTGTGCAACGTCAGAAATGCCAGCCAGGGGAAACATTCTCAAAAAAGTAACAAAAAATCTTGATAAAACAATTCTTAGCGCTTGGAAAATGACATTTCCTACGATGTAGAGAGGAAAATTATAATATCTCATTATCCGATAAAAATATCCTGCAAAAAAGGATTCTGTGTAAATATCGGAAAGCCAAAGAGTTTATAAAGGTGACGTAGTACCTACGATATATATACCTACCTCGTACATAGCTCTAGTAAGAAATTCTCAGAGTTCTGTTTTTTTTTTTTTTTTATATTAACTCCACACAGGAGGCCCTGAAGAAAATAATTTCCCTCAGGGCCTATGTCATCTTTGGGGATGCTGTGTGGAGGGTCTTTTTGTGGAGAGGAAGGAGTGAACATGGGTCTTGAAGAGTCCCATGTTGTAGGAGGGAGGAAACACAGAGGCCGGCAGTTCGTTCCACAGCCGAGCTGTTGAACTTAAGAACGAATCGTAGAAGCGACCCGTTCTCATGTGACAAATGTCAACCGTGTACAAATGTTGGGCGCGCGTTTGGCGTGTATCCCGACTACGCATCGGTGCCGAAGGGATCATTGACGCTAGTTCCTCAGAGCATCTTCCATTGTAATACCGATAGAACAAGGACAGCATACCTACCTGACGCCTGTGCTCTAAAGATTGCAGTCCGTTTGTTAAGATTGGGGAATCTATCAAACGGACCGCCCGTTTTTGCACAGAGTCAAGGGTTTTTTTCAGGTATTTAGGGGCTCCGGACCAGAGATGGCTGCCAAATTCGACAGTAGGGCGCACTTGCGATTTGTACAGGGTCAGCAGTTGTGTACTATTAAAGTATCTGCGGGCCCTGTACAGTACGCCCAGCTTCTGAGAGGCCAGCTTTACTCTGGCTTCGATGGAGCCCCCATACCTGAGCTGGTCACTTATAGTTACACCAAGCATATCAATGGAAGGCCTGTTCGGAAGATTGCTTCCGTTGAAGGAGACTAGGTTATCATTTAGATCCCCTTTAGACGTAATCAGACAGGATTGGGTCTTTGAAACATTAAATTCGACGAGATTATTTTTACCCCAGGAGGAAATACTCTCGAGATAACCGTCCATTCTCTGCTTCAAAGCCCTCCGAGCCGTTTGAGTTTGTGTGCCCTTTGGGGGCTTGTCAAACAAAAAGCTATCATGAACTGTACTGTCATCCGCGTAACAATGAATCGATGCACATGTCAAAAGGTCATTGATGTGCAACAAAAACAAAGTCGGAGACAGAACCGATCCCTGTGGGACGCCAGCATTTATAGAGTGTGAGGATGAGGTGAAACCGTCAGCAACAGCCTGAATCGACCTATCCCTTAAAAAATCAGCAATCCACGTACACAGGGATGCGGGAAGTCCGTAAGAAGGCAATTTGTTGACAAGTCCTCGGTGCCAGACCCGGTCAAAGGCCTTGGATATGTCTAGTGCGACCGTTTGGGTCTCACCGTGACGTTCCAGGCACCGCCCCCAAACATGCGACACATACGCGAGAAGATCACCGCACAAGCGGTTCCGCCGGAATCCGTATTGACGGTCGTTGATAATTTTGTTCTTCTCGAGATATGTGAGCAGTTTGTCGTTGATCACACGTTCCATCACTTTGGACAGAACTGATGTGATCGCTATGGGGCGGTAGTTGGCCGGGTTGGAGCGGTCACCTTTCTTGGGAATAGGGTGAATGACCGCTTTTTTCCAACCAGAGGGCACAGTGCCACACTTCAGGGACATTTTGAAGAGCTTTGTCAAAACTGGAACTATTTCCGCAGCACACCTCTGCAATACCAGGGCAGGTATTCCATCAGGTCCACTAGCTTTGTTAACATCGAGCCCCCGTATAACGTGGAGTACATCCCGATGCCGGATCCTCAGCTTTTTCATATAGAAGCCGCAGTGAGGAACTGACGGCGGAACAGCACCTCCGTCATCGAGGGTCGAGTTTTCCGCAAACATTTTCCCTAATAAGTTAGCCTTTTCGGTGGCGGTGTTTGCTAGTGAGCCGTCAGGTCTGGTAAGAGGTGGCAAACTGGGTTTGCAAAAATTCCGACCTATTGAGCCTGCAAGGGACCAGAATGCTCTGCTGCCATGCAGGCAGGCAGCCAGCTTTTTGCTGATCTGCAGGTCGTGTTCGAATTTTGACCTATTAATGATTCTCTTGCATTCCTTTGCCGATTTGTTGTATGCTGATCTGCTTTCGGGCGTTCGAGATGTGTTGTAGGCTCGGTAAGCCGCGTTTTTTCGTCGAACTGCTTCGGAGCATTGTCGACTGAACCACGGCTTTGAGCCCACACCAGTTTCTTTAGTAGTCGATTGTATGAAGCCATCCATCGCCGATTTGATGACTTCACCAATCTCCTGGGCACATCTTGAAGGGTCCGAAGTCCGAAAACAAACAGCTGACCACGGAAAAGCGTTGAAATGGGCCCGCATACCGAACCAATCTGCTGACCTATAGTGCCACACTTTTCTCCTCTCATTGGTTGGTCTGAGGCTAACGGGGATTGATGTCGTCACTAGGCAGTGGTCAGATGATCCCAGAGGCGCTGTGACGTCAATCTTATAACCGTGTGGCACAGTAGTTAAAAATAGGTCTAACAGATTGGAACGGTGAGTCTGGACATCAGGAACCCTTGTAGGCTCCTGAACCAGTTGCTCTAATCCGTAGCAAATGGCAAAGGATTCCGCCTGTCGGCCAGCCGAGTCCGTTGGGCCTGAGAACTTCAACCATGGTTCGTTATGAACATTGAAGTCCCCCAGAACAATAAACTCGGCCAAAGGGTAGCGGGGCAAGAGATCGTCAATAGTTTCTCTCAAATGTTTGAAGAGCTCGGAAGTGTCTGATTCGCTGTGGTTCGGTGAGCGGTATAGACATGCGTAGAATCTTGCCGTACTGGCAAGATTGACGCGCACCCACATTACGTCGAATCTGGAGTTTTCCAGACTCAATAATCGTACACAGTTGACGTCAGCTCGACTATAGAGGCAGACTCTTCCTTTGAGTCGGAACTTGCTTGCAAGGGTAAAGCCCGGGCAGTCCAGATAGGAGGAGTCTGGCGGCTCGGCTATCTGAGTTTCGGATAGGAAAAGAAGGTTGGGACGTTGGGACAAAAGATGGTGATGAACAGAATTTAAATTAGTATGCAGACCGCGAATGTTGGCAAAATTTACCAACAGTTTTGGCCCGCACCGGGGACGCCTGCTACTCGCCGCTGTAATGACGTTAAGTTTGTTTTTATCTATATTCATGATTTTACTTTTTGTTTTTTTTTAAATGGTATGAAGTGAAAGGAAGGTCTGGAATGGAAAGGTATGAGGAGTGGGTAGGAATATGGGGTTCAGGCTGTCCAGGAGTGATGAGCGTTTGGTTCCAGCCCACTCACTGCGGTGCTAGGCGATAGGCTGGGAGAGTCCGGCTGGAGAGGGCATCCAATGCGCCCCAAACGCTGCTGCTGGGTCCCCTCCGGTCACGAACCGGCACAACAGCAGTGGCAGGGTTTTTTCACTCGCTGATGGGGCAGCCCACCCTTAGTCGTGAGCCTGAGGGTCGGGCCCCTGTACTATCGAGCGGCCCGGACAGCGGTAACCGGTTGTAAAGGGTCTCCCTCAACCAGCATCTCCCAACCGGCCCGCCACGCAGAAGGTGGGCCGACGCACCCGCCACCAAGACCTGGGCAAACCTTAACCCATGAACCCGGGCACCCCTGCTAAGTCACCAAACGTAGCGAACCACTTGGGGTGACCTGTGGCAGAGGTGTTGGTCATCCAATAAATGGTTCCCAGGGCGGCGGTACCCATTCCCGCCTACCAAATTATCTCTAGAAATATAGAAATCAATAATTTAATTAGTCTCAGTAAAAATATTCCGTAGAATATGTAATTATAAAAAGTGACCTTCATGGATTTAAATATGGGCTTCAGCTGCTAAGGGACTAACCGCGCCATATTCACGAACCACAATATTGAATCGGTACAAAGTAAATTGAAATATACCTACCCTGATACTTTTTTATAATCATAATTATGCTGTAGCGTCCTTCGGGTGAGTTTTCACGAAAACGGAACTTTACAAATTATCCAATTGTTATTAGAACAGACCCGTGAAAAATCACGGGATGTTAAAAAAATAGAATTTGTCAAGCTAAAAGTATTTATAAAATAAATATTTGCCTCAGTATCATTGCCTATAGAAGAACAAATTTACTTTATGAATGTTTAAAAATTATGACATCTATCAAACAAAACGTACACACATTTCAAATAAAAAAATATAATTAAAATGAAAAATTTGGTTACCTACCTACTTTATCGCTTGTCTGATATAAAATAATTCTTATCAGTTTTTTTAAATTTAAATTTCATTGAACTATAATTTTATTCGTTACTCCGGAACATGATTACATCATCCATTTGCTGAAAACCGAAATTTCCATGCTTAATAATTATTATTTTCATATGGCTTATTTGAATAGTCCCATTTTTGTGTAAAAATCATGCCAAGTGACGGGCGCTTTGTTGTTTTGTGGTTCGTGACTCTACCAAGGGCAATTTCTCAGTTGTATAACAGTATGGTGACTTGCAAGGACTTGTGTACGACATTCGCTTAATATTTCACGCTCATATTGAAAAGATCTGTAAATCAGCCACTAAGATGTTGGGTTTTGTCATACACAATTCAAAAGACTTGACCAACCTTGCAGTTATAAGGCTGCTTTACTTTAGCTTAGTTCGTAGCATTCTCGAGAGTGGATCTCAGGTATGGGGCCAGAGGACACTGTCTATGTACTAATAGTCGAGAAGATAAAAAAAAAATTTACGATACCTCTACATGGGAAAGTTTGATTATTACACATGGCTGTTTCCAATAGCATTTATCTCGGGAATGCTGGGTGTATGCAGCCTTAATTCCAGAAGGGATGTTGCATTACTCCTTTTGGCATATAAGCTTCTAAACGGTTTAGTCTCAATATCAGACATTCTGGGTAAAATAGGATTCTATGTCCCGGATAAGTTTGCGCGAGGCCGCCAACGGTTACATGATAACTCAACACAGTGACAATTCAACACACATTTAAAAAGTGATATAAAGTCATTAGAAAAGATGAAAAAAAAATTTTTAACCTAACCTAACCTACTTAACCCAGTTAATAAAGTTTTTGTTTCATCACTTTCCATGACTTTATATAACTTTATAAAGATGTGATGAATTATCATTTTGAAGATTTATCCGGTCACCTTTGCTATTCACTTTTTTACCGATATTGCAATGTACTGGTTTATACTGTTGCAAATAAATATTTATTTAAAAAAACGCAAAGATTCAAATGAATTCAGAAACAATGTATGTGTATCTTTATATATTTATATTTTTATATTGTTTTACATACTTTTCCAGGCGATTGGTTTGATGGTGAAACCGTTTTTAACAGCGACTGGTGACTTATATCTGTGAATATTTTTTCCCCTCTGTCGGTTGGACTTTGATTTCGAGTAGCTGCCTGATTGCGCGTCCCTGATCGACAATGTTTAAATATATTTATTATCTTATGTAGTATAACAATATTATTATACGATGCAAGATGAGTTAGGACGCAATATGGCCTAAGATCATCTGACCTCAGGCGGTGGCTTAATGTGACTTAATGATAACTGTCATCTCCAAACAATATATACCAGATCCAAAGTTTTCCTGGGGGATTTAACCAAAATAAGATACATTGAAGAGGTCGTTTTTTTAATAGCAATAAAATTGAACACTTTAATTTTAACGCTTAAGATATATATATTTTTTTGTTTACTTTTATATTTTTTTTGTTTAATTGTATATTTTTTTGTTTAATTGTATATTTTTTGTTTAATTTTATATTTTTACAACAAAATCATTTACAAAAAAATATTTATAAAAGTAATAATGTTATTATTATATATATAAACGATTTACCGCTATAATACTATAGGTACTTATCAAACAACTTATCAAAATGTTAATACTCATCCTAATTTGACTGTCCTAATACGGGAATCCTCCTAGTTGGGCAGTCAAAACATTTCTTAAATAATGTATATAAATGTATAATCTTTTACTAAATAAAAAAAAAAATTAAAAATAATCAATCTGAGTTAGTGTGTATGGGGGTGTGTTATTTGTATTTATCTATTTGTTTATCATCAATGCCGCGATGGGTTTACTAATGTTTAGAGTGTACATGATTTGGTCGATGCAGAGAACAAAAAACTAAAAGTACAGAACTTTTCCATATAATCGTATAGTTTTAAAAACGAGAAAAAACTGGTTTCAAACGACAGCATAAAAATAACAATTTAATGTAAGTTCAAAATAATGCACAACCAAAATTGGTTTCTATGTGTATGAAAGTGAGAAATAGATATACAAAATAAATATATATTTACTATTCACGACGTCATGGCCAATTATTCGTGTGATAGAGCAAGGAAAACAATGACATACCGGGGTTTTAAATATATTAATATTCAGATTTCTGAGAAACTTAAAAACCTATTTTTTATTTATTTTTTTTTTTTATGTGACACCTCACAAGAGCGTCCCTGCCTGTGCAGTGTACAGACAGGGGAACTATGTCATCACCCGGTTGGGCGGCGTTGTGAGTCGGAATAAGGTAGGGGCTGTAGGAAGGGATTTGTTAATGCGGGCCTTGAAGAGGCTCGGATTATAGGAGGGAGGAAAAACAGATGCCGGTAGCTCGTTCCACATACGAGCCGACTTACACAAAAACGAGTCGTAAAAACGGCCCGTTCTCATGAAGCCAACGTCAACCGTGAACGGGAGTTCAGTTCGTGTCCGTCGAGTTCCGCGCACGTGCACCGGTGCATCAGGAATCAATGCTGCTAGCTCCTTGGAGCAGGCTACATTGAAATACCTGTAGAACAGACACAGCATGCCTACATTGCGTCTATGCATTAGAGAAGGCAATCGGTCTGTTAACAACGGATTGTCAATCAGACGGATCGCTCTCTTTTGCACAGATTCAAGCAGGTTTATTAAGTATTTTGGGGCACCAGCCCAAAGGTATGGGCAACCTATATACTAGTTATGGAAATCGCTGCATTTTATGCAGTCCACATTAGAGTGCTGATACCCACACTGATGTATGAACTGAATACTTGAGTAGGACCATGTTAAGAGATTCAGAATAACGGAAGTAGTAGCTGATGTATGAATGTGAATGAGGCGAGGTATGTGTGCAAGGAGTGTGTGCCAAGACGGAGAGTTGTTTGGCGTTTCGTCCTCTCTGTCAGCTACAGCGGGAAACGTGATGGTTATTTCGTTAAACATTAAAATGTATAAAAATCATGAAAAATTGTTTAGAACGCAATAAAATTCTGTTTTTTCATCGTGTCTATTATTTATTAGTATCTAAGTTAACCCCTCAATAAAAAGTATTTTGATAACCACTTTTACTTTACTTATTTGCATAGGAAATGATTCCTGCTCAGTAATCAGAATATAGTGCCATCCTTAAATAAATTTAAATAGCGCAATACATTAATTAAACGACGGCTTGTCATTTTACACAGGTATAAAACGCCATGAAACGTGCTCACGAAAAAAACGGTGCACCCAAAAGTTTAATGTCCCCGCGTAGGGGTGTTTTTATTATATCCCTCATCAAATCTAATAAAAACTTGACATAAACCCTTGGCGGCCACGTGACGTGCCTTAAACAAGGTTATTTAAGCTTCACCTGCCTCCTGAGTACCGAAGTCCTGAGTAGGTACTGGGCTGAGACGTAGATGTCCAAGTTTCGGAGTAAAATACAAACCTAAGTTTTTTTTTACTGTAATTCATATATTTTTATAAATAGGGGTATTTGAATAAACTTATTTTCAGTTTAACAGAGGATTAAACCTTCCTCTCCAAGAACTAGCTCTTAACAGCTGTGAACTTCTAAAATTTCTTTTAATACTTAAAAAAAATATATGGTTTTACTGAAGATTGAACTTTCCTCCCCAGAGACTGGAGTCAACCGCGCCAACAACTGTCCCAATTTCGTATAATAACTCTTATAATGTCATCCCATTTTAGACAATAAGTATGTCCGTGTTGCGTGATCATGCGTGATTTCCACCATACACCGTCATCAAAATGAGTCTATTTGCCGAGTTTCTCGATCGAGTGTCGGAAAATGGGTTAATTTCCTCTGCCAAGATTCCACATCATTCAAATATTCTTTCAAAAAAACCAAAGTCAAATTCAAATAGATATATTTAAAAACTGTCTCCCCGCAGACTAATCTTATTATTATCACACTCAAATGGTGTTTCTTTTACAGCAGGCACAATTAAAAAAATTGTGGTTACATTTAGTACTCCCAAGAGAGTTTTAACTGACCAGGATCCAGGACTATACTATCTCCATTTGCGGAACATAAGATAAAATACCAAATGTTAAGCGGTGAGCGCCGAATTAACATGACACATCTATATAAAAAAATAGAAATTTGATCTTAATATACTTTCCTATAACATAGTATGCTGGGGATCATGTCTAAAGTCCAATGTTGAACAACTTAATATTAATCAAAAATGTATCCTTAAAGTTATGTACAAAATAAAAATCAAAAATCTGTTATCCATCCAACCTATGTTATAAGGAATTTTATGATATGTGTATAAAATAGCTATAAATCACTCAAATACTTTGTCGATTTTTTATCAATATTAAATTTGCTGAAAGAACACAACAAACGCGTGCAAATAGAATTGGCTCTACATTGAACTTTGTAGCGGTAAATACTAAAACTTCTTTTGTTCAAAGAAACCTTTTATATCAGGCACCACTTATATTTAATATTCTTTCAAATTATATTAAGTCTACCAACTTCTTACTTAAATTTTAAAAGTTAATTAAGATTGTTTTGATAGACGATTGTCTTAATATTTTTTTAGCCTTGTCCTTTCTTAAATTATATTATTTTATATAATGAAATAAAAAAAATAAAAAAAAAATAAAATAAAAAAACAATATTTTTTGTTTAAAACCACGATTTTTTTGTTTAAAACCACAAATTCGTGGTTTTAAACAAAAAATATTGTTTTTATTTCATTAAAATGTTAAACCACAAAGTGATTGCTTTCTACGAAAATATTTTATATAAGTCCCATTTGCTAAAAACTAAATGTCACCCTAGCTGTCATTATTATCTACTTGTTTTTTTGTTGGGAATAATGATTAATAAGTAGTTATGGTTCAAATATTGTTACAATATACTGTCAAATTACCAATCTGGTAAATCATCAAATACATTTTTTTTCTTTTGTTTTGAAATGTTTTATGTTTTTATGTAGTATTACTTTTTGTTTGTAATTACTCAATGTTTGCTTCACTCAAATGTAAATTTTTAACCTCGATACAGGCTTAGTCCTAGTGAGGTTATTTTTTATGAGAAAAAACGTGATTTATGTGTAGTGAGATGCAATAAATAAATAAATTAATGCTAGGACTGTTTAAAGAATGGTTTGAATGATCTAAGAAGTCAGAGGAGCCCGAAGAAGACCCAAAACATTCGAATCATTCATAACCCAGAACAATTCCGGGTATATTTCAGCTAGTTATAAACAAGTATTATAACATTTTAAAAAATCTTTTTAAAAAAATCCATTTTTATACTTTGCTTTAAAAAAATGCACAAATCTTATTATTATTTCAAAGGAAATTGACACTTCGCACCATCTTGTATACATACTAGTTAACATTATCAATTTTATCAAAATCCGAAAAAACTTAACTAACTGCCACTATTATTTCCACAAATATAAGTTCTACGTGTATATTCCATATTACCATTCCAGTCTTCTACGCAATAATGGAGATGAAATGTTATAATATAATGCCTTGTATCCCACCAATATGATTCATCCCACACCCACAATCACCGCAGGTTGTGACCCGCCCCTTGCCGCTCTACCCAGCCTCCCCAGATACGGATTGATCGCGAGAGGAATGGAGATAGGGTACAGAAATAAAAGAAGCTGTCGGGAGAATGGATACCTTTCCAACCTCTGACCCTCTGTGGTCGGAATGCGAATGCTAGTTTACTGCCGGGTACAGGGTGGAACAAGAATGATTTAATGGAAATGAATTATTAGATTTTTTTTTTAAATATAATAATTTATTTTACAAGCAATAATTATTCGCCTGAAACACTCATCCACATTGAAAAATCTCCTGATAAAAGATACATGACGCCAACGGGACTCGAACCCGTGTCCCTTCGATTTCCGGTCGACAGCTCTGACCACTGAGCTATGGCGGCTTATCTCTTATCCGCGAAATAATTCAATATATACTAGTGTTTCATTCAACAATTACTGCTTGTTACATTTTTTCACCTGAGAACAACCAACTTTATTTTATATGAGAAAGGCATTGTAAGTGCTAACTCTCTCACTAGATGGCGTCGAGACAAATTGTCTACATTTTTAGGTGAAATACTTGAACTTGTCAAATATTAATTATTATTTTTTTTGGTAAACTAATGTTTAAGACAAGATTTTTTATGCATAGCACAAAGGGTAACAATTATTTTACAAGCAATAATTATTCGCCTGAAACACTCATCCACATTGAAAAATCTCCTGATAAAAGATACATGACGCCAACGGGACTCGAACCCGTGTCCCTTCGATTTCCGGTCGACAGCTCTGACCACTGAGCTATGGCGGCTTATCTCTTATCCGCGAAATAATTCAATATATACTAGTGTTGCATTCAACAATTACTGCTTGTTACATTTTTTCACCTGAGAACAACCAACTTTATTTTATATGAGAAAGGCATTGTAAGTGCTAACTCTCTCACTAGATGGCGTCGAGACAAATTGTCTACATTTTTAGGTGAAATGCTTGAACTTGTCAAATATTAATTATTTTTTTTTTTTGTAAACTAATGTTTAAGACAAGATTTTTTATGCATAGCACAAAGGGTAACAATTATTTTACAAGCAATAATTATTCGCCTGAAACACTCATCCACATTGAAAAATCTCCTGATAAAAGATACATGACGCCAACGGGACTCGAACCCGTGTCCCTTCGATTTCCGGTCGACAGCTCTGACCACTGAGCTATGGCGGCTTATCTCTTATCCGCGAAATAATTCAATATATACTAGTGTTTCATTCAACAATTACTGCGTCCCGTTGGCGTCATGTATCTTTTATCAGGAGATTTTTCAATGTGGATGAGTGTTTCAGGCGAATAATTATTGCTTGTAAAATAATTGTTACCCTTTGTGCTATGCATAAAAAATCTTGTCTTAAACATTAGTTTACCAAAAAAATAATAATATAATAATTTATTTATTAAAAAACGTATGTATGCACGGGCAGAAATCTACATTATATATAGGCACATTAACATTGCCTACCGAATCTTACTCGTACGAAAATATAAATAAATAAAAATGTATAAACTTACTGCAAAAAATCAATCTATACTTTCAATATTATGCGCTATGGATTGCAACTCTATACGCACCGTATCGGCCGCGCATTATAATGTGTCAAAAGCAGAAAAAAGTATTCCAAATGTCGCTCACGTCAGAGCATCGAATGTTTACTTTATACTACAAAAAATATATACATGTGTGCTGTGTATTATGTCCGCATTCAAAAGAGGACACGTTTGTGTTAGTATCTAAATAGATAGAGCTTTTCAGAACAAATTGAAACCTACACAAAATATAGCAATCTGTCGGTAACTCTATTTTTTGGTACAGCTTTAGTAACTAAATAATGATAAAATTATATTTTGGCTATTTATTTAATTTTTTTTGTGTTTATTAGCAGTAAAAATACAGAAATCGTATATGTGCAATAAAAGGCTTGTAATGCGCATAGGTGAATAACTATTTGACTTATGAATTCCCAACCAAATCGGCTACAGTCAGCAGCTTGGCCATTCTTAGCAAAAACTTGTATGGCAGTAGTTGTCTTTGGTAAGTTTTTTTCTATATTTTTTCAATCACCGACCTCGTTAATTTTCCTTCTGCCTACCCTGATTTAAAATTCTGTGCACTACACTGAACAGGGGTAATGCAAAGCAATACATTCCATAATTAGGGGTAAAACAAAAAGAAGTGAAAAATATTAATTAGAAATTATTAGGCTTGTAGCGATGCTACGCGGTTTATCTAGAACACTCCAGACGCAATGCAAAATGTTCCCACGTTCCTACCTACCTACGAGTACTTCCTGCCTACGAGTACTTGCCGCTGAGAGAACTACCTACGTCAACACGTTGCGAGTTTGACCAGGTACATTTCGTGCATTCGCTAGAAGGGTCTAGGTCTAGACAATCACCTAGGCATACTTCTAGCGCCATCGAAACTACCAGAAGTATATAGTTTGAACGACCAATCTTCAGTTTACCAGCGTTCTCGCGTTGTTACTACCGCCATCGGCTGGACTATATAAATAATATAAATTCCTTTTCAACGAATCCGCCACGAAAAAGAGTGAAAAAGTTTTCTTGCACGTTAAACGCAGAAAAATACAAAAAGGCATTTAACGGTTGCCGGTATTTTTGGGCCACGGGGTACCGCATTCAAGTCACGTGTGAGACCCGCGGACGTTTGAACGGTTGGTCACCCATTCAAAGCCTTATTCGGCCCAATTCAACCCTGTTTAGCCCGAATAAAGGCTCCATGATTTCATCTTGATGTGAGATAGTTATTTTTATTATTTTGAATCCGGCAAAAGGATGTGAATAGGTGTGTACGGTGTTCGGAATAGTGTTTTTCTTTGAAAGCAAAATCAAGTTATACAATTGTGGTGAAAGTTTCCGTCATGTAGTGATTTAGACACAAAATCAAGTAACACGAGTACAAGTGTGGTGAAAGTTTCCGTGATGTATTGATTTAGACTCAGAACCCCGATTTTAGAGGTTTTACTTTCGATTCCTTTTGAAAATATATAATACGCAAAAGATTAATACGTTGTTGAATAAAAAATTGGTTTTCATGATAATTTCTTGTCAGTTGTTAAAGTTTGAAATATTTTAACAAACATAAATGATTAAAATAACCATTTAGAATCTGTTGAGACGACGAGTGAATATTGGGGTATTTAGCCATGTTGCTCAATTACATATTGCGTGTAGCTTCCATCTCCCTACTAACAAAGCAAATGACTAGTGCAATTGAATTAGATGACTGATTTAAAATTGAATCAGATTACGTCATCTGATTCAATTCATTTCAATTGCCTAAGTAGGCAATTGAAATGAATTCCTAATGTAGTAGAATCAGATGACTAATGCAATTGAATGAAACGATTTTTGTAATTGAATAACTTAACTAATGCAATAAATCGGATGACTGTCACATTTAAATGCAATGATTTGTGCAATTGAATACATTGATTAGTGCAATTGAATACATTGATTAATGCAATTAAATACAAAGATTAGTGCAAATGAATACAATGATTAGTGCAATTAAATACAATAATTAGTGTAATTGAATACAGTGATTGGTGCAATTGAATACAATGATTAGTACAATTGAATATAAAGATTAGTGCAATTGAATACAATGATTAGTGCAATTGAAGCGTATGACTAACGCAATTGAATCTAATGAAAATCGAAGTTCAATCAAATGTTTTGTGCAATTGAATCATATGATTAATGCAGTTGAATCAAATGGCTAGTGTAATTGAATCAGATGACTATTGTAATCGAAACAAATGATTTGTGCAACGGAATCAGAAGATGATGAATCAGACGGCTAAAACAATTGAATCAGATAATCAATAAAACTGATTCAGATGATAAAAACAGAATCAAAGCTTAATTACAGCATTTGCCTGATTTTATCTTAGAAACAACACAATAGTATTACTGGTCTGTTTTGCGATCGAATTCCAAACGTCCTTCATAAACCGGGACCATCATAAAAGTGGACCACGCTCTATATGGACAAAGTCCTGATAAGGTAAACATAAATATGGCTATGTGAGAATCTTCTAAAGCCATATTTATTTCGTCTGAGTAAACATTATATAGATTAAATTTATTGTTATAGTCCGGAACTAAAAACAACATGTTATTTTTGTATACAATAGGTACAAATTTTGGTCTTTATGGAATATTTATGAGGTCAAATAAAAATATGAGGTAAAAACCAATGACTTAGTATACAAGACATTCCTTTGAAAAACTTCACCTATCTACATACATACGTAGATAAAGTTTTTGTAAATATATAAAGGAGAGTGTCTGTGGGTTTTTTTTTATACCAATCTATAGTTTTATTCAGAGATTGGTGAAATTTTGCACACTTGACCAGCATCTACTTGAGATATGTGAAACCCACCCCAATCTCCATATAACTCTAAAATTTTGAATAATTGTAGCAAATTCAGCTGTTATTTCATATTTTTTGCGGCTCGACTTTGTGTAACTATTTCTTCCTATTTGGGGGAAGCAGATAGTCTGAAATAATTCGCATAAAAAGATGTGAAATTCCTGGCTCCTCCGATCTTATTACTAAACACACCTAAAGCCATTTCGAGCAACTTTTCGATTCCAAATTGTTGTTTCTCACAATCGTGATACAGAGAGTACATTTCATAGATTCCAAGAAAGAGGGTTAAGCCGGCGTATTTTTCATCCCAACGTTCAACATATTCTGTGAAATCTGCCTCCGGACCGGACGTTGAAAACTTTTCAATTTTTTTAAGAGTACACAGAAAGAATAAAAAGATTCTTCGTCAAGTTGACAGCCGACCGGAGAACGATGAAATTTTATTCATTTCTTATGGATTTATTTTATTTCATGGAGGAACCATTGGTTCTAAAACATATAGATATCTTTAGTTTAAAAATTGGTTTTAACTAATTTTTATAACATCTTAAAAGAAGCAACACAAGTAAAATTAATCAGTAATAGTAAAATAAATACAGCTGAAATCTTAAATATGTACAGTCAAACTCGGTTACCATAAACCCGTATATTACAAGAACACGGTTGTAACGTGCCGAAAAATCGCTCGTGATGAATATCATGCATTTACTGAAGACAATAATATGGATTATCGCAGTTGAACAGTGTAAAAGTCAGTAGTTACTAATGTTATCGGAATTATATAGAAACACGAAAAGGCCACCCAAAGGATGATTACCAGGATCTGTTTACAAGTTACTTAAACTTATTACAAAATATCATTAAGTCTACCACTTGCATTTTTTTAAATTAATCACGTACTGTTAATCACAAGATATTTTTTTTATAAGTTATTTTTCATAATACGTATGCATAATATATTTCTTTCAAATGTTTGGTTTACTTTCTCTATGAATGTGTATGCATTTTTTTCTACAAGTTTTTTTTTTTATATTAACATATTCTTTGGTTAATTGCTGTAACTTTATTTATATATCACTTTTATTTAATTGATTCCCCCTTTTTCTCTTTGTAACCGAGTTCGACGGTAAATTATTAAATCCCCTCGTCAAAAAATCAGATTTTTGAAAATATCACAGGAAGATTCCGAGGCTGATGGAAAGAGATGGTTCCTAGACACGCAGAGAATTACTCATAAAAAAATACTTCGCGGAAACCTGGGTTTTTTACTGCTCAAAACCAACCCACTTTTTAGGGCCTGTCTAAAAAAAAGTTAATTCCTTTCTACGTGGCTTTTAATCGGCCCGTTCATCATATCCGAATTTCGTACTGTACGTCAATAATATTAAAACCGAAAATTTTCTTCATCATAACGCTATACAGCAAACATGATAATACAAGGCTATTTTTGCAGGAACACCGAAGGAAAATCTGTATTATAAGTGGAAACAGGAAAAAAAACTATGTTAGCTGTTAAAATTCCGGAAATGGATCAAATGAGATGAGTAAGAAGAAATTATTTTTTTAGAAATAATTGTCTGTTGAGTGATTGAGCTAAAAAAAGCTCATAAATTGTGATATTGATTCGACCTAGCTTGTTAACACAACTATATGTATCTTCCTTAAAATATGTTCCTGCATTCCTCCACCCAATTACCTTTTAACCAATTACCTGTCCCTGTCTGACAGTGGGGTGTACATACCTACATCAGTGACCTTATGACAATAAATTGTAAATATCATGTCTATTAAAAAAAAACCTACGCAGTGAACATTTTAAGTACTCCCTCAGTGCATTTAACTTGAGTCTATTACCTTGAAAAGTGATTTCAACTTGCAGTGTCCTCAAGTCCATATTATCGATTCGCAACAAGACGTATATCGAAAACCAGGGTAAGTCAGAATCTTTGTACAATTCTAACTGTAAACCACAGCCACCCCAATAGTTGTGTCAATAAAACCACAAATTGATGCGCAGACAATATTCGCGACTCTATAGCTATTATACAGCTGATCCTCTGTTTAGCGATATACAAATCAGGCTATTACTCAGAATGGGGATACATACACCAGTATATTGCGTAACTCTTTAATCACTTACCCCTTAAATAATCCATGAACCTCTCCGAAAACGATACCTTTAACTTAGAAGATCATTTTTTGACTGTCATCGAAAACAATTGTTGATAAAATATTACTTCATTGAATGTACAGAATTATTCATTCACTTTCATATTTTCATAAGATTACCAAAAATTGCTGCTCAGCCGTTATTCAAGACTCTCATGACGTTACAGTTTTTTTTCTCAGCTGTACATTTTTTGTATTGAAGTTTTGAAAACAAATATTTAAGCCACATGCACGTACTCTAAGTACTGCAAATGAAATGAAAAACTACCGCAGAATCGTAGAAAATCACATTATACTCTGCATTCTTGGTTTTTGACAAATCTGTTCCAATTTGTAATGCATTAAAATATAATTTTACATGTAGTCACTTTATCGCTTTTCTGAATTCTTCGTGTAACTGATTATCGTTTTGAAAATGACACTCAAATTCAAAGCAAATTTTTAAACCAGATTTCATGCATTACTTACTAACGCATGCACAGACTAGCAAAAGCAGCATTTTTTATGCTATTTTATTAATTTATTGGCCAAACGATAACTAAATGCTTTGACGTGCTCTTAATGATTAGCATTTGTTATTTAACGGAAATGGAAATAAAAAACCGTTCGCTTTTTCAATTTTGGGTTAATTTTTATGTAAATGAATGAATGGCTCTAACCCATATACTGTATTATTAGAGGCAGTTTCAACATTATCTTTATTTATTATCATTGCAATTTAAGTTAAATGATGTCTACTTCGTAGAAAAAAAATCTACTTTTTCAGAAAATACACTTAAAAGTTATATCGACTGATAATGGTCTAATAAATTGTAAGGTTTTTGGAGCACTTTAGCCTATAAGGTTTGGGGTATGGACTAGTATTGGATTGGAACACTGGCCACGCACTTCTTAAGTACCTTATCTTGAATGGACACGTGTTATATCGTATCTTATCTGCGGGACCATGAATTAAAGGGAAATTGGACAAAAGGGACTACCTTATAACTAGCGATGATGAAATAACTATGGAGAATTTGTGAAATTGTGCACTAAAATAAATTTCAATGATCTCAATAAGAAAATTTGTTTATACGTTTAGACGCCTTTTAAGCTTATTTTTAATGAGTTTTATTATTTCAATGTACATTTGATACGTATAAATTTTATTAATTAGCGACTATCGCAGATCCATAACCCAAATCGCGGGATACTATAATTTTAGGATTTTAAGAGCTGAAAGTGTTTAAAAAAATAATATTTTTCTCACGATAGTCAACATAACGAATAAGCTCACGGCAAATAAGACCTTTCGAAAGAAAAAAAAATCTTTCTAAAGTGAGTAAACTTTAAAAATTACATTTTTCAAATGTAGGTAACGAAACAATAAAAAAACAAACCAATACACATTTGAAATAAAGAATTATTAATTTATTTATTCGATTTAATTCTAATCAGTTCCAATTTTCAACTGAAAATTGAACTTGAATAATTTTACTCATCACTCGGGATTTTTTTGAACTGCTCTCAACTGCTCCCAACCATCTGGAGCTAGTGAGACTATGGAATCCCCAATTGGGGTATATTCGTATACTGTGAGGCTGAAGGTAGTGTGGAGGGGAAGGATATGGAGAGGAGAAAGAGAGGAAGGAGGAGGAAGGAGAAGAGAGAATGTAAGTGAGTACCTATTCAGATCTGGTCACCAAACACGGCTAAAGCCATTTCAATTCTGATGGTAGTTTTTACACATAGACATGAATATTAGTAGACCTGCCCTAAGTGATTAAAAGCGTATTATCCCCACTCCCCATACCGATTCCATTGGAGCCGGCTGTGCTCGCGTATGGCCTCGAGTGAAATTTGAAAACGTGACGTCATCATTCTTGTGCGAACTATGGTCGAGGCATCATCGGTTCATTTTAAGAAATAACACGGCAAAATGTTGACTTGTGCTATGAAAACTTGTAAAAATAGATGTGAAAAAGAGAATAAACCCAATTGTCGTATTACATTCCATATATAAGCATTATTTTACTTTATTTTAAGCATATTCACATCGTATAATATGGATCACTTGTAGAAACATGTCTGGAAGCGAAACACAAAGCTGGTTGGTTGCTGGGAAGTAAATTATTAACATTTATAAAAGTGTCTTAACTAAATACATAAACGAAATATTCGACTCTGAAAATAGAACCGAATTCGCAAATTTGTTCATAACGTGGCGAGTAATTTGCGCTCCCATGTAAAAATGTCTATTCATTCAAAAACAGATTTTACTTTTAAGAAGTAAATGGTCATATTATAATGCGAGATGCCTATTTACTGTCAGATTGATTTATTGACGAATCAGTCAGCTTCACCCCCTTCGTTCTTCAACAGTTGATTTTACCCCTCGCCATTATCTTCTCGTCTATTAATTCCTATGTCTGTGTTTTTACACCATATCTTCCACTGTTGAACATGCCGCAAATAAACTTTATTTTATTTTAAATTAATAATTTGTGAAATAACATAAATGAATCAAATAAAATTTACTTACGCTCGCCGGGGCTTGAACCCGCGACCTCCGGAACTCTAGTCAAGAGTACCCTAGACCACGGAAGCTGTAATACGTACGATGTAAGAATAGTTCACATCACGCATGCACCGACAACCGATAGTTGTATATTAGCGGTAGGTACCTTTGTACTTGTACGTTGTTTTCAAACTTTCATAATATTTTGATGATTTATATAGAGCAGTTTTTGTGAAAAATAACCTCAAGGACGCTGTTTGTAAATTTTTAAGTCAACTGTAACTAACTAAGATAAAATTAAAGTGTTTGAAATCTGATAATCACCCTGTATTTACAATTTACCAATAATTGGCTAATTGAACGAAAAATACCTCAAACTTATGGGAGCCGAATTGTTCAATCTCCAGACGATATGTTCAATATCCAAAATAATCATTCATCATTTTCAAGCCATGTTCAACGTCCACCTTTAAAGTCATTATATGGGCATATAGCTTCAATCTTCAAAGAATGATCTTTAAACGTTTCCTGTTACACATATGTATTAAACGAAATGACCAAAATCGAGAATTTTTTCGAATTTGCCTGTAAAAACAAAAAAAAAGTCTCATGTAAAATTGGCCAAATGGTCTATTGAACATACAAGCACTAAGGCAGCGGTGTGTTAATAAATAAACAAATAAATACTCGCAATATGTAAGAATAAAACTCGGCTGACTTATTCGATTTATAGTCAATATTCATGGGTTCAAGAACCGAATGGTAAACTATCCTATTGATAAGCTATCACTAGAATGCTGAAATACCCCCTCAGTATTTATTATTGCATATTTAATAGTTCCATGTGTATTTGTTTTAAAGGAAGCAATATTATTTAAATTAAATTTAATATATCAACAGAGCAAGTTTTATTCCCCACACAATGCAATCTCTGGAAACAAGAATTGTTCATCAAAATAGTGCGAGAAGCAACTACATGAAATGGAGTTTCGTGTTGTATTTATTGGGGTCGTGATAATTAATCGTACTCACCAATTCACACTATCTACTCAATTTATTACATAACTTCCTTTACACATTAGAAAGTCAACAATACCTTAACAGGTACCTAGAGGAAGTCGACATAGTATTAATGCAGATGTTTTGAAGACAGAAGATTGGAAAAATGAAAGCAGATATGCTGAGTCTGTTTTACAGACATTCAAATGGAGCTTGGAGACTTGTAAATTATAAAAATATAGCACCTGGTTGAAACACTCTTCCACTATAGATGATGTCGGCTGCATAAGAAAATGTAGTTCACTTGACTTTAACGTATTGTTTTATCATGTATATAATTATCGAGGCTCACAAAATGTTATCATTTTTTTCCTCGTCTATTTTTGAATTACAATATTAATATAGCGTCATTATAATGTCAATGTGTTCTTTCAAAGGTAGCTAGTTCTTTATGCAAAAATTTACTTACTGTTATCCAATTTATTGATATAACAAATTTCATGATTCTGGATATGACATAGAACTCTGTTGAAGCTATTACATTCTAAACTTCCGATGGGTTTGAGGTTATCAATATTGTCACTCTCTGTTGTTCATTTGTATAATCTGGCAATACTCAAAGTAGAGTGAGTCAAATATAACAGTTTAAATAGTACGTAGATAGTTCGATCTCTCTTACATCACAACTGCTAACTAGTCAAGATATTTCAGCAATCATGTACGTGGTCTAAATAAATGTAATAATCTCTGTATCGGAGTACTTATTGAAGGCTATCTGATCATCCACACATAACATAATATTAAAAAAAAAACAGTATTTAATGCACTTAACGTATGTTCGAAACCTTCAATTTGTTTGCATAATGAGCACATCGGAGAATCAGAGAGACCTATCAAATAAAACATGACCCTAATATAAAATGATCAACATTTGGAAAAACATACTGGCATCCGGCTTTCATCCTTCAATCAACCTTTGCGATAAAACCCGCTTTAACAAAATTCCAATCTTTTCTATGTCGAGAGTCAAGAAACTTACCGACTGGTGACCGTCGACCTGCTCAAGTTGATCTCCGCAGTAGAGTTGCTACGGAGATCAACGTGAGCAGGTTAATTAGGTGTTGGTACGATTATAATACTATGGTTTCATCACTGTTCTGAACTCTTTACATTTTTGTATTAGAGAGCTAAGAGAACTACAGCTAACTTTATCACTTCCAGAGTATTTGCAGTAGTTTGTCCAAGAACAGAACTAACGAAGTAGACTGTTTAAGGAGTATAAAGAGAAACGGGGGGTAGAGATTTTGAGATAAACGTAAGGAGGTTTTGCAAACTAATAGCTATTTGAAGAAAACTTCTTATCTCTATTATAATGTTATTTCACATTCCTTATAGGTACTTAAATCCTACTAAAGAGATTTTTTTTAAATGAAAGTAACAGAGATGTACTGTTCCATTCTATTTGAGTGAGCGTAGCGAAATCCTGTTTGTACTTGACCGTTTTTCATTTCGTATGTCTGTAAATTTATTTGTACGTTCCGTTCCCAGTTCAAAGTGGTGGAATTTATTTTATTTTTTATTTATTACAAGACAATTTATTACAAAATGATAACAAATTTATAATGTATTATTTCCAGTGAGTTTACAAAACTCGTTACGGGAAATACAATATTAGATTAAAGACAAGACAACATAAATACATTAAATAAATAAACGCAGAAGTTATTTTGGAGTTTTATAGAAAGAATGTGTCAGTCATTAATAAAACTGCTGAGGAAATAGCTTTTAAGAGCTTTTGCCAATGTTTTTTTGTTCGTTGCCGGAAGTTTTAGATTACTAGGTAATGCGTTGTATTGCTTCTGTGCAATGTATTGTAAGGAGTCAATTCCAAATTTAGTCGTGTAATAAGGTGACGATAAGTGTATTTGATTTTGTGATCGTGTTTTGTGCTGGTGTATGTCAGAATCAAAGACTGGTTTAGTGTTGGTGTATGAAGAGTGTTTAATTATTTGTAGAATGGCAGTTGTGATGTTATACTTTGGCAGAATCGTAAAAGGAAATATTTGTGTCTATGATTGGAATCAAATTGGAAAAATCATTATCATGGTACCTGAACTGTTAGAATAAAAAATCTTTGAGATAATGACGTTTCTTTAGACAAATTTCATAATTTAACATTTGAATTTAAAAATCTTACATAAAACACAAGATTTATAATTAAGTAGGTAGGTACTTAGTACCTACCTATAAATTTCACGATTTCTGAGGATATTTTGGATTCAAATTATTAAATGAGAGAAAATTAGAAACGTGCTTTTTTGGATGCGCGATCTGTTGTTCACAGAATTACTAGTTTATAGTGGTTAGGTTAGAAGTAGATACTGGGATTATTGAATAATAATTTTAAAGTTATGAATGATAATATACACTCTTTTGACTTCATGGAGTACGTAAATACGTTTATGAAATATTTCAAAATTTGTTGTTTGGAGAAGAAGTCGTCAAGCCATTTTGAAGAGCAGTTTCGATTATTAAAAACTCAGAAGAATAATACGGCAGATGATAGATGAACGTTCCAATAAAACTGTTGAATTCTCACTTTTGTAATTCTCACATTGTACCTAGTGATGGACAAATTCAGCTGAATTTATTTTTCTGGAATATTTCTGAATCGGGGAATATTGTGGGAATTTTCTTCTTATCCCGGAATAACCAATAAGGTTGTCGCCTGCAAGGAAATTTCATGTTTTAACATAATATTAATTAGAGCATGCCGAGGACAGTACTTTTACAATCTTTGGAAAATTCCGAATGGTACGAAAAATATACTCGTAGGTAAGCCGTCAAAGTGTTGTTATTTGCTGACGGTTGATACGCGTATGATTTCACGGTATTTGAATGTTGCACTGTCATTTGAATTACGAACTGTACTGAATTTAGTCTCATGTGACGACACGAGACACGATTGTTCACTTTTACCCAAGTACATTTTGAAAACTAATAACTTGTCATTTTCGGAGATACCGAAAAACTAATTTTACGGTCGTTTTTAACTTTTCAAACACAATTTTCATAAAAAAAAACAACCTCATTCGGAAAAATGTATTAGTTAAAAACAAACAAAAAATTCCGACTTGAGTAATTTATATTTATTATGTAGGGGAATATTCATTCCCAGGCACATCAATAATTGTAGCATTCACTACAATTTAACCCTTTCCAAGTTACATACTAGTTACGTGGGCATTCATGCGGCAATCTGCTTCAGAGATTAGATAGTAGTATTGAACATTTAATCTTAGAGACGATACGCTAAAGAAAACTATCTACATAATGAAACAGGTTTTTATAATCAGGGCCGGCCTTATGAGGGCGCAATTGGAGCAGCCCACCCCGGGCGCCGAATTGTCAAGGCGTTGATACCTAACATTAACAGTCTTTACACATCGCCCTTGAGATTATTTCCCACAAAATAATCAAAATATTATTGATTACAATGATCCACCTAACTAGACGTCTACTTGTTTTGAAAAGGGGCGCCAAAAATTTACTAGCGTCAGGCCCCGTTTGATTCAAGGCCGGCCCTGTTTATAATACCCTATTGCAAAGTCTATCCGAAATTTTGTGCCAATTCTATCACTTTTAAAACGGACAAAGCCATAAAACTGACATTACAACTTCAACTAAACCATTGCCAAAATAAATGTCAGGTGCTTCATTCTGAACTCCCTCTCATTTCCGAATCTATCAATGTTTTGCGAATGTCTTCTGCTCGCTAGGAACAAAACACACCTTCCTACGATCGCTGTTATATTTTTTTTCCATTTCGACAAAATGATTCAGAAGATGATAGTAGACGTTTGGGGAATATACAGAAGGAATAGAAACACGTAGTTTCATCGTGGAAGGGAATACGTGCAGAACGCGGCTCATCAAATAACGGTGTTTCTTTGTGCTGTCATCATCGCAAGCTATACGGGTAGATCTACGGTTGTAAACAGGGTTGTTCCTAACCAACAAACTAACAATATTTTCATAATATTGTGTATTTACTTTCTTTGAAACGCCTGATTATGATAAAATATACAGAATAAAAGAATTTCATTTAAAAAAAAGAGTATTTTTCCGAACGGTTTCGGAACCAACGATACACATAAATTTAACCCTGACGAAGGAACGGTGTTTCCTGTTCTATGTTTATACTAACCTCAAACAAGAGGCTTTGAGGAAAATAATTTCCTTCTGGGCCTATGTCATCTTTGGGAATGCTCTGTATAGGGTCCTTTTAAGCTCTGGGAATAAAAAAGGTATGAGGGGTGGGTAAAAATCTGGAGGTAAGTATGTATCACGCAGTTGGTGCATCCGCGGTCAAGACCTGGACAAGCCTCTTTTCATGAACCCGGGCACCCCTGCTAAGTCACCAAACGCACCACTTGGGTCTACCTACGACAGAGATGTAAGTTATCCAAAAAATGGTTGCAGGGGCGGTGGGCCGGTTCCTAAACCGGTAGGAAAATTATGTTTTACCAAATGAAATTCGTTTATTTTTATGATGACCAACTATAAAGATTTCGTTGCAGATATGCAATAAAACATAACAATTCCGACTGTCGATGCGCGAACCAAAATATTCCTGCATGAAATTATTTACGTTCAATGAACTCAATTTTATTTGAATGTAAGATCCATTTTCGAAATTGTAATCAGCTGTGTGAATAATTCAGACAGGCAATGAATTTGGTATCTACACCTTCCAGTAATATAATATTATTAAAGAAAATTATTAAAATAGTTGGTGGTGTAATGGTCAGGATAGTTGTCATGCAAGCGTTTGATTGGGGTTCGATTCTTAACCTTTACAATTTTTAATTTAAAATAAAATTATTTTAAAAAAACATATTTTTAAAAAAATATATATTTTTTAATTTTTAATCCCATGATCTTTCACGGGTCTCTGCGCCACTAGTATAGTATAATGTATAATTGTCATAATAATAATTTATTATTATTTTAATCGGAATAAATTCAAATTTTGATTGAGTCTGGGAGGGGTAAACTTGGAACCTACGTACTGTACAAATATTAATTAATAAATTTATAATTTAACTCCAAATACCCGACTTCCAATTGACTAGCGATCCAGCAGCCTAAAAAAGTATTTCATCAATTTGTTTTCTTGATTGAATGAATGCAGTGAAATATTTGATGTGGAAAATAACCCACTTTCCGATATCCGACCGAGCTGATACTCGGAAAATGGACACGTTGTCGGTGAAAATGCATTCTGTCAACTTTTGGCGACACTCATTCACACGCGCGCACACACACACTGAAATCGGATTACATTATATATAATAAATACAAAATGACAGCACTTAATATACGAGATAAATGTCGGTACTATCCTATTAGAATCTTGATTAGATGTTAGCGTTGTTGATTCCCTGAAGAGGAAAATTCAATCGCCAGTCAAACAAAAAAGACGGTATGTTTTAAATTACATATTTTAAAAAAAAAACGAAGAATTTTGGTAAAATCGAGTTCATATATTAGTTATGATATACAAATCATTGAAATTGGTTTTACACATAATAACATCTCAATATACAGGATTTTCCAATAAGAGGTGGTATTTTGAATAGCCCGCTATTTCGGTAGATGTTCCTTTTGAAGCTGTCATTTTTTGACATTTGACAAGTAGAAACTACGTCATTAATAAAAGTTGAACGATACACGCTTCAACAACGCATTAAAATTATTAAAATTCACTTGAGTGAATCAAATGCAAATCATCTTGAGTGATGAGGCCCATTTCCACTTCGGTGGCTTCGTCAACAAGCAAAATTGTCGCATCTGGGGCTTGAAAAACCCAAGAATTATTGTTGAAAAGCCTCTCTATTCTCAACGTGTGACTGTTTGGTGCGGTTTATGGTCCAGCGGGGTCATTGGACTTTACTTTTTCGAAAATGAGGCTGGAGCAACAGTTACGGTGAATGGATTGCGCTATCGAGAGATGATTAATGATTTTTTATGGCTGGAATTGGATGGTATTGATCTGGACAACGTTTACTTTCAACAAGACGGCGCTACGTGATTGCTACTACTATTGATCTTTTACGATTGAATATCAAAATAACATTGCTACTACTATTAATCTTTTACGATTGAATATCAAAATAACACCTCTTATTGGAAAACCCTGTATTTTATGAACAAATCTACTTATCGTCGAATTAGTGAAGTTCAAATATCAACCACGACATTTATAATAATTTTGAAAATACACGAGTTCGGGAAAGTTTTCTTCGCCATCAGATTCAGAGAATTTGGAACGATTCTTGGCAATCAGTTGTTCAGATCTGCCGTCTAACCGCCTTACAGATTTCATTTGGAACCAAACCACCTAATCTTTGCGGTTTGCCAAGATCGTTGAATATGATACATGAAGTAACTTATCTAAAGAGGGAAAACGCTACACCATTGCGTCATATAAGTGACAAAAAAATAAAAATTTGAAATTAGATTTTCACGGCCAAAATATTGTCATTATATATTTTTTGGCTATATTTGTGGTGCACAGATAAAAATGAGTACTACTAATTGGTTAGTAATCTCTTTAATTATTAGTAATCCGGTTAAAAATGGGATCGCAAGCCGTTTTCTGATAAACTTTTAGTAAATTCCTAATATATCGGAACACGTGTTCATGAACCTGCATTTTTCTTTGATGGCGTAATGTGAAAATTTTAATAATTTATACATTCGCATTTTACAAAATTTTATCAGACAACCAATCAATTCATTCGTTAACGGGCTGCAATCCCATTCTTAACCGGATTACGTATAATTTGGAGAGATTCTTAATAAATTTGCAATATTAAATTTTATCCGTGCGCTTTCTCGTTCTTTAGCCAACGTTTCGGACAGCATTACAGCGTCTATCTTCAGGTCGAGCGACACTCCAAAGATTTTTTAAAAATTGGTTAGAATTTGAAAAAAAATCAATTAACAAAAACCAAAAAAAAATTCACAAAATACCAAAATTTCATTTTCAGTGTTTGCTCCAAATTAGGTCAGGAATCACTATTTAACGTTTTTCGGGTACGTTCTGATACGTGTATTAGAGATTTTTTTGTTTGATAAACCAGTCAGTGGCTAAGTTGCCATCGCGTCTAGGTCCCACCCAGGCGGCGTGAGTTAAATTCCTCGGCTGTTTTAGGCCTCCATCACGACGCAAGCAACATTTTTCGCTTACTGTGGTGGTAGTAAAACATTTTCAAGTATTGTCATTTTTTTTATCAATTATCAAATACCTCACCAGACTCCCAGAGAGACCATGGCATCCCCAATCGGGGTATGTTGTGAGACTGAAGGTATTGGAGGAAGGGGAAGGTTTAGAAGTTCCTAGCTATTCAGATCTGGTCACCACACAGCCAGAAGACGATACTAAGAGTATCTTCCACTTTGTATATTATATTTAATAAGTAAATTGTGAAATAACACAAATTAATCAAATAAAATTGACATGCTCACGCCGGAGTTTGAACCCGCGATCTCCGGCTTGCTAGTCGAGAGCCTTACCCTTCTACCACGGAGGTTGTTCATAACCATCCATCACACATATTTATCAGATATTGTATTATTGGATTAATTAAGGATTGCTGTGTAGTACAACCCTGTTTATTTGAACCTCGTATGTATGCAGATCCTGTAAAAGACGTGCACAACCCCTTCCGACAGCGTGGTGTATTGTTTCTTTAAGTGTAGCCGTCAAGAGTCAAGAGTCATCAGTGGGCGTGACCAGCCGCTAACTGTGCCCCCACTCCCAGATTCTTCGTGACTACCAGAGACAAAAGACGCCCCATTAGAAGCGCGCTGCATACGCGTAAAGCCTTAGACACATGTTTGGATGGTACACTACGCTATAATCTTACTCAGGAGAGGAGGTATGATCGATTGGGGAACTGCCGCCGAATATCATTTCTTTGTATAGGATCTTTCACTTTGACAAATAACAGTCGCATATTTACGGCACTCAGTAGATTGTTCTGATTCGAATAGAAAAAGAGAAGTTCGTAATTATTTATGCTAGAATAATGATCGCAACTTCCATCCCTTCTTCAATCTTTCTATCTCCAGAATAAGGAGTGGCCAAGAAATAGGTGGTGCAATACGGCATAATAATTAGAAAACAAAAAATCACGATGTCTTCAAATTCTGAGATTGGTAAAATTATGCAAACTTGACCTTCAAAAAAACAAAAGGTCATTGTCTACGTGAGATTTCTAAAAGCCACCTCCAGCACCTTTTCTCACCCCTTAAAGCAGAATTAAACCCGAACATCGCTGGGTTCTTCAGTTAGTTATAATATATATTTTGTATATCTGAATGTTCGCCAAAATTATTGACAAAATTGACAAAATTCCACTTGGTTAATTTAAAAATGCGAATTATTTCGTCCTCACTAATAGAATTCCAACCTAATTCTAATTTTCCCATGCACAACTTTTTTTCAATAAAGTCTTATTTTTATAATCGAACAAGTTCTTCTGGAAATGTTCAGAGTTCAAGTATTTATCGTGGCTGATGCGATAAAAATTACCAACAGAACTGATTCGGAAGGGGAATTCCAGAAAGCCCGATCTTAATCTGTGGAGAACAGTTCTCCAATAAAAAATGGCAGACAGCTACATCCGTTTTCCCGCCCTTTCCTTTCCCAGAACTCGGAGAAGCAAAAAACAAGAGAAATTTGATTGGCGCACTTGAAAAACTCGGCTTTATACATCGAGTCCATGGCTTATATTTATTATTCTTTTTTTAACTCTGAGAGGAGATTGCAATAAAATCACCCCTGTCCGGAGACAGTTGAACTATCGCTTCGTTTTGAAAAAGAATAAGATTCAGAGAGTGAAAGGAAAGGAGGCAGAGGAAATGAGCGAATTACCCAACTGATTACTTGTAAGGAACATATTATGTCCAAGACTCAAGAGTATGAAAGGTAATCATGTTTGAAAGGGACAGCTTGATCGGTGGTTTGTTCATGTAGAAACCAACAACACTTATGCAACAAATAACTAACCAATTATATGATATTACAAGCTGTACCCCGCCACGGGTTGCTGTGGCTTAATATGTCAGTGCAGATAGAGAAACATTACCGCGTTTTGCTTTTACGACCAACAGATGGCACTGTTTTTCAAAAAAAGTATGTTTTTCTAACAGATGGCGCTGTTTTAAAAAAAGGATGTTTTTACCTGTCTGCATTTAATATAGTTATATAAAAACACACGCATATTCGAATGCAACGTTGTGTCAAAATTTCAAAGCAATCGGTGAAGAACTTTCGGAAATTTAAGATTTTGAACGAACGAACGTTTACATTTTTATTTATATAGATTATTATTTTATATTAGTATGAATAATATGTGGTTTGTATTTTTATAATGTCATTAGATATAGATATCTTAATTTCAAATTTAATAACATTCGGTACGTAAATTTCCTCTTTTGAATTTTTTTTTCATTTGTACCTCGGGCAAATATTACTTTCAGCTTCACAAATTCTACAACTATTATAATACTCCGTGATTATTTACGGGTCTGCGCTAATTAGAAAATATTTTGCTGACTTTCAATGATGATGGATATCAAAATATAAACATATTTCGCATTTCTCTGTATTGGGAGCCGTAAACTTGATAAAATACGTATTAGTGTATCTACTTATTGAATGTATACTTGTACCTACATATTGAATACGTATTAGTTTACCTACTTATAAAATATTTATTAGTGTACCTACGTATTACATATTTATTAGTATTTGTATTTGTTTATAATTTGTGTTTTTTACAATAAATATATAATGTTTACAAGTCATACTGTATTAATTTTAATTTATACTACACTTCCATTAAAAGCATTTGCTTGTAGATGGAAGAGTAGTGTACATTTGCGAAAAAATAGTTTAACTAGGTTACAAAGTAAAAAAAATTACAAAATAAAAATCCATACAAATTATTGTATTTGGAAGGAAGAAAAAATGTATATTATGGAGGATAAATAGAGTATATAGAGTTGGATAATTTGTGAGATTTTCAAGTGAAACTAGGGCAATCAGTTTTTTTGTTAACGATTTCCCTAAAATATTTTTTTATACAGTTCAATATTCTTTTTTTATCATTAATGCTTCTAATTTCTTCTGGTAATTTATTAAAGAAATGTTTTCTTTGGTGGGTATAATGGTGCTGGGCAAAAGAAATGTGTAGTTTAGGGCACGCAAATATATATTTAAGTCTGGTTCGATTTTCAGCTATGAATGAGTATTTATCTTTTTCTTTTATTCAGTGGGGAAGTCTGGAGGTTTTTTTAGTATTATTTTTATTATTACTTTTTGAACAATTTCTTTGGGGGTCAGGCTAGTTTTGTAAGCTGCTCCCCAACTGATAATAGCTTATGGCAGAACAGACTCTACTTATGCATTATATATTGCGTATAGATTTTTCATTGATAAGAAATTTCTGATTCGTAAGAATATATAAATTAATTTCCTAATTTTCTTAGTAGTATGGCAGATGTGATCTTTCCATTTTAGGTTTTTATCAATGATTATTCCTATATATGTAATTTTATCAGATGTTTTTAAAAATTAGCATGTTTTTCGACAGAGGTTAGCGTCGTTTTGTGTGAAAAAAAGATCATGTAGAATTATTTGAAGATTTGGAGGTATTTTTTTTTTTATTTTTTTTTTTATAGTGAATACCTCACAAGAGTCCCAACTGCTCCCGTCTGGAGCCAGTGAGACTATGGCATCCCCAATTGGGGGATGTTGTGAGGCTGAAGGTAAGTGGGGAAGGGAAAGAGGAAGGTGGGGAAGTACCTGGCTATTCAGATCTAGTCACTAAACACGGCTAAAGCCATTTGGAGCAACGTTTCAATTCTGAATGGTGGTCTTACACCAGGGCGATACTGGTAGTATCTTCCACTCTGGAACGTGCCGCAAATATACTATATATTATTTTAATTAATTAATTGTGAAATAACACAAATTAATCAAATAAAATTTATTTGCGCACGCCGGGTTCGAACCCGCGACCTTCGGAATGGCAGTCCAATGCGTTACCACTGGACTATGCCGGCCGTCAAAATGGAAAGGAGGCAAAGGAAATGAGCGAATTACCCAACTGATTACTTGTAAGGAACATATTATGTCCAAGACTCAAGAGTATGAAAGGTAATCATGTTTGAAAGGGACAGCTTGATCGGTGGTTTGTTCATGTAGAAACCAACAACACTTATGCAACAAATAACTAACCAATTATATGATATTACAAGCTGTACCCCGCCACGGGTTGCTGTGGCTTAATATGTCAGTGCAGATAGAGAAACATTACCGCGTTTTGCTTTTACGACCAACAGATGGCACTGTTTTTCAAAAAAAGTATGTTTTTCTAACAGATGGCGCTGTTTTAAAAAAAGGATGTTTTTACCTGTCTGCATTTAATATAGTTATATAAAAACACACGCATATTCGAATGCAACGTTGTGTCAAAATTTCAAAGCAATCGGTGAAGAACTTTCGGAAATTTAAGATTTTGAACGAACGAACGTTTACATTTTTATTTATATAGATTATTATTTTATATTAGTATGAATAATATGTGGTTTGTATTATTAAAATGTCATTAGATATAGATATCTTAATTTCAAATTTAAGAACATTCGGTACGTAAATTTCCTCTTTTGAATTTTTTTTTCATTTGTACCTCGGGCAAATATTACTTTCAGCTTCACAAATTCTACAACTATTATAATACCCCGTGATTATTTACGGGTCTGCGCTAATTAGAAAATATTTTGCTGACTTTCAATGATGATGGATATCAAAATATAAACATATTTCGCAGTTCTCTGTATTGGGAGCCGTAAACTCGATAAAATACGTATTAGTGTATCTACTTATTGAATGTATACTTGTACCTACATATTGAATACGTATTAGTTTACCTACTTATAAAATATTTATTAGTGTACCTACGTATTACATATTTATTAGTATTTGCATTTGTTTATAATTTGTGTTTTTTACAATAAATATATAATGTTTACAAGTCATACTGTATTAATTTTAATTTATACTACACTTCCATTAAAAGCATTTGCTTGTGACTTGAAGAGGAGTGTACATTTGCGAAAAAATAGTATAACTAGGTTACAAAGTAAAAAAAATTACAAAATTAAAATCCATACAAATTATTGTATTTGGAAGGAAGAAAAATGTATATTATGGAGGATAAATAGAGTATATAGAGTAGGATAATTTGTGAGATTTTCAAGTGAAACTAGGGCAATCAGTTTTTTTGCTAACGATTTCCCTAAAATATTTTTTTATATAGTTCAATATTCTTTTTTTATCATTAATGCTTCTAATTTCTTCTGGTAATTTATTAAAGAAATGTTTTCCTTGGTGGGTATAATGGTGCTGGGCAAAAGAAATGTGTAGTTTAGGGCATGCAAATATATATTTAAGTCTGGTTCGATTTTCAGCTATGAATGAGTATTTATCTTTTTCTTTTATAATTGAATTTTTCAAAAATAAGTGTTTAAATGTAGAAACTTTGAATTCTTTGAGTAGGCGTTCAGTGGGGAAGTCTGGAGTTTTTTTTAGTATTATTTTTATTATGACTTTTTGAACAATTTCTATGGGGGTCAGGCTAGTTTTGTAAGCTGCTCCCCAACTGATAATAGCATATTGCAGAACAGACTGTACTTATGCATAATATGTTGCGTATAGATTTTTCATTGATAAGAAATTTCTGTTTCGTAAGAATATATAAATTAATTTCCTAATTTTCTTAATAGTATGGCAGATGTGATCTTTCCATTTTAGGTTTTTATCAATGATTATTCCTGGATATGTAATTTTATCAGATGTTTTCAAAAATGAGCATGTTTGTCGACAGAGGTTATCGTCGTTTTGTGTTAGAAAATGATCATCATCATCATCACTTTTGGCTCTACAACCCCTGGTGGGTCTTGGCCTCCTCAAGAGTCTTCCTCCACTCATCTCGGTCCCGCGCCAGCTCTCTCCAGTTTCGAAGCTCCAAGGCAGACAAATCTTTGAGGACGTTGTCGCTCCATCTTAACCTTGGCCTTCCCAGGCTCCTTCTCCCTATCGGTCTTGAGCTCAGCAGGGACTTTGGTTCTTGATGCTCGGTCATTCTCTCCACATGACCTAGCCACCGAAGTCTTCCCAGTTTTATGAATTTTGTGACGTTTAGCTCCTTAAACAGAGTATAGAGCTCATTGTTATAACGTCTGCGCCAAAATCCATTTGATGAGAAAGAAAAGAAAATGATCATGTAGGATTATTTGACGATTTGGAGGTATATTGTTGGTATTTATTTCAAAGGGGATGACAAATATTTTTTCACTATTTAACGACAGAAGGATATCGTCAAACCATATTTTTTGATTATTTATATCTTCTGTGGCTTTTAAATTAATATTTTCCAATGTTTTTTCTTTAACAATAAGGACTGTATCATCAGCATAAGAGACATTTTTTCCATGTAATGGTTGAACAAATATGTCATTTACATATAAAATGAAAAGTACCGGTCCCAGAACTGTGCCTTGTGGGATACCAAAATTTGACGTTTCTTGGTCGCTAGTCGTGTCATTAATTTTAACGTATTGTGGGCGATTCGTCAAATAACTTTCGACTTATCCACTGGGCGGATTTATCGTTGATATTATTAGATTTTAGTTTTTTAATAGCTTTACATGAGATATACTATCAAAAGCCTTTCTTAGGTCTATAAAAATTCCTGCACATTTATTGCCTTAATCAAGTGCTGAGTTGCTGAGTAAATAAGTGATGTAACATTATGTGATTTTTATTTTTATGAAGCCGTATTGATTGCGGTGTAATATTTTATTTTCCTTCAGAAAATCTACAAATTGTTTTTTCACAATCTCTTCAAAAAATTTAGTGTACCTACTTATTAAATATGTATTAGTGTACCAACTTATTAAATTCTTGTTTTTTTTCCAAAAATAGCATGTACTTATGAAATAGGTTAGTAGAATATATAAATAAAAATACTTCTGTGTTCAGAACGGTGTAAGGTATATCTAAAAACGTTGGGCTATGTAATAAATCTTTCCAAACAATATTTTCCCTCCCTTTTGGTGTCTCGAAATATATTGCTATCAAGCGCCATCTCCCGTCTTATTTCATAAGCAGCGGGGGTGAAACTAAAATAATTTTCCCGGGCAAGTTTCCGATGGCTGTCCACTAAAGGTAGAATTAAAAAACAACCATATTTTCAAAGCGGAAGAGAGAGTGATAAAAGAAACATAAAATTTATATTCATCCTAGGGCATGGAGCTCATAATCGAGTAGAGATCTTGTATTTGAGACTTAAGATATCTGATCTTATAGATGTTCCTCTTTTCAAAACGGAAAGTGTGAAATTATAAATAAAAATATTAGGGTACCTACACTAGTGTTAATACAATGGCGTAGCAAAATTGGTGTTAAAAGTCCAAAATGTGTGGCTCAGCCTCCTCTTAACCTAACCTAACATATGCAGCATATATATATGGGGATATGCCAAGTATAAAAACATACGGTTAAAAAAATCGTCATTTTAGTTAGGTCAGGTTAGGTTCTAACATCGAGACTGCGTTCCCTTCGGACAACAAGGTTCCATCCGACTCGGCAATGTTGTGCGATAATGAATTCTAAAGTAGTATCCTCTAGAGCCTGTTATCGCATGACATGTGTCAGTTAGAACATTGTTACTCCCAGGGAACGATACACTAGAAGTGAAAGCAAACGGTAAGTCGATATGGGTGCACATAATGTTCGTTTGTCATTTGTATCTGGACGAAAAATGAACACCTTTCGGGGTCCATATTACTCCAACTACCTGCTAATGGTCAATCTATAACATAAAAGTTAAAAGTTTTTTTGTTCAGACGGAGATTTATTTAATAAGTAAGAAAACCTGGAGATTTCAATAAAACAACTTTGTTTTAAAAATTGAAAGAGTAACCGTTAAAAAAGTCAATAATATTTTTCTAATGGCACGGAGTTGAGAATAGTGAAGAGGTCTCTTGTATTTGGTACGTGGGATTTATGAACTTAGACATTTAAAGAGGCAATTACACGGTGATTAGACCGTCGCGTCGCCACTTGTGTACGTGTACGTCATCAGAAGTCTGAGTAATCTCGCCGGTCGCACGCGAGGTGGAAAGTGGATCTGGCGTTGCGTCCGTGGTTTTTCCATCTAGAGTTTTCCGTGGCGTCAACACTTTCGCATAAAGAACAAGATTAATTTCCTGTGGAATTTAATTTTACCTATTTTGGACGCACCAAACATGCGTGAAAAATCATTCAAAATGTTTTATTTTATTTTTTAATGATAAACTTATGTTTTTAAGACAAGGTTTTTTATGCATGGCACACAGGATAACAAATTATTGTAAGCAATAATAACTGCTGAATTTCCTACTAGCACTAACAAAGCCTTTCCTATAAAAGTTGGTTGTTTACTGGTAAAAAAATATAATAAGTAATAATTGTTGATTGAAATACTAGTATATATTATGATTTGGCGGATTGGAAATAAGCCGACGTAGTTTAGTGGTTTAGAGTACCTGACTGTCAATCTGAAGGTGCTGGTTCAATTATTTCAGGCGTGTAATAATTTGTTATCGTTTGCAAAATATTTTTATTTCATCTTTTAGTTTGACTTCAATTCGTTTTACTTTTATTAACACTTCTAGCGCAGAGCTGTAAAAAATCATAGGATATTATAATTATTGTAAATATTGTGAGATTGAAAGTGTTTACAAAATACCATGTCTCTATGCCTTTCAAAAGTCTTCTTTAAATTGACAAATTTCTTTGCAATATTAGAGTCCATCAGAAATTTAGCCTTCGCATTAACATCTTGTGAATATAGTTAGCTGAATTCTTCACACGATCAGTTCCAATTATGAAAATGACATTTAAATTCAAATCACATTTGAGTTAATCAAACCAGATTCACGTAGGACTAACTTAGAGGCAACCGAAATTAGTGCTTTTGATATAATATGATATGGCCTTTAGTAATTTAGAAAGTTGAACCTTGATCAACTGATTGGAAAGCAAGTATGGTGAGCATTTCACCACCAACAATCGCAGAAGTTTAGAATTCAAATTCATTTTAAAATTACACAAATCAGCCTACTACATTTCCTGACATACTTATATATATTACCTCAATTTATTATTTCCTCAACATAAATACATTCACTCCATTGTATCGTGTGCCTCTCAATTTATTCGTACGGACTGCGAAAAACGGGCACGCTAAGTCTAAATTCAGAACGCTTCGTGACAATGATTTATCCTTATAATATTCTCGGGCCATTTCCCTCGATGTGTTACTCAATCTCATTTAAGGGCGACACTCCCAATATACAATTATACTTACGCTTAGTACACTCCAAAGACAGACAAACGAAGTCAAACAATGAAGTCAAGTCGATACCGAAATCAGAGTTTATCGAGTGTCGAGTTATCGATTTTGAGTTTATCGACTGTTAAGTTTATCGAAGGGTTCGACAGTTGAGGAACATTTTTATTGTTATTGATGTTGGCCAAGAGATTGTTGTTTATTATTCGTAGTTACAAATAATTAACGTCAGCAGTTCTTAGACGTTCTTCCGTTGTTTTAAATTAAAAATTAATAAAAAAATATTGTTTTTGGAATATCTTACATATTATTTAAAACACAAAGTATTCAAATATAAGTTCAAAATCAGCATTCATTCTCAAACACATAACGGTAGTAATAAGAATATTCGGCTAATTTATATAGCGCCGTTTTATTGAAACATCGCTTCAAGGGCACTGATCACCTCCAGTAAATAATATATATTTTTAATCTATATAAACGTATGTCCTTACTTTGCTTCGAATTTTTTTTGAGCCATGTCTTGTTTTAACTCGACCATTTGGCGTTTAATATGTTTATAAATTTGTCTGTTATGTTCCCGTATTTATTGCGCCAGAGTTAGATAATGATGAATATAAACTCACATTCGCACGATATGTACTGGTGTAAAAAACAATGAATAATCATTGAGATGCTGAAATCACTTTGTAAAAAATGTATAAATCATTATTGAAATAAAAAAATTTTAAAGTTACAAAAATATTTTGGGTTTATGATTAAGTAAGTTTTGTTTAAATACCTACTTACAAATCTTATTATTTCCTTGGCTGTAAGTATTTTTTTATAATGTTCTCTTTTTTCTGAAAGAATTCATTTAACGAATATTCCCTTTTAAATTTCCTACAAAAAATTTTTAAAACTTCAGACGCTCCAATAAATTGTTTGTTTTTTACGTGAAAATATTTGAAATTATTATAGCTTAATTATATTTTCCTTCCCGAAATGAGTTTTTCCGAAGACTATATTATTCATAGGGTCTTTTGTGAGTAAATTCACTTTTTTTTATAATTTAAAAAAAAAAGTTACTTAGTAAACATCACTTTATTTTATACCTAATACCGACCAGGTTTTACTAGAACCGTAGCTTCTTCAGGGCAGTATAATACTATATTAAAATCTATACACATGTTACAGATGCTTTTACACTGGGTTGAAAATAATGGGCAGAGCTGAAGTAGCAATAAAGGAGGAAGGGGAAAGGGTAGGTGAAGGATTGGGAAAAGAGTGCTCGGTAAATATTCGGAATCACTGGACAGGGATAATAAGAAATATTTTTTAATGAAACCTTTTGATTCAGGTTAATTACTATAAAAGGAAACTGACTGCAATTGGAAAATTTTTAATTTTGGCATTTTGTTTTTAAATTGCGTAAAATGGAAATTCGCTGGTATGGAATGACAGCTGGAATAATTTATGTTGATGTCATTTTCTTTTGTTGGTATTCCTGATATGAGTGGCAAGAATTTTTACTATTTACTTTATGCAAATACTAGGTAGGTACTATTTTGGCCGAACTATAAAATGAAGGTATCAATGACAATTGAATTACTAAATTATAAAAAAAGTACTGCCGAAAAGTGCCGACTTAAAAAGCAATAATTATTTATTAAGGTATTATTATTTTATTTAACCTAACCTATAATAACCCAACCTAACCTAACCTAACCTCTCATAACTCAACCTAACCTAACTTATCATAACCCGACCTAACCTTTCTTAACCTAACCCGACCTAACCTTTCTTAACCTAACCTAACCTATAATAACCCAACCTAACCTAACCTATAAAAACCCAACCTAACCTATAATAACCCAACCTAACCTTTCCTAACTTATCATAACCCAACCTATCATAATCCAACCTATAATAACCCAACCTAACATATAATTACCCAACGTAACCTAACCTATCATAACCCAACCTAACCTACCCTAACCTAACCTAACCTATAATAACCTAACATAATCTACAATAACCTAACCTATAATAACCTTACCTTTTTTATATTTCTTTATTTATAAAACATACCTAAATACCTTAATTTTATTTGTTCGAGTTCGGCTAAAATAGTACCTACCTAGTATTTGTATTATTTTTGGATCAATTATATACCATTAGTGCCACCTGTGAAGGTTAGATTATATTGTTTATGAAAGGTTCTCGCCTCTGCTATTTGTTTGTAATTAAGTCGCGTCGGCAAGGCCGATTCCTGTTTTGCGGCCTTTTGAATTTGAAGTTTGTCATCTGTCTGTCTTTTCATATAAAAGGTTGGGTTTCCTTAAAAACTCTCTCTTGCTCAAAAATAAATAAAAGGTTTCACCTTTCTAAAGAACCACAGGAACTAGCCTGTATCCAGAGTATTTACTGTAAAAAGTGCCTAGTCATATCATGTGATAGTGTTTATTTATTGTTAAATAAATTGATTCAGTTGCTCTCAATAACGGAGTATAATTTAAAGGGGCCCTAATTTATAACAGTATTTGCATACAGTAAATGGTAAAAATTCTAGCCATTCATATCAGGAATACCGACAAAAGAAAATGTCATCAACAGAAATCATTCCAGCTGTCATCCTATACGGCGAAAGTGAATTTTCAATTTACGTAATTAAAAAATAAAATGCTAAAATTAAAAATTTCCCAAATGCATTCCTTTTATAGTAATTAAGATAAATCAAAAGGTTTTATTTTAAAATATTTCGTACTATCCCTGTCCAGCGATTCCGAATAATTACCGAGTGCTTTTGTCAATAGGGAACAACCTAAGCATTGGACTTTTTCAAGGTTTATTTAGTTGTTAATGACTTTGCTATTATTTTTTTACGGAAAGCTGAAAGCCATAAAATAAATAAATAAATAAATATTGGACAATTTTTATAGCGCCGTTTTTGTGAGTTATCACCAGGGCCGCTTTACAGTTGATACAGGTATTAAAAAATATATAAATATTACCAAAATAAAGTGAAGTTAAGTAAAGTAAAATAAAGAACAGGAACAGGTGACATGAAGATAGAAGATGGAGACTCTTCAGCAAGAATCCTAGGTGGTGAAGAAACTGGACCAGCTGCTGCATGGGTTCATGGGTCCAACGGGATCGTGAGTCAATCGCTAACTGGATAAAACAGACCATCGACAAAACAAAACATGATGTTTGGGTGGCTGGTATGGGTTCAACACCTCTACCATAGATCACCCCAAGTGCTTCGCGACGTTTGGTATCTTAGAAGAAGTTTCCGGGTTCATAGAACCACCAGCTGCGTGGCGGGACGGATCGGGAAAGGCCGGTCGACGAAGATCCTTTGACGTCTTCATCCGGACTCTTTCGACCCAACACAGTGGGAGGGATGGATTCATACGTCACTCCTGAACATATGACCCCAGAAATTTATCATTATCCACCCCTCAAATACTTTTCCTTCCAGTAACTTGCTCTCCTTCCTTTACTTCAAAAGACCATCCACACAGCATCCCTAAAGATGTTCTGAGTAATAATTTCCTCAGGCCCTCTTATGTAGAGTAAGCGTTAAAAAGTTGATAAAAGAAGAGGTTAGGTTACATTGGTTTATATTAGATCCAGCACATTATGTTAGTTATTATTTCCTTACTTTTCTTAAAATATTCTGTTTCATCACCGTTCTGTTTCGTTCATGGAAGCGGATTAATCTATCCCTGACTGGATTCTGAATCCCGATAAAACAACACGAATATCTAAGTTACTCACAGGTCTTACGACGAAAATTTGCCTCTTGACAAAAGTCCGCCCCGGGGATATATTTATTATTACACCCTCGTGTCAAGCAGTCAGCAGTCTATCAACACGTGAAGTTCAGTCTTCAGTGCCTCATATTCACTCAAATCCAGGTGACAAGTAATCGAATAACTGTTTTTTCGTTCTTTCTCTGAAAATACACCACGCACATGGTGTAAGAGCACGTACACGGAGAGAAATCGATTTTTGTCCCTACGATAGATTAACAAACCTTTTCAATAAAACATCAATTTAAGAATGTTTTATCGATTTGCCTTGGTAATATATCATGGCCTATCCTTTATCCTATTAATTTATTCGTAAGGCTTGCAATCCTGTTTTAAACCGATTTTTTGAAAAAAAAATTAATAAATTAACAATAGTTACTTTTCTCCGTGTACCTGCAGGATTTTAAACAGCGTTTCCTCACCATATTTCCAAAAAATACATTTTTTATATAACATGTCGCCACTGATCACACTGCTCCACTACGCGCTCTGTCTCATCTGTTATGCTGCGTAAACATTTGCGAACCGAAGCGCGAATTACGGGAAAGGAAAGAAGAAAACGTAAGGTTTTCTTCCTTAGTGTTCCGTGCCATTTGCGGCTGTTTCATTCCTATCCCATAATTCGTGATTTGACTATTCCATTCGCAAATGTATTCGTAGCATAACAGTGCTGCTGGGACGAGACGAATTTCGCATCACAAAATGTGTGATACAATTTATTTATTTTTTTAATTGAAAAAATGTCATCGTTCAGCAAAATAACATTTATTATTTAACTCCAAATATGCTCTGGAATTGCTGGTTAAAATCCTTCGGTTACGTGCTGATACACCTGTATACTCACGTTGGGTTAAACCAGGCGAACTATATCGCTATCTGATTCCATGATATTGAGAGGCATGATGCTTCCATTTCAATGATGACGTCCGAACAGCTCGGGATGTTTAGAGACAGAAAATTAACCACCACCTCGAGAAGGTTTGTGCCTGGGTAAGGGCTAACTGGGTCAGTTTTAACGTTTGATAAACCTAAACGTGTCTGATTTCGGCAAAGAGGGAGATCGTTGACTCTCTGGTGCAGTTTGATGGGAGCACCTTCCCCAATAAAGACTCCATTGAAATGCTTGGAGTAACTACATCAGAACGGCTCAAGTGTCGGAGTTCTATAGAAGCCCGAGTAAATCTGGCTTACAAGAAACTAGGCGTCTTATATAGGGCCAGCTGATTCTTCAATAGTGACCAGCTCCCAGTCCTATACAAATCTCAAGCACGCCCAATAATTGAATTTGGGAGCCACCTCTGGACTGGAGCCTCTCAATACTTGAGAGGAGTGTTTATAAGCAGCATTGATCCCCTGTCCACTGGTGCACGTATGCAAAACTCAACGGATACAAGCGGAAAATCCGTTAACAGTTGATGTCAACTTCGTTTATCCGACTCTTCCTTAACCCGCCTTGCTACGCTGTCCAAACGAGTGTAGATATGGTACTTCAGTCTTTACACCGTTCAGACCGGTCTTTTAAAATGTTAAAGTACCAAAAACAATAATACCCATAAGTACGTAGAAGCTCGAAATAAACTCCCTAAATTAAATCTGTTTTCTGCTTGGTCAAAGAATTATTTCAATGCTTGATGTAGATGGTTAACCTAGTGTTTTTCAAATCAATGAAGCTTTTCCATACATTCTGCACCATAGTACACATTGTAAATTTTCCTTTAAAAGTAGTACCTAGTTGGAAGATTTCGAGAAACATTTCGGAAAATTTATCCGTTTCCTGATTGGCTTAAATTTAAAAAGTTTTGATAAAAAATACTCTTCTTTAAAAACATGCCTCACAAGCAGATTGATTAAATTCCAATTGAGGAATAACGTCCATAAATAACCAAAGGTCTTTAATATGCTCGTAAAACTGAGACGAATAATGGCTCTTTCTTTTCTCCAGACTAATTATTATTACAAATATAAACTTTTGAATCTATTTTTATTACCAACGCGTGGGCTGAGAGATTTGGTGTATTATATTCTTCCGTGATTATAGATCTGTGAAAACACAATAAATATGACAGAAATAAATAGTAGAAATATTTACCGGATATTTCCAAAGTTGACAAATACCTCAGGTTCAAACTGAGACGTCGTGGGTTCAATTCCTCTGCAAAGTCCGCAGTTTTATCTCGATGCAAGATATTACATCGAGATAAAACTACGTACACACGATAAGACCCTATTTCCACAGTTATATGAATGTATCCGATACTTGGTAATTCAAGTACGTTGGCGACCATCGTCAGACATCCGCGCCGAAGTTCGTATAAAGGCACACGTTGCCGACATTTTGTAAACTCATTGGCGATGTTAACAGACTCAATACTCTATTAACAGACTCAATAATCTAGAAGCACTGGAAATAAAAAAGCTGTAAAAACCAAAAGTCCTATTCTTCTTGATATATCAATTAGATATATCAAGTAGTCCAATATTAAGTTTGTTCCCAATAAACCATTTAAAATGTCCAAGTTCTCCCTATCACCCCATGTCAGTTGATGCTTTGTTTCTCCATATACATTATTATAATCCATTAGTCTACATAATTATCGTTCGGTTTTTCCCATGTCTTTTGTACTTGTGTAAATGTATTGTATGATTTCTCTGTGTTTGTCATATTTATATCATGTTGTCTCCATCGAAATTTTTTTATATATAAGCTCACACTTTGTACTTCTTGTCTAGTAATAATTTGTACCCTGATGATGCTTAAGTAAAGCGAAACCGGTCGGTTCAAAAAATTATTAAAAACTCGTGGTTTTAAAACAAAAAGTATTTTATTTCATTTTAAATATGTCAAACCACAAAGTGATTGCTTTTTACAATAATATAATTTTTACTATCAAACACAAATAACAACATTATAAATTACATACAAATTCAGCAAATATTGAAAGTGGTAAAAGAGACAAAGGCCATGAAGGTATACACACGTACAATCACGATAACAGTAAATAGAATGAATACATTTAAGAAAAAACTATTTTCTCTTAAGATTAGTAAGAAAAATTAAAGTAAAGAATATTGTTTGAAATTTTTTAATGTGTAGGTACTTTTAATTTAAAAAAGAGAAATACGTATATTTCTTTAAACTTAAAATTTTAGTTTTAAAAAAAGAAAATTGGTTTGACTTAGGATTAAACCTTCTTACCCAGGAACTGGAGTTGACAACTCTCCGAACCTCACCAATGCCGATCATGTAGGACCGACTTTTATTTCGTATTTCGATTAATGTAATGTTATCCGTTTTCAGAAAAATGCGCATATGTCGCGTGTGTGTATATGGTTGCCACCAAAGGTTGATAGAATGAATTGTCATCGACAAAGAGTCTATCTGCCAAATTTTAGCTCGATCGGATGTCGTGAAGTGGATTAATTTCAAGTTCCAAGATTTGAGTTTTTCCAGTTCCAAGACAAAACAAATGTGAGAAATTCAAATAAATGTATTTAAAACACTGGGACTTAGGGGCGCATAATGAACACGAATAGTACACATCTTCTATCATACTTTCTTCATAGAAAAGACGTACGCGGTGGAAGCCCCTTCTGAAAGTGGCCAATTTTCTTTCAGGCTTGTACATGAAAATGTAGGAAAAATAATATCCCAAGGCTCCGAACCCTTACAAAAAATTGATACATTCAGCGTCTCAGTAGTTTCGCAAATATTTTCCTTACATTGTGTCCATTTTCTATAAAACCCCTGAAGGTTGGGAAAGGTTTCTAGGTTATTTTATATGGGATTGCCCCAAAGTCTATGAAATATTGGGCGTATTCATTTTTTGTTATTTTGTAACTGGATGAAGACTCTCAGTCGCAATAATTTATTATAATTAAGAACGGGTAAATGTACACCCTTTCTTTCTAACGATCTTTCACATTATTTACCAAGTTCTTGTACGAGAATCTAAAGCAAAAAAGGAAAGTACAGTTCTGCTGTTGTAAAATGAAAATATTTTATCATCAATTCCAATATAGTAAAATCAAGATGGTGGTTGTTTACATAATGTTTTCAATAAAAAAAATTCAAATTTAAAATCGTCGTTTTTATTTGGACTTTCTAATTTTAATTGTTTCGATATTATAGTACCTATCTGCATGAAGAATGTTTAGGTATATTGTACATTTCTTATTCAAAATTCAAACGTTACCTTGTTATACAATATATTATTTTAAAAAAATTTAAAAAAAAACAAAAATTTATAAAATAAAATAAATCTAAGAAACTAAACAAATAATACCTCATCCCATACACACAAGCAATTGCTTATTATGGGAGAACATTGAAAAATAATAAATTTTAATCATATCATAATATCTTTTATCTTATTACTAGTGAAATATATATATATATATATATATATATATATATATATATATATATATATATATATATAAATTTTTTCTTGAATAAATATAATTTTAAAAAATATATATATATATATTATGTATTTTACTGTTCATAATTAATTAACTAGGTATTTAAGTACCTACTTACGAATTTTATGATTTAAGGGAAAATTTAGGTTTTAATTTTTAAATCAGAGATAGTTGGAACATACTTTACTGCTACTATAAGTTTAAATTTGTTAAAGACCGTAAAATGAATATTTTAATTTGATCGGCTGCTTAATTCGAAATTTTCGGGGTAATTTTAAGTTATCCAATTAAATTTTATTATTATTAAGGTAGCTAAGCTGCATGTTGAGAGGATTGCTTTGTTTTTTGAAAATCCTGTAATTGAGTATTTTAGCAAATGGGAAAGCGATATATAATTTCGGAACTAAACAGCCTACTCTGCGCACGCCCAGCGTTATGTATTCAAACATAAAATGCATATTAATCAAACAAAATTAACAGTGCAATTTCAATTTACACCTATCCACTATCCGGCGTCAAATTCAAACTTCAAACAGGATTAAAAAGTGGATGATTTGCCAAAAAATTAAAAATCGTTGCTGGAAACTGAAATTAATACATCTTATGCGTAGTTCATGCGAGAATACGACAATATCCCAGCTCCGGATCAGTTGTCTAAGGGCCCGTTCCCACTTCCGTTTTCAAATCGGAGGCGGGTCCCGTTTTAAAAACGGATGCCCTAGTGGCTGTAGTGGATGTATGGAGCTGTTCACACTTGTCCGACACGATTTGAAAACGGATCCGACATTTTTTGTCGGATGGCTCGCCTACGCAGCGCGTCCGTTTTCAAATCGTGTCGGAACACGCTCGCTCATAGTGTTGTATGGAGCTGTTCACACTTGTCGTCCAGTCGTTCCGGCAGAGTCCCCGCCAAACCCCGACCCCTCCCCGCCCGCTCCCTGTCGCAAGGAAGCAGGCACGCTGCGTGCTTGTATTTGGTTATTTTTTTAAGTAAATAAATCAAAACTATAATAATGGATAAGGAAATAAGTCCCGAAAATTTAATACCACTGGTCGAAGAAAGAGTATGGTAATATTTTATCTTTAACTAAATAAAAACAAAACACTTGGTGTACACAACTTTTGTACATCAAAATTTTTATTTTTATTTAAGTTTACTTTTTTTAAAATTTTAAAGCTTTAATGAGATGCACGGAAGAGCGTATTAGTTAAATAAACACATAATAAAAAAATATTTGAGTTGTTATTGCTTTCTTACTTTAAAATATCCATAGCCTTTCTTCAGGACAAATGCACTTTTTCAATTTTGTATTTTGATATGTTAAGCTCTCTGAAACTCATTCCAGTAGATGGTTGAAGGAAGTGATAGACATTCTCTTAAGCCATTAAGCGCCCTTGAGGTGATTTTTCATGGTGAAAACGGCGCTATATAAATAATCCAATCATTATTATTCTAAAATAATTAAAGAACTTTAGTTCATCACTTCTCAACTCACCAATTAACACTTGGAAAATTCCTACAGAAAATCATTCGGCTATGATTGGGTGTACCCAAAATTTTCTTTTTACTTTTTTCCTTCTTTTAATAAGTACCACATGACAACAAGAGCTTCATCGTCGTCCATTGCGCACCATTACTGAAGAATGAGTAATAACATGTTTTTGTTGAATCGACAATTATTTTTTTTCGTAGAGTATGGTCCGTTTTTAAAACGGATCCGTTTTTAAAATGTTAGTGTGAACAGGGCCAATGGCCATCCGTTTTTAAAACGGGACCCGCCTCCGATTTGAAAACGGAAGTGGGAACGGGCCCTTAGTGTGAACAGATATTTGGACTACAGGACAATGAACTAAGACGATAGACAATGTCTTTCCACCACCACCGTGCCCGGCCATATTGTAACGCGCGTCTTTTTGTATATTTTCACAGTGATCCGCGTTTGAACTACTTTAGAATTATTGTACTGTCCCATTGTCTTGTTCTGAGCGATCGAGGTTGTTCGCGGAGCTAGGGTAAGTCAATATTGTATTGTCTTGTTCATTGTTCTCATATGAGCTCATCATTTATTTTTTTTATTTTTTTAAAAAGAATGACAAACATTCCCGTATTACGAATGACCTAACAGTATTTGAAAATCTCCTACTACCACCACAGTATGCGGAAAATGTTGCTTGTGTTGTCATGGGGGACTTAGCCAACTGAGGAATTGAACACACTATGCGTGGGTGGGATCCAAACGCGAAGTCAACTCAGCCACCGACCGGCATTAGTTTTGGAAAAGGGCTTGAAGTTGACTTGAATGTGGTTGGGAAGGCAATTTAATGACGATTGTGAAAGTTGAGACATGCCAGCCCACAACCTTCGTAGAAAGTCGGTAAAATTTACCAAGAAAAGGCTTTATCCATCATGTTTATAACATAAAACACCATGTGACGCGGAGCGTGGCCCCGTCGCAAGAGCTCTTTCGAACTACAGAAAAAAACATAGCCGTAGCGGGATGAGGAGAGGGGCCGCACAGTGTTTCATTTCATATAAGCTAGACGGTACACATCAATCAAGGACTTGATACCCACATTCAGGGTGTATTTAACCCAAATATAAAAAAAATTTGAGAAAAAAAATATATGAATTTTCTAAGATTTTTTAATATATTTTTTTTATAACATGAATAAATAATAAAAATTACCTTTTATACAAGTGTCTTACAAAATTATTTATTTATGTGCATTTTTGATTTTCACCTACAGTATTTACAAGTTATGAGAAAAATACACATTTTAAAATTAAAATAAGCCCACCTCTGCTTTTCATCTGTTTTTCTTCACTTACACTGAACTCTTTAAGTTCACATATACTTAAAATAATAATAAACATTTCCTGAAGCCTTCCTTTCTACGGCAAACTCATCCATGTCACGAAATTCCTGCCTTCAAATCTCGTATGTCGTGGCATTAAAATAACAAAATAAGATTGAGGCAAGTTCTTGTACAAAAATATCTGATTTGAATAGAAAATTAATTGTTCTATTTTTTCAGATTTTGATGTTCTCTCCGAAATGAAATAATATTTAAACAAAAATAAAAACACACAACATCATTTTTAAAAACATCTAAAATGAATTACATTAAAATTTTATAAAAAATCGTGTTTTTTCCAAAGTATTTTATGTCCCTTAATTTTTTTAGAACCAAAATAAAACAATTAAACTCATAAACAACCTTAACGATGTGAGAATGAGCAGTTTATTAAATCATAGACTAATTTATTAAACTTTTGAGCTCTGGTATTAGTCAACTCGTGCATTTATAACCCCAATTAAAAATGCAATTTTCATACTGACTACATGGCAATACCCCCACGACGTCATCGTCCAAGAATTCCAAAGAGATTTATATACCTTCTAGCTTATATGGGCGGTATAAAGGGGGCCGTTCGGCACTTCAGATTACAGTGACGTTCGCATTATCAAGAATTGACCGTATTAACATCTCTATTTTAAGATTTCATATTCAATAAATGAAAAAAATTTAGAAATAATAATGGAAATGCGAGATTTTGCCACAATAATGAACCAGAAACTTGATTTCACGACCAACTTTCAACAAATTGTAAATAAGTTTATGAAAACATGGGTATATATAATAATTATAATAGAACATAACTTCATAGTTTGGTCGCCCTTCCACACAATTCGTGTTCTTATTATTTTTATATTTTTATTAAAATTGTTAAGGTATTCGATTGTTGTGAACTCCTGCATTTAATAAATCTAAACATGGAAAACTTCAAACGTCGTATGTCAAACTAATTCCACCTAGTAAAAATTATTGTAAACAACAATTTTAGACGTTTTTTTATAATTATTGTCGTTGGCAGATTATTTCATTTACTGTCACTTTTTAGATTTTATGTTACCTATATTTTTGTATTGTAATTTTTTTATGTAAAAATGCCCCTTGAAAAAATATTTTAAAAAATTATATTAGATTATATATCATAATAAAAATAAAACACCTTCAAAACCCGCTGTAGACATATCATTCACTGACCCGGAGGAATTGCGAATAATGAATGATGAATACGAATAATACTAGTACAAAAAACGTAACTATGGATTTTGTTTGATCTAGTATGGTAGGAGTTCCACAGGGGTGACACGTGACACGTGAGTTATTGCAATGGATGATACTAAAATACTGACACCTCCAACCTATTCATCATCTAAAAAATATAAAAATCTATATTCATTTTATGATCCATTCGAAATCCTCAATCTGGTAGATTTAATATGGTAGATTGAATCTGGTAGATTGAATCTAGTAGATTGAATCTAATCGTATGTAAAAATATTATATTATATTATAATATTATTGAAACATAAAATATATAACCCAAATAAAGGATTTTCCAATAAGAGGTGTTATTTTGAATAGCCCGCTATTTCGGTAGATGTTACTTTTAAAGCTGTCATTTTTTAACATTTGACAAGTAGAAACTATAATGCCATTAATAAAAATACAACGATACACGCTTCAACAACGCATTAAAATTCACTTGAGTGAATCAAATGTAAATCATCTTGAGTGATGAGGCCCATTTCCACCTCGGTGGCTTCGTCAACAAGCAAAATTGTCGCATCTGGGGCTCGGAAAACCCAAGAGTTATTGTTGAAAAGCCTCTTTTTCCTCAACGTGTGACTGTTTGGTGCGGTTTATGGTCTGGCGGAATCATTGGACCTTACTTTTTCGAAAATGAGGCTGGAGCAACAGTTACGGTGAATGGATTGCGCTATCGAGAGATGATCAATGATTTTTTGTAGCCGGAATTGGATGGTATTGATCTGGACATCGTTTACTTTCAACAAGACCGTTTTACGTGCCACACAAGCAACGAAACCATTGATCTTTTACGATTGAATATCAAAATAACACCTCTTATTGGAAAACCCTATACATGAAGAAAAAACGATACCATAATTAATTACTTTGGGGATGTTGTAAGGTTAGAAGTATGAAAGAGGTTGTGAAGTCACGTCATTTATTGAGTCAGTGTAGTTGCGAGATGACTCCGGACCGATTTTCACGCAGTTGGTGGATGTAGGCAACGGCGAATTCCCCGTCAGCGGCTTGGCTATTATTCTAGCAGCGTACATTCTCCTCTCGACAGTGGGTTCTAATGCGATGCGGTTTGCATGTCTCAACGTTCCAAAACCTTCTAGTAGCTGCCGCTACAGTTCCAAATATATTTTACTCCAGCGTCAACAAATCCATTAAAATAGCATTTGGTGGAATTCGGTTTATTATTTTTTTTTATTAAAGAGATCCAACAAATAAAGTCAAACAACGCTGTACACAAAAAAACATTTAAATAATTTTACGTATTAAAGTCAAAACGTTAACATCCATAAAAAAACGTACGAATAATTTGAGGACTTAAAGTCAAACAATATTATCTACAAAAACATACCAATATATTGGAATATCTTTTTGTAGATTACTTTGTTTGACATTAAGCCCTCGATACTTCCAGTCTACATTGTTTCACTGACATCAAGTTCTATGGTTTTAGTTATTTATATAAAATTTGTTAAAAAACTCATTCATAATTTTAAAAACTTTGGGGTGTGACATTATATGTATTAAATGAAAAAATACACTTTGTAATACACCACTTTTATTGTATTAGTGGTGTATTACAAAGTCTGTTTTTTTATTGCCACCTCTCATTCCTCTTATAACCCTTAAAATGAAATTTTCATTTGGTTGCTTGTATTGAAAAATTAAACCACGAAACATGCATTTGAGGCGAAGCTTAATACCAAATCACTATTTTGATTAATCTTTATAACGAATTGGTGTACATTATGTGTGCCAAAAAAATATGCTTTAGATAAATTGAAGGTTTTCCTATCGCTTTGCTTGAGTAGAATACAAATAAAAATATAAATTACTCGATAAAAAAATACAAATACAAACTACTAAAAAAAATATGTTTTCAATAGAAATGTATGAACGCATAAAGGAAACAACTTTTAAAAAATATAGTATTACAGCTAAAATAAATAAAAACCAGTTTATTGCTTGAAATCGAACGTTCCTAGACTCCGTTTGTCAAGCGATTTTAATGCATATTACCTACAACATAAGGTATACCAAGAATATACACATTTTTGGCTTGTAGCTTCCTCTTAAGAAGCACCCTGATATGGGCACACGTGCAACGTGTATAACATACACTTGCATATTTATAAGTAAAATCATTCATCTACCAGATTTTATCTACCGACGATTTAATGTCTAAAATATATTTACATGAAATACAAGCCCAGAGCACCTATTAAATTCAAAAGCAAAAGTTAAAACGCTTTAAACTAATGGCTGTGCGGAACATTTTTGCCAACAAATTTATAACATTTATAATTCTCGAGTAAAATAATTATTTGATGTGTTATTTAATTTTACTGTTGTGTAGATATTCCGAGCAGAATTACCTCCCTTTGATGTTCATACGAAAGTAAAATTTAATCATGGACATTTATTTACCCATGGGGAAACAAACATTTCGGTGGCTGGGAAACACTTAAATGACTTTGTTGGGTTATTCAAATGGATGCAGCACTAAGATAAAAAGTTATTGCTTCATCTCCGTGGCACAGGAGTAGGCTCGTTGGCTCTGAATTAAGATGCCGCGAATTTATACCCTGGTAAGGGCAAATGTGATTTTTTCTAATGTTTTTTTTTTCAGACTAAGAAATTAAAAACAGTATATGTGTATATTTGCACCTCGTTTAAGAGTTGAAGATATCGGTGTCGCCCAAGTTTGAGCCCATTAACAGAATCATAAGATTATTTGAACTGTCTATAACTTTGTTTAGTTTTCAGATAAAATTGGGAGGCGGGTATGAATACCGTCGCCCCGTGAATCGATAATTGGATAACAAACATCTCTTCCGTAGGTCACCTCAAGTGTTTCGCTCCGTTCGGTGACTTAGTAGGGGTGCCCGGGTTCAATGGGTGAGTCTGTCCAGGTTTTGGTGGCGGATGCGTCTGCTCACCAACTACACCGCAGTGGGAGGGATGGATTCGTATGTTCGTTACTCCTGGACACGTTGACCCCCAAATTAATTTAAAAGACCCACCACACAGCATTCCCAAAGATGACACACTCGGGGCCTCCTTTGTGGTATATATATTTTTTTTAAATCTGGATAACCAGGTATTCCTTAACTTCTCACTCTTATCAGCTTCATTTTTCCGCTTTCTTCTGTATCGAAACATTTTGCAAATGCGAGGGAACAAATGAGTATGGCTGATTTATTAAAATCGTGTTAAAAACGCTGTGGCAGGAAATTTCCTGACAAAATATTACTACATTCAGAATATATCGGAACACGTGTCTATGCAGCTGCGCTTATCCTGATAAATTTTTATGAACACGTGTTCCAACATCTTTATAACACATTCGTGTTTTACTGATAGTTTGTTAGGAAAACTGTCAATCCACTCGGAACTGGAGCTAAAGGCCTGCAGCCCCATTTTTAACAGCAATACGAATAATAAGGATATGCCTTGTGGAAGTGACGGGCCCTTACTGAAAATGAAAACTAGATTATTACTTTTGCTCTCATGTTATAAAGTTCTTTCATCCCCGTTTTGAAAGCCGAAAATAACCAAGAAATCTAAAGTTTATTAAAGATACGGATAAAATCACCGCCTAGTAATAATTGCAGACATAATTAATTCCTATATAGGTAGAGATTATAATAACATCGCGTGATTAGGAATGAAAACTAGGAAGTACTCGTACTTTTACTATTGATATACAAACGTAAGGTTGGTTATTATATTTTAAGTACACTGAAAAATAAAGACCTTTTCTTGGTGTGGCGTCATTTAGATTTCTGGAAGCAAGTTATTACTTACTTATTACTTATTTCTGGACCATTGTAAGACTACCATTCACAATCGAAACGTTGAATGAAATGGCTTTAGCTGTATTTAATGACCAGATTTGAATAGTTTGGTACTTCTGGTACTTTCTGGTATATTCCCATTCCCTTTTCTCCCCCCACCTTGCAACGTTACAACATTGGAGGAACACGAGGTCGAAAACTATGAATAGTAAACACCTTTCCATTCAGAGTTTTTCCAACCAAAAAAATATATGTTCAGAAAAACTAAAAAAACACATCAGAATTAAAAAAATTTCGTGCCATACACATCCAAGTACATCTAAAGGAAAAACCCTACTCTCTTTTATGTACCTAAATGTCAGAAGCCTGAGAGGTAAACTAGATGACATCAAATGTTTACTGAAATCCACAAACTCGAACTTCAACATCATCCTCTTGTGTGAGACTTGGCTTAAAGAAGCGGACCTGAAGTACTTCAACTTAGAAGGATACAAACACGAAGCATCCTGCCGGCCGCAGGGAGCTGGAGTTGGTGGCGGACTCTCTATTTTTCTACAAAATTCTTTAGAATACAATGTGATTGATAACATGTGCGACTCTGATAACAACTTTCTATGGGTTCATGTAAGCAAGCTCAATCTTAAAATAGGATTAGTATATAAAAAACCAAATACTGTTTTCAAAGACTTCTTAGAGACACTTTCCTCTCAGCTAGAAACATATAAAAGAGGTATTATATTTGGAGACTTTAACATAAATCTACTTGATCCAAATAATACACACACTCGTAGATACACAAATACAATTAGTTTAAATAATTATATCATTTTGAACAAAATAAACAAAAAACACGCAACACGCATCACAGAAAATACAAACACAATCATTGATCATATACTCACCGACATAAAACTAGAATACTCATTAACGAACTGTGATAATTCAATATCCGACCACAATATTTTACTCCTTGATGTAATTCACACATATACTAAAAACACATCTATAAAGTTGTCCCGAAAATATTCACATATTGATTTTGATAATCTAAAGAATGATATCATCCAAAATCCCTTTCATCTTAACATGAATGACGACTCGGTATTAAACTATGACAATCTTGTAAACTACCTCACAAATAAAATTAATTATAATAGCATCACTAAAATTAACACAAAAAACATAAATAACCCAGACTGGATAACCAAAGACCTTATAAAATTAATCAACAAAAGAAACAGATTACACCTGAAACTAAAAAAACAACCAAACAACACGTTATTGAAAACAGAATTCCTAGTAGTAAGAAATAATATTACTAAGAAAAAACGAAACTTAAAACAAAAACACTACGGTGATCTTTTTAAAAAATGCGAAAATAACAGTAAAAAAACCTGGAAGTCAATAAACAACTTCATACAGAACCAATCGAATACTTTGAATACTTTTTGTAATAAATTAATCATTAACAACGAAACAATCACAAACAACGTAGAGATATGTGACCACTTTAACAATTTCTTTTGTAACATTGGCTCCTCCTTAGCTAATAATATACACAACAAAATCACACACAATCTAGCCAATGAAATAACATTAGTACATGATAGCATGGAATCATTATATCTTCAACCTACCACGGAATTAGAAATAAGTAAAATAATAAAATCCTTAAAACTAAATGCATGCGCTGGTTATGATACACTCAAATGTAAGACAGTTCTAAGTCTCTCCACAGAATTGGTTCCTATTTTATCAAAGTTAATTAATCAGTGTCTTAAAGAGGGAACTTTTCCAGATAGTTGCAAAATTGCTAAGGTAATACCAATTCACAAAGGTGGGTCCAAAACGAATACCTCAAATTACAGACCCATTTCTATCTTACCAATCTTATCTAAAATCTTTGAACGTGTAATCTACGATAGATTAAACAACTTTCTATCAAAAAAATCGTTCTTATATAAAAAACAATATGGCTTTAGGAAAAAATCAAACACACTTGCGGCAATAAATGACTTAATCAGTAAACTTAGAAGCAGCATTGATGGTGGAAATTATATTTTATCCATACTAATTGACCTTCAAAAAGCCTTTGATACAGTAAGCCATGACATACTTCTCAAGAAACTCGAGAAAATTGGTGTAATTGGTCCTGCTCTTAATCTATTCAAATCATATCTTAGCAACAGAAAGCAATTCGTTAGCATCAATAATCAAAATAGCAACCACCTACCAATAAACTACGGAGTTCCGCAAGGATCCATACTAGGACCACTTCTGTTCCAAATTATATTAATGATATCTCCCAATTAGATTTAAACGGTGATATTTTTTTATATGCAGATGATACTGCAATTTTCTACTGGGGTAAAGATTTAAACATCTTACTAAAAAATGCACAGAGTGACTTAGACAAAATTAACAGTTGGCTCCAATCAAATATATTAACAATGAATGTTAAAAAAACAGGATACATGATTTTAAGCTCAACTCGTAAAATAATTCCTCCTCATGTACCCTTAAAAATTGAAAATAACAACCTGCAAATCCTGATACAGGAGAAATATCTTGGACTGTGCATTGATAAACACCTAACTTTTAAACAGCATATTCAAGATATTAAAGATAAAATCACCCCCTTAATTAGCGTATTCCGCCGGATATCATATCTGTTACCAAATAAAATTAAAAAAGGTCTATATTATAGCCTCGTACACTCACATTTAAACTACTTGGTTGAAATCTGGGGAAATACATGTGAAACATATATAAACGAACTACAGGTAACACAAAACAAAGTAATCAAAAAGCTATTTCACTTCAAACCTAGAACATCAACAAAAAAATTATATATAGAATCAAAACTATTAAAATTAAGAAAATTATATGAATTAAATAATATTATTTTATTTATTGAATTAAATAACATAATTTTACCAAAAATCATATTTGACGAAATTAGTTTTTTAGATCTTCATACAATAGTATACGCTAGTGCGATTACTGTTTGTAATAAGTTAGGAATTAAATTATCATCCTCTGACGATAGATCATATAGTTATAGTAAACCAGAATGGCAGATCAGATTAGAAAATGATGTAGTCTTTTTAAGAAGTAACATAGCTAGAGTAATAGAATATAAAAATGGAAATAGAAGTAGGAAAATTTTGAGACATGTAGATGAAATTGGTAGAAAATTTGGTTATAACATATATATTATACATACTCAGATCATTGCGAATAAAATTAGGAAAACAATACATTTCTTCAGATCCGTAAGGAACTTCCTTAACTTACAAATTCTAAAAACGATTTATTTTGCATTAACCCAATCTATCATTGAGTATGGTATCATTGCATGGGGAGGGGGTACTTCATCAGCTCTAGATCCTGTTGAAAAGGCGCAGAAAACAATTATGAAAATTATTCTCAAACTTCCTCAAACTGCAAACAGTAACTTAATTTTCAACATAATGAGAGTATTTGATGTTCGACAGATATATGTAAAAACTATCCTCATGCATCTCTTTAAAAACAAACACGTGCTTTACGAAAAAAAAACTAACTTTAGATTTACGCGTAATTCGAACAAAGACATGTTGCAAGTTCCAGCACTTTCTTCCACCTTTGGTCAACGTAGCTTTGGCTACTTTGCCACAAAGATCTTCAACATGCTCCCGGAAAATATTAAAGAGAGTCAAACACGGAAAGAGTTTAAAAAAAATGTTAAAATTTGGATTTATTCAAATGATCCTACACTGGTGCCCTCACCCAAACGCCTTGTCATTGACAGTTATTGCAGTATGTACAGTGCTAAAACTTACTATATACGTATTGTGTAAATGCAAACAATAATGAAAAGTAACCAAATGCCTTGTCACAGTGAGTTATTATAGTATGTATTGTGTTTAAACTTATTCTATCTGTATCTTCAATATGTAAACAATAATGTAACCTAAAATAATGGATTGCTGTATGGGAACCCATATTAAACATTTACATATTAGCAAACCATAGACAAAATGGAGAAATAATTAACTAAAAATTCTGCCTCAATACAGGTTCGCCTAGTGAGGCAGGTTATGCACAACCTAAAATATAGTATATTATGCCATTTCTATATAACACTCTTACATTGATAAATATTTTTTCTTATATTAGAAACTGCCGTATTATTGTAACATTATTCTTTCAACAATTTCATTGTTTCTAACTGACATATAATTATACAACTTACTAATGATATATTATATATATTCTGTAATTTTTTGATGAAATAAATAAATTAAAAAAAAAAAAAAAAAAAACATTGATAGTCATAATAATGAAAATATATTCAATGATTTATTGGATTTATTAAAACAAAAATTAGGCGTAAAAGCTAGTAGATTAAAAAGATATAATTATACGTATAATAAAAAAATAATAATAGATTATTCCAGAAAAATGAAAAAATATTTTATTCCAAACTTGACGATAAACAAAATATTATTTCGAATAATAATATTCCGTTGCCATCTGAATCAGATATGCGCGATTTTTGGACTAAAATTTGGAGTAAAGATATAAAACATAACGATTCAACTCCATGGATAGAAAATGAAGAACTCAATTTTTCAGGTATTGAACAAATGAGTTTTTCTAATATATCGGTTGAATTGTTAACCAAAATTATTAAAAATACTCATAATTGGAAAGCCACGGGTTGCGATTGGATACATAATTTTTGGTACAAACGTCTGACTACTTTACATCCTCTTTTGGCAAAAAATCTTTCAAAATTTGTCAGTCAACCTCAAAATTTTCCAAATTTTCTAACTAAGGGCATTACTTATATGTTACCCAAAAGCGAAAATATTAATAATCCTTCTAAGTACAGACCCATTACATGTTTACCGACAATATACAAAATTTTAACCTCTTGTTTAACAGATTTAATATATACTCATTTAGATGAAAAAAATATTTTATCTGAACAACAAAAAGGTTATCGCAGAAAACATATGGGATGTAAAGAACAATTAGTTATCGATTCTGTAATTCTAAAACAGATTCAAACTCGAAAACGTAATTTACATACTTGCTATATAGACTACCAAAAGGCTTTCGATAGTGTCCCGCACTCGTGGCTGATCAAAGTATTAAATATATATAAAATTAACCCCATTATTATTAGCTTTTTGGAAAATATTATGTCCTTTTGGAATACCAATTTACTTATCAATTTAAAAGGTAAGAAAATAGTAATACCGGGCATTTCAATTAAAAGGGAATTTTTCAAGGAGACTCATTGAGTCCTCTTTGGTTTTGCTTAGCATTGAATCCTCTATCTAAAATGTTAATTAAAAGCAAGTTTGGAATAAAAGTTAAGGGTAATACAAGGGAGAGTAGTACAATTTCGCATTTATTATATATGGATGACATAAAATTATTTTCGAATTCTGAACAAAATTTAGAGAAAATGATCGAGGTAGTTAAAAACTTTTCAGATGATATCAAAATGACTTTTGGTTTAGATAAATGTAGAACGATCCATATAGAGAAAGGCAAAATTGTAGATGGGGACGAGAGTATATTTAGAAATTTCCAAATTACTAGTATGAAAAGGGATGAGCTTTATAAGTATTTAGGATACCCACAATCAAATAGATTAGACCATACTAGTATTAAAAATGATATAAGGATTAAATTTCAAACTAGGATCAGGAAAATTTTAAAATGCAATCTATCTGCTAAAAATTTAGTAAAAGCAATAAATACTTGGGCAATACCTCTATTCACGTACTCATTTGGCATAATTAAATGGTCTAATACAGATTTAGATAACTTAGAAAGATTAATTAGAATTACACTAACAAAATTTAATTGCCATCATCCAAATTCAGCTATAGAACGAGTTAATTTACCTAGAAATTTAGGAGGTAGAGGCATAGTCAAAATAAATTCTTTGAAAAATAATCAGGTAGAAATGCTAAGAACTTTTTTCCATAGGAAAGCTCATAGCTCAGAAATGCACAAAATAATTTGCAAGGCAGATAGAAATATTACACCTTTAAATTTATACGATGAGAATGCCAACATTTTTATAAATCCCAACCAGGAACTATTAGATTCCTGGTCAAATAAAATTTTACACGCAAAACACTTCAATTATCTCAACCAAACGTATGTTGACAAATTTTCGTCAAACAAATGGTTGAGTATTGGAGAGTTGAGCGCAGAAATAGAAGGATTTATGTTTGCCATTCAGGATAGAGTCATTAATACTAAAAATTATAGAAAGCATATAATCAAAGATACAAATCAAATTGATGATTTGTGCAGAAAATGTTTGGCTTTTCCGGAAACTATAGAACATATTATATCGGGATGTTCTATATTAGCACCGTCCGAGTATACATTTAGGCACAATCAAGTTTTAAAAATAATTCACCAAAATTTGGTAATTAAACATAACTTGATTGACTGCCGTAATATAGTACCATATTATGAATACGAACCAAATTCATTTTTAGAAAACGAATTTTATAAAATATATTATGATAAAACTATACTGACAGATCGAACGATTAGTCATAATAGACCCGATATAGTTTTACATGACAAAATTAAAAAAATAACTTATATCATTGATGTCGCTATTCCAAATTCCTGTAACATTCAAAAATCTGTTAATGAAAAAATAAGAAAATACACAGATTTAGGAAACGAAATAAAAAGAATTTGGCATTCTCAGACTATAAAAATATTACCATTCGTTATTTCGGCTACTGGCATTATACCTAGCTCTCTCATTAAAAATTTAGGCGTATTAGATCTATCAAAAAATTTATATATAAAGATGCAAAAGTCGGTCATTTTGAATACATGTAGGATAACGAAAGATTTTTTAAATATTTATGTTGAGGGATCAGTAGGATTTATAGGCCCTGTTAGAAGTTCTACCGAGCCGAACCCTCTGATATGAAAATATCTGGAGTCGGTGAATTTTTTTTTCCCATTTGATCTCTGGTGAGTTGACATGTTGTTGTTCTTGTATTGTTTTGTATTTATTTTACTTATGTAATGCACTTGCATAGTGTTGATTGACTAGCTGATCATTTGTGGAAAAGTGAGTGGAAGGGTTTAGTTTTTCCTATGGGGAAGATTTAACCCGGACAACAAAATCGGAAGCAAAAAAAAATAAAAAATAAAATAATACATGTCTCCTTATTTACAAAATAAATAATAAACTCATACATACAAATACAGAACTCATTAAAACGTCCCAAGTACACACACACTTTACACGGCAACACGATAAAATACATTTAAACACGATACATACTCATTATGGCAAGCAATCCATTGGTTACGAGGGAAGCAACATATATAATTGCCTCCCAGACGAAATTAAAAATGAAAAAAGTATAGGTATATTTAAAAAAAAATTGTTCAGTTTTATGCTCAATCAACAAAACAATGAAAGTGAATAATATCGGTGTGTAATATATTTATGTGTAAATGTGTAATATATATGTTATTTCTAGTTAAATAAGTGAAAATGTACTTTTTTTTATCTAGAATAAAAATATTAAAAAAAAAAAAAATATATATACCATTGGAGAGGAAGAGATGTACATTTTAGCTCGAATTATATATTACCTGCGCAGACCCGTGAAAAATCACGGAATATTATAATTGTGGGATTTGTGAAGCTGAAAGTAAGTACATATATAAAAAAATATTTAGTACAAACTTGAAAATTACCACATAATATTTCAAAATTTTTATCCAAAGAAATACCCATGTCATTTAAAATATTATGAAATAATGAATTAATTTTGGTATCTACTTTATCGCTTGTCCGAAGCGTTCCCACAATCAATTCAAATTTTGAAAATCAAATCATATCCCAGTTAAAGTTTAAAATTTATTTACATATTTTTGAAGGGCCTCATCTAATGTAGTTTATATCAATGTGTTAAATTGTATAAGCGCGCAATGTTGGTGTTTTGTCGGTAAATAGAGTTTTCATGTAGGTACTGGGTTCATATTTAATTATAATTTTACTTCAGTGTTAATGTAGTTTTCTAAATTATATCCATCAGACATTATTTGAAGTTGGATAAAATTAAACCCACAGTTCCTAAATTTTTTTTGATTTTCAACAAAAAAATTATAAAATGTTTTCGGTAATGTTGTATTTCCATGAAAAAATTGAGAAAAATTGCATATCACCCTTGAGGTGATTTTTCACGAAAACAGCGCTGTATAAATTAGACAAATATTATTTATTATATTTTTTCGACTTTATGTCCAGGTTAAATCTTCCCCACAGGAAAAACTAAACCCTTCCACACACTTTTCCACAAATGATCATCTAGTCAATATAAGAACAACACGTCAACCCACCAGAGATCAAATGGGAAAATAATTCACCGACTCCATATATTTTCATATCAGAGGGTTCGGCTCGGTAGAACTCCTAACTGGACCTATAAATCCTACTGATCCCTCAATATAAATATTTAAAAAATCTTTCGTTGTCCTACAAGTATTTAAAATGACTGATTTTTGCATTTTTATATATAAATTTTTTGATAGATCTAATACGCCTAAATTTTTAATGAGAGAGCTAGGTATAATGCCAGTAGCCTAAATAACGAGTGGTAATATTTTTATAGTCTGAGAATGCCAAATTCTTTTTATCTCTTTTCCTAAATCTGTGATTTTTTTTTATTATTATTAAATATTTTTTTTATAAAATAATAATAATGACCTAAATGATTCGTAATTCATTATTTGACTGAAAACCGCATCGAAGCGTTTCGGAAACACTAAAATTACAACTGAACTTCTGATTGAACACAACCAGTCTACGTGAGTAATATATATATTATATGATCTAAAAATCCACATCAGATTGCTAATTCGTGGAGAAATCCCCAAATTGCGGGAGACTTGTCAAGAATTGGGTTTTTTGCGGAGAGAACCTCTTTATGGTGAAAATGCGGGGATTCTGGGCATTTCTTGACTATTCAACCTATTGAAAAATTACTTTTACAATAATTGTAAGAACGCACTATATTTCGTTTTCGTTCGTAGAAAATAATCAAAAAAGTCTATTTTTAAAGCCTGAGCGACTATAATTTAAGCCGGAATCGTTGAATAATTTGTGTTATATTTGCGGCACATTCCCGAGAGATGCACACTTTCAGTATAGCCCTAGTGATAGACCAGAGTTCGGAAGTGAATCGTTGCTTGAAATGGATTTAACCGTGTTTGGTGACCATATCTGAATAGCCAAGTTCTTCCCCTCCCTACTACCTTCAGCCTCACAACATACCCCAATATTGGGGATCCGATAGTCTCACTGGTTCCAAACATTTTGGCAGCGGTAGTTGGGACTCCTGGGAAAAAAATTGTAATGCTAACCCTGATTCACTTTCATTAATCCTACACTATAAACATATATTTTTCATTATAGAAAAACAGATTCATCATGATAGTAATACCATGGTGACACACAAAATGCATTTTCACCCTGAGCAAAACACGAAAGCGTGAAATGGAATGATAGATGATAATATTTTTAAAAATGGCATAAGGGCTAATAAATCATTCTGTAATGGATGCTCGCAGCCACTACTTTTGCACTACTCAGTACTCAGGACTCATACCTTGAACACATAATATGTTTTTTCAATTGTATTTTTGTGAATATTGATATTATTATTTTACTAGCTGATGATTTATAATTAGCAAAGTCTCAAACCGTTTTCATGACATAACCATAAAACATTTAGTATTTAAATTAGGTAATAAGATCTAATTGAACACGGATTATTATATTATTTTATAGGTAATTATATGGTAATGTTTGAAAATACTGACCTTTTTGTCTTGTTTCATTAACTTTTGTCCGCTTCATCAAGTTCACTTCATGAAGAATCTTTTTCTATTCTTTTCACTACATTAGGTCCATATAATATTATGATAACACTTTATCTAAAACCAGCGAACACCTCAGCAGAGGTTCTTCTAGTGACGTGTTCGTGGTCTGTACAAAAGATTTGTAAAGTGGACTGAAAAAAAACGAGCAAGCGTTCGAAATATTCTTAAAAACTATGACTACATATTACAGACACAATTCATTCAATTTTTAACAAAATTACATAATGTTACAACATAATAAAATACAAAATGTACTGCTTGTTTGCAATGTTCATTATCATGTACTTAATATCTTTATATCTTTAATATTTCTACGTGTATTTTTGCTGTTTATATTTCAAAGATATAGTATGTAAACCTTGAATGCAATTGTATTAAAACATAAATTTTATGCGTGTATTAATAATACAATTTATGCATATATTTATAAAACCATCTAATAAAATTAAAAAAAAAAAAACAATAAAATAAACCCCCGGGTTGCCGGCACTAAAACTCAAACCTATTTACATACAATTACTGATTTTTAACATTTTGGAATTACTGGCACATATTTTCTATGTAAACTAATGAGAATAGAAAATAACGGTTTTACAAATAAATAAAATGAACACAGATTTTTACAAAAGGTGTATTTACTGTGTTAACGACATGAAAGCGATGTACATTTTGACTTTCTCACGTTAATGATTGAATTCTGATAATCACTCTCTTTCATGTTAATAGACCGAAGGAGTTAGATCACCTAAAAAGGGTTTATTCAGAACAACACTCAGTTCATTTTGGTGTAGTTCGAAAGCGAATTACATTTTGACTTTCTCAATTTACGATTCATTTCTGAAAATCATTCTCTTTCATTTTAATACACCGAAGGTGTTAGATCTCCTACAAAGGGTTCCTTCAGAACAATACTCATTTCGTGTCGGTGTATCTCCAAAACAGGATTATAAAATATTTTGAACGAAGTAAATAAGACAATACAATCTGATATTACAAAACAAATAATAATAATAATAATAATATCTTTATTTAGGAAAGTTTACACATTACAACTATACATACATATTATGGTGTACATTGATTTGTAAATTTTATAATTAAGGTTATTAAATTAACAAAAATGAAGAACTATTAATACAAACATAATATTGTGAAGGTAAATAGAAAATAAAAGTACAGTTGAGGTTTCTCAAATACCGCCTCACTAGGCTAGCCTGTGTTGAGGCAGAATTTTTAGTGTTAGTTCCTAATACCATTGAACATACCTATATTTGTATTAAGAAGTATTCGCTCAATAATGTGGTGGTAATGTGGTGACTTCAATAACTGCGAATTTGGGTGAATGCACCGGTAAAGGCCCTATTCTTATTTTTAATCCAAATTTTTACATTATCTTTAAATTTTTTTTGTGAATCACATTGTTTTATATTGTCTGGAAGAATGTTGTAGAGTCTTGTCGCAAAGTATTTAAAGTTTCGTTGACCAAACGTAGTATGTGTTATCGGAATTTGTAGTAAGATTTTGTTGTTGCTTCGTGTACATCGTGTATTTGAACTTTTTACGTAGTAATTATGTATATTTGAGTATAGATGAGTTAGGATAGTTTTTGCATATAGCTGCCGAACATCAAACACATTCATAATATTAAAAATTAGATTCGAGTCTGTAATTATAGGTAGCCTTAGAATTATTTTTAAAATTGTTTTCTGAGCCTTTATGATTGGGTCTAGTGCAGATGAAGTGCCGCCTCCCCATGCTATGATACCATACTCAATAATAGATTGGCAGACTGCAAAATAAATCATTTTCAGGTGTTGAAAGCCGAGAAAGTTTCGTATGATTCTAAAAAATTTGGGTATGAAGGTTCCATTTGAGATATGGATCAATGGTGAGGCCGAGGTACTTCATCTGAGTAGAGCGCTCAATGTAGGGGCACTGACAACATTCATCGGAATTCAAACACGAGTGTATTCTGATGGAGGCATCATCAGGAGGTTGACCAGTAATATTAATACTTGGTGTGACATATTTAGTTTTCTCGGTGTTCAGTGTGAGCGTGTTTATATCCAACCATTTTTTTACCATGCTTATGTCCGTTTCAGCTTTTTTGTAGACAGCTAGCCAAGTGTCAGTTTCAAACAGTAAAACGGTGACATAGGCAAAACTAACGATTTTCCCCTGAATATTAATGTTGCATAAGTCGTTAATATACAACAGGAACAAAGTCGGACCTAATATACTACCTTGTGGTATACCGTAGTTAGATGAACAAGTGTTGCTAAGTATGTTATTTATTTTAACTTGTTGCTTGCGCTCATTAAGGTAACTTTTAAAAAAGTTAAGTTCGTTTCCCGTAATACCGATTTGTTCAAGTTTGTTTATTAATTTATTGTGTGATATTGTATCAAAGGCTTTGGAAAGATCTAAAAAGATTGAAATACATTTTTTTCCTTTAATCAAGGCGTTTGACAATGAAATCTGTGACAGCAGCAATAGCGTCCGAGGTGCTCTTGTTTTCTTGAAACCCGTATTGATTTTCTGAGATCAGTTTATGGCTCACGAGGAATCGTACCAGTTGTGAGTTGATGACTTTTTCAAATACTTTTGATAGGCTTGTTAGTAGGGTTATTGGTCGGTAATTATTTATATCTGTCTTGTTTCCTGTTTTATGTATAGGAATAACGATACCTTGTTTAAGATTTGAGGGGAAGTGGCCCTGAGTGATACTAAGGTTTATTTAATGTTTTAGGGGCAATGCAATTTCCATAGACAGCGTTTTCAAGATCTTGGTTGTTATGCCATCAACCCTGGCTGAAGAAGTGATTTTTAAGGAATTGATAATTTTTAGAATCTCTTCTTCTGACACCGTTTGGAAATTGAGTCTTCTGTTGGAGTATTGAAGTCCTGCTTCAGTAGGTTGAACATTCCCATAATTTGGTAGACGAGAAGCAAGATTTGAACCAATATTATTAAAGAAATTATTGATGTAATCCGCAACGAGCTTAGGATTTTTTGAGGTCTCAATAATTTTTCCATCAATGCAGAGTTTTCGTATGTCCTGTTTGTCTTTGGCATTTTGAGTATTTGTGGCTTCTCTTAGAATTTTCCATATTTTTTGGGATCGTTATTGCTTCCTTTGAAAAGCTCCCGAAAAGCATTTTTTTTTAGGGATTATCAAAGGAGGATCCCAAGAGGGTCGGTTCCTATTCGAATGAAGATTTTCCACAATTTAACAATATTTTTTTCGGATAAGTAGGAAATGTTTGTACACTCACTAATTTTTGACCTGAATGGATACCGTAAAAAAATAATTACAAACACTAAAATAAATAACCATTTCAAATATGCATGTTTGTGTTATTTTTTTATAGGCCTTAACAAATAATTCATCTTAATATTTTAAAGCATTACTAGCAAAAATCTGAAATAGCTGATTATGAATTTTGTTAACTGGGGGTTGTCCACCGCTTAACCGCCATGGTATAAGTAACATATGGTTACTCCTTCAGGGCTCTCGCAAGGACTTTTTTTGTTGATAAACGACTCTACATTTAACATATAACGAATCTAGACTCCCGATATCCCTTGTTGGTTAGGCTGTAGGATGCCTACAATATACAATATAGGCATCTGAAAATAGAACAAAATAAGATATAAATTAGTCATATTTAACAGCAGAGTATTCCACCCGTCAACCGGCAGACACATCCTGTCTGTCCATGCACAAAGATCGACTACCGCATCCCCCAGACCCACTACCTGATTGAACGCTGATGATAAAGTACGTGGAAAGTTTGAGGGATTTCCCGAAGACGCTAGGGAATAAATGAGCGTCAGGCAGCTGAAAGGCGGATAGGAAGGTCACCGAACCGGCTCATCGAGTCTCTTGAGCCCAAAAATGGCAGTGGGGGGGCGTCTGATTATGCAGGGGCAAGGTCTAAACCTCTCCCAAATACTGGGTTGTGAACGGTACAGAACGATTACAGTTCAGCTCCAGCCTGTTCTAAACGCTCTTTGTAGTAGTATGTATACTGAAATACATAATGAAAAGAAAATTTAATTAAAAACTCCAAATAAACAACTAAATGTTTTACATCAATAGCCATTTTCTAATGATGACGGGTTGAGCGATGGTGTTATCACTACCTTGGCTCAAGGCGTCAATCCGTGGATAACACTGCTGTAATAGAAACAAAACATTACAGTATAAACAAAATCTTTTATTGCCACATGAAAAATTCTGTTACGTATATACCTTTAAGAGACATTATTTTTAAATCTCCTTAAACCTTCAAGGTAATCGCACTGTTTTACGTCTGTTCTACCATGTGATATACATAGCAAATCGTGGTGCACCCATGGCATATCTCTTAAAAGAATCCTGTCACTCATAAAATTACATATCCACTGTTGCATTTCCGTCGGATTATCTTGTACTGATATTTCTCAAACGATTGAAAACGCATCAGTAATAAAAGACTTTCCTCAGTTCATGGTTTGCTTGCGTCAAAACTATTTTATGTTATTATAAATCGAACTCACCAATCAAATTAATCAGTCACTCATTCAGTCATTCAGAATACAGAATATTTAGTCAGTGGGTAGACTTAAGTACCTAGAATTATAAAAATCAAAAAAAATTAAGTGAATAAAAGTTGAAAGTAAAGAAAATGGACAGGATTCATTAACATTAACAAATCAAATACTAAAATTGTTAAGAATGTATCGAACTTCTTATCTAAAACTATATCTAAAGTATAACTCCAACTCCAACTCCAACTCCAACTCCAACTCCAACTCCAACTCCAACTCCAACTCCAACTCCAAATCCAACTCCAACTGCAGCTCCAGCTTCAACTCCAAATCCAACTCCAGCTCCAACTCCAACTCCAACTCCAACTCCTACTCCAACTTCAACTCCAACACAATCTCCATCTCTAACTCCAACTCCAATTAAATTAATTTATTACCTGGTGTTTTTCAGAGCAGTTGAGTGGTTTCGGTTATACCCTGAGACCTGTTATACTCTGTTTCTAATAATACCCTGAGATAATAGTGTTTCTAATATACCCTGAGACCTGTTATACTCTGTTTCTAATAAAACCCTGAGATCTAATATTAGTTGTTATTTGTGAGTTTTGTATTTATTAAGAAATATTGCTTTAGAATGGAAATATTTAATTGACACGGTGTAAAGATTTCAGATTGAAGATTTCGTCAGTGCTAGTTCTTACCGGGACTTTAAAAATAATTTTCATCGTGGCTTTTTGGGTATTTAAATAGTGGTTTTGGGACATTGTCATTTGCACTGCTCCATCCGATAATACGGTATTCTAATGGTGATTGGCAAAGAGTCATATGTAGATCGTGAGCCTTTTAAATGAAAAAAAATACTTAACGTGTTCAATCCATTTTAAACATTGATCCTTTTTTACACATTGATATTTTATATGGTTAAAGGATTCCAATTAGTGACAATTATATGAAACAAATTAAAATATTGAATATTTGTTTTAGAGGATGTTCTAGAATATTTCAACGATCCCAAAGAACAATGGCATAAAAAGAAAAGTAAGCCATTTTCACATCCAACATTGTTTGATAGGACCACTGTAAAGCTAATCCCTAGATGTGTGCTCTACACCGATTTTAAATAAAATTGATGACGCCAATTTGCATAATTTTGACTCCCTGGCTCAGAGTAGACAATGAATTTGAATATTTTGAATTGAAATATCTGTTCAAGAAAGATTGATTTTTGACAAAGTTTCGTTGACTTCACCAGAAATAAAGTATAATTTGGATCATTTCTGGCACATCGACTTGTCCATAAAAAATACTATCGGTTTATATCTGTAGTGGTTGAGGGACCGTCGATTTTATTTAATTCATTAAAGTTTATTGGGAGTTCATGTTATTTATTAATTAACAAGTTTTCAAAATTCATAAATTATTACCTTTTGGTAGAAGACCACGGTTCTAGGACTACATAGAAATGAGCTTTCTAGTAGATGGGACGTGGGATGATCATTTAAGACGGAACTCAAGATCAGCACCCCATTGATTCGAATGCCCGCAGCGTGGGAGGGGCAATATCAAATGAAATATAATAAATGACAATATCTCCGTTGACAAATGCCGACAATAGGCGGCGGACAATGGCGTCCATTAGCCCCTGGAGGCATTAACAGAGAATATGAACATTAAGCTGTCGGACCTTCGCTTTCACTAAGTGTTTTCTGACAACCCTGACTAAATATCACATAAAAGCAGGGCTGCAATTTTTCCTTAAAATTAATAATGTTGCAATGCGATAATATAATAATGTGTCTAAAAATATTAAGGTGGTAGGTACTTACATACCTACGTTCCGGTATAAGGTACCTTCTTTCATAAAAAAAAAAACATTTTTCAAATTTGTAGCCGTTTCGTAAAAAATATTAATACATGTTTTATTTTTATTGATATTAAGGCGATTCACCTCGTCTTGTAACTTTTGGAATCGATAAGGTTTAAATTCCTGCTTACCAGTCACCTGTTTTGATTCGTACAAAGTGTTTTATTGTTTTTTTCCGGCACAGATATTAAAATGTTTTAAGATCAAATCAAATCATAACCGAAAAATTGTTCGTATGTAGGAGATTTTCAACTTTAAAGCAGGTGTTATAGGCCTGATACTTTATTTTTTCCAGGCTTATAAAGAAACTTATCAAAAATAAATTGGATTGTTTTAAGGGCCAAGATGTGTTCTTGCAGCATTTAATTAAAGAATCTAACATATTTGTAAGCACTTTAATTTTCAAACTAAAACACTCGACTTTGCAATACTTCGTAGCGCTTCGCCTTAAACAATAAAAGAGGTCCTGCTTAGTTCTTCTGGAGATAAAATTTTCTTTATTAAGAAAAATGGAAAGGGATGCTGATATTATGTAATATTATTATATATTGTATTAAGGCTATAATGTAGCAGGTGGAAAATCATTTTTTGATCTTTTTACAGGTCAGTTTTTTAATTCGCCAAAAGTGTTAAATACTTTTTTAATTCGCCAAAAGTGTGAAATACTTTTTTAATTCACCAAAAGTGTGAAATACTTCTTAATCCCTATTTTTTTTAAATAAATACACTGGTTTGTTTCTAGCGCTGTATTTATTTTCACACTCATTCATTTTAAAGGCGAAGCCCAGTGGATTAAAACAATACAATATTATTATTATTAAAAAAATGGTTTTGTTATTTGTTTACTAAGGCATTTAATACCATTGATACAAAGAAATTATTAGACACAATGAAGACAATAGGAATCATAGGAAATCCGCTGGTTTATTTTTTTTTAAATGTTAACTGACCGACAAAAATGTTACAACGTATTAATATAGAAACATGTGAACTCTGTTTACTGGGTTTTAAAGCCAATGAATCCACCTAGATTTCACCGTTTGCCCCATATTTTAGGGTTCTATAAAATTGGCACATTATAACAAGCGATCGATCAAAACATTTTTGCAATCATTCCATATTTACTGTTTGAAAATATACCATGTTATAACATAAAATATTGTCATTACCTGCTGACAAACTATATAACAGCTTAGCAGATTTCAGCAATAAAAATTCTTAGTTACTAACAATAAATGAAACTTAATAATTAATGTTAAAGTTTACAAGATTATCACTACATATTCGTAAAACTCCGAATACTACTGAAATATCATCAAACATACTAATTTCGGTTGTCTGTGAAACCTGGTTCAATGAAGTTCGCTTTGGATAAGTGTAATTTTAAAGTTATTATTTTTAAAATTTGAACTGATTTGAAGAGAATTTAGATTATCACGTGATTTTTCACACTAGTTTAAATTCTGTCTACGCTAGTCAAAAATACGAATTTCGGTTGTATGTACGTCCTGCGTAACTCTGGTTCAATGAATTCAAATTTTCTTTGAATGTAAGCGACGTTTTCAAGATTGAGACTGATTGTGTGAAGAATTAAGACAAGAGATGAATTACCTAACAATAATATAATATATTTTTAACAAAAAACTACTTTAGTTGTCATTTTCAAAACAGAAACTGATTTGTCAAAAATTCAGATGCGATTCAATCGCGTGAATTTTCACAGCTCTGATCTAGTTTTTGCTAAACAGCAACTATTACCAAGAATAATGAATGTTGTGAAAATATAAAAAAAATTAAAATGTAAATGAAATCCTCAGCACAGGAGATCCCGATGAGAATATCTCTGTTAGTTACAAAAACGGTTTATTTGTTAAAAATCAATTTTTATTGTTATTATTATAAGGTAAGATCTTTTTTATTTGTTTTTTGTCCTCCTCGCGAGGCTGTTCGCAATTTATTATTGTCTTGTGAAGTTTTCATTTTCTTTTATAATTCATCTACTGAAAGTTCTGTAAGCCTTGCTTTTACGTTTATTAAAAATCATTTTCCATTTTCTTAATGACTTGTGGAATGATATTGTTAAGATAAAAGAAAAATTATCTACCCACAACAATACATTTATTTTTTTCTTTGCTTTTTGTCATGCGCAGATATTGTAATTTTGTTTAAAAACATCTGAGACAAATAGAGTTCTCAAAATAGTTACAACTATTTAATTTCAAAGTTACACCAATTTTATAAAGAATCCAAGCATAAATTTAAATTTAAAAAAATTACAATCTCGGCTAGATATCTTGCCCCTATAATGTATTTAACATTCCTCATAAATAACCTTTCCGCTATACAATTGCCACATAGTCGGCCATAGATCCACTGGCTCTGCGCAGTTAGTATGAAAAATCTTGGAACATTGGCTTCAGGAGTTAGATCTATTCGGTACAGTGCACCCATAGCATATTCTTACACAAACACATCGATCATAACTCACCGTCGAAAGCAAGTCACGAGCATTGATCAAAAATATTTGTTTCTTGTTTATTTCAAAATATTTTGTTATTAAGGCGACATAAGATGCTCACATTTCAATTATTTCTGATGAACTTATTACTAAAATCCCAAATATCTCTAGAAGGATCCCTATGGATGAAAGTTAATTATATTTAAGATTATTAAAAACCGTACAAAAACAGGATTAAAATATTTTACCTAAAACGATTTAAAAAATTTATAAAACGATTTTCAAGTATAAAATTAGCAGTAAACACCAGATTTTATTTTTCTAGACGATAAATTAGTTACTTTCCTAGGAATCCCTCTGGAAACATTTGAGATTTTAGTTATACGTTCATCAGAAATAATTAAAATAAACCCCAGGGAACGATCGATTTTCTAGGCCTGCTAAGGCAAAGGCGACCGTAGGTAGGTCTATTGTTTTTTACACGACTTCAGCACTTATGTCGTTAAGATTCCCACATGATTTTATAAATTTGATAGGGCAAATTTAACAGCAGGTCTATCCAATACACCAGGGCCGCGCGACGCATATTTTTGTGCACGGCTGCTTCACTTACGTCGTTAAGATTCTGGTTTTATTTTAGGGTTTTGTCTCGTCTTAAAATATTGTGTCACCATAGTACAGTTTATTTTTGTGTTTGATATAAAATTTACCTAAAAAATATTATACATTTCAATGTTGTAACAATATATACTATTCGGCCTAATACGAGTTTCAGCGGTATTTTTTTCTCAAACGATGTAAAACCGATCGCTCAAGCAATAACTAATTTTCATTTAGTATTTTTCTAAAACAATTTGACCGTCTTAAAACGAAAAATTCTTAATTGAACAGTCAAAGTTTATATATTTCGTAAATTAATTTCTTACTTAGTAAAATAAATCTATATCCAATAATTAAATTACTATTAAAAAGTACAATGGCTCACATGGAAATTCCAGACTGTGGAATATTCGTTGCCCTAGAGTTAGACTTTGGTTTTGATACTATGCTAAATAATTTGGAGTCGGCGATTTCGAATAGAGAAGAAATTACAGCACGAATCGCAGTTATTAATTATTTTAGTAATAATACAAATAAAATTACGTTTAATAGCACCAATACATTGTTCCACTACTACAACTGATGAGGTTAGGTTAGATTGGGTTAGGTTTTTTAGGTCCTACTACTACAGCTGATGAGGTTAGCCTCCGTTAAGTTCCACCATCGTCGTCAGCAGAAATTAACCCAAATTCCATTGCCCTCTGTTGAACTCGGCTGCTGCGTCGGTAATCTTAAAAAATCTTGGAACATTGGCTTCAGGAGTTAGATCTATTCGGTACAGTGCACCCATACCATATTTATTTATTTAGTACAGGTTGAAATATACATTTATAAAATGATATAAATTTGAAAAATGTTTCATTTATTGACTTTCGAAAAGTGTTGATGAAGCAAATAAACGAGATTCTGTTTTAAAGTTAACATTTCAAATAAGAACCCATAAAATTAAAGTTTTTTTATGTAATACATCTATTTTAAAATATCTTTTAAAACTTAAAAAAAATATTTTCATTTATTTGGGTTTGACTGAGAATTTAACCTTCCTACCCAGGAATTGGAGTTGACAACTCTACCAGCCTCGCCAAATGCCGATCGGTTAGGACCGACATTTACTACGTATCAACTTAACGTATTATTAACTTCCAAGATTTGCATTAATTTATTTCCGAAAACAAAAGTAAAATTCAAATTCCGATCTGTATTTAATGTCTGTATATGTTATATTGTGTAGTATTTTGAAAAAGGAAAATGTTTTCTAAACAAACACCTAAGAGGGCAGAAAAAAAAGTTTTATTACCTTTATTATTTATATCGGTTTCAATAATATTTTCGTGACATGGCAAGAAGGCCGCCACCTACCTCATTTACATACATAATTACCCATTAATTTTGAAGAAATAATATTTTCATAATAGCTGGTGGCTTTTAATTACTTTGTCAACCCTGGGCCAATTTAGAATATTGTTTTCAAGAGGTAATTTCAGGAACAGCTGGAAATGTGGCATCGATCTCTTGAGTGGTTTGCTGAAATTTCCTGAAATTCGCTGAAAATCGCTACCTACCCTGCGTGGATATTTAGTAAGCCCAAATTAAATGGCGCCATACAATACTGAGAAATCTTTATTGAAAAGGAATCATATGACACACTTATCTTTGCAGGCGGCTAAATGTGACATCGACCTCTTGAGTGGTTTGATGATGTTTCTAGAAATCGTTGAAAAAAGCTGTTCTTTGACGTAATTAGGACCTGGGCCCAAACTAAATGGCGCAATATAAATACTTATAAATTTGGTTGAAAAGGGTAAAAACACTCTCGTATGACATGTTTTCCCAACAACTCCAGTGAAAAATATTATGCCTTAAGAAAATGTATTCATATAGATCTGATTCTGAATGTATAAGTTTTATTATGTACATATATTATTATACGTAGAATTTATAAATCGTCATTTAAAAACTAATAAAACACACCGTTTGGTTGTAAGGACTGAATCTGCTGATTCTGACACCAGTCTACGTGAGTAATATATATGGTCTACAAGGTCCACAGTCACACCATTTCTGTCGTAGTAATGCAGGTTTTCAACACCGGTAAATCGTTTATCAGGTTCGGTCATGGATATATTTTTGCACTTTGGTTCCATACAATAATATTACTGATGAGATGCTAGCATTTTACCTAGTGTTTTTCAATGTTGAAGGAGGGCAATCCTAAGAATAAAAAACGTTAATACTGATATGAAAATATCTGGAGTCGGTGAATTATTTTCCCATTTGATCTCTGGTGGGTTGCGTGTTGTTCTTGTATTGTTTTGTATTTATTTTGATTATATAATGCACTTGCATAGTGTTGATTGACTAGATGATCATTTGTGGAAAAGTGAGTGGAAGGGTTTATTTTTTCCTATGGGGAAGATTTAACCCGTACATAAAATCGGAAGTAGAAATAAAACTACAGCAGTTAACAAAGTAATGGTATTTAAGTTAGAAAGGTCATTATTGATTTTTTAAAAATCTCTGTGGTTTCCTATTGGGGCGTGTAAAAGGGAGGAATTCAGAACACTAAACATTAAACACGACTAAATCGTCTCAGGATACAATTATTATTATTTTTTACATTACTAGACTATGTGATCTTCGGGGATGCTGTATGGGGGGTATTTTTAAGGAAAGAAAGGACTGGAAGTTCTGGAAAGGTTTGGTAGAAATCTGGGGGTCATTGTGTCCAGGAATGACAGACGTACGAATCCTGCGGTGCAGTTTTGTGGGCAAACCTTATCCCCTAAACCCGGGTACCCTGCTAAGTCACTAAAAAGATCGAACCTATAAATCCGAAAAAACGAATGGGTAGAGGACTTGGTTACCCAATTATGGTTCTCAGGGTGGCGGTACCCATGCCCGCCGGAAAAATGGAGATATTGAAATACCTCCAGAGTATCAGTCACGACGGAATGTACCTAATATTATACGGTTACATGACGAAATTACACAGGAGTGAATTTCACGTACCAAAAAAACATTTCCCAAACTATTGTTTTTTATTTTTCAAATATGTAATATGTGAAATTTATTTAAACGCTGAAAAATTAAACCTATTTAAAAGTAGATGTTTTGATGCGTTTCCAATAGATGTAATTTAAGTACCTATGTGTAATTTTCTCCATGTATGATTCCGTTTGTGTAATTCCGTCCGCATGTAATTCTGACAATGTTTGAGGAGAATAATTTCCCTCAAGGCCTTTGTCGTTTTTGGGGATGCTGTGCGGGGGTCTTTTGAGAAAAGAAAAAAGAGTAAGTTCTGAGAAAGAAAAAGTTATTAGGGTTGGTTAGGAATCTGAGAGCCAGTTTGTCCACAAGTTAATGACGTATGAATGCATCCCTCCCACTACGGTGCGAGGTGGTGGGTCGAGAGAATCCTGCTGGAGAGGTCAAAAGGTCTCCCTCAACCAGTGTCTCCCAATCCTGCCCGCCACACGGTAAATGGTAGATAAACCTAACCGCCACGAACCCGTGCTAAGTCACCAAACGAAACCAAAGAAATTCACGCTTGTGTAAATTCCTCCAGGATACCTAAGCACAGTCGATCGATAGAGGATTTATCAATAATGTCAATAACTTATCACTGTTCCTGAGCACGACTGCAGACCACTAACGTACAAACAACAGTTAACGGCGAATAAATTAAGAACACTTAGTCGTTGTGAACTGCTGTTTGTTCGTTGGCGGTCTGCAGTCAAGCTCGGGAATGATGACAAGTTATCGACATTATTGATCAATCCTTTATCGATCGACAGTGCAAGATCACCTAGATAATGACACTCTAATCACGTAGTTCCTTTGAGGTGGGTATTATTTTAGTTATATTAAATTTAAAAAACCGGCTTGTGCAAATATAATAAAACATATTTTTGCGCAAGTCAGTTTTTGGACCCTTCTGGTCGTTAAATATTAGGCTTTGTTTCAACAATTTCCGAAGTTAAAAAATGTTAGTAAATATCGTTATTTATTTACAGTTGGTACAGTTGGTAGATATAATATAATTTCACAAAATATAAGGTAGATAAATTCCACTGCTGTTAATTATATTCAATTTTCATTTATTATTGCCTCACATTACGACATTACTGTAGACTTCAACCAAACAACAACTGTTTCCCTACTCAATTTCCCTGCTAAACTGTGTTTTCCCGCCAATAATCCACCTGTCAAAAGCAACTCCCTTGCTTTTGTTTAGCACCTACAAATAATAATGAAACATATTAAAATTTAATAGGAGTGTAAATATTACAAGCAAGTAGGTACCTACCTATATTCTATAGGTACTTTACTAACGGGGGCTTAGGATCACAGGGGCCTAACTACAAAAAAAAACTTTTGAGTTAAGCTTTGTTTCGGTAATGCCATAATCATATGTATTAGTGACATATTTATCTCGTTCATTCAGCCGTTTAAGAGATTTAGTTGGGCATACAGTCGGGCAAATGAAAATTGCAAATCGTTATTTGCGACTATCTAATTCTGTACATGGAACTAAAATACCTACCTAATTATTTAATAAACACGATGATTTTACATTTGAAAAGAGAATTTTTACTGAACCTTAACCCTTAAATGCATACTGTTGCAAAACTGCAACATACCGTTCAAACCACCTTTAAAGCTGCTGCCACACGCAAAGCTCACATCAAAAGTTAATGTACAGCGCATCATCTTTTCTACCGACACACGACGCTATCAAATATTTCTTCCTATGGTAGGAGAGGGGGTCAGTTGAATTCGAGAGCGGCCGAGGAACATAATTTCATCTGTCAAAGTGACAACTTTACTAAGGGAACACGGAACTTAGTTGGTAGCTCCGTAATTAAAATGACCCCCTCTCCTTTTTACGGCGGAGAGGGGGACGCATAACTTTTCAAATATCGCTTCGGGAGCGGATACGTAAAATAAATTCGGTTAGCGAAGTTCAGAACCACACTTATAGCGCGTTATCTTTTTACGTGTGTCGGGTCTGTATGGGATTGTATGGCGAGCGCTATTGTGCTTTATATTATCTGTTGATGTGAGCTTTGCGTGTGGCAGCACCATAACTCTTTGGTGTATACTTAATGCATGCCGTTTTAGAATTATCAAGTTCACGGTAATATATTTTATCGAGTGGCATCACCTTTTTTTCTTTCGCGAATGTCAAATGTCACTTTTTCTTTAACAAAGTGAAGATTCTCGAAAATTGGTTGGAGGTTAGAATCACAGTTTTGTTTTGCTGTTATTATTTTGATTTTCTTAGGTAAGTAGATACAATAATACAATAGGTACTTATATGTAATAACTCGTATTTTTCCGGTACACTTATTAGTTTTGAGAATTTTTTTTAGGTTTATTTTTTTTTTTCATACGTAAATTGTTCATATTAATTTTTATTAAATACACGGTGTTGTAAATCTGCAACATTTTTTTTTAATCAAATATCATTAAAAAATTACAAAAAAAAATAATTCTTTATATTTCCTTGCATGTGCATGTAAATATCTACAAAATGTTGTCTTTTGACGAATGTTGTCTTCATCCGTTTTCCCAACAAGATGGAAACAAGCAAATATTGTACCTATACCTAAAAGTGGCGACCTTCACGACGTCACAAAATATAGACCCATCTCCATTCTCTGTTCATTTGCTAAAATTTTCGAAAAAATAATTTGTCCATGTCTGAATTATCATCTCAAAAATCTTATTACTCCAAAACAGCATGGATTTCTCTCCCAGAAATCTACATCCTATAATTTACTTTGCTATGTCACTACCTTAACCGAAGCTGTCGATAAAGGTCAACATATAGACAGCATCTACACTGACTTTAGCAAGGCCTTTGATAAGGTAAATCACAGATTATTAATACATAAACTAAAACGCATGGGTGTTCATGGTACCTTGCTAAACTGGTTTTACTCCTATCTAACTGACCGTGAACAAAGAGTAGTATTTGATGGTTATGAGTCAAGAGGATTAGATGTGCCGTCTGGAGTACCTCAAGGGTCCCATTTGGGCCCGATCTTGTTCCTTGTTTTTATAAATGACTTGTGCGATGTTATTTTGGATTCTGTAATCTTATTGTTCGCCGATGATTGTAAGATTTTTAAAATTATCCACACATTACTTGATTCAATACTTCTTCAAAATGATATCAACAGAGTTTCTAAGTGGTGCATTGACAATAGAATGTTTCTGAATTCTTTAAAATGTGTCCACATAACTTTTACACGTAAACGCAACTCTATCTCAACTCAATATTTTATCGACGGTACTAAACTCCAGGAAGTCACAACCATTCGGGACCTAGGCGTAATATTTGATAAAAAACTAACTTTCACACCTCATATCGACAGCATTATTTCTAGATCCCTGAAAATGCTAGGATTTATCAAACGAAATAGTAAAAATTTTCAGAATCCCAAATCAAAAATAACGCTGTACAATTCCTTCACCCGCAACGTGTTGGAGTACGCAAGTTCTATATGGAGTCCAACCTACAAAGTTCATATTCAGCGAATAGAGCGGGTTCAAAAACATTTTATGTACCACCTAGCGTACTGTGATAAGCGAGCTCGATCACTTCCTCATTACACCGATAGACTAAATTTCTACAATGTACGCACCCTTGAACAGAGAAGACTAAATATTGATTTAAATTTTCTTTTCAAAGTTGTTAATGCTCTAATAAACTGCCCTTTTTTACTCTATCAAATTATGTTCAACATTCCTAGAATTGGTTGCCGACTTATACATTATATTCCGTTACATATTAAAAAATATAAAACTAAGCTGGGGTATGACTCACCTTTAGGCCTGGTTCCCACTATGCCGGACCGGCAGATCTGCCGGGCCGGTAAAATTGCCGGAAGGGCTAGTGGCTGTACAATTTATATGTAGCTATTCACATTATCCCGGGTCCGGCATTTTTGCCGAGCCCGGCATTTTTACCGAGCGTTTTGTCACTGCGAAAGTGCCGGTAGAACCACCGGACCGGAGTAATGTGAACGAGTTTGTGCCGGTATCCGGCTGTCCCCGCTCGCCGCGCCCGTGCTCCGGGCTCCCCTCTCGTCATCGGCTCGCATTTTTTGAAGAAAGTAGACGTGTTCGCTCTGCTCGTTTAAATCTTTTTATCAGTATTCAAATGTGTACCTCCATACGGACGTAGGAGATTAAAGCCTTCAGACACTCATTTCCATAAATCCGTCATTCTATCCAACTATTTCTTTTTTTCATTTTTTATACTGTAATTGTTACATTATCTAGCGATTCCGTTCATTCAATTTTTCTATTGACTTGCCTACCAATGGACAATGGACAATATCAGCGGGAACATAACAAGTCAATCGGTTTAATTGTTGGCAGATGAATCATCTAGATGCGTTTAAGATTGACGATTGATTTTATTCATTAATTTCATTCATTTAACATATATATCCAGCTAACAATTAAAAACACCCTAATATAATAGAACTTCCTTCTTCTTCTGGCGTTAGTAAGATTAGATTGTTAATATTAATTTTTGTTGTAAGTTGCTAAATATGTAAATACTCGTATATATGTCGTTAATATAGTAGTTATAGGCCTTAGTCGTAAGTCACTAGATATAAGTCTTAGAGATAAGTCAGTAGTTCTAGTATTAACTATTTAAGAAATATATTTGTACAGCGCCTTTGAGGTGATTTTTCACGAAAACGGCGCTATATAAATCAGCCAAATATTATTATTATTATTAGTTTAAACGGTAATTCCTCGTGCAAGTTTTCATGAAGCGGTCTACTGTCATATAAGTCTTAGAGATAAGTCAGTAGTTCTAGTATTAACTATTTAAGAAATATATTTGTACAGCGCCTTTGAGGTGATTTTTCACGAAAACAGCGCTATATAAATCAGCCAAATATTATTATTATTATTAGTTTAAACGGTAATTCCTCGTGCAAGTTTTCATGAAGCGGTCTAGGCTTTGGTACATTTAAAGTACCATCATTGATCTTTTGCCAAAATTTACTATCCTTTAATATAGTAGAATCGCATTCCTTGCCGTATGAGCCCACACTAATAAAAATAAATCGGTACTCTGAATCAACAACTTCCATTAATACAAAAGAATAATATTCCTTGTAATTAAAGAACATAGAACCACCCTCGGCTGGTTTCAAAATTCTAATATGTTTGCCATCTACTGCTCCAACACAGTGAGGAAAGTTGGCTTTTCTTTCGAATCCTGAAGCGATGTCCTCCCATTATCTCTCCGGCTCCGGTGTAATGTGAACACTCTTGTCCGGTGTCCGGTTTCCGGCAGATCTGCCGGTCCGGCATAGTGGGAACCCGGCCTTACCGAGAATGTGCCGTTATTTTAACGAGACATATAAAAGTCATCCCATTGATTTGTCAATGTCATCATTGGCCACCTTCAAATCAAACGTAAACAAGGCTTAAAGCTACCTATCGTGTTGATCTAAAAAATAATTACTGTTGCTGTTCTGAAATGTATATGTAAGTGTATGTATGTGTGTATACATGTATGCATGTAGGTGCATACATGTACATTATTCTTTACTTACAGTGTTATGTTCATCAATGTTGTGTTTGTCTGTAATTAGTGATAGTATCAACCAAGTTTAATTAATGTAATTGTATTTCGAGAGCTTTGATATGAATCATAGTTGACAAACCTAAGAAAAAAAAAAAAAAAAAAAAAAAAAAATCCAGAAAAATAAATAAATCATGCATTTAAGGGTTAAAACGGCCACCATCGTGAAACCGGAACCGGAACGTGATAAACAAATTTACATACTGATTAAATGTAAATTATTACAAGTGGTCGAGTTAAAACAGTACTTTTTCACGCTCTGTGATAAATACATTAATACAAAATTAAAGTTCTAAATGTCCCATGTTTTGAAGCCATGTTTGCTCTTGTTAGTATGACGTATGATGTAATGTTTGCCGAAATTTTTCGCTTCAATATAAATGCGCCCATATTATTTATATCCCAAACTAATAACTAACCTATTTTGTTCGTGTTTTTTCATCCCCCCGACGAAAACAATATTTTTTATTTCAATTATTTGGACGAATTTCGAAGCGTAGTAGGGAAATGATATCTTTTTTTTCAAAGTTCAAAATTTTCCGTGTTTGACGTCATGTTTGATCTTTGTAGTATGATATGACGCTTGCTGACGCCTGGCGCGGGCAAAATTTTGACGCCCCTTAAAACCAGTACAGGCTAGGTAGGTGATCACTGTAATCAATAATATTCGGATGATTTATATTTTTGTGTAGTGCCGTTTTTGTGAAAAATAATCTAGCCCGCATAGCTGTATTTAACTATTTATTCATGGTGTCCGGAAACTGATAGCACAAGCAGGAAACTGGTGAATCTACATCACATAGAGAACACAAACCAACTTCATAATATTAAATGAAAAAACACACTTTGTAATACACCACTTTTTTATTTGAATTAATAGTGACAGTTTAACCGGGTTTCGCTTATCTCAAGCTTCGTTAGGGCTTATTATATTAACTAAATATAATCACATACAGAGACATATATAATAAAATAAAACAATGAGTGAAAGAGATACAAATAGAATAGAGAGGGACAAGAATATTAGAGAGAATTGAATAGAGGGAGACAAAATATTATAAGAAGTGTATAAGGGTAAATAAAAAGTGGTGTATTTCAAAGTGTGTTTTTTCATTTAATATATAATATCACACCCCAAAGTATCTTCGAAAATACTTCATTTTGTTTTGATTCGAGCATTTTCATTTATTGTTTTCTTTTTTCCAAGTGAGAGTTCCCAAGTATCTGTAAAACTGGAAACATAATACCGGGCATGGAATGCTTACGACGAATATAAAAACAATGTTATAATATTCAGTTTTATTTGAGGTTTAAAGTGGATCAAAAAATAATGAATTATTATAACACTTTAATTATGATAAGGGGGTCAATAATTTATGAGGATTTGTTTGTCTTGCCATTGAAGACCGCTCCATTGGAGTTCCACATGAATCGCATTGTGTTTCACATCACCATTCACGGCCTCTCCGCACCAATCAGTTGAGCGCACTGATTTTGCACGGAGGTTGTCGTGGTTGAAGTGGAAAATTAATTCAGAAAATGAATTTTTACTCGCAGCAGCAGCAGCTGTTATATTGAGGAAAACAAAACCTAAGAGTAAATAGACTAAAGGCTGGTTGCAAAAACTGAGTCAATGTTCTCACAAAAATCTACTCATCGAGTTAACCCTACAACTATTAGACAGGCGAAATTATTTATGAATGGACCAAGGCGCAGATTTTCAATTATCAATTCTAGTAACGGCCATTATAAAAACACAAGATACATCCACTGAACTAATTTGGATATTTTAGTTTCGAGAAACTACGCACCCGCCAATTGGCGTGTGCGCCAATATAACTTCGCATCGAAAATCCGGAAATTGTTCTTATGCTGGCCTTGTGCTTGAATGTATCAAAAATTGTTGTACGTGTGAAGGTTTTGACTACCTACACTTCATTTTTCTTTATTCATTGTGTTTGGTTATTACATTTTATGGGTATGTTAAGACCACCAAACTAGGCACATAACCGTGTACTCTAGTTTTAAAGATAGCGTGTTGAATATGGGTGACAGATCACATTCCATGATCACATATCGGAGTTTTCCAAGCCTTCACTGTCGAAGGTTGGCAGTGAAATGATACTTCGATAAATAAAACAAAACAGTACGTTATATTTTTATTCGTTTACATAGCAGTATAATATGCTCTGATTACAACAAAATAAAATATGTAAATACAAAGCGAAATTAATTAACAATGACATGTCCATCCTCTCCGGGAACATGCAAAGGTAGACGTATCTTTGGAGCGTGAATTTAACAATCACAAAGAGATAGTAGAGCGGCCAGGATATTCACATTAACGGTAGGTGTGGAGCGGTTGGTTGTATTTTGGCGCGATCGGGTATCCAATCCAAATTTGAGCACAAATTGCATAGGATTTCCACATTCACATACAGATTTGGCACAGAACTCTTCCAAATCGAAAAATTGTGCATAAATAGGGGCCATTAGGAAATAAAAATAATTAATCTACATACTTTGTAGTTATAACAACTTTATTATTTGCATAAATAATTTATAACAACTTAAATCTTCCAAATACATAAACACTACATAATTGAATTATTAAATACACAAGATAAAGATCGGTGTTATAAAAAAAAAACAACAAAATTAAAGCATTTTATGAGGGGAATTATTTTACACATCACATCAAAGTAAATCATTTAAATTAAAACATAGTAAATCACAATTTAATATTATGTATCAGTGGCGGTCTGTGACTTTTCAGTGAGCTAGAGCGGTAAGACTAAAAAATACAACATTTAATGATGTTGCATTATTTTACATTCATATTTTGTTAAATTTCAGGTTTTTGGGTGAAGATTTAGGATGCTGCGCTTCCCCAAACTGAAAAAATCCTGAAAATCTTCATACAAAAAATTGAAAAAAATATATATATATTTTCAGCCACAACATCATTTTTCAATCTTTCCACTCTGCCAAAAGTCACAGACCGCCACTGGTTAGTATATACTTAAATAAATAGCATTATTATTATTTAAAATGGTTATTTTGAAAAGCAAATGGTATGATTTGTACCAAATACAAAATTTTAGTATAAAATGGAAACAAAAAAAGTATTAAAGATTACATACTTCATATGTCATAGGTAAATAGATTTTTCATAAATAGAAAAATGAAAATAAAACTTCTGAAAAAATAATAAGTTTATTTACAAAATTAATACAAATACTGCCTTTATTTGCTATCACAACCAAAATATATTTGGTGACTAATAAAATAATGCATACTATCAAAATCTTCATTAAAATCCAAATAAGACGGATATTATTATGTATTCTAAAAGCTTTTATATATTTATAAGTTATGAAATTTAGGTTTCATGAAAGGTTTTCACAAAATATATTATGTAATGCAAAAATTTAAATAAATGCCACAATACCAAATAAATTAGGTAAAAAAAAATAAACACAAAAGCAATGAGATCTAAGTTATCAATACATATATATATATATTCTATAACAATAACTGAATTCCTGTGCGTTTGGAAAGGTTACATCGGGCCCAATTACTTCTCTCAAAAAATAAATATTTATCCCCCTTTAAAATACAATTGAAAGGGAAAGCCGCCCATGAACAAAATAGTAAGCAAATTATAAAAATTGTTTACAAAAATTAAATTATTATCATCTTTGTACAGAACTTCAGACTCTGAATGTGTATTCCAGTGCTTACAATCTTAAAATGAAATCGTTTTTAAGTCTGGTAGGGGAGAGACGAAGTCCTCTTCCATCGTGGGGCCTTTAGGGAACCAAAGAAGAGTGGAGAGGAGAGATGAGGCTCTCTTCTCTTTTGGGGCCTTCAGGGAACCAAGGGGGATTGGAGAGGAGAAATGAGACCTGGGAATACACGTGGTGGAACCAGAAGACATAGCCACATATCCAATAACAACCCTGGTGAACTTTATAAAAGGGACCGGGTGACTGTTAAAGGAATGAGGTAAAATGGGAGATAGCACAATGGGCCCTATGGCCTAAGTGCTCACGGGAACAATATGTAAACCGACTCCGCTCTATAAAAAAAAAAAAGTTGGTAGGTATTTTAGCGAGACTAATGCAATACCATTTTTGTTTTACAACAATCATTAAGTGCACCAAAATGTTGTTTAATAATATATTAATTATGTTTGTAATCAAATAATGACAATTATAATTTAACATTAAAAACAACAACATGTGAACCAAATTTGGATGTGAGTTCATGGCGAGGCTCTCCATCTAGTGAAATTCATACCAATGGCAGTGATTGGTTAACTACTGGGTTTATCAATATGCAAAATTTTGCAAAGTCAAGCATGGATAATATAAAAAGCACAGTTAAAAAATGCACAGTGTCAAAAAGCGCAGTGTCCAAAAAAAGCACAGTTCAGATTGACTTTTTTCAATCTTAACTTTGCAGTATGTGGGGTCGTCAGTGCAGGTTTAATGGTTACAAAAATCGATGAATTTTATAAAAAGTCTGTTCATACCTTAGTTTCTCTTTTCCACCGCCTGCAATATTAAGTATGTCAAGCTGTATCTGGGATATAGGGTTGAAAGAACATAGTGTCAAAAGAACATGGTGTCAAAAGAACATGGTGTCAAAAGAACATGGTGTCAAAAAAACACGGTATCGAAAGAACACAGTCTCAAAAGAGCATAGCGTCAAAAGAGCACACTGTCAAAATAATATAGACATAATAACACAGTGTCAAACATAAATACTGCAGTGTCACAAACAATCCTACATTGTTATCAATATTTTTTTTAAATGTTTACAATTTAGCGTCTATTTTGTGACCGTGCAGTGGCCGGTCTGGGAACTCCTGATACTCCGGTTCTTGCGGATCGCGGTCTTCTTTCAGACGTTCCTCCACCCACTGTGACGCTGCTTCCATAGGAGAGGTACTGGCCTGATAAGTCCACACTCTCGTGCTGTAAAGAAAAAATTGAATTTGAGGTTTTTTATCCCTTTATTTGCGGTATGCCGATATATCGGTACGACACTAATGCCTCTTGAGTGCGGCATGCTGATATATAGACTGGCCCATAAAAACCCATTTGAAATTTAGTCACCGCGTAGGGTCAAAACACTTATCCCCATCACCTAATCATTGAACATTGGAAGTGTTGGTAATAACTTTTTTTATTTTGCAGGTTTTACGCGAGGAGAGCTGTAGACAAAGACGGTTTCAAATGTCATATTAACCAAATATTAGTGCACCTAGAGTCCAGTTTCAACACTTTAAATATCAACATAGCCAAGTGTCAAAGTAAATTTAAGAATTACGCAGTTGGCTACATACCTCTCTTTCTTTATTCTGCATATTCAGGATGTGTTGTTTCCTCATATTGTTCCCCGTGTAGGCCACACATCGCACTTGCCACTCTCCGATATCTTCATTCCAGTGGATATATTGCTCCAACAATTTCTATTAAAAAAATATTTTTGATAGCATCATACAGATTGTAAAGACATTGGACTAGAAGGTACTTTATTAGCTTCTACAATAAAATACTTGACAGATTATTGGATGAAAAACACATGAAAAAAAAAACACAATGGATACAAAAACTCTATGGAAAATACTAACCAAACACAATATGATAATGAGAATATGACATTTAGATGATCTTTAATAGTGACCAGCTGCTAACCCTATACAAATCTCAAGTATGCCCAGCAATTGAAATTGGGAGCCACCTCTGGGCTGGAGCCCCACAATACTTGATAAACCTACTTGATTCTGTGCAAAGGGGGGCAGTCTAACACACCAATTGCCATCTCTAATGCACAGATGCAATGTAGGCATGCTGAGTGTGTTATACGGGTATTCTAATGGAAACTGCTCTACGGAGCTAGCAGCATGGTCACCAGTGCACAGGCGTGAAACTCAACGGACACGAGAGTAATACCCATTCCCAGTTGATGTTGGCTTCATAAGAATGGGTTGCTTCTTCAACTCGTTGTGTCAGTCGGCTTGTATGTGGTACGAGCTACCAGCATCTGTTTTTATTCCTTTATTTAATCCGGACCTCTTCAAGAACTGCATTAATAAATCCCTTCCTACAGCTCCTACCATAACCTGTGGATCGCCGATGGGTCTCTGGAGAACTTTTGAGCATTCAAATATGATTCTTCTTAAAATAATTTGCGATACGACCTTAAAGCTTCGAAAAATGTATGAAAACAAAATCAGCATCGTTTCCACTAATATTTTTCTGTTTTATGCCCCGGCCTTCTAGAGGTCAACCGGGTTGTGACATAGTTCCCCTGCCTTTACACCGTACACACATGGGCGCTTTTGTAAAGTATCACATAAAAAAAAATATTTTAATTTCCAACTGTTTAGTGCAACAAAAGCCTAACGCCAAAAACTTTGAACCGAGTTTTAAAGAATTTAAAATGTTGAAATTTTTGATTTTTTTATTGAAGATATTAGTAATAATGTTAAATAAAATGTTATGATTGAGCATAATTATTAAATATTCTTGTAATATAATCATAAATTGAAAAAAAGTGGGTAAGACATTTGTTGTTTTGGAGTAAATTGCATAATGGCGCATACCCTATAGTGAGCAATAAGAGTCCAATCATAAATGGGCTGGTGTTGCAATATCATTGACATGTAAATACTTAGGATGGCACTTCACTCGGTGTTGCATACTTGTGATTGTATGTTTGTTCTATTTGGCAAAATGTTGACCTACAGGCAAACATGCAATAAAAGGCAAGTACGACTGTCCACACATAGTAAACACAAATATATTTGCCATTCATACATTGATTTGTTATATTACTTTGATCGCTGAACAATATGAAAGTTTTTTCATTTGCAGTGGGATTTGATTATTTAAATGAAATACAAAGTAGTCCACCATGGCACGTGCTTCTGAAAATGACATATGTGTAGATGGTTTATTTGTTTATTTGCCTATTTGACTCCTTTGATGTGCCTCTGAAAACCGACAAGCGCGAGGTAACATGTGGTTAGTATTTGCCGATTAGGCAAATATGAATTTAAAAGTGAAGTGCCAGTATCAAATGCCACAACAAACTTTATTCTGCAAAATCCATTTAAATTTTAGTGCAGAGTTTGGTTGTTTTTTGCATTTATAGTTTTAAAAAAACTGATTTCAAATACGTATGTTGGCTTCTGTTGCATTAAACAGCTCATTTATTGTAATTAATATCAATTTTGTAGATCAACCAGCAATTATTCCTACCTGATATTCCTTTGGTATATAAGAATCCAGCACAAGGTCAGCCAGCTGTATCTCCCTCTTCAGGGCGCGGATGTTATCCAGGATTCCTTCCATCTCGCGCTGCTGCTCCCGCATCTGATCTGCCAGCTCCGCCTTGGCCGAGTTCAGGAGTTGCACAACGCGCTTCAGCTTCTTGGTCTTGGCGGCGTTCTCTTCCTGAAGGGTGGAATACCTTTCCTCCATGTCCAGACGCTCGGCCTACAAGATTTACAACAAAATTGTATGATTTTATTTATTTATTTTTGGGAAGGTTAACAGCAATTATTAAAGTCAACATAGGTAAATAAACTAAGGATTTTATCATCCTCACTTGGGTATGTTGTGAGGCTGAAGGGAGTTTGAGGGGAAGTAGACGGGAAGATAAAGATAGTGAAATATCTGACTATTCAAATCTGGTCACTAAACATGGCTAAAGCCAATTTAACCAATGTTTCGATTATTCTGAATGGTGGTCTTTAACTTTGGCATGTCTCCCGACTGTGCACCGAACCAAAGGGAATAACACCTATCATTAAAATACCAGTAGAACAGATACAGCAGAAGCAAATATCCTTATCTCACCTCCTTCCTCTGCAGATGGGTCTGCAGCCTCTCCTCGTTGATCTGCCGCAGCTGCAATTCCTTGGCGGTCTGCTCCAGCAGCTGTTGTTGTGCCTCGGCTTTCTCCAGAAGGTTTTCTCCACCCACCAGCACCTTGCTTTCCAATCTCTGCAGCTTGTCTTTGAGGTCATTTTGCATCTGTCTGTGTTACAAAATATTGATCTTAAATGGTGATAAACTGCTATGGCAGTTTAGCGGTTGTTTATATTGAAGAATATTGTAACATTATGTGGAAATTAATATGTTGAAATTTTGTTTGTAAATAGTTTTCTAAGGACTCCAAATCACTGCAATTTGAAGCCATGAAACTTTTACGAAAGAGGAAATTATGTTAAAAGCCCTTCTTCCACAGATATACACAAGTATCCGATACTAGGCAAGGTACTTGATGATTCAGGAACTTTGGCTACTACCGCCACTCATCCAAGCGGAGATTCGTACACAGGCTTCATCGTAGGCGACGCGATCAGCCGGGCGAGATTGTTCCTATTCCCGTCGTCGAGACTTTAAACATGGTGTCATGTGTAAGACATTTTGTAACAATGCGTGTGCTTTAGATCGAAGCTGGAAACAAACGTCATGAAAACATCCTAGTGTTGATGTTTCGAAAATTCACCAAAGGTTGGTGCAACATGTACGGACTGTGCGCAATAATTTTTTTGCGATGTGTGTACACAACATGAGTATCCGATACTTGGATATCCCTGAGGAAGTGCTATGTTTACCATCCAATATGTGGATTTACTTTACTAACAACTGTGTAAAATTACGAAACTTTAAGTCAAAATGTCTTGAATATTAATTAAAAAATTATTGTCCTTCATCTCCAAACCTTTAAAATTATGATATCAAAATTGGGTTTTTGGGGTAGGTTCCTTTGTTTACTTTAACTCAACACAGGAGAGGCCCTGAGGGAAATAATTTATCAATAATTTCATCTTCAGGGATGCTGTGTAGGGGGTCCTATTAAGTAAAGGAAAGAGAGGAAGTTCTGGGAAGGAAAAGGGTATAAGGGGTGGTAGGAATCTGCCCCCCGTGCAGAGCAAGGCGTTCAGTTGAGAGTCCGGCTGGAGAGGTCAAAGGGTCTCCCTCAACCGGCTTCTCCCGACCCGGCCCGCCACGCAGCTGGTGGCCAGACGCATTCGCCACCAAGACCTGGACAAATCTCACCCCATGAACCCGGGCACCTCTGTTACGTTACTGGCCGTAGCTTGCACTTAGGGTGACCTATGGCAGGGGTGTGGGTTACCCAATGAATGGTTCCCTGCATCCTTCTATATGTATTTCCCATTAAGTTTCAGTCACTCTGTATGCATTTAACATTTTTTGTTTCTTACTTGGTTCTTTGCAGTTCTGCCCGTTTTTCCTCCAAAGCTTTCTTAGCCAGGTGGGCTTTTTCAGCATCCACTTTCTCAGTTTCATCCAATTCCTGAAAACAAAACAATATTGAAAAATGCATATTTCAAATAACAAAATCAAATGCAAATGTTGCAAAGTTATTTGTAATTCATATGAGTAAATTCGAATGAAAGGTGATATTTAACCTTTTTCCTTTTCTTCACAATGCCGTCATCATCAACATAGTCTTCAATTTCATCAGCTGAATCCGAGAATTCAATATCCGACAAGCCATTTTCTGACTCCGATCCCAGATCTGAAAAGGCAATACATAATATTGACATCCATATTTTATTTTGCTGTGCAAATAATAGTGACAGTGAATTTAATTAAACTTACAGGTTTCAGTGCATGGGTAGATGCGTGATTTGAAATTGTATTTCTGCACAATGCGTTAAAATTATTTGAGTTCAATGAACTTTTAATTTTCAAAATTGGAACTGGTAAGTATAAATCATATCAGACAAGTGATAAAGTAGGTACCAAAATAATTTGATTAGTTAATAATCCTTTATTTGAAATGTGTATTGCTTTTGTTTAAATGTTTGACAGATATAAATCTGAATCACTAATCATTAACGATAACAAAAAAATATACTTATAATATAAAGAAAATTGTCAATATTTGTTTTTGATAGATCCTGAGGTGAATCTATATATAAATCTTAAAAACTACTCAATCAATTTCGCTATTATTTTCTTATTAGTGCCAGGAGTATTTAGAGAGTGGTTTGAAAATTATAAGAAGTCGGGGATGCCCGAGGAAGACATGGCATGATTTAATGGCGAATCAATCAATCGAGCCCTTACGCGAAAAAACAGCGTTATCAAAATAACGCAGTTTTTGAGTATACTATATATCCAACTACATTAAAAAAAATTGTTTTAAAATCTAAACCACAGATGGCAGTACAAGGCCTATGATACAAGTCGGTCATTGTTAAATTGAACCTGACGATTTGTGCGATCGGCACTTGGGATGTTTTCCCGCATAAGGGCTCAATTGGCAATAGTATTGCTGGATCTGATAGTACTTTATAAATAAGTTCACCTTCACAAATCCTACAATTATAACATCCCATTATTGTTCAAAGGTTTGGGCTAGTAATGGCAATAATAATCACAACACCAATAGTAAAATAAAGAAAAACCAAGCCCTAAGACCAAGACTGGGTAAAATAAAATAAAAACACTTCCAGGACATAGAAACAAAAAGTATTCAAACAGCAGGTTAGTGTTTGATTTAACTAATTTACAAAGAAAACATAAAAACTCCGACAGTAAATTCAAGCTTTGGACAAAGACACTACCAATACCATGCAATAAAAGCTTTCAACAGTTTAAAACTTGAAATTAAATTGAGGAAAATAAAAATAAATTCACACACAAAATTACAAAATGGATTAAAGAACAAAAAAGACAATATTACCAAAATTTCATAGCATAAAATACAAATAAAACCTTCACGTAACACACAAAACCAATATAAACACACATCACTCACAAACACACAAGATTATTTTTCAATGTACTATTTTTTTTAATTTTAAATTTATTATTATGTATTTTTAATTTTAAATGTATAATTTTTCTCATTAAATGTATTATGTAGTTTATATTTCATATTATAAAATGAAGGCCTCAGCACGGGCAAGCCACCCAGTGAGGCCTACATTACTGGAAAACCTGAATTGTAAAAAATATTGTACCTAATAAAATAAAAAAAATAAACTCTGAAACCACAACTCTAATCTGAAGTTTACAAGCAAAACAATTCTCACCGTTGACACCATCTTCTAGTTGCTTCTTGAGTTCGTCGATCTCTTGCTGGAAACGTGTGAGAAGAGCGTCCTTGGGTTCCTCGTTGACGTGTGTCTTGTTCTCGATGTTCTTGGCGCGGTTGGCGTAACGCAGCGTGCTGATAGTCTCAACATAGTTAGAGTCTGCCGGTCCTATGTTGGCGATCTAAAAAAAGGCAAGGAATAATGAGTATATACATAAAACAATTTTACAGTACATCTACCAATACCAGGGCCTTACGATTACACCAAACTAAATGCCGAAAACCACATTAATTTCACTAATTATTATACTCAAATACTGGACCTAAGAGGATTAGGGCTTGCAACACTTTTACATACATAAACACAAACTTCACCATAATCTACACATCTGTCTTATAATCATAAGACACAGTAATGCTGTCCGAAACATTGGCTAAAGAAAGTACAATAGTATTGGAAGCTTATTAATTATTCTTATGATATACTCACCATGACAGTTTTGGAGTTGCCTCCCAACGAATCTTGCAGCAGTCGTGTAAGTTTGGAGTTTCTGTACGGAATGTGGGTGCTCTTCCCGTCCACCAGAGCCGAGATGACGTTTCCCAGCACAGAGAGAGACTGGTTAATCTTGGTGGCTTCTTTCAGGCGAGTGCCAGCTGCTTGGGTCTTGCTCTGCCGTTCTGAACCCTGGGGAAATACAAATTATCATTAGACGAGCGTAAAAAGAAGTATGTATGTATAATTTATACACAACATAAATTTAAACACACAACAACCAAATAACCCTGTCAAGGTTTTGGGAGTAATCCTTTACGTGAAAAAAAAACAAGCCAGCAAAGTAGGCAGATAGAACAGAATGCCAAATAATTCTGTCCCGTAAAACACAACTTGCTTCATTCTCAATCATACATAATCTTCTGGTATTCAGACTTTTGACATAACAGTAAATAAGAATTTGATTAATTTGATCACGCCATGTGTTTCCGAGACGTCCCCTGACTTCTTATTCCATCCACTTATACATTCAATACAGTTCAAACAAAATAAATGTATCTAGATTTCATTCATTTAAGGCAGAGGTTCCCAAACTTTTTTGCCCCGTAGACCACTTGCCAAGTTTTTTTTTCCGTAGACCCCCTGCCTGCCGAATATTGAATTTTCCTAAAACTATTAACGTCCCATGTGATAATCATTTATTTTTTTAGTAAACATATTCCCTTCCCTTGCCTGCCCAACAACCGGGTGGCGGTATAGTTTCTCTGTCTTTACATTGTGCAGACAGGGGCACCCTTGTGAGGTATTACACCAAATGAAAATGAAGCAGGATAAGCAACGGGAATTTCTTTCTGTAGCTAGCCATACAGAACTGCCCCTTAAGTTCTTTGTCAGTGCTTATTCCGGTCAGTTCTTCTTGTCACATGATATCCGATTCTTCAACGTTGCATTTCCATAGTCAAAATGTCCTCAAACATAGTTTTTGAAGTCTGTGTGAAGTGTATTTAAATGTTGAACGTCATTTTTACCCTGGACGTTTTTCAAAAACAAGTTGGGGAACTAGGAAAATTCGCAGCTTCCAATATGCAATGTTTTGCTTGAATATATCTGTACCCGAGAAGCATACGGATGCAAGTCCAAAATTTGAAGAAATGAGTTTTTGATGAAGACATGAAGTAAATTATCATGTTCATTAGTGGCAGAAAGATGCAAGCCCTATCTTGAATATTTATGGTATTTTCAAAAATATTATAAGGATGCAAGAACCATTAGCACATTCACACCGTAGAAGCATAAAGATGTACATTGGACTTGCATCTTTCTGCCTCTAACATTACTACGCTTTCCATGGAAGTAAACATTCGAATGTAGACTCAAGTCCATTTTGAGTCCTTCTGCCTCTAATTTCTATGTTTTCTGTGGAACTAAACAGAACAATCCCAGTGCTCTCATCATTATTTATTGCATTCCTGCAATAAATAATGATGAAAAAGAGTATTTCCGTGTATGAATGTACGACGAGGCTCAAGGAACAGAATTCTTCTTAAGAGACTGATGGAAACATAGGTGGTGATATTATTATTGAAGACCTGACCATGTCACTTATTTATTTATTTACTTACATTTACCTTACCTCATCATTATACTACTGAATGGACTATATAGGGATGGAAAACGGGTGGCAAATGAAGTAGCTTCTTGCCTCTTAAAGTGGATATACAGCGATATGGGGAATAATGTTGAAGAAATAACCGTATCGTCTGACAACTGTGCAGGTCAAAATAGAAATATAACAATAGCCATATCCTACGTATGGCAGGTTTTATAAAAAATTAAAAACCTCAAGATCATTCATCTTAAATTTTTATTACCTGGAAGTAGACTCTGTCCATTCAGCGATTGAAAGGGCAAAAAAACTACCCAATTCCAAATATTTTACCGCACGACAAAAAAAATTAACGGGAACAATTCATCAGATATTGCAAAACTAATAATCAGTATATTGTACACTCAATGAACTTAGAAAATTTCAAATATTTAAATTCTCTTTAAAACTGGTTCACAATCACCTTTTGTATATCGAAAGAAGAATATGAATGGTAAGGGTTTCCTAATATCAACGGTATTACGGCTACGAGCTGACGTAAATGTGTCGGGGATGCTACTGTATAAAAATGGTTTTCAGGAAACTGAATTTAAATATTATTATATTAGAAGAAAAAGGAGAGGTGTTTTGAGCGGTGACCGGATAAATCATCAAAATGATAATTCATGATAATTTCCCATTTTTAAAAAGTTATATAAAGTCATGAAAAGTGATGGTAAAGTGAAGAACAAAATCTCTATTAACTGGGTTAAGTGGGTTAGGTTAGGTTTAATTTATTTTTTTCATCGTTTCTAATGACTTTATATCACTTTTAAAGGTGTGTTGAATTGTCGATTTATCATGGAACCGTTTTGAGCACCCCGGAGGTATTGCCCCAGGTAAATACAATTCCAATCGCATCAAATACACCAAATTTTGGTGTTCTACAAAATATGTTACAGTGGGTACCAGAGCCACTGCACTTTTTTTACACTTATTTTTTTTAATCTTTTTTTTCTCTGTCAGATGACGAAGATATGGAAAATACCAATAATTTGTAAAAATAATTATAATTAAATAAAATATATAAATAAAATAGATATTTATATATAACGGTTATATAGTTATTATTTTACTTCCAAATGAAATTTCAACATTGATCTATTTTATTTATATTTACCTATAAATATCTATTTGATTTTTTATTTATATTTACTAGGTAAATATAAATATCTATTTTATTTATAGGGAAATATAAATATAAATAAAATAGATATTTATATTTACCTGTTATATAGTTATTATTTTACTTCCAAGTGAAGTTTTCAACATTGATCCCTTTATAATATACCATGTGTCATACCAAAATATTCAATATCATTTTGAAGCAGAAGGACTCAAGTCCACAATGCTTTTATTAAAACATTTTTTTTAGGCTTTGCATATAAAATATTTTATTTTATTTTCTCATTTTCGATACAAAATTAATTGATTCAATAGGATAAAAAATAAAAATCAATCATCATGAATATCCGCAGAAGTTATGAGACCAAACTTACAGAAAAAAAAGTATTTTGGCTCTCCTGAACATTTAGCTTTTTGGACTTGCATCCGTATGCTTCTCGGGTACAGATATTAATTCTGACGAGAAAAGGAACGTAGACTCTATTTATATACCTCAATTAACAACTATACGAAATATAAAAATACAAATATCAAATAAGTAATTTCTCAGTTTATTATATTTGTGTTAGGTCTATTGTGTCATTTACGGAACTCCTAAATGTTGACTTGAGGTAAATGGGGGTCCGCTCGTATGTGCCCCATTTGAATCTCGTGGACCCCCAAATTTTTTTCTCACTGACATAGACCCCCGGCATGCCGATATCGACCCCTGGGGGTCCATATAGACCACTTTGGGAACCTCTGATTTAAGGTTTGTAAAAGCATTCATGGCCTCCAGATAGATTGCCTTTAAATAGCTGAATCTTTTTCCCAGTATACAAAAGTTCCAAAAGGATTAAATAGATTCCTGCCCTCTATTGTTATTCATAGTGATGTATACATAATGTTAAAAAGTGAAACCAATAGTTAAAGAGTAGATCTGAAAGTATCTGATGAATTATAACTTACAGCCAAATCGACCAAGTGCAGCTTCCCCATCTTCACATGCTGATTCCCGTCGGCCCCGAGCGTGCTGGACTCCACCGTGATGGAGAAGATTGCGTGAGACCGCGAACTCTCCGTGTTCATGGCCGTGGCCCCGACAGCCCTGTTCTTGTTACCCATCTGCATGACCCGCTCCAGTTCATCCGCGTTGTGAACCACGTAACCCGTCAGGTCCTTGACAAACACGCCGATGTCCGGGCGTTCCTTGACCTCCAGACTCTGCTTGTTGTGGCCCTTGGAACCCAGCAGATCACGGACTTCCTCATTGTAGATTTCCAAATATGTTACGCGCACAAGAAATCTAGAAAGGAAGACAATAAAGAATTTAATTTCAGTCCATGTAGAATAACACCTCTAACACTATCGTCATAAGTTTGGACGAAGGTCTCCCTCAAATTTCTCCAAATTTGGATATTGTCTGAAGCGGGCAGTTCCATTTTAGAAAGATGTCAAACGAGTGAATTAGGGAATTTTGAATTTCATTTTAGAGCATTAATTGACTGAAATCTTAATTATATGGAGTGGGCATGTTCTTCGAAATACTATTATTATTCCGATGCCATCTGCTGTCGGAGGTTGGCAGAAAATATCCAACAATGCAGGCTGCAGCTCAATAACTTAGCAGACTTGTTCTTGTACCCATCACATAGTTTTCAAAACCATGAGATTTCAAATCTAATTCAAATTTAGTACATAGTAGCCCTATGAGACGGGTTAAATTTTGTAAATATCTCAAAGTCGAATTTGATATTAAAAATTATATTTGAAATAATACACAAAATTAATTTTTAAACTTTGGAATTTTCATGGACAGTAACGAAATGCTTTCAAAACATTTAAAACCTTGCTCAATACGCTGCACACTGCAGTGCACCTCAAAGGTAGTCATAATTTCACTGTACTCCATTTGTAGCCAGCCGCACAACAGGGGTTAAGAACTCACTTGACATCTCCAGTTGCCTTTGCAATGTGACCGAAAATATGTGCAAATGAGTTGGGAATGATTCCTTTAAGTTCAGGAGCAGAAGGTATTCCGGCCATAGTGTACGTTTTACCGGTGCCTGTCTGTCCGTAGGCCAAAATAGTGCCATTGTAGCCCTTCAGGACTTGCTCCACTATGGGACTGGCTGTTCTGATGTAAATGTCCATCTGGAAGTGGATAAATCAATAGTCAAACCACATACATATATTTATAATAATTCTAATAACTTTTTTCATTTCAAACGCATCTTTTCTATTTTTGTCCATTATAAAATGCTACATATATAAAATCTACCAAGCAAAATTTACAATTAACTAAATATGCATTATCCAAACGAGCTGACCTGAAGAGTTCTCCACACATTTCCCAGAGTTAGTTTAACCAAAAACATTGACGAAAAAGGAAAGAGGAAGGAATGAGGACGGTAATAAATCCATTAAAAGTGACCCATTAAATACGTACAGTAAAAAATAAATACTAAAAAATTATTATTAAATACTTACCTGTGGACATAAGTGTTAAAAAATTAAAAAGAGACCAGCTCTTATAATAAACAATTACAGGAATAAAAAAACAAACCAATGAGAAATTACATTATTTTTGTGGAATGGACTTTCTCCGCGTTGTCATTAAACATATTATGTTGAGGGATAAATTTTTTTTAAATATTTTTTTATTGAATACCTACTTTAAAAACTACTATTTGTCATTCAGTAATACTGGAAAAACTTTGCAGGGTGATCGCATAAGTCTTTAAACCACTTGTAAAACTGATTTAAATACTAATCTTTACTTGTTATTGGATTAAAAAAGAGATTGCATATTAGTTTCAATGAGTGTACTTTGTAGATTTTCTGCAGCAGCGATTTTTTGGTCACCGTAACTAGAAATAGCAAATGGGGGCCAGGCCCTATCAGTGCATAAAGTAAGATCACCTTTGTGTGATTTTCAGTAAATAATTGTTCCATTACAAACCTGTGTTGTGTCTACTCCAAATACAGAATCAAACGAGTATGTCTTGGGAAGTTCATTGGGGAGAGAGTTTGGCTTGACAACAGTGACCATATTGTTGCCCGAGTCCACGGTGACAACATTGTGGCTCGACTCCAATTTCTCCTTGGCGTCCATGGGGCGAACACGTACCACCACTCGGACATTTTCCGTCTCGGTTTCCGTCTCTGGTCCGTTCGGCGAATCGAGGTCCTAGAATCACCATGTTTGAAAAAGGAATACTATTATGAACACGGCTCATAATTTATTAGGGAAAAGAATGGTTCTAGAACCCAATCAGATACCATTACGAAGTTTTAAAATAGAATTATGTATTTTACGATTCTTGCAATGTCATAAATATACTTAATCTAATTAATTCATGCATAATTATGTTTCCAAATCTATTGATATACAGAGTTCTGGAAATGTGTGATTGTCATTCAAGTGTCTAGAGTCAGATATCGTATACCTATTCAATGTTTATACTCCATATTAAAAATCGATACTACTCGTTGTCATAACAAGATAGTTCAAGAAAATATGAAAAGCAGAATATAATTTTAAAAAATATTAATAAAATAAAGAAGCTTCGACCTTAGCCCAGATAAATTAGAGCCAAACTCATTACAACATACAAGACGAAAAAGGATGTAATGAATATTCAAGGTTTGATGAATAAAAACATAGGTCTGCAATCTAGAATGTGAAATATTTATGCCTCAAATACATATTAGTAACACATAGTTATGTTGAAAATAATGCGCTTACCGTCATGACCAAGAATTAAATAGTTATTTCTAACTTCAAAATATTATGACTAATCCGTACGAATGTGATTATGACAGCCGTCAAGAATAATTTGACACTTTGCAACAAACCCACAGACCATAGATATGTAACTAACCCATGGACAATAAACTATTTTTATACAAGTCCGGTGAAAACCAACTTCATCCTGGCAAATATATTAAATCTACCCATTACTAATCTGTGTAACGTTTTATAAAAGACAGTTATTTCCTTCGATGGACCCAGACGGACCAGACGGACCACGGACCTAAAAAGACCTGGATAGAGCATTAGTGCAATTGGGAGTCGCTATATGCACAGCGACTAATCGACAGGGGGCGTGGCCAACATTTCCGAGCATACCCGAAGTGAAGTGTTTCGGCGCTTTATTTGAAATTGGTTCTCCGTTCAGATTTTTTCTGTGACGTCACGGCCGAGCATTTCCGAATATTGCCAAGCAGCCGATAGCTAATTTTCATCTTTCATTTCATACGATTCTTGCACCTTGATTTCATTTGGTTAGATTACATTACTATAGGGCCAATATCATAAAGTCGATTCCAAAGCCTTAATAAAGACTGTTTGGTATGGCAACCACATTCTAATTCCTGCAAATATAATTAACTTTTGGACAATAAAAGACTTGTGGTAGGTCCTTTGTTCAACTTTTGTACAGATTCGTATTAGGCCTTTAAATACTCAAAGTATCTAATCTTTTTACATTACAAAACAGTACACCTATGGGAAAGTAAAACTAGCATTATTTGGAGTCAATGTGAAAATTTGGATGCCATATAGCATGTTGAAGGATAAGTGAGCACTGAAGGAAGTTGGGCAATTCATTGATACATTTATTTATTGGACAATTTGTATAGCGCCGCTTTTGTGAGATATCACCTCAGGGGCGCTTTACAGTTGATGCAGGTATTTTTTTTATTTTTTTTTTTATAGTGAATACCTCACAAGAGTCCCAACTGCTCCCGTCTGGAGCCAGTGAGACTATGGCATCCCCAATTGGGGGATGTTGTGAGGCTGAAGGTAAGTGGGTAAGGGAAAGAGGAAGGTGGGGAAGTACCTGGCTATTCAGATCTAGTCACTAAACACGGCTAAAGCCATTTGGAGCAACGTTTCAATTCTGAATGGTGGTCTTACACCAGGGCGATACTGGTAGTATCTTCCACTCTGGAACGTGCCGCAAATATACTATATATTATTTTAATTAATTAATTGTGAAATGACACAAATTAATCAAATAAAATTTATTTGCGCACGCCGGGTTCGAACCCGCGACCTTCGGAATGGCAGTCCAATGCGTTACCACTGGACTATGCCGGCCGGAAGGTATTACAAAAATATAAATATTACAAAAAAACTGAATTTAAGTTGATACATATAAGCTGCATATTTGATATTATTTTATTAATGGAAAATAATACATTACACCACACAAATGAAATATAAACATTGAGGGAACAAACCCCTTTAAAAACATGACAGATAAACCCTGAATTGAGCCGATCAGGTTCTGCCTCATCCTGAAATTTATGTTTAATAAATTGCTCCAACAATAGACACATCTCGTACTGAGGAAACTCCAGCTTCAACAAGCCTGAATTTCTTTTGAATCACAAACCATGTTACACAAACCTAGCGTAGCCGCTAAACTATTTGAAAACTGGGATGTTTTTCTTGCCTTGACGTGAGCAGGCGGTATAAAAGGGACACTTTCTTTTGAATCACAAATCATGTTACACAAACCTAGCGTAGCCGCTAAACTAATTGAAAACTGGGATGTTTTTCTTGCCTTGACGCGAGCAGGCGGTATAAAAGGGACACTTTCTTTTGAATCACAAACCATGTTACACAAACCTAGCGTAGCCGCTAAACTAATTGAAAACTGGGATGTTTTTCTTGCCTTGACGCGAGCAGGTGGTATAAAAGGGACACTTTCTTTTGAATCACAAACCATGTTACACAAACCTAGCGTAGCCGCTAAACTAATTGAAAACTGGGATGTTTTTCTTGCTTTGACGCGAGCAGGCGGTATAAAGGGGGCATTTTCTTTTTCATCATAAACCATGTTACACAAACTTAGCGTAGCCGCTCAACATCGCAGAAATAGTTAACTTAAATAAAATTTGAACGTAAAAAAATAAAATCCAGCTAATAAATTTCAGTCACAACGCACACAATGCATGCATATTAGGTAAATACTAATTTGACGGAATTTAACATTAAAAAAAACTCGGAACAGCTTGGGTATGCTCGGATATGTTGGCCACGCCCCCTGTCGACTAGTCGCTGTGCATATAGCGACTCCCTAGTGCAATTTCGTATGAACGGCATTGAAGCCAAATCTAGGGTGAGGGAAAATTGCGTGACAGCCATCTTATATGCCTACTTTTGAACTGATTTGTGCGCCAAGTGGTGCATAATGAATTATTATTGTTTTATTTTTCTGTTGTTAATACAGTTATGTAGACTTTTGAGTTTTTGGAATATTTGATGACACAAGGATACGTCATTAAATAATTTAAGTGGATTTCCAAACATCTTCTCCCTCACTTTGCGGATTCAAATTGTTGTGGAATTGAAAGGCTTGTTAGGTCCATCGGAAAATGCTTAGTAGCCATCTTGTATAACTAACTTTGGAACCTAATTTATATGCAAAGTGGTGTATAATGAACTATTGTTATTTTCTTTTTGTGTTCTTAATGTAGTTATAACGGCTTATATTTTTTGGGGCTATTTGATGGGACAAGGAATGGAATACGTCATTTAAAAATAGTAGATTTTGACATTTTCCATACATCTTCCCCCTCGCCCCGCGGCTTCAACTTGTTTACGAATTGTTCCGTCCGGGCTTTTTAGGTCCATGTTTCCTTCTAAGCAAAAGTTCTTAGTTTTCTTAGGTTTCCTTGCCTGGAAATTGGGTGGCAGCTTATATTCTACTAAATTCAAATTATAAATACTGTCACTAAAAAAATTATGGAAACTCATTGTTGAATGCATATTTTTATATTATCAATTTATTTTATAATTTCAGCAAATCTTACATAAAATTATCATGTTCAGTATAAAAAGTAGGTTTATTATAAGTAACTGCGCAATGCTACTTCACAATATTTTCATGTATCCTAGTAATATCCCTGACATTCAATAATTATTGTAGCTAAATCGGACATTCGTTGTAAAAAAGATAAATGCCCAGGACTCAAAAAAGATGAACCATTTGTGCCCTCAAAAAGTGAGTACCGTTTTAAATATATTATATTTCTTTGGAATCATCTAATAAAAATGCATTGGGGAAATCCAATCCCAGTACTCTAAAATCAGTTTCTAGATTTGTGTCAATCTGACATGATGTACAGCAGAGGATGAGCAGAGGTTTCCAAGTTTCCAACATTGTCTGGCTCACCGCCTACTTTCCAAGCATATTCTTCAACATTCTTTGATTGTTTGTAACCTATAAATGTTTTTTTAAACAATATTATCAAAAAATACCTGTTAATCCATCAATAATACCTAATCACTAATTGAACTGTTCAAATGCAAGGTTCTTAAATTGGTACCTATGACTTATTTGAATTCATCAAGGAAATGTATTTTTTTTAAATTCCTCTGGTCTCCATTTCACCCCTTCACCGCCCTGCCCTCCCTTTGTCCTCGAAGCCACCACCGCCCCCCTGAATCTTACCAAAGCCCCTGTTGGGAATCACTGATGTACAGCTTAACATACCTTACTTTATAGGTGGCCAAAGGAGGAGCTAATGAACGAAATGTCGGTGGCTGAGTTGACATCGCGTTGGGGTCCCAGCCAGGCGTAGTGTATTCAATTCCTCGGCTGGCTAAGTCCTACATCACAACACAAGCAACATTTTCATGTATTAAATATTGTCAGGTTATTCGTAACCCGGGAATATTAGTCTTTCTTTTAAATAAAAATTGTTTTTTGTATCTAATAATTATATAATATGTATAGTGGCGAAACCCCCGTTCTGCAAAGCAGTATGTTGATTGTGTATCATGCTGCCTCTGGTTCTCTTTATTCTTGCCTTGTTTCCAGGGTACGTTGGAATTCCAAACCAGACCTGTCTATGCAGTATTCCTGTGGGTAAGTATTTTTCAAAACATGTGTGGATAAAGTCACTTACTAAGCGTAAGTCAGATTATTCATTTTAGTATTGCAGTAAAGAATGCTTTCCAATATTAGCAAAGGAAAATATTATTAATTCTACTCGATAGGTTTTACATTTATTCCGTATAATTCTGGTCCCTTTTAGGAATTTCTACAAGCATTCCCGTAAATGAATGTGAGCTCTGTGGTGAGATACGTCTCTGGAAACCATTGCCTTTACAAATAAGGCATAAGAAGTTTAACATTTTCTCTGTGGGCACAACTAAACCACCTCAAACTTCGGTTCAAAGCATCAAACCAGAAGACAAGAGTTCTGACAGGCCTTTGAGCAACTCACTAACTGAAATCAAAGAACTCTTCAATAAGCCATCTCAAAAAGCTTCTCAGCAGTCCGTTAATAGTAAAAAATTCTTTCCAGCAGTCCAGTGCGTGAATTACTGCTATTGCCCATGTCCTTATCCAAAAATACCAAAATAAAACTATAAACATGATGAAACCAAAGTACATATTGTTTTACTTTAATTTTGATAACTAACAGAAATGCAACCTATATTGTTCATCTTTTGGTATTTGGTGTTGTTTCATTTTCCTCTTCACGGCAACCTCTGTCTAAGCTGAATGATAGAAGTCGGGATGCTCGAGGAAGACATGGGATGATGATGAAGTTAATCAAATTCTTGGGTTGGGTCATTTCAAGAGTCAAAGTAACAGAAGTGTGTATGAGACTCATGAATTTGAATAAAGCAAGGAGTGTCTGCCACAACAAAGTTGTGTGGAAGTCCATCCTCTCTGCCTACCCGTCTGGAGAAATGGAGTGAAGGTTAGTTTTTTTATAATCTTTCGGTATATAGTGGTGACAAACCATGCTTTAGATTTCTTAAGAGAAGCCGAAGAAAAATTTGGCCAAATCTATATAAACTATTTTACTATCCAGCCAACCGATATCCATTGAACTAATCCACACATTTTTCATTCTGCTAAATTAACGAGAAAGCTTTCTTATAACAATCATTGTTTATATTTGGTAATGAAATATACTAATTTCGGTTGTCTGCGACGATGTGAAATATTCCTGCGTAATGTAATAGGTACTTTTATAATTCCTACGGCTGGCAATGCCTCAAAAAAAGCATAAAACATATGTTCTCTATCACAATAATGCTATAGCTCTTCCTTACACACTATGTAACGTATAGTGTGTAATAAAGAAGTGTTGATAATGAGACAAACTATGTTTGTCGGCTTCCCCCAGAGGAAAAATGTAATTATTGCATCTCCCTCACAAGTATTAAAGAAATGAAACACCATTGGGCAATGGGAATTATTAATGCATAAAATTATTCAGGTTCATTGAACTTTTAATTTTCAACATTGGAACTGATTTTGGAAACCAAGCGATAAAGTAGGTAACAAAAATATTTTATTTTAATAATAATACAATATTTGAAATGTGTATTTCATTTGTTTAAATTTTTGACAGATCTCAATCTGAACAACTAATTAAGTTTACTATCTGCGTTCATTCAAAAGATGAAAATTATTCTGATCATCTTTGACCGGTCGGTGGCCGAGTTGACTTCGCGCTTGGGTCTCACCCAGGCGTAGTGTGTTCAATTCCTCGGCCGGCTAAGTCCTCCATCACAACACAAGCAACATTTTCCGCTTAATGTAGTGGTAGTAGGAGATTTTCAGATATTGTCAGGTTATTCGTAACCCGGGAATGTTTGTCTTTCTTTTAAAAAATTTTTTTTTTTTTTTTTATTTTGATGGCAATGGATCCTGAGGCAAATATTTTATAAATACTATAGTTTCACAAATCCTACAATTATAATATCACCAGTGTTGGCCAGCTAATATATGCTCCCGAGCGCCGAACAACCAACAATATCCGACATGGCTAATCACAATACAAAATTCAGTTCGGTTATATTATCTCATACAAACGGTACCTACTTATTAAGCGCTCTTAATTTGCAGACCGACTGTGACTTGTGCCTATGTTCGTAGCAGTTCATTTTCAATTGCAATTTGCAATCCAAAATTGACTGCTTTGTTCGCATGTTCTGTGAAACAGTCGAAAGCGTGGGTACATACTATTCTTTACAAATATTACCATATCGGGGACGGCGTCCGGAGCTTTACCACATCAGAAGGAACGGTTTGTTCAGTAGAAAGTTAAAATAAAACGCGTATGTATGATATTATTGTCGATATCGTGTCTTCAATTTACCAACTGCTCTTTTTCAGCGAATGTTCCGCTTACAGCCTTCTTCGAAACAGGCATAAAAGATAAAACATGTCATTAAGAGATGAGTGATGCTCAGATTACTTATTATCAGTTCAGTCAGTTGTGACCGTTGTCAGGCATTATCTGTTGAATTTAAAACCTTTCTTGCTCTGCGAAAGTTTTGAAGTTTAATTGCAGGTTATATCGATCATATAGATCAATTGTTAATTGGGTGTATCAATTGCAGGTTATACCAACTTAGGATTACTTTTGTGTTTGTTCATTGTATAAATTAAAAATGTGTTTGAATGTGGAATATATTAAGAACAATAGGTCGAGTAGAGAGACCTCCTAAATAAAGTTCAGTTAAAAGGTGAACTCTGTGCAATTTACGACGCTTAAATGCTGACGGCGCTTTGTCAATTTTACAAGTTTTTATAGTACTTGTTTATTAGAAAACTTTTCCGAGACCGCGAAATTACTAAAACTTGTGTACACCATTCCAATGACCTCAGTTGAAAGTGAAAGATATTTCTCAACGTTAAAAAGGATAAAATCCTTTTTAAGAAACACGTTAAACCAGGACAGACTGAACACACTGTCAGTCTTAAGCATTTAAAAAGGTTAATTCAGTCTATGCGTGATTTCAACACGAGAGTCATAGAGGTCTTCGCTAAACAAAAGGAGCGGAGAATAGAACTTCTTTATAAATAGGTATGTACCTTTATTTAATTTATTTTCTGACTTAATGTTGTACTCCGGTGGACCCTCACATATTTTGACCATCGGCCGCCACTGAATATCATATGATATTTCACAGGTAAATATAACTTCGGTGGGTTCAATGTCGGCAGTAAAAGATAAAAGGTTCAAATTACAAAAAGAAAAATGCGCAAGAATATTTTTATTTGTACGGTATAACTCCGAAAAACAGCATACAATATATTCAGCCTAACGTAATATGGATGTATGTACACATTTGTGGACTATACTCAGACATATCCTATAAACTCATCAAATTATTCATTGCCTATTTATGTATTAATATATGATATAATGACTAATGTTCATTATAGTTATACATACATATCATTAATATTATGAATACCAACTTTTAAATAAATATTTATAACTCTTCATAGTATTATTACTATTATTATCAATAATTGGATAGAAAATTGGAAAGTTTTTAGTAAGAAGATTTTAAACACAATTTTAAGCAGATACACTTAGGGCGGAGCGATGAAATAGGATATAGAGATATATTATGTAGTCATAAATTAATATACTATAGTTCAGTAAAGTATCATAAAAACTTATAATATCAGTGTGGTTGGTATTCATTCAAAGGTGTTAACATACAAATTGCTTAAGTAATAATGAAATATATTAATTATTCAAACCAAATGAATACATATGTTTTTTATAAAGATTTAACAATGTGCATACGGTTCCTTCAATGCACAAAAGAAACATGTCCAATCTTATTAATTCAGTTCTTATATAGGTGGTATCAGTGGTCAACAGGTTTTACTCTACATCTGGGAAATTAGAAATGAAGTAGTAATGATTATGTCGTTGACTTGCAAAACCTGTTGTGGAATTTTTCGGAAATTTGAAGATGTCACGAAAAACTGTTTGGAACACTTTTATGCTAAATATAACATTATTCTTTTGATATTTAGCGAAAAATATTAATAATTTATTTATTTTAAGCGCTTTTTGGGAATGTATCGGAACCAGCAGAAATTTCCATAGCGGGTTTTGCAAAGTCGACGACTCATATTATGTACCAAAAATTTATAGAGACATGCCAACTTTGGTCTATCAAGAAAGATATTCATATAAATTTAAAAACATCCCTCACATTACCCTGATATTTCCAGATTCAATCCAATTTCCTGATAATACCCAGCTACCCAGCGGTCACCACCCATTATTGTGGTATGTATTGGTCAAATGTCATCACGAAACCAATAACATACAACTGTGCTGTAAAAAAAATTATCAATTCCTACTCAAAACTCATTTTGCTCACCACTGGACATGTAACATTTATGCACCAAAGAGACAATATTGAAAGAAAAAAAGCTCTACCACTATAGAAGATTTTGTTGTGTAACAAAATCCTGTCTTTATGCCGGTTGGCTAAACACTTGTAATAAGAAACTGGAAATCGCAAAAGAGGGGTGACCTTTTTGTATAAATTTTTGATTTTATAATTTATTAGGGTGCTTATTTAAAGTGTAATCTATTTCAACGTTATATTCTAAACATACCAATGTATTTATGATAGCCGTGTGAATGTTTTTACTGTAGATATTATAACAATGAGTGATCATTATTAATATTACAACACTTTGGATAAATTAAAAAAAATGTCACATGCATAAAATATGCAAACATCTCAACTTACACAAATAAAGGTCAAAGAAACAATATGAAATTAAAAGTCGTAAAAATGAAAATTCTATTAAAAAAAAAAAATCGAAACCTTAAAAATTAGAAAACTTCTCTTAAATTTGGTTCTTAGATCAATTTATTGGCAACGCAGTGCATCTTACAAAAAATGAAATAACGAAAAGTAATTTTTTTTATCAGCTGTATACAGTCATATTATGCGTGTATTACACAAAACAACTAACAATTAAGTTACATTTATGCTCTCTACACATACAATTAACTCTTATGTAAATTTGCTAAATGTTCATAAAAGAGATTCAAAACGCCTTAAAATATCAAGTTTATTTGATGTGCTCTTCCAACCAAATACGTTTTAGGAATATAACATATAATTTCATTGGATTAACAGTATTTATAACGATTGGTGATAAAAGTGAATACAGACCATTGATGTGCGATAAACTAGATTTGCCCTCGGCTAAAACACATCAAATTCAATTCATTTGGGCCTACCGATCTTTACACGCAGTAGTAATGTCGAATGATTAAGATAATCAACAACTTATTAGTCGACCGTCGATAGTTTTGTTACTAACATCATTTAAGGGGAGAGCTTACAACGGAGCTCTCAGCAGAAAGACCATTTACAACACTGGTCTATTTATGTAATTTTATTTGTGAATAAATTCTATAGTAAAGGAAAACGGATTTCTTTAAATAGACTGAACATTATCTACAGAAGTGCAGTATCAAATACTCATTACAACAGCTGATTCCATAAATGTACTGATAAATATAATTCAAATATGATATATGTTTTTCTTTTCATTAAAAACTATTATTTTTTATTTCCGATAGATGATTGAAATCATGAATGGATAACGTAAAAAAAAAACAAAACAAATAAATACATTCAAATACTTTATCAATACATATTATGATACACAGAGATATTTTTATTATGGAATCTCAAATTTAAAGTGTAGTGTAAGTATGTTATAAATCTAAATGGAATGAATATTTTTCCTTAGTATAATTAATAATAATTTTGGTATTTTATGACAAATTATAATTCATGCAGTATTATTTACAAACGAGTGGATCTACAAATTTATGCAGATGACGTCATTTATCATTATTGTAGATTTTTTTTACATTTATTTATATTCTAACAATAACATAATGCTGCCAGTCAAAACATATGAAGGAATAACACCTTTTTGAATTGGCGAAAAAATTGTAAAAAGCAGGAATTTGTAAATTCGGGGAATCCTTTTATGAGGCTCGTTGACATGGGCGGTTGGATACATTATGACACTAAATTTACAAAATGATTTGAGTTTTTATACAATAATTAACCAACATAATATTTTTGATTTCAGCCGTTTGCATTTGCATTTGGTCGTTTGTAATATTTAACCACTTCTGCAAATCTTTTCAAAAATAATTATACATATAATATTGCCTGTGAAAAAATTATATTGCTTTAAAATAAAAATAAAAATACCTAACATATTTTCGATAGATACAAATGAAATAATGAAAACAATCATTTACATAATATGATTTTCAGTTAATTATCTATATATTATACTATCATACATATTGTAATAAGAATCTAATAAATTCAAAATGGACAAAAAATATTTACAGTGGAGAAAACAAGAACGTTACTTCTAAAAAGTTATTTTACTTTAGGAAAACCAGAGGCAAGAAAAGAATAGATTACAGTTATAAAGGTTTAGGAAAACACAATAAATAATAATTCCCAGGGTGCACCAATAAACAGTGAAAGCTTCCAGCAATTTCACTAAATCAAATATCTTCTATTTATTTATAATTATATGTAATGGAGCAACACAAGGAATCATATAATTACATATTTAATAATATCTTATTAACAGAAAAGCAAGAAATCATCTCCAAGAAACTTTTGTAATAAGATTATGCCTTTTATCATACATTTTAAGCAGATAAAGTTTAACTAATGTTATATTTAGTTGGAACTCTTAAATGATGTAAAGAGGATTTGATTTTATCAAATAATGATAAAATAAGAGTACAATTATTTATTGGGACATATCTTCAGAACGGGGTATGCCACTCTCCACTTGCAAGTAACAAAACTGATTCATTATAATTATTGTTACAATTTTATCTCGATTGCGGGCAAACTTAATTAAGCCAATTTAGATAGAAATTTGCAAGTCACATTTTGATGTACTTTTTATTATAATAGGTGAAAGGTCTCGTATATCAGAATATGACTCTTGCAAATTACTAGCTGTATTTTAGCTTATGACGGCAGCATACTTTGCCTTATCAAAGAAATGGGTTTTCGACCCGTTTAGGATGAAGGGATAGGAAAAATGGGATGAAGAGTGCAACCAACTTTTAAATTTGATTAGAAGCGTAATAGTGGACCGCAACATGACTTAAATAATGGCTATGAATCTCATTTATAATGTTCTTTCACATTAAAAATATTTAAATAAAAAACTATCTCAATAAAAGATAAAAAATAAAATAATCAGTGCATTTTACTTGAATACATACATACGAGGGATGGGGGACATTCAAAAGCACTATATTGTCATAATCAATACTCTTCTCTCTATAGCGAACTTCTGGGAATACATTTACCAACAATAAACCATAACTTGATACTCCAACATTATCTAATACACCTAATCATCACCAGTTGCATTGACTTTAGCCATGGATATAGAAAACAATAGAAAAACATTCAATTAAGAACAACTAAAACTCTTTGATCGATTCTTTAACATGATATGAGAACTATGTTATTAGCAGCTAGCAACTGTTAATGGAATATCTCTAATAAACAGACTTATCATTTTCAGTGCCACAAAAATAAAAGAAGCTCGAGTGCTTCTTAACTTTATTGGATTCAATTGCTTACTCTCTAGTGAATTCCATATCCATGTATACATCCTTGTTGAATAAGATTCATTGAATTAAAATGACAATGAATCTCCCTTTCTGTAACAAATGTACAAGGGAAGCTGGCATGTATTTTATCCAACGAAATTAAACTTAACGGTGGCAAACAATAAATCGAATATGTCAGAAGCAACCAAACAATTATTAAGTATACCGGTTTGTTCCTTGTTCATTTTAGGTTTGTGGTGATAAATAATTAAAATTGAATTAAAACTGATCTGTCAACAGATTGCACACCTCCATAGAGACCGATTCTTTACTTGAGCGAACTGTCAACCGGAACATCTGCAAATAAAAAGAGAATCGTACTGATACAAGTTAATTTGAGATAACAAATTATTGTAATCAATAATTAGTCCCTTGAAATATCCATACAAATTGAAAATATCTCTTGAGTAAAAATAAATGCCGCCGACGGGAATTGAACCCTTCTGATGTCTGGTCAGGTGCTTTGAGACCACTGAGCTACGTCGGCTTATTTCCAACGCTAAATAATTGAATATGTACTAGTGCTTCAATCAACAATTACTGCTTAATAAATTTTTCATCTGTAAACAACCAACTTTATTTTGTAGGAAAGGCTTTGTTAGTGCCAAATTTCACACTAGATGGCGTCGAGACATATTATATCTGCATTTGTTGGTGAAATATTTTGACTTGTCAAATATTATTATTTTTTTTAATGATAGACTAATGTTTATAAGACAAGGTTTTTTTATGCAAAGCACAAAGGATAACAAATTATTATAAGCAATAATTAGTCACTTGAAATATCCATACAAATTGAAAATATCTCCCGAGTAAAAATAAATGCATTTATTATAACTACCCGTATATAAGTCCCCGGCGTTGCACAGTGTTGGTCGAAATCAGATGTAGACCTTAATAGTCTTATCTCTTACTTTGAATGTCAAGTGTGCAAAATTTAGAAGTATCAAAATTCTGTGCTGGTTATTTGGGGTGGTTTATCGAAACCTCGTATAGACAGTGACCTTCCTCTGGTTTTGAAGGTCAAGTGTAAAAAATTTAATTTTGAAATAAAACTGTAGATTTGTTTGAAAAACAAACAACACACCGGGACACTCTTCTTTATATTATAGATTAACACATTTGCTCAGCTTTTCTGCCTTCATGTTCTGCATGCCCCTGCTATATCCTCTCCAATTCGCATAGGATAACATTTAGACGTCAAATGTCTGTTTCACGGTTGAAGAACTTTAGAAAATCAGATACTGCCATTGTCTTAAAATCAGCATGTGTTTGTATAAAGCAATTTGCCAATGAAAAATCCATTTGAACACCGATAAGCAATTTGGAAGTATAAAAATTGTCTTGCATAAAGCATAGAAAGAACAAGTATTTACCTGCGCCTGCTTGTTGGGCTCCAGCCGCAGCAAACAGCCGACCTGCTGCGAGCGCGTGTGGATGATGCCGGCGCACACAAAGTTGTCAGGGTTGGGGTCGATGCCGTCCAGCAGCTGCATGCCAAAGCCCAGCAGCTTGGTACGCGCTGCCGCCAGGTCCATGGGCGTGCTGGACTTGAAGATCTTTTGGGCGCGCTGCTGGTCTCTGTTCCCAAAAAAAATAAATTTAATGTAAATTAATTTAAAAATAAAGCCATATTCATAAATAGAGGGAACGGGATAGGACTAGTCAGGAAGCCATGGTGAACAGCAACTATGAATAAAATATTTCAGTAGTTCATTTCAACTAACTATCAAGCCTTCCTGTAGGGGTAGGCAGAGATTACAGACCGCCAAACAACTCAGTCTTAGCACACACTCATTACTTCAGTCACATTCATACATTGTCACATTCATACATTGTCTCATACATACCCTTCTGTTATTCTGACTCTTGACATGACCCGACTCAAGTATTTGGTTCACTTGATCGTGTCAGGTCTTACTCGGGGGTCGGGGGTACCATACATATTTGCATTATACATTCCTAAAACTCCTTTCTTTATTCATCTGCTCTACATGCCCAAACCATACAAACGTCTCTTTCTCAGTCTTACTCATTATGCCTTGCATTCTTTGCAGATCTCAACATTTTTCATTCTCACTGTTAACCCCTGCGGTGAAATGGCATAAAGGTTAAGGAAAGTGAGGGAAAAAGTAAGTTCTGCAGAAGTACAATACATACATACATTTCAATAACAATTACGAATGTGGTTCACTAAGGTTTTGGTGAGCCTTTTGTGAGCTATTGTTTAATCACATTATCATGGAATCAGCATGAATTTGATGCGCTTAATTTAAAACATATTCCAGCAACAACTTGAATAATTTTGTCCCTGTTAAGACTGTTTACGTTTGATCTTCTTGTCAACTTTCAAACTATGAGAAAACATAACACCAAAAATTACAAATCTTTTCAGTCATATTCATTTGGTTTTCACAGATGTGTTGCAAAATATTATGCTTTTTGTTGATTGTACTAACTATTATTGTAGATGTAGAAATGAACTTACCCCCCTAAGTTTTTCCACCGCGCAAAGAATGATTCCCCATTCATTTCAGTAGGCTCAAAGAATTTATTGAGGGTCAGGGGAAGTTTCATTGTTATCTTTTGAGGAACATTGTTATAGACAAATGATACTGCCATCACCGGTGCATCTGGAAAGAAAAAATATGTCATTAGGTGAGCACGTGGCAACAAATTATTTTATTATTACAGCACTTATTTGACATGACTACAACATAAATGCATAACCTTATAACACAACTGATTTACCTGCGTAATCATCCATACACTCTGCTGTGATCATCTGTTGAACCTGTGCCCCGGCTTCCAGCAGTGGTTCTACCGGCTTCATTTGGACTGTCAGCTTTGTGATATCATCCCATAATAACTCCAATCGTAAACTGGAATTAAAAAAGGAGGTTAAATATAAATTTAAACAATAGTGGAAGAGCCATTTCGGCTGGCAGAGGCCTAGGAGAAGTTTGGCAAGATTTGTGCCGTAATTCTTTAAAGTTTGCAGTACTTGAAGAACTGTTTGTCAATTTCACAGAAATACTAGAATCATTGGTTTACCTGTGCAAAGGAGCCTGTGATTTGTTTCCGTAGAACAACCCAATTCGTCCCAAATTTTGTCTGTACTCGCTCTTGACTCCAATCTGAAGTAGGTCATTCTCAAACAGTACTCCGTTGCTCTTAAATATGAACCTGAAATTATTAAACACAATCAATTAATCATGTCACATAACAAAAATTACTGGCACAACTATATAAAATATTCGTATAGCAACACAACGTGATGTAAATAACAACATAATTCTTGCCGCCGCAGAACTCTTTTCCCTTCTTCTATCTATGAATTTTAAATATTTGAATTTGGAACAGAGCCACAGCTGAGCTAGGCAAGTACCATCACTATTATTTTTCTTGCATCATTAAACACAACACTAATAGTTGTTGGTAGGTACCCTAGGGAAGAAAATTATCAGTTTCTGTCCATTGACGGATTATTCTTACTTTTTGGCATTATTCTGCTGGTTGTTACTGGCGCCAGTGGTGTTGGAGTTTCGGCTATAGAGATCACCCAGCACGTCCAGTAGGCCGGACGAGGAGTTGCTGTTGTTGGCCGGCGGGGTAGACAGGCCCAAAAGGTCAGTGCTGGTGGCACTGAAAGCACTGCAAAAGGACAAATAATTAAAAGACAATACATCAATGTGCATAAGCAAATCATCTGGGCTTAATAGATAAGTGAAAGTACATTGGTTGTTAATAATAATATTTGGATGATTCGTATAGCGCCGTTTTTGTGCAAAATCACCTCAAGGGCGCATAATAAGTGTTTTATTATCCTTTTTGTAACAAATAGATTTTATGATATCCTCACTTGGATTTCCCATGCTGAGGATTTCATTTACATATGATTAAAATTTAGTAGTACAATAGGACATTGAAGTCTTTTAGTATTAGTACCTGGTGTTATTAGTGTCATTGTGGTTGTTTACGCCCCCGATGGAAGGAGGGTGCGGGCTCTTGGAGGAACGGATCTCATTGTCAGGCACTCGGCCCGGCTTTTTCTTCTTCAGCACAGCCAGGATGGAAGACTCGCGCTCGGGGAAAGCTGGCATCTCCTCCAATACGGTGGCCTAGACACAAAAACGTTATAAGAAAATGCATTTATATTTTTAACTAAACTATAAAACAGAAAACTTATGTATTTCTTCATGATCTTCATAAAACGGTTATATATCAATATATTACGAGAAGATTATAAAAATTATTGAAATCAACTGAGAGACAAAATAATGCTTGTTTTTTTTTTAAGGATTGCTTGTCATCTTTCAATGATAAACCCTAGAGGAATCCAGAATGTAAAGGGTGTCCTTAAGAGACCCTGGATTAACAAGAAAGATGAGTCTGGAAAAGGACGAGAACCTAGAAGTGGAAGAAACTTAGAAAGACCTTAATCACTCGAGCGATGGTGTACTTACAAAAAATGCATTGAGGGATGGAGATTTCCGGGCGTTCGGTTTTGGATTCATCCACGCTTATAATTAAAAGCACACCAACGCATATTAATACGGAAACATAAAAACTGCTTACTGTTATTTAAAACCAATGGATCCATCTACATTTCATTTTTTATCCCGTATTTGTAGATTTTATAAATAATATCATAAAATTCATAAACATGTGAAATTTGTATGTTAATTTGACAGCTGCAAACTACACAATGGCACTTTATTTTTAATCCCAGAACTTGAATTAAACGGAGAATTCAATAATGAACACATTGATATTTAATATGTAACTGAATTTGAGTAAAATAAACACATCCACAGCATTTTTAAATGACCAGGCCATATTCCAGAACGAACAAAATAATTTTAACTGCTAACATATTGTTGGTTAAAATCTATGAATAATCCCAGCAAATGACCACTAATGCCATCTATCGGCGCTCGATAGAAATCGAATCAAGCTAGAGAATAAACATTTTAACCTTTTCAAAATAAATTCGCAAAAACCATCTACCTAAATTTTGGCAGGCATAGCTCAAGGGCTAGAGGGATGCGACCTAAATTTGGGTAGCCATCATTCGACTGGTTATCAGAAAGATAGGTTCCAATAGAACCCTTAGCAGCAGGACCTTAGAGCATTTGTGCATAGAAATATGAATACTATTAATCCTTACCAGAACATCAGAGCTGGCTATGATGCTAAGCTGCAAGTACTCCGAAGCCCTCTGCTGAAGTTCCGCATCGGCTGAACGCAGATTGGAGTGCTGGCGGAAGACATCCTGGATCTGGGTGCGAATCTCAGGGAACAGATTCACAAACTTCACGTAGGTAGACAGCAGGAGAGCTCGTGTCATGGGGGAGCAGAGATGATACTGAAATTTAAATAAAACTGTAAATAACCTTGTAATGCCGTTGTAAGTCACCTTTGAAACTGAAAGGTTAAGCTTTGTATTAAACTGAGGATAAAGGAGATGAGACAAAATTAGCTGTAATGAAATGAGTACAATCAACCTTTTCTTCCTGCCGTGTATTTCAAATATTGGATCGTGAGATACATATATCCTTTGGTTCAATAAAATTTCATAATATTAACATATTTATAGTAGCCTCGTAGAGAAGATGTATCATCGACGATTGTCTTCTTCCTTCACACGTCTTGTATGAAAACAAAATGAATGAATGACAACTTGTATGAATCATAGAGAAGACGTATCATCGACAATCGTCTTCTTCCTTCTCACACGTCTTGTATGAAAACAAAAAAGACAGAAGATACTAGAACGATGCCGTCACGTACGACCTCTCTCTGGAGTTGCTTTGCTAACTCATTCAATTTTTTTCTTGCATGTCATGTGTGTAACTAAAGATCTACTCTGAAAACTTATTACATACTAATTTATCAACCAAAGTCAGCCACTTTCAGAAATCAGTTTCCAGTTGAGTGACATAAAATGACAAATTAATGCACAATTTTGATTATTCTTCTCATATTTACAGAAATAGGTGTGAATAATGCATTATGTAAAATTTTGATAATATTCAAATTATATTTGCAGTGAATAATTGGAAACCATAATGAATTATTTGACATTTCTTATTTTTGTTTTAATAATGAATTCAATACAAGATAATTAGCACACTAACATACTAAAAAACATGGTGAAAACTATATTCAATTGATAAATGACCGTGTATGTGAAAACCTTACTAATTGAAACGTAAAAAAGAAACTGACATAAAATAGTTCATGGAAAGATAAAAGAGATATATGTACATTGCTTATTCAGTCACAAGGGGTTGTTTATCTGTTGTGTAAACTTCAAATAATATTAATTTCTCAAGGTACATATTATGTACAATATTTTTCTTCATTTTGAAGATGTCAAAACAAACACCATTTTTGAAACTAGATAAAATTACCTTTTAGATTTATGTATTTGAAATATACTTTCATATTTAAAAAATGCATTATTTTAATTTCAAACATGAAAAAAAAGCTTATCACAAATGTTTTTGATCAAAATGTCAAAAAATTTCACAAAACTCAAAATTAAAAATACACAGTCCTATTATTTAAGGAATTTGCAAGAAAATTGTCACTTCACTTTGTATCTCATTCATGCAAATAAAAATTGTTAAAATTATAATAATAATTCCCAGAGAATAATCATAAAAATCAGGCATTTTGGATTCATTTTAGCACAATATATAAGTTGATTTTTAAAATTTGTATTTACATACATATGCAGAAGGCATTTGTGTTATTAAAAAACATTACTTTCGTGGAAGTTTTATTAAATTCATATTATGATCAAAACAACCTCTCTTTTCCAGCAACATGAAACCATGCTCACAATATGACATTATTAATGCATTAAATATAACGAAAATTGACTGAAATGTATTGAATTACACTAATATAATAGAGAATTGGTAATTAGTATAGAAATTATTAACAAAAACATGTTTTAAATGACACATTATAAATCACAAAGCGAAGCTGTCATTAATCCCGCCCATGTGCCTGACGCGCCATACGTTAGGGTTGGGAAAGGGCTGTGTTGCCAAATATTACCTAGCCAGTTAAACACATTTTATATTAGTGATAATTCAAAATAAAAATTGTACAGTGATTGTACAACGTGTAACAAAAACACCGTTTAACAGTTGTGAAGTGATTTTTTATTAGTAAGGCTGTAAGACATTAACACATGTTAGTAACATTTTGTAAACTCATCGGCGACGCTAATCTCCCACGACCAGTCGGGTGAGGTTGTTCCCACTCATGTCGTTGAGACATTTTGTAACTATGCGTATGCTTTAGTTAGTGAGTGAGGTTATGAAAGCATTCTAGTTGTGATGTTTCGAGAGTTCAACATTGGTGGCGATGCGGGTTTCAATATTTCAATAGCGACATGTATGATGCTATAACTATGCGCGACAAGTTGTTTGTGACAATGAAATTTGATGAAATATAATAAATAGAGCAGCGGATGAGGGTTGACTTGTTGGTTACCTTGGAATGGAGAAGCTGGAACTGCACCAACGGAGAGGATCTTTGATCACCTGCAATCAAGTTGCCAAACTCGCCCAGGATGTACCCGCCCACCTTCACCATGTTCTCGTGACAAGCGGGAGCTTGCAAGGCCTGAAAAATAACAAAATTAATTAATTTAAAAAAAGGCAATATAACATACAATTTTTAAAGAATTGTCTGAATTAAATTCACATGTTTTATTACAGTTTTCAGTGTGGAAATTTATGTATGTGAGGGATATTAATAAATGTAATTAATGACATGTAATGAGTGGCTGTACACTGGAGATTTATTTATTTATTAACGCCGATTATAGCGGCTTTTACAAAAGAATAACAATTGTTTTACATATTAATACAGAATATACATATATAAAAAAAAAATATAAAATACATAAAAGAGAACAATAGAAATACTTATTATAAATACAATTCAACAATATATATATATATATAAATATATAAACAACTCATATACAATAAATCCCGGATAAATTAATACGTTAAAACTGTATTTGATTATAGTCAATCTGAGAAGCGCTGACATACAGTTTTAATTAGGTAGTGTTTGTATGAGGTTAAACTAGCAATGTTTATAGATTCATCCAAAACATATTTATTACCAAGTACATGTAGGCGATTCATTATGGAATTGAGTTCAGCGTTAGATCCTGTATTGTTGCAATGATAGGGTAATTTGAAACGAACTGATCGACTAGGTACATGGAAACATATTAACGAAAGAAGTTCAGGGGAGTTCAACAGGTTGGTAATGATTTTAAATAAATAAAATAGGTCAAAACAAATTCTTCTTTCTTTTAATGTATCGAGTCCCAATAATTGTAACAGAGAGGGGTAATTAATGTTTTCGATGAATATTCCCAATTTAAAATTAATATAACGTAAAAATTTATGTTGGACTCGCTCAAGGGAATTCTCATGTACACTGTAGTAAGGACTCCAAATGAGATAGAACTTACATTGCTGTGCTATATAAACTGAGTGAAAAGGAGAGACTTCTGGGTTTCAATTTGGATTCAGTAATAGATGTGATCCAAACAATGAGCTCTGACGTCATGAAACTGCAAAACTTTCTCAGTCTGAAATCAATGTGGACTATTTCCAGCAAACAGTAACATGCCATTTCCATCGTAAGCCATAGAGCTTCACAATAAGTATCCACCTGTCAAAAATTTGAGAGAGGCCATATTTATTGTCCTGTATTTTTCAATTGTTCACTAAGGACGGGTTGTTTCACAAAACATGATTTTGAAGTTCTGTGAAGGATCTATTCAAGTTCTGTTATTATTTCAGTTTTGTGAAGCCCCTGGCCAATAATGATAAAATAATAGAAAAAACAGAAGAACTACTTTGTTTATTAAATTGGCACACAAAATTTTTGAAATGTTTGCGCACTAAACGCAGGTTTTATGTCACAATCAGGGTAAACTGGATAATCTATGTCAAGAAACGTTTGGAGACGAAATGGAAGTGTATGTATATTACCTCAAATACAGTCTTGGCAGCGTACCCCTGCACCTCCTCCCTGTTGATGACGATCTGAATGACCCGGTACCACACCTCCTCAGACACATAATCTCCCGCAATTCTGATTAGGTTCAGTATAACATCCACATACCTGTAAAATAAACACAACAACTCAATTAGTTATTGACATTAATGCTGACAAATTTGGTCTGGTCCTCCTCTGGTCTTACAGTTTGATAGATCTTAACAAACGTATTGCAATCTTTGGAGAACAGGCGTAAGGTAGGAATGATGTCCTTGTTCTACCGGTACTTGTACAATGGAAGACGCTCCGAGCGTCATTGATCTCTTCGTCACCGGTGTATAGTCGGGAAACACATTTGTACACGGTTCACATTTGTCACATGAGAACTACATATTTGTTTCTATGACTCTTTCTTGAGTTCAACAACTCGGCTGTGGAACAATTAGCCGGCCTCTGTATTTCCTCCCTCCTACAAGGTGGGTCTCTTCAAGACCCATGTTCATCTTGCACAATTATATTATTTTTGGGTGTGTACAGTAGACGGTTATGTTAAAAAAATAATTCAACATTTTCTCTTCCTCTCCTATTTATAATCATTATTTATTCAATCAGTATTTCTCTTCCCTAAAAAACTTTTCTCTCCATTAAACAAAAATATGTAAAATCGAGTCCTATCCTAGTGGCATAATAATAGAATCAATACCTGGAAAGCTATTATGGAAAATTATATGTACATATTATTTTTTTATTTTTTATTTTATTTTATTTATTAAACGCCATAAAAGGCTTTTACAATAATGTGATACATAGATTATAAGTACACAGTGGTACATAAGCGAATATTAGTATTACATTTAAGAACACAACAATATGTATACAAAACGACATTGAATGTGATGCAGCTGAAATTTTCTTAAGGCATAGAATGCTACAATAATAGAAAGTACTTCATTTAAACAGGATAAAATATACAGAAAAGGTGACTTGCCAACAGATATAATCTAGCTAAATATTATAACAGCGCAAATAGTAGTGAGTTTATTGTTACAATCAAATTTATCTTCACTTGGCTATGGCACTATGGCAAAGTAGCTTCAACAATTCAGGGCTGACAGAGACTTGACAATTAAAAGTAACATTTTTTATTAAAATAATACATCCGTTAGCCAACACTATAAGACATCTGAAGCAAGCAGTTTATATAGATGCTATACATATACATTTCACATATATACATTCTATATTCTATACGATGCTATACATATACATTTCACATATATGTATATATGTGGAATGTATATATGACTATACATACACATTTCACACATATGTACATATGTGGAATGTATATATGACTATACATATACATTTCACATATATGTATATATGTGGAATGTATATGTATAAGAACACCATACATATGTTACACATAAAGAAGAACATGTCAGTATGATGCAGTACAAACAGACATTTAACATTTCACAAACATATCAGTTACATTCACAACCAAGTATTTTTGCCTTGATGCAAGACGGTGAGGTTTTGAAAATATCAAAAAGGTCTGTATACGTGTTGGCAGTGCGGTGAAAACGCGCCAACGGTGAATGATACAAATAGTTAGTGCTATGATTGTCACTGTGGAAAAGGTGGTGGAGTCGAGTTGATTTAACAGGGACACGAAAATTTATAACACTTAACATTTGAGGGCAGTCTATGAGATTGTTCAGTAATTTAAAAAGTATAAGAATGTCATTAATAGTTCGCCGGGTAGAAAGAAGTGGTAGATTTAGACCAGACATTAAAGTATTGTAGCAGATATCAATTACAGGCTGTCTCAATTTGAATTGAACGTATCGAAGAAATTTTCTTTGTACTTTCTCCAAGCGGTGTAAGTTACAGGTATAAATCGGAGACCATACAGGAGATGCATATTCTAGGTGCGATCTCACAAGAGAGCAGTAGAGTAATTTAATTGACTCAATGTTTTGAAAACTCCTTGTGTTACGCATTACAAAACCTAGAATTTGCATGGCCTTATTGGAAATTGTTTCAGTGACGATCAAAGGTAAGTTTTCTGTCAAAAATAACACCAAGGTCTTTGATAAATGGTACTAATGCAATTTCATTATTGTTAATTGAATACGATATGGTTATTGGAGTCCGTGAACGGTAAAAACACATGTGGAAACACTTTTTTACGTTTAGGAATAATTTGTTTATTTCACACCAGCTAGCAAGTCTATCTATATTATGCTGAAGGATAAGTGCATCATTTAAACATTTTATAATCTTAAAAAGCTTTAGGTCATCTGCAAATAGAATGAATTTGACATTTTCGAAGCATAAAGATAGATCATTTATAAACAATCGAAGAGAAGTGGGCCCAGATGAGACCCTTGAGGAACTCCCGATGTTACTTTAAATTTATATGAGACTTTATTTTTTAATTTTACCATCAGTTCGCGGTTACAGAGGTAACTATTCAACCATTTTAGGAATGATCCATGTATACCAAGGGCTTGCAGTTTCGCGAGAAGGATATTAATATTTACTTTATCAAAGGCTTTTGAAAAGTCAGTATATATTGAATCTACTTCACAGATATAGTGTTCATACAATAGAAGATTGGTTGTAGTAGACCGACCGGTCACAAAACCATGCTGTTCTGGAGTAATAATATGCCTAAACTTAACAGCAATTTTATCTAAGACAATACTTTCAAACATTTTCGGGATGGTAGACAGTATGCAAATTGGTCTATAATTTAAAACACAATTTTTATCACCTGATTTAAATACAGGTGTCAAGTGATTAAGTTTCCAAGGATCAGGATATATTCCAGTTTGAAGTGACAGATTGAATATTTGGGGATCAATGGTGAGGCACGAAATGAAAGAAGGTTGTGAAGGTCACATGTGTTTATTGGTGAGTCAGTTGCCGTGACGAGGAGATGATGTAGGACAGAAGAATACACCGGATGCTGACTGATGATGTGCTGGTCAAGCGCGGGTCAGTGAGTCGACGCCGGGCGCTTGTGACCGGGACTCGATGGAGGTCAGGCACTGGTGAAGAACGTAGGTCTTCAGGCACTCCAGTGCTGACGAGACGGCCGAAGGTGCGGCGGACCTTGTGGGCAGTTGAACGGGAACGATGTAGACCAGTGAGGATGCTGCGTGTCCTCGTGGTGGTCATGGTAGCGTGGAAGAAGCGCTGGTCAGAGACGCTGGAACCAGGGCGCTTGTAATCCGAGTAGCGCTGGCCGCGGACGTGGCCGAGGCGCTATGATGATGTCCCGATAGAGTCCATGATGATAGGGGCGAAGCCGGGTACGTGTCCTTTGCGCTAGTAAGATTAGCGCGGGTTAACACTCGTTGTTCCTTGTAGACTGGCGGCGAAATTATGACTGACTGACTGACTCGCTGCGTCGGGCTTATTTATACTAGACGGCCGACGGCGGCAGTAGGTAGATGGATGGCAACTAAATCGAAGACACTCGCTCGATCTGGATCATTCGCGAACTTTCGACGGCTTGGCAATTATGCCTAGGCCGTAGGCTCGAACCTTCTGGCGAGTTCTCGTAGTATTCGAGACGGACTGCAGTGTTATTGTCATCAATATGCAGGTAGGTACTTGAAGTACGTAGATTACTTTGTTTACGATTTAACGATGCAAGTACATAATTCGGGAGTAGATACTAAGTAGGTCAAGCGGTTTATTATTAATTATTTAATCTGGATAATTCGACGCCACAAATATGTGTTGAAGTGGAGCTGCTATAAACTGAGCGCATTCCTTTATGAATACCGGTGGAATTTTGTCAGAACCTGACCCCTTATTATAATCTAGAGATCTGATCTTTGTATTAACATCATCCAGAGAAATGTGGCATGTTGATATGTCAGTTACATTGGTGTATTTAAATTCAGGTATAGTTACATTATCATTTTTCTGTTCATAAACACTTGAGAAATGATCAGCAAAGAGGTCAACTATTTCTTGATCACTGTCAGCATGTTTTCGCCCTGAATACATTGATCTAGGACAGCCGTTGTTGTCTTTAAGAGAATTCACATAATTCCAAAAATGTTTTGGATTTGACTTGATAGTCTGCTCTACATCTGTAATATAATCTGAATAGCATTTTTTAGATAGACTTTTACATTTATTTCGTAAAACAGAAAAAAATTTATAGCACTCAGTGGAGTTATTGGATTTAAAGTTAATGTGGGCAATTTTTTTACATTGAATGAGTTTTTTTAGTTCAGTACTAACCCATTTTGGGTAACAGTCGTTACGTTTTACAATAGAAGTTGGTATGCAATTTTCAATAGTATCATAAAGGTTTGAGTTGAACACATTTGTTGCTTCTTCTACGTTTGCAGACATAAAAATGCGGGACCAATTGAGCGAAGAAAGATATAAGCGCACTTGATTATAATCGGCTTTCTTGTAGTTTAGTTCGTGAACGGGAGGTTGGGGAGTGAGGAGTTCAATGGGTGCCAAATAAATGATCGCTTGTAAAGGGGGATGATAAGAGTCAATGGATACTATTGGTTCACGCGATTCGCTGACATTACTATTTTTTATGTTTGATATGACAAGGTCAAGAATTCTTTCATTTATATTTTTAACATGATTTAATTGTTTAAGGTTGAGAAAGTTGATGATATCAATGATTAATTGGGCTTTAGCAGAAATAGGATTTGAAGACTCAGTGGGTTGTACTCAGTTTACATTTGGGAGATTGAAATCCCCAAAAATTATTAATTTTGCATCAGGATATTTCAATTTCAAAGATTCAATTTCATCACAATGTTTACAATACACATCAGCACTAACTTGGGGGGGGATATACACACACACAATAATTATTTTTGTTGCTTTGAGTTTCACTAATATAGCTATTTGTTCAATGTTTTTATTTTTTAGTTTTAATAGTTTTGAATGGAACATCTTTCTGATCGATATTAAAACCCCGCCGCCAATAATATTTTCACGATCCAGCCGGTAAACATCGTAGTTGGTGAAGCCTAATTCAGGGGAAGATATTTTTTCATGAAGCCAGGTTTCTGTTAGGCAGTACACATCGTTATTTATCGTTGGAATATTACACCTTAGGGTGTTGAGCTTGGTGCGCAAACCTCTAACATTTTGGTAGTAAAATGTTAGTTTCGTGGGGAGTTTTTTGTATTTACAATAACAGGTTTATTGTTCTTATATTTGATTGTGAGACCTATTTCACCGTCTTGGGTTCTTTGGTCTAGGGTTAATCGTAAATTGGCGAGATAGTTTCTTTGGGCTGGAGTTTGGTCGGAATAAATTTTAATGCCAGGGTACTCTGTTATGCTATTTTTTTTTCTCAAAATATCTATGGCTTGGGTGGGATTGTCAAGCATCACTTTTAGAGGTCTGGGTTTGTCCGTTTTTTTTATCCCCAGACGAAAGGTTGTGGTGTTGGCTTTACTGATGGTTGGGTTTATGGCCATTAGTGTATTTGATATTCTTGTGGTGTCATCGGTAATTTTGTCAATTTGAGAGCAGGCCAAGCTTTCAGGAAAGTTGAAAATGATAATGTTTTTTGAACGTTTTTTCCTCTCCTCGAGCTCGTCAGCAGCTTCGCACATTGTTAAATTTGGTAAATATGATGATTCATGTTGTGAGGTTGATATTATCATTCATCATTTCATTTTATTCTGAGGTAATTCATTTTATAATATTGGGAAAAATGTGACTTTACTGAGGTAGCCCGTTCTTAGATCACTCTGAAACTGTAAATGGGTTTATTAATTACAATGATTTGCAAAGCACTCACCACGTGAAGTCGGTAGCATATTTCTCGGCCAGGATAGCCACCTTCAGCACCATCTCCTCACGGATGGAGTAGTCTGCCGTTTCCAGGTAGGCCAACATCTCCTGGACAATCTCCTCTGCATTGGACTTGTCACACATGGCGTATAGTAGGTCCACCGCTTGCTGGCGGACTGACACGTCTTTCTCCATCTAAAATTTGTATAAAAACAGTTGAAAGGTTAATTTAACAAATAAAAGGGAATAAAAAATATGAATATACAGTAGAACCTCGTTAATTCGAAATCCACGGGACATCAAAAATCAAATTTCGAATTAACGAATTCCCACGTAATTCGAAATTTTATGAAAAAAAAAAATGCCGAAAATTTATTTTCTCGGCCGCCTCTTCAAATCCGGGTGGTATTTTAGTTGTAAATTCGTATTAATACCAATTATTTCTTTATTTTCGCGGCCGATTACCGTTCGGCAGGCCCTTTAAATTCAGATATTCGCAATAAATTCGTAAAAATGCTATATATTTACGCGTAAATCGAGATTTCGCTGCCGATTTCGGTCGCGGCCTACCCTTTAAATTGAGATATTCGTAAAAATACGATATATTTCCGCGTAAATCGAGTTTTCGCGGTAATTTTCCGTCGCGGCCGGCCCTTTATTTCAAATATCTGAATTTAAATTCGTAAAAATACGATATATTTCTGCGTAAAACGAGAATTCGCGGCCGTATTCCGTCGCGGCCGGCTCTTTAAATTCAGATATTCGAAATAAATTCGCAAAAATACGATATATTTCCGTGTAAATCGAGAATGCGCGGCCGATTTCCGTCGCGGCCGACCCTTTAAATTCAGATATTTGATGTAAATTCGTAAAAATATGATATATTTCCGTGTAAATCGAATTTTATCGGCAGTTTTTCGTCGCGGCCGGCCTTTAAGGTTCAGATATTTGAAGTAAATTCGTAAAAATTTGTCATATTTCGGCGTGAATCGAAATTTTTCGGCCGATTTCCGTCGCGCCGTATTTTTTAACTCGGATATTTGAAGTAAAGTTAATAAAAATACGATATATTTCCGCGTAAATTGAAATTTCGCGTCCTATTTCCGTCGCGGCGGGCCCTTTAAAATTCAGATATTCGAAATAAATTCGTAAAAATACGATATATCTACGCGTAAATCGAGATTTCGCGGCCGATTTCCGTCGCAGCGGGCCATTTAAATTCAAATATTCGAAATAAATTCGTAAATATACGATACATTTACGCGTAAATCGAAATTTCGCGGCCGAGTTTCGTCGCGGCCGACCCTTTAAATTCAGATATTTGGTGTAAACTCGTAAAACTACGACATATATCCGCGTAAAACGTATTTTCTCGGCCCTTCAAACTCAGATATTCTAAATAAATTTGAAAAAGTACGACATTCCAGTGTAAATCGATTCAGATTTACAAAATAATAATACTTATAAGGACGATGTATAACCTCGTAAAAATACATTTTTCGGCGTTTTACCGCCACGGTTGACTTTTATATTCAGATTTACGAAATATTATGATTTATTTTCGCAAAAATCAAATTTTTTCGAATTACACGAACAAATTTTCGTGCGCGGACAAAAATAAATTTCGAATTACGAATTAACGAATTTCGAATTAAAAAAAAATTTGTATGAAAAAATTTTTCTGCGGAAATTTTTTTGGCGAAAATTTCGAATTACGCGTTTTTTCGAATTATCGGGGTTCGAATTAACAGGGTTCTACTGTATTAGGTAGAAATATGCTAACTCTAATACCCAAAATAATGTAGGCAAATGCCCTTGAAGTGATTTTCCATAAAAACGCAGTTATATAATTTACGCACTTACTATTTTATAAGTGCCACACATATTCTCAGTTGCTATAAACGATGCCATTTCAAATATTTTTAATGCTCTCATTTTGAATCCTGGTTTCATGCCATTGAAAAATTAAAAATTTGACATTTTCTTCTTCCTTTTTAACTTCTTAAGTGCCGCAGTATTTACATGGAAGAATGAAAAAAAAACATTTTTCTGAGCAATTCTGAGGAAACTACTTATGGTAGAGTAAATGTTATTTTTACAAATATATGTTGCATTATCTGGGTACAATTTACAAAAACATTATTTTGCAAAAACACAAATAACTTATTATTCATCAACAAAGAATGACAGGATCTACAGCTACAGTAACTGTTTGGTTGTGAGTTTGTTTATGAAAGCATTTTATTACAATCATTAAACATCTATTGGTTGTGATGTGGGTTTCGTGATTTGAGTAGTGAAGTACGCGCGACATATTGTTGTATGACGTGAGTACACAACATTAGTATCGGATATTTGTGGAAGGGCCTAACACAATCAAGCGCATTGATTGCAATTTTACAGCATCCATCACGACATACAATGATAGTTTCTTTATCATAGGTTGAAGAAATTTTCACCTTCATGGACAAGATAACCACATCCTCGTGTTTCTTGACTGCCTCGTGGGAGAACTCGGAGGTGGCAAGATGGCACATGGACTCAAGCGCCAGGTAGCGAAGATTCGTCTCCCGGTTACTCAGGAACTGACCCAGTTGGTTGCAGGCACGGACCAGCAGATTGGCCTCGCTGGAAATGTTAAGGAAATTAGTTTGTTACATCCACATTTTCATAAATTTTTAAAAGCTAAGCACTACGTGGATCAAGAATAAAATTAGAATAAAAAGATCATGGAACGATGACTCCCTAAATATAGTTTATTTCAACAAAATTGTCATTAGATGTGTTTTTGTCATTGCAATAAATAAAGTTGGAGGCCTCTAGTGGGAAAAACTTGGAATAGTAATTAACTAACCATTATGCTAGTTATATTATGTTATATTATATTATGACCCAGATATGAAATTTTCCTGATTTTTATTAATCTAAGCAGTTCTCTCTCTGCTCTAGCCCGCCTGAGAATTTCTGTGTTGGTGATCATGTCGGTCCATGGGACTTTGAGTATTCTCCGGTGAAGCCACATTTCAAAAGCCTCTAACCTGTTCATGGTATTTACTTTCAAGGTCCATGTTTCACATCCATACAACAAGACCGACCACACATAACATTTTAGCATTCTCTGCCTTAGTTTTAAGCTGATATTATCATTGCAGAAGAGGGATTTCATTTTAATGAACGCAGTTCTTGCTGTTTCAATTCTGCACCTGACCTCTACATCTGGGTCAAGAGTCTCCGTGAGAATACTGCCGAGGTATTTAAATCTTTCGACCTTTTCGACATTGCAACCATTTAACTGTATCACTGATTCAGAGTGATCTAGTCGTCCAAATGTCATCCATTTTGTTTTATTGACGTTGATTGTTAGGCCCAGTTGCTCACCAGCATTATTGACAAGATTTAATAGGTCTTGGAGGTCATCGATACAGTCAGCTAGTAATACAGTATCATCTGCGTATCTTATGTTGTTAATGACAACTCCGTTGATCTTAAGACCCTTCTCAGTATTACTTAGGGCTCTTTTAAAGACATAGTTGGAATAGAGATTAAACAATAGTGGATTAAACAAATTATAGAGATTAAACAAATTTCATATCTGGGTCATGTACTTCGAGGGGAGAAGTATCACTTGCTCCAGTTAATATTGAAAGGCAAGATAGAGGGTCGCAGAGGGCCTGGTAGGAGACAAATGTCTTGGCTGCGAAATATACGAGAGTGGACCGGCATTAGAAGTGTGGAGGAGCTATTCCGGGCAGCGCAAGACAAAGAGACATTTTCCAGAGTGATCGCCAACGTCGGGGGGACCTGATACGACACATCAAGAAGAAGATGCTAGTTATCTGCAGGGGTAGTCAGAGAGGATGGAATGCCACGCAGCTCTGTCTTAGCATAACACATCTCGTTTAATTTATATTAATAATGTGGGATAATAAATAAGTAGTGAGTATTAATAATGTGGGATAATAAATAAGCCCTTGAGGTGATTTCTCACGAAAACGGCGCTATATAAATCAGCCAAATATTAGTGTGTTTGATTCGGTCAGTACAGAACTAGACAGATATGTGACAGAGTTATAAAAACCCATGTAGTAGATAGATCTCCCTCTCACACCTCAGCTGTTAGCTAGCAAAGACGTATCCGTAAACCTGTATATACTAGGTTAATAATAAATGCAATAATCCATCTCGGAGTATCGTTAAAGGACTACCTGTGCCAAGACCGAGTTGTTTGGCGGTCCGTCCTCTCTGCCTACCCCTGCGGTAAACAGCGTGATGGTTAGTTAGTTAGTTAAAGGACTACCTGATCGTACAACACATATAAATAACCATATAATACATAATCTCATTTATATTTTAATTATGTTATACTGAATCTTGACATGAACCGAACGTTTCAATTCTGAATGGTGGTCTCACACCAGGGCGATACTAAGAGAATGTTCCACTCTGGAATCTACATCACAGAGAACTAAAAAAAAAAATTTTCACTTTGACACATTTTAAAAGACTATAAATAGATGAGTTAACTCGTAGTGAACGATTTTGGTACCTAAAAATACCAACTTCGGACTTGATTTACTCGAAAATGAAAACTCAAATCAAAAAGTTATACCTCAAAAACTACTCCAAATGTAATGTAGATTGACCAGTTGTAATATGCATAGGTTAATCACTGTGGGTCTGTAATATGTTGCCTTCACAGGATCCCCTGTGAGGATAACTCTATTTTACAATAACTCTGTGACAATTTTTTTAAATAAAAATCTTTAGCAAGTATCTCCCCTATGGTGTGCTATAGAATGCATCAATGTACCCTCAAATATCATTAAGCTTTTACTTGACCTTCCTTTATATCTTATCCTATTCTAATAACAAAAACATAATCTAAAACTCACCTATCATTATGTATGATGAGACTGATGGCCTCAAAGAGCACCGCATTCTTGGCATTGCTGTGCTGCACCTTCTTGGACTTGGGCGGCTCCTGGGCCTTATTCAAGATGGTCTCCAGGCACTCGGAGAGGCGGCCCCTTACTCCGGGTTCATCAGCTGCTGGCGGGGAGTAGTTCTGCAGCAGGCGCAACAGCTTGACCGACAGCCAGGGAGCCGGCACAAAGTAGTAGGTATAGTCTTGTAAATCTGTGTAGCTGGCTGTTACGATCTGGAATTTAAGGATACATTATAAATTAATATCCATGCCTTTGATATTTGATCAGTCATTGGATAACCCACACTTATGTAGCATGCTAAGTTTGGTGACTTAGCAGGGGTGCTCCGATTCATGGGGTGAGGTTTGTCCCGGTCTTAGCGGGGGTTGGATCTATCGACGAACTGCATAGCGAGCCGGATTGGGAGAGGCCAGTTGAGGGAGACCCTTTCACCTCTCTGAATACATCCCCATGCACCGCAGGGGGAAGGATATATTCATATGCACGTCACTCCTGGACACACTGACTGAGCTAATTTAAAATTCTATGCTTATCTTCATGAAACAGCCTCTTATGCACCACGTGTGCAAACAGGTTATTTATCTAAAACTGAAAGAATTGGGAATATTCTTAGACTGCTTTTGTGCTTTAGGTACAGTGAATAACAAGAAAACTTCATGATCATTCAACAGTATTTTAGGTTGAGTTTCACTTTGATGGATTTGCTGGGACAATATACCATTCACATATCGAAAGTTCAAATTTTTCTCCGACAGGGTCTAATTTTCTTACAAGAGTAGTTTCAGAGATTATATTGTGTGGTTTAATTTAAACTGTCACTCTTCATTGATGGACAAACATTATTACCTGACCCTTACAGCAAGTGGCTCAGGACAAGGTACCACATTCATTTATTATATTACTGTCTAAAATTATGCTAAGACGGATTTCAAGATCACTGGTTAGAATAACATTGCTAAATCCTACTTTAAATCCCTCTAAATACACTTTACACCAAACAGAATGATGCTTCACCAAAATATTTTCAGTTTCAAACAACATCATACCAGATAATATGTACCAGAATTTTGCATTAAAACTACAAAACTATTTTGAAGACAATTAATGATATCAAAGCGCATTCCAAATTTTAAGATTCCAGTTTATCTGCTGTGTATACATACCAAAGTGAATGTGGTGGCAATTGGCAAATGTTTACAGAAAGAGGACCAAATCACAAGGAATAATTAAAATTTTAATTAATGCTATTGATGAAATCTTGAAGATGTCACTAGTGATGGGTAAAATCCCAGGAATTTATTATTGGGGAATATTTCCAGAACGGGGAATATTGTGGGGATTTTCATTTAATGGTGAAATCCACAAACTATCCAATGAGGGCTTCCTACACTGAATGTTTACAAATGTAACAATAATTAGAGTGTGCCAAGGACAAAACTTTTTACCGGTAGCGAAGATATAAACCGTCAAAATGTTGATATTTGCAGCCGGTCGATAAGCGAGTGATGTCACGGTACATACAATGACTGGTGCAGCAGTACTGCGACATTCTAGCTGCCGTTTGTATACGTTTTACCAAAGTTCACTTTGAAAGCTCATAACATCGTCATTTTTGGAGATGTCAAAAAAATTATCATTATTAACTCTTTAAATATTATGTATTTTTGTCTAAATAAAAAAAAATTATGAGACAACCTCATTTAGAATAACTTTCTTAGTAAAATAAATAAGTCCCAGACAATCTGAAAATTACCGAGTGCCGAACAATGTACAATTTCTACAATGGCTCATGACAATACGAAACTCAATACCGGTTATAATAAATGCATATGTAACAAATGCAGAGCGAATTTTGTCTGTATCGGAACAGTAGTTCGTTTTGAATATCGCCCTCAAAATTTTATGAGAATGTTTGCATATTGAATCTTCATTCTGTGAATATCCAAGAAAAGAAATTTAGAATAACTTTCTTGGTAAAAAAAAATAAATTCCTGAATTTGGGGAATTCATATTAGATAAGGGAATGAAGATTTAGTGAAGGTGTAACTAATATTAAATTTCAACTAACCAAAGAATTTAACCACAAACAAATCTAAGAAACAACATATTTGAAACAGCCCGAACGGGAAAAAATTACATCGCAAGATATCATATATTATATGATAGAGCCTCGGTGGCAGAGAGGTAAACTCCTTGGAGTATGTTGTCAGGCTGAAGGGAAGGAGGGGGGAAAGTGAAGAGGAAGATTGCACAGTAGCGGATTAATTGAAATACAGATTAAAGGGGTTTGACAATAACATGATAACTCACCCTGCTGAGCCTGGACACGGCCAGATTGACGCACCCCTTATACTCATCGGGATTCTTCTTGACGAGGGCGTCGATGAGAGACGTGGCCGCCGTCACGACGCCCATGTGCTGGTCGTTCAGCAAGTGGATGATGCGGGAGGTCCACTCCTCGCCGGGGATGATCTCCGGAGACGTCCGGAATAGACGCAGCAGGCAGAGTGCGGCAGATTGTTTGACCACATCCATGGTATCACTATAAAGATGGATTTCGATTATATACAAATTATTAGCATTAGGAACTTGAGGGAAACAGCAGGAGACAGGCAGGGTGGAGGTGTTTAATAGAAAACTTGGTCGAGGGGTAAGGCTCTCGACTAACAATTCGAAGGTCGCTGGTTCAAATCCACACATGCGCAAATAAATTTCACAATTGATTTAAAATAATAAATAGTATACTTCCGGCATGTGTGAGATACTCTCAGTATCGCCCTGGTGAAAGACCACCCATCATAATTGAAACGTTGCTTGAAATGGCTTTAGCCATGTTTAGTGACCAGATCTGAATAGCCAGGTACTCCCCCACCTTCCTCTTCCCATCTCCTTTTCCTCCCCACTACTTTCAGCCTCACAACATTCACCAATTGGGGATGCCAGTCTCACTTGCTCCAGACGGTTGGGAGCAGTTGTTTTTTTTTGTTTATTGACAACAATGAAATTGAAATATTAAGACTATTAATATTAAATCTTTCGTCACCAAATATTTTTGTGAATTGAACACATCTAGGTAATATATATGTAAAAATATAAATGTATTTCTAGCCCTTTAAATCAAGGTCTATTAAGGCGATGCACTACGTCGTGTAATATTTTAAATTGAGCCGCTATCAATATCAACCCTTACGTAGATGGCGATAAGGTTTAAATTCCCGCTTAACACCATCCGCCTGTTTTGATTTATGCCAGAAAAAAACATGGCCAAAAAGTGCCTTTTATTTTATTTTGTGGATGTTCAGGCATAAATATTTAATTTTTTTTCGATCATTTTATAAATAACTTAATTTGCCACATTATACAATAAAATCATAACCGAAAATGGGTTAGTAAGTAGGAGATTTTGAACTTAAAAGCAGTTTTCATAGGCCTTTACATTATTTTTTTTTGGGCTTATAAAAAGACATCTAAAAAATACTTGTTTATTTCAAAGGCCAGTATGTATTCTACTAGCAGTATTTAATTAAAGCATCTGAAACATTTCTAGGTGACTAAATTTTCAAACCAAAAACACATGATTTTGCATTACTACGTATGGCATCGCCTTAATATAAATTCATACCTTAGGTGAATCATAATGACATCACACTTGTACCTGTGCCTCTATGCAGAAATATGAATCCTAGGAATTTCGTCTTTTAATTTGTTTACAAAACATCAAGTTCTATGGGTCAGGTATTAACAGATACACCACTCAACTGCAGAGGTTGTCGATTTGACCTCCAATATGAATTAAACTTTATAAATGTACAATGATTTGAGATTCTCACGGCCAATAGTGCCAAGCTGTTTTGCATTCCTTGTTCCTTTTCAACGTTTCGAACAACTGTGAAGTTTCCGTCATCAGGGCAAGTGCCTCATCCGCCCTGAGGATGGACACCGCAAGGCTGTCAGAAACTGTTCAATGATATTTCATCAAAATGAAAATTCAACACACCTTTAAAAAGTGATATAGAGTCATTAAAAGTGATGAAACAAAAACTAGGTTTAGTAGTTACCTGTGCAACCTAGTTTTTGTTTCATCACTTTTAATGACTTTATATCATATCATATCATATCATATGACATGGTCATACTAGCTCCATCGATAAGAGCGATGAGAAAACTTCTGGCAATATGCGAAGCTTACGTTGATAGTCACGGGCTGATGTACAATGCTAAAAAGTCATCCCTGCTGATATTTAAAGCAAATACTGGTCCCACTGTCATTCCACCCATACGTCTCGGCGGGGCCAACCTGACAATTTGCAGCGAAATCAAATATTTGGGGCATGTCATCACCGATGACCTAAATGATAAAAAAGACATAGAACGACAAAGAAGAGTACTGAGTGTGCGAGCTAACATGCTTGCCAGGAGATTCAACAAATGCAGTCCTCCGGTGAAGAAGCAACTTTTCCAAACATATTGTATGAGCTTCTACACTAGCGAGCTATGGACGACATACACACAAGGCGTCATGAACACACTCCGAGTACAGTACAACCACGCATACAGAGCCCTATTTGGCCTCCCCTGGCGATGCAGCGCCTCACAGATGTTCACCGAAGGAAGGGTGCATGGGTTCGCTGCTTTGATGCGCCACAGAATAGCCGGGACGAGGCAGCGCTACCAGAGATCGGACAACACTCTTGTCCAGGCCGTTGCCCAGTGGCAGGGAGCGCCTCTACACCGGAGATGGAGAATTTCCCTCAAACCACCATAAAGACCTAATGTGCACATCAATGTATTGATTTTTTATTTATTATTTTTATTTATTTCTTTATTCATTTTATTTGTATGTATTAACTTAAATGTAAACTTTTATGGCAGGCAGAGCATTGCACACACCGCTCTGTCCAGCTGAAATAAACATTATTATTATATCACTTTTTTGAGGTGTGTTGAATTGTCATTTTGATGACGTACCCGGTCACCGTCACAAACGTTGGCTCAAGAAGAAGGAAGCACAACACGGCATGCTACACCAAAGGTCAAACAACATAATACAAATAATATGTAAATAACATTAAAAAAACGAGTGTGAGATTTTCGTAGACCAAGTCAGCACCCATAAAAAACGGGTGAGTATTTTGTAGACCAAGTAGCACCGATACAAAAGTTTTTTTCACTATTATACATTTATTTTTCAACTAGCTAACGTGTACCCGGCGTTACTGGGGGTTATCCTTAGGAGATGGACATTTACCATCATAGACTTTTCTGTAAGCCTATTCGAGATATACAATTCTGTAGTAAATTATTTTGATGTATCTCATAAGATTTAGCCAGCGTTAGCAATGTGAGCGCCTGAAAATATTTTTTTACGACTTGATTACAAAACATCGACTTTTCTATTAATTTCTTTCAACTTTCTATAAATATAATTTACATGTATTATATATAAACCTTTTGGAAGAAATTGGTAGTGAAAACCATCAAAATCTGTTGCGTAGTTTAGAAGAACAAAGCGCACCAACAGACAGACAATAGTGATATTATTTTATAATATTTAGACATTTTCAACCTAGTTGTGCCAACCGAATTTTTTTAAATTTTTTTATGAGGATTGAACCTTCCTCCCCAGGGACTAGAGTCAACACTGCTAACACCTAAGCCAAATCCTAAATGTATAGTACCAGCATTTATTTAGTTTATTCTGTTGTAAATTTTTAAATTCAATGTCATCCAATTTCAGAAATATGTGCACGAGTGCCACCAAATAGAATTGATAGAATGCATTGTCATCAACAATGAGTCTATCTGTCGAGTTTCAGCTCAATCAGATGTCAGGAATTGGGTTAATTTCCACTTCCAAGATTCCAATTAATTTATTCTTTCAATAAAGAAAACAATATCAAATGTATGTAGCAAATTATTACAAGCAACGATTATTAGCCCGAAACAACAATACAAATTGAAAAAATCTTCCAAAAAAAAATAAATGCCGCCGACGGGAATAGAACCCACAGCCTTCAATTCAGCACTAACAAAAGCTTTCCTAACAAAGTAAAGCTGATTGTTTTTCAAAATCTAATAAGCAATAATTGTTGAATGAAAAATGCTAGTACATATGGAATTATTTGGTGGGTTTAGAATAATCAGACGTAACGCAATTGTAGAGCGGCTGACTGGCAATCAGAAGGCTGCGAGTTCAATTCCCATCGGCGGCGTTTATTTTTTCTCAGAAGATTTTTTTCAATTTGTATGGGTGTTTTAGGCTAATAATCATTGGTTGTAATAATTTGCTATCCTTTGTGCTATGCATAAAAACCTATCTTTAAAAAATAGTTTATCAACAAATATAAAAAAATCAAATGTATGTATTTATAAAATTAACTTACCCAGACACAAGAAGCTTTGGAATTTCTGTTCCGAAAGCCTCGGCCATATCCTTGCTACCGATGTTGGCGATGCATTGAAGTGCGAGATTGACGTGAATGGGGTTGCGCGACTGCAGGTCATTCTTGATGCTCTGGATGATCAGCTTGATCAGGTCACTGTTGGTGTTGACCAGCACCGATATAAACAGGTACCCCTAGAATCAGAAGATCATTGATTATAATTGACAAGTGAGAACCATTCAAGCCTATCCCACTAGCAAGCAAATTAATTGCAAGTTATTTGACCTAGTCAGGTCAAAATACTCCCGACTCATTTCTGGGTAAAACAGGCGCATGCGGAACGAGCTACAGGAACTTTTTTTTAAAACCGAACTTTGGTTATTTGCGGGTATAATTTTTTTATGTATGGTGAAACCTCTATCTATCGTTTTTGAAGGGTCCTATTGAAAAAAAACTATTAATCCAGGAAAACAATGGATGCGGGAATATGGAAAAATGCTACATTCATACAAATGTTATGTCACTTAGGTTAGCTGCAATAATAAAATATTTCATTGTTTTGCACCCATTTCTTTGTCAAAGTACCTTGAAAATGTTCATAGTCATCCATGCCTTTTTGTCTGCATAATATTTTATGGGTAAAGTTTTCAATTCTTCAAACACCTAGACTTCAGCGATTTGCCAATGTGTGAGAGGTTTGCATTTGTAAGTTCCATCAGTGTTGACGCAAAAAAACACGGTGATCCCCACTTTCGACCCTTTACCACCGTGGCAGGACTCACCCTTTAACGTCAATGTATCTTTCTAGTTTTTCCGAACAGTGAAAAGATCGCAAGCGTGCACCGCCGTGTTTGACATTGCAACTACATTACGACAACTAATGACTGATGGTATTGAATGTTCTGCTCGTTGTTTATGAATACTGTTAATTGAAACCCTGAAAAATTGAAGTGCATTTAATGCTGCCCATTTTCCTAAGCATAATTTGTGGACTAGAGCACAAAACTGCAGCACCATGAAAATCTTCAGCTGCTTTTTATGGTAACATTATAATACAAGACTTTTTAACCAAAGTGAATATAATATGATTTAAGACAAATAACAAAAAAAAAAAAACAAAAGTGAATATAACACAAAAAGTCAATAAATGCATAACGGTAAAATATCAGATGTGTATTACGGTATGTGTATTATTAATACAATACATACAACTTTTAGAACAGCTTGACTTGTATATGAATCTCACTTATGGAATAACAAAGACCAATATTGTTTTCAATACCTGTAGGAAAAAAATCTGGCAATGTCGTGAATTGGCAGCAGTCACGAGAAGTCCAAAAATATAATTTAGCTTTCTGACTAATAATTCAGTTACTTGGTAATTACACGTGTGCGTTGTTCATCAGTTGCATATCGGAAATGGTACTTCATATTGAAAACATATCTTTTAAAGTTCAACTTTATGTTTAAGAAAGAGAACAAAAAAAGATCTAACATTGGGGTGAAGTGGTTTTGATTTTCAAATCAAATTGATAGGCAGCTAAATTACACTTATATTATTTCCAAAGCAAACACCAATCTGTGTCTAACGCATTTTGAGATGGAAAATTTGAAAGTAAAGTGGTACATTACATCGGAGTGAATTAGTGGTAATTTACTATGAAATATAAAATACCAAATTGATAATTAGTAACCTTTTGGTTCTGACAACACTTTAGTGTAGGCTAACCCCTGGTAAACTAAGAAATTTCCAATTGTTATTAAAATAGCAACACAATGCGGTATGAATATACTTTATGGGATGTGTGGAACACTCTAATCTAAAAAAAATTATTATTAAATTATAGTTACAATCGCACTTACAATCTGTTTCTCAGAATATTTATTGGAAGATAGTAGATTGACCGCTTCCATGTGGCCGAAGTCAATGTCATGGCCGAGCAGGAAGATGAAGAGCAGCTTGCAGACATACTTCTTTTTCTGGTAGCCATCGAGGGTCTTGTCTCCCTTGAACTTGCTGCGGATGTTGGCCAACTCCTTGTTGATCCTCTTGATCTCTGCCTCTTTGCTCTTGCCTGAAACAAAAAAAAACATTTAAAATACATATAAAACAAGCTGCTGAAATGAGATTTTCGAAAGGAGTGGCAGATGTTACAAAATGGCATCGAGTGAGAAGCTCGACGAACCGAGATGTACTTAGCTTTGAACCCTTGCTACTTTTCATACAAAAGACGTAAATAAGGAGACTTGGACATTAACTAAGAATGCCAGATGGCTGACTTTTGCTAAAAATACTGGGAACAATTCCAGAGGGAAGGAGTTTCAAAAAAGGAGTCCAGAGGGCAGCCTCGGGCAAAGTTGGGGAAAGCAACTCCAGAGGCTGTGCGAGGAGAAACTGGACCTGCTATCAACGGAGGTCGCTAAAGTAATCCGGGACAGGGGGGCCTGAAGGTGTCTTGTTGAAGCGATGGATCTGACCCGAATAAAACAAGGGGAGGCAGATGAGATGAGATAAAATTGGCTAAATGCCATCCTAAGACTAGGCAGATTTTCTAGTAAAAAAAAAATATGGAACAAGAAATATGATTAACCAATTATTATTGTGAACGGAAAAAGTCTGTCAGTAAATTTATTATTACGTAATTATGTTTACATAACATTACTAATGAGTGATGACTGCTTTCGCCATTCAAAACTGCAATTCAATGAAGGATTACTCAATTACATTTCATAAACTTTTTTTTTTCAGAGCATTTGTTCAATGAGAAATTAGCTCATACAACTAAAATACTATTGTTGATTTATTTTACATTCCAGAATGCATAATGTTATAAATGTTTTTGTTTGAACATTTGCACTTGCAGCTAGTCTTCAAAACACTAGGATGTCACTTTGACAGTTCAATGATTAGCGAAAATTATAATTAATCATGTTGTCGCACTGAGTTCATGCAATTGAGCAGAATTTTAAGATAGCAGTCGCTCAACAATTTTTGGGCACTCGCAGACGTTTGCTGTGTTGTACTTTCCGACTGACAACATTATTGTCGCAACAATAATGCAAACTCAAGGTAAGCAATGCACTAATAGATTTTGACTGCCTGGAATTGGCACACTGAAAATACTTACAAAGGCATACTCATAGTTTTTAGAAAACGAAAATCTAGTTTCGGAGTTGGAAAACCTAGTTACGGAGTAGGAAAACCTAGTTGCGGTTTAGGAAAACCTAGTTATGGAGTAGGAAAAATTTTGTGAATTGTAGCTGAGATTGAGAAGACCAGTGGTGGTTTGTGTCCAATCTCATGGGTGGTTCAGTCAGAGATTAAAAAGTGAGAAAAAGATCCCTCCGATATATCGAAAATTTCTTTGATGGGTTTATCCATATTATTATTTTTTTCCCTAGATCTAAAAGAATTTCATCACATCACTGCACCAGCGATTAGCGGGCCTAACAACAATATACAATTCGGCATTTCATTAAAACGTCCGCGGCTAAAAAAAATGTTTTAATTTACAAAAAACAGTTCATACGAAAATCACAACAATATAAAAAGTAAGATTTTCAGTAACTAACTTATTTTAATAACAACTTAAAACACGACAATCACAGAAAAAGTCTGTTCATTCTCGCAAAACTATTCCATAAACAAATTTGATGTTAAAAAATCTCGTATGTACTGCGCACTCGGGCAGCTAGTTGATTCCCAAGGTTTTCAGGTATACCGCTCTGGCGCCACTAGTATATTTTGTATGAACCTAAGAAATGTGACGAAAGGTCCCTAGGTATTTATGATTCATTTCGGACTAGCTCTTGGGCAGTACAAGTATTGTTCAGACGGGTGAAATTTTTTATCACGGAATTTAAATATTTCGCTGTTTAAAGGTTGGCAAAATAACACGTAATACAAGTTTGTTTTATTTTCTTATGGGAGTTCACTGCACAAACACATTTTAGAGAAAACAACCAAAGGCTACTGTTAAAAAAGACATCAAATTATGGCTAACTAAACATGAAGTTAAGAACTCATTAAATTTATGAAGTAACCCCAACGCAACCTACAGACAACAAACATAAATACTTTTTGCTTAATTTATTTTATATTTTGTGGGAACCAACAAATTAGAAGATGAGGAAATCATGATCAACACAAATACAACAAACTACAGTCCGCCTCGGAACAGGAATACCTAGTGAGGAGGACTGAGAACAAACTACATCACTTTATATATTTTTTTACTTAATATTGTATCATTTTTACTTTACTTTATATTGCAGTTAAATAAATAAAAAAAATAGGTTAGCAGGTTAGAGGCTTTTGAAATGTGGCTTCACCAGAGAATACTCAAAGTCCCATGGACCGACATGATCACCAACACAGAAATTCTCAGGCGGGCTAGAGCAGAGAGAGAACTGCTTAGATTAATAAAAATCAGGAAAATTTCATATCTGGGTCATGTACTTCGAGGGGAGAAGTATCACTTGCTCCAGTTAATATTGAAAGGCAAGATAGAGGGTCGCAGAGGGCCTGGTAGGAGACAAATGTCTTGGCTGCGAAATATACGAGAGTGGACCGGCATTAGAAGTGTGGAGGAGCTATTCCGGGCAGTGCAAGACATTTTCAGAGTGATCGCCAACGTCGGGGGGACCTGATACGGCACATAAAGAAGAAGAAAAAAAAAATAAAATAAAAAATCGGACCATTATTCTGCAGCAGGTTGATAATAAGATTGATCAACTTATCAAATAGTAATCAAATGTAAAGAAATGCATAAGAATTCTAAAAATGAGTGAGGAAATCAATTATTGCGACAACCGCCAAACACCTAGTTAATTGATATTTCAAGGGGACATTTCACTGATTGTTGCGAAATAAATAGATTCAAATAGTATTTGCTTATGATTTAGAATAAACGATTAAACTTACATTTTTGTAGAAAAATAAAAATGTCGACCCCAGTCAAACGTAATCAAAACAATGAATTTAGATTCTGTAGCATTCCCATTGTTTCTAAAAAAAGTTATTAATGCAGATACAATTTAGCATAAATTTTAAACAAATATTGACTCTAGCGTAAGAATTAGGTAGGCGAATAAGCGCGTACAAAAAACAGTAAATCAGAATACACTGCAGCAGAGATAAGAGTTTGTGAATGTATAAATTTAATATTAAATTAATTCGGTGATTTTATTTCAGTTTTGAGCATTTTTAACACAATCTAAAATTACGATAGACAGAAGTATTTTTTTAGAGTTGTTATTGATAAAAATGTTGGCACACTGATAAAGTGCATAATATTTCTATTGGTAATGTTGGTTTACTGATAAACTGCAGAATATTTAATTAGTTTCATGTCTACTAGACTATGTGTTCAAATGCAACGATGAATAACAGCTGATAGAGTGTCCGTTTAATAGGCGACTGTTGAGTGTTGCTTTACGTCCAAAAGATGGCGCTGTTTTAAAAAAAAGCATGTTTGTCCAACAGATGAGGCTATTTTTTACAATAACATTAATTAACAGTTAACACGTTTGTATCTGTCACAGGTGACACCTATATAATATAGGTATATAAAAACCCACGCGTATTCAAATGCAACGTTGTGTTAAAATTTCAAAGCAATCGATGAAGAACTTTCGGATATTTAAGATTTTGAACAAATGAACATTTACATTTTTTTACAGGCTTCTATTGAAAAGAGTAATGCAGATGAAATTTAAGATTTGTTGCATAACATATATTATGTACAGTTCATAAAAAAAAAATTTACATTGCTCAAATTCCGCTTCCGTATAAAAGTATTAGCGAAAAGTCAAATCTCTGTGGCGTAAATGATTTATGCATTTTACTTCAACAGCACTGCCAGCCCCGGGTGTTGATTTGGCCCTTACTAAATGGATATATTCAATAAATAAATAAAAATTAAATTGAGCCAACATGTAGACAATACCATACTTGATAATGTGACATTTTTTTTGTATTTTTGTCGTAGAGGTTATGTCCAAAGGCAAAATTAATGTATAAGGTCGCAGACCTTCGTACGTGCATGGGCACGATTCTTTAACAAGTCAAATTCAGGTCTCTGGCCCCGAGGTGTTAATATGAATATCACAAAAAAAGTCCTCACTTTTGAAGCTAGTGGGTCTATGGCATACCCAATTGGGGTATGTTGTGAGGCTGAAGGGAGTGGGTAGAGGAAGGAGATGGAGGAGAGGAAGGATTGTTGAAGGTTGAAGTACCTGGCAATCCAGACCTAGTCACCAAATATATCGCCATTTCAAGCAACATTTCGATTCTAAATGTTGATAACCAGGGTGATACTTCAGTATCTACCGCTGTTGTATAAATAGAAAGAATAACAGAAATTAGCTTTGAAAACTTATAAATAATTGAAAAATCAGTAAGCAATAATTTACTGTCTACCGAGACCGACTAAAATGTCAAAAACAGCGTACAACAGCTGATCGAAGATTCAATAAATAAGCAGGAAAAATAAGAATACTTTTTAAGCTGTGCCATTGTTAAAAATAGTGGGTAAAAATGCAACGCTTGCTAGATCTGCAGTGCTAGACGTGAAGCTATTTAAGAACCTGAATAGTCTTTTTTTTTACGAAAATTACATATGGTTGTCCGATACCTACCGAATGGTAAGCTGTAAGTATTAGTTTTGTCACCGTATATATCTTAAAATATCTTTCTTCATAGGCAGATCAACTTTTTGATTAACATAGTGGCAAAAACACATGATTTGATATATTATTTATCTCTACAGTTATTTCTCTAGATGTCAATGACATTTGGCAAACAAAATCAATATGTTACAAGCCAGAGTATAGGTTAGGATTAAAATATGCTTACAGTTTCTTATGTCTGCAATGAACACCGCCAGACCTCTCATCCCATCACCCCTGACAGCAGGCATCCTTGCCCTGGGAACGGAAAAACCAACTTCAAACTCTCTGCAAGTATGTAACACTATTCATTAATGAAACACATTCTACTTACCGCCCACATTAACTCATATTTAACTCGACTATTTAAAAACCTTATCAACAAATAACGCATATGAATACACAGACAAGAGTAACCAGATAAGCTTAAAATTTAGCCAACACCACAAGACCGAATCAGGATAATATTCTGTCATACAAATGTTAACAAATCTTCTACACAAAATGTGTCAAGACTTTGAGATATCATTTACAATCCAAGAATACTATTTTTAGAGTGACATTTCGTAAAATAAACTATTCGATCACACAAAATATGACAATTGCGATAGGTCGTTGCTCATTAAAAAAAGGAACCTCCCTCTGACATTTTATCGGTTTCTGCACAATGTTATATTAGTGAAAAGAGAAAACCTACCTATTAAGAATTCACCAGTCTATTAGATTCCTCGACAAATTGATTCAAATTACACCGACAATTTCATTTAGTCCCAACTGGAGAAAAGTGAATTCGTCAATGACAAATTGACAGTCCTGCAACTATCACTACGGCGGCTCACATCACATACCAAGCGGCATTTGACCACGCAGCCAGGAACGACCCGAATTAAAAAGAAAGCAAAAAATATCCTGACATAAGCAAATATTAACTGCTGAAACGACCGACTGATTAAATTAATCTTAATTTTTATTGAATAAAAATTTAAGGCAGGGCTCTACCGGTAGATGCAGCCTCGTTTTAAATGTTTGTCGAATATGATTTTTAGAGAAAGGTACCTGTCCAAAGACCGTCTACACAAAATTTACAATGTGGCTCAGTTTTTCAATGCAACTTTTCTCAATTTTTTTTGATTATTCTTGTTTGATTTCAAAGGAGAAAACTGTGTTTGCGTTTAGTAATAGTACGATAATGCTTAATTAAAATAAAATAAAGTAAATCACACTGATAAAATATTGAACATTTTTGTTAGTAATAGTTATTAGTAAAAAAAAAAACTGTAGATGAAATCAACAAATAAATTGTTTTCAGGTATTTTAACTTTTAATTCCATTTTTATACTGACCAACGGGGTGATGATATAGTACCCCTGTCTTTGCACTGTATACACAGGGCGACCTTGTGAGTTTTGTAACATAACACAAAATTAAAACGTTTTTTTGTTCTATGCGACACATCACAAGAGGGCTCCTGTTTGTACAATGCTGGAAAGATAGGGGACCTACATCACCACCCCGCTAGAAAGCGTTGTGAGGCGGGTTTAGGTAGGGGCTGTAGGAAGGGTATTATTAATGCGGGTCTTTTATATTCCTTGCTAAAGCAATACCGATGAGTTACAAAACTCAATGTAGGACGAGAGGAACTTACAATACATAGGTGGGAGTTGATAGGTATAATTTTATATCGGTCTATAGAGGTATTTTACATTGGTCTTGAAGACGCCCGGATTATATGATGCAGGAAAACGGTTATTACGTAAGCGCAACAAGTCTGGCTACAATCTTTATAAAAATGGTTCCATGACTGTCAAGAGTAATTAAGATCATGTGTTTATTTATTGATATCAAGTTTAATTTGTAGAAATTAATTTTGACTTTTAGTTTTTCTTATACATATTCAGTAATATTTTTAAGTACTTAATTAATAAATAAAACACAATTCTTTTGTAAACAAGTTCTGCTGTGTAATTATTGTTATGCGTGACAGCTGATTCGCTGATTTTTCCGAAGGCAGTTTCATAATGCCTTCAGAAGGCGAAACAGCTGTCACGCGTGATAATAATTACACAGCCGAACTGCTTCATAAAACTTTTTTTTTGTAATTTGAAAAATAACATTATTGAATACATAATGCAACGTATACATACGCGAGCCAAACGGCCGAGCTGAACCTCAAGTAATAGGAAAGGAACGAAGCGACCAAAAATGGCGCGAAACGCCATTTGGAGTCGCTTCGTTCCTTTCCCGTAATTCGGGGCACGGTTCGCGTTTCGGTTCGCAAATGTATACGTATTATAAGAATAATTTAAAAACAAACAAATAGAGATTCCGAATATGTATCGTAAGCACTAATTTAAGAATATTTTTTTAGTATTCAGTGGGCTTCCTCGAGTGGGAAGGAAAAACTTGTAGAATAATTCAAACTGTGATAAGAATAAAAACTATCCAATCTTTAAAATTATTCACCAAAGCATAAAATATTTTTATTTATCAAAACACAGTGAAAGCCAAATATTTCCGTAACATTTTTTTACAAGAGCGCCTTCAAAATTTACTCAATAGAAAAATATATTCACTTAAATAATTTTAAAATAATAATTTGAACTTATTTCTATCAAAGAAAAATAAATTTTTATTGGCGCGATAATAATTAATAATCTCTGCTAGGTGCAAATTAACTAAGCAAAGTAAGAACTTTATGTACTTACATGGCTGCATATTTAATCAAATTGCAGCCACGAATCGGAACTTTTTGTATTATGTTTGACAGCGTGACGTCTGACGGGCGGCTGACAGATAGAATCAGAATGATCAGAATTCTCCGAAGTCTTGAGATGACGTTTTTGTAATTCGGCAACGGAGTTGTTGTTATGTTTTGAGTTATGTAATTGAGTATTCTTATATTCGTTTTATTGTGTACCGTTTTATCGAACAGTTGACTCGTTAACAATGTCTTGTTTCACACAATACAAGGATGATGCCAGTGTGGATGTGTTTGACGTAGAGGAAATTGAGAACGTCACGCTTTACAAGATCAAAATTAAAATAAACCACGTCGTGTGGACGGTGCTACATAGATATAAGGATTTCGATGAGTTACATACGAAATTGGTGTCTGACCATGGCGTCGCAAAGGATTTATTACCTCCCAAGAAAGCTATTCGTAACAAATGTCCTAAGTTCGTGGAACAAAGGCGAGAAGGATTGAATGCGTACTTGAAAAACATCTTCAACTATCTTCAATTGACAATGCCCCGTGAGTTTGCTAAGTTTCTCAATTTTCAAGACTACGACATTGCATTTCTTTTACAAAGCTTGGCAATGAAGCTTTTTATTGATGGCGATAGATTGCTTGAGAGATCAAACGTCTACACATTTACTCCTCTCGAGGTTTGTACATTGATTTGTTTATTTTGGCAGTGATCTGTGTTTGTGCTATTCTTTGTATTTGTTGTTCTGTTATCTTCAAGTATACTGTTACTGTGTTATCTACACAACATGTGTTCATTTCTTATCTGTGTCAATTGATTTTCAACTCGGTCATCGCAATACTAATACTATGCAAAATTAACTGACATAATTATCAGTGTGCTATTCAATATTATAATTTATATACGTTGTACTAATCTAGGTAGCAAAGTTACGCTGTCATAAAATCAGCTTTTAATATATGACTAGCAAAAATACCTTATTTTGTATGGTAATCATTAACATTATATGTATATTACTACGAGCATTAAATATGTGCACGGAATACCACTTATGAAACTGGTAAATTTACATTAAACAGGACTCTTAGCAAAATATATTCACAAAAAAAGCTGTCTAATATTTTTTGATTGGATTAATCATCTATTCAATTGATCACCCTAAAAAAGGAAATTCTTCCTAATTGGACAGTCCAAACATTTTATTTTACAATAAATTATGCCAAATATATTTTCACTCTAAAAAAATATAAATAAAGATCCATATGTACTAGTAATTTAATAAAATATTACATTTCCAATTTAACAAATATAATTTTTCTCTTACACCTATTAAATGAAATATTCTGTTTCCATTCCATTATATGAATAATAAAATACTATATTTCCATAGCATTATATTTCAATCCCAGTAATCTTATTTCCATCCCAGTAATTTTTTTTTATTTATTTAATATTTGTATGTTTTTTACAATAAATATACAATTTATACATATTATACAGTGTTATAAAGGTAAATAATAATAGCTTTTCCTCACCATAAAGAGACGAGGCTCTTGTGTTTGGTGAGTGAATCCTAGCTTAATTATATGGAATCATGTAAGTAAGTAAATAATATATTTGCAAAACCAAAGGGATAAGTAAGAAATAGGCAAGATTTATCAATAATACAGTTTCAAGATTTGAAGGAAATAATAATAAGAGTAAGATATGGACTTTTATAGTAGTTTTAGGTAATTTTTTAATTTTATTTTAAATTCCTGAATATCTTCAATATTATTTTTTAGATATAATGGAAGGATGTTAAAATATGTTATACCTAGATAGAGATAGGTATTTTGTGTGTGCTTTGTATAAAGTTTTGGGATTTTGATATCTTGGTGATGAATTGAATTGTAAGTTATTTAACTGTATTTCTTTATAAATTTGTAGAATATAATATTTTTTATATAAATTGTCTATTGTGGGTACATTGAATATTGAAAAGAGAATCTCAGTAGAAAATTTGGATGGTTTTTTCAATATTATTTTGTAGCGTCGATATTAATCCATTGAATAATTAATAATAAAACGCTCGACCTACTTAGGTACGTACTTGCTAATTGCTACTTAGGTACGTATTTGCAGCCGAAATCAAAACAAAGCAACCTACCTGTTTCAAGACCTACTTGCATACTCGCGACAATACTAACGCGCACTCAGTCCGGGATACTACGAGAACTCGCCAGAAGGTTCGAGTCTACGGCCTATGCATAATCGCCGCAATGTCGAAGGTTCCCGAAACACACAGTCTGTGCGAGTGCCTAGAATTTAGTTGCCATCCATCTACCTACTGCCGCCGTCGGCCGAGTAGTATAAATAAGCCCGACGCAGCGAGCCAGTTAGTCAGTCATAATTTTGCCACCAGTCTACAAGGTTCAACGAGTGATCACCCGCGTTCTTCTTACTAGCGCGAGGGACACGTACCCGGCTTCGCCCCTATCATCATGGACTCTATCGGGACATCATCATAGCGCCTCGGCCACGTCCGCGGCCAGCGCTACTCGGATTACAAGCGCCCTGGTTCCAGCGTCTCTGACCAGCGCTTCTTCCACGCTACCATGACCACCACGAGGACACGCAGCATCCTCACTGGTCACGTCGTTCCCGTTCAACCGCCTATAAGGTCCGTCGCACCTTCGGCCGTCTCGTCAGCACTGGAGTGCCTGAAGACCTACGTTCTTCGCCAGTGCCTGACCTCCATCGAGTCCCGGTCACCAGCGCCCGGCGTCGACTCACTGACCCGCGCTTGACCTGCCAACACATCACAGCAGCAACCGGAGTATTCTACATCTGTCCTTCATCATCTCCTCGTCACGGCTACTGACTCACCAATAAACACATGTGACCTTCACAACCTTCTTTCATTTCGTGCCTCACCATCGATCCCCAAAATTTTAATTATCAATCTTTGAACTATTTTAAGTGGATTTAATATATTGTTATAAGTTCCTCCCCAGCCAATAATACCATATTGTAATATAGATTGTACAATTGCATAGTACACTCTTTTTAGGTTTTCTAGTCTAAGAATATTTCTAAGTCTTATAAATATATAAATACATTTTCTAATTCTTTTGACAAGTTCACAAATTTGTTTTTTCCATTTAAAATGTTGATCTATATATATACAAAGATATTTAATTTCAGAAGTTACACTAAGTATAGAACATTCTTGATTGCAATTAGTTCTGTTTCATTTAAGTTGATGTATTATAATTTTTAATTCTGGTATTAATTTAAATTTGTTGATAGAGAATGGGATACATTTTGTTTTTTCAGTATTTAATGAGAGGAGGTTTTTATCGAACCAATTTTTCAGTATATTAATATCAGTATTTGCTAAGTTATTAACATTATTCCAATCAGTACCTTCAATTATTATGACAGTGTCATCAGCATAAGATATTATTTTTCCATTTAATCTTTGATTGAATATGTCATTTACATAAATGATAAACAGTAACGGTCCCAGGACTGTACCTTGAGGTATGCCGAAGTGACTTGTTTTTTGTTGACTAAGTACATCGTTGATTTTTACGACTTGAGGGCGTTTGAAAAGGTAGCTTTTTATCCATTCTATAGCTGTACCACTTAATCCAATGTTTCTTAATTTACTTATAAGTTTGTCGTGTGATATGTTATCAAAAGCTTTTTTAAGATCTATGAAAATTCCAATGCATTTTAATGATTTATCTAATGAATTATGAACAAGACTAGTTAATTTTGCAATTGCATCCTGAGTGCTTCTACCTTCCATAAAACCGAACTGATTTTCATTAATTAATTTATTACATTTTACAAATTGGTTTATCCTTTTTTTAACTATCTTTTCAAAAATTTTTGCTATGTTCGAGATCACTGATATGGGTCGGTAATTGCTAACTTCTTCCGGGTTACCAGATTTAAATATTGGAGTAATGGTAGTTTGTTTGTAGATTGATGGAAACACTCCGCTTTGGAAACTTACATTTATTATGTGTTTTAACAGTTTAGATTTGATTTTTAATATTTTTTTAAATATTAACTGTTATTCCATCAAAACCCGGGGCAGAACCTCCTTGCATACCGTTTATAATTGATATTATTTCGTTCTCTGTGGTGACTTGGAATGTTGCTATATTATTGTCAGTATCAATACTACAGTCTGGAAATGTTATATTTGGGTCAGTATGAATGAGATTGGCAAGATTTTCCCCTACGTTCGCAAAGGTGTTAAATATGTTTGCAGCTTTTGAGCGATTTTCTTTACAACATGTTTTCATGTTGTCATGAAATATAGTAGCGATGTCGTTATTCTTGTTTTTTTTCTTGTCAATTATTTCATTTATAACTGTCCACACTCTTTTACTATCATTTTCAGCCTGATTCAACTTTTGTTTATAATACTTTTGTTTTGTATTTTTTATAATATATGAAAGTTTGTTTTTATACGCTTTAAAATGATTTAGTAAATTTTTATTATTTGGTTGTTGAGTAGTTAATTTGTAAAGAGCTTGCTTATGTCGTACAGATACTACTAAACCATGAGTAATCCATTATTTAATGAATATTATGTTTTTCGATCCCAGTAATTTAATGAAATATTTTATTTCCGTTTCTGTAATTTAATGAAATATTATACTTCCATCCCTGTAATTTTTTTATGTGAAACTGTAGTCCCAACTGCTCCAAACCCTCTGGAGCCAGTGGAACTATGGCTTACCCAATTGGGGTATGTTGTGAGGCTGAAGGTAGTAGAGAGGGGAAAGAGATGGGAGAGAGGAAGACAGGGAAGTAAGTGACTATTCAGATCTGGTCACCCAACATGGCCAAAGTCATTTCAAGCAACGTTCCAATTCTGAATGGTGGTCTTACACCGGAGCAATACTGAGAGTATCTTCCACTCTGGAACGTGCCGCAAATAGCGTATACATATTATTTTTAAATGAGTAATTTGTGAAATAATGCAAATTAATTAAATAAAATTAACTTTGGCGTGCCGGGATTTCAACCTGCGACCTCCAGCTTGCTTTTCGAGAGCCTCTGCTCTCGACTATGGATGAAATAATATATTTTCCGCCCAGTAATTTAATGATATATTTTATTTCCGTCCCAGTAATTAATGAAATATTATATTTCCAGCTATTCTCCATTAGCGAAAGGTTGAAGCAGCCGTGTTCCTCGTTTGAGCTTGCAGACAGCAAGTTTGACTTCAGTCACGTTCTGGACTTCTGCTCCCAGCTGAAAACACTTCACATAGAAGGGAATGACCGAAATATTGGAACCAGCAACATTGTACCAAACAAACTGTCTTTTGACCTGAGTCCATTCAAATCCCTCACGGAACTACTTATACTGAAGTTTCCAATGCAAAATATTGTAAATACAGGTTAGTCAATTCTTGATTTTTTAATAAAACTTACTAATTTCGGTTGTTGATGCATGGGTAATGTGAAATATTACTGCATATTGGGTAACATTAGTCAAGTTAATGTGAAATATTACTTCATATTGGGTAACATTAGTCAAGTTAATGTGAAATATTACTGCATATTGGGTAACATTAGTCAAGTTAATGTGAAATATTACTGCATATTGGGTAACATTAGTCAAGTTAATGTGAAATATTACTGCATATTGGGTAACATTAGTCAAGTTAATGTTAAATATTACTGCATATTGGGTAACATTAGTCAAGTTAAATTAAATTAATATTTTTAAAATTGGAACTACTTATCGTATCAGACAAGAAATGAACTAGATACCAAAATAATTTTATTGATTAATAATTATTTATTCGAAATGTATATTTGTTTTGTTTAAATCTTTTTTAATGTGTAAAGAGTCCCAATTGCTCTCAGCCGTCTGGAGCCAGTGAGACTAAGTCATCCCCAATCGGGTATGTTGAGAGGCTTCAGCTAGTGGGGAGGGGGGTGGGGAAGTACCTCGCTATTTAGATCTGGTCACCAAACACGGCCATAGGCATTTCAAGCAGTGTTTCAATTCTGAATGGTGGTCTTCCACCAGGGCGATACTGAGAGTATCTTCCACTACTATATATGATATATTATTTAATATGAATAATTTGTGAAATAACACAAATTAATCAAATAAAATTTACTTACGCACGGCGGGATTTGAACTCACAACCTCCAGCTAGTTGAAAGCCTTGCCCCTCGACCACGGAGGCCGTCGATAGATGCTTATATGAATTAAAGATTTAAATATCTTACTAGAAAATGCACAGAGAGACTTAGAAAAAATTAACAGTTGGCTCCAATCAAATATCCTAACAATGAATGTTAAATAGGATATATGATTTTAAGCTCAACCCGTCAAAAATTGAATATAACAACCTGCAAATCCTGATACAGGAGAAATATCTTGGGCTGTGCATTGATAAACAGCATATTCAAGATATTAAAGATAAAATCACCCCGTTAATTAGCGTATTTAGCCGGATATCATATCTGTTACCAAATAAAATTAAAAAAGGTCTATATTATATTCTCGTACATTCACATAAACTACTTGATTGAAATCTGGGGAAATGCACATGAAACATATATAAATGAACTACAGGTAACACAAAACAAAGTAATCAAAAAGCTATTTCACTTCAAACCTAGAACATCTACAAAAAAATTATATATGGAAACAAAACTATGAACATTAAAAGAATTATATGAATATAATACATGTCTCCTTATATATAAAATAAATAATAAACTCATACATACAAATACAGAACTCATTAAAACGTCCCAAGTTTACACGGCAACACGATAAAATACATTTAAACATCATACATACTCATTATGGCAAGCAATCCATTGGTTACGAGGGGAGCAACATATATAATTGCCTCCCAGACAAAATTAAAAATGAAAAAAGTGTAGGTATATTTAAAAAAAAATTGTTCACTTTTATGCTCAATCAACAAAAAAATGAAAGTCAATAATATTGTTATGTAATGTATTAGTTATTTCTAGTTAAATAAGTGAAAATGTAATTTTCTTTTATTTAGAATAAAAATATATATATTAATAGAGTGAAGATACGTTACTGAGACAATGCGTGGTTTCAATGAACTAGGTCCAGTGAACATACAAATGAAACTAGCCATATTTAGTGGCTAGATCTGAATAATCGCAACAAAATGTTAACATGTGTATTTCTTCTTAGCTTCTTAGTCACACATCTTCAACAAAATGTTTAGGTGGACAATTTAATTATCCAGTTTAAACTTCCCGTGTTCATTTTACAAAAATACTTAGAATGTGTTTTGCTCTAGTTCATAATGGACTGCATCATTGCCGGGAATTATAATTTATTTGTAATAATAATTTTCATGTTAATTAATTTAAATTTTCAGGAAGTCTGAGGGATACCCTGAAAGTGTTTCGAGTACACAAGACGAACTCTCGTAAAATTAGTGATATTATACTTTGTGATATTATACATAAGAATATTGAAGCGAATTCTAATCAACTGGTAAATATATTTTTAGTATTCTTGATTAGAACCTACATACCTATTGCAGGACAAATTCCTGCATTTCTTCGTTTCCTTGTATTGCCAATAATATCTGTTTAACGCTTAACGCTTGCCGCTGCAGGTCTGTATACTAGTTGAAATGAGCTCCTGAACAATTAGAATGTGTTACAACTACAGTAATGATTATCATTAATTTAGTCATTGAAGATAATATTAACCACTCGCAAATGATAAATGCGAAACAAAAAAAAAGATTCAATTTAATTCGGATGGAATCTTGCAATCATTCATAAAGATTATTGATATTATATTCATGAAAAATTAAGTGTTAAGAAAACAAAGTAATGTTGGCATTTCTTATATCCAATTACGATACAGTTAAAAATGACAAAAGTTGATGAGGTCGAAATAACTCAATGGTCAGAGCAATGCCCCGGCAAGGCAGAGGTGCTCTGTTAAAATCCCAGGTGTGACGGAATCTTTTTTGGTCTTTTCTGTTTCACATTATTCATTTGAGAGTGGTAATTCAAACTCAATAAAAAAAAAAAGGTTCTTTTGTTCAAAATCTTAAATCTCCGAAAGTTCTTCACGGATTGCTTTAAAATTTTGACACATCGTTGCATTAAAATACGGCTGTGTTTTTATATACCTATATTATATAGATGTCACCTGCGACAGGTAAAAAGATGCTTTTTTGAAAAACAGCACCATATGTTGGACATAAAATCAACATGCGCTATTGTTTCTCTATCTACATAAATAGACTGAGCCACAGCAAAGCGTGGCGGGATACAGCTAATAATAATAATATTTGGCTAATTTATATAGCGCCGTTTTCGTGAGAAATCACCTCAAGGGCGCTGTACAAATATATTTCTTAAATAGTTAACACTAGAACTACTGGCTAGTATTGAATATTTATTTAGTGTGCATAGATTTTCTATAATTATGAAGTGTTTTTGTTTCTATTACAGAATTGGAAAGAGCTTGTGGAAATGAATCTTAGCACTAACAACATAACTGACATTGATAAAAGTATCAAACTTCTTCCTAAACTGCAAAAATTGATATTGAACAATAACAAAATCAGCGAAATCAACAACTTATCAAGCCTACCTCATCTGTCGCATTTAAATCTTAGTGAAAATATGTTCACGTCCTGTCAAGATTGGCATTCTAAGATCGGAAAAATCATTTACATCAATCTGGCGCAGAATAAAATATCATCCCTTGCTGGATTCAGCAAATTGTATTCGCTTGAGAATCTGGATGTGAGTTGTAACCAAATTTCAGACGTGGAAGAAGTTCAGAATATCTGTAAGTTACCCTGTCTAGAGAATTTGCTACTTACCGCCAACCCGGTAGCGTCCGTCGTAGATTACAGGGTTAAAGTTATCGAGCAGTTTAACATGAGGATGGGGGATATCTTCCTCGACAATGAAAAAGCTTCGGAGAAAGAACTTGATACTGCCAGAGTTCTACAAGCCTTACGGATTGTCAAAGAAGGAAAGGCTCCGACATTTTTCACAACGAACGATCACATCTTCGCTACCATAACCGCTCAAGGTGGAAGCGGGTTATAACTATTCTATTTTTCTAGACAAATATTAGACAGAATTTAAAAAAAACAACTACCATTTTATCTGTGATAAATTAAATAGTGGTAATGGGTAGACATTAGACATACATAGATTTAAATTATTTAAAAATATTTATAAGAGTTGGGGATAATATTATTTCATAATAAGTAATTAAGGATTGTGAATTAAAGGTTAAAAGTGATGAAATGATAGCAATTGAATTGGTGATTCAAAAGGTACCTATTATCAAAAATAAAATAAAATTTCAGTAGACAATAACGACATCACACCTTTTTTATAATTACTCTTCGAGTCACCTTTTCAATATGATAAATTATTTTCATAAAACGGAGAATCTCGAAGAAATTAATATTAATACGCACAAATAATAATTAAGTATTATTTTTAGTAATTAATTATTTATTTTTATGACACTGGTGAGTTGGTGAAATTACTCACAATAAATTATTTTTGACCTTATTTTGAGATGGACATACTAATCTATTATTGTTTCATATATATCCATGTGGTAACTTGGCACTAATGTAGGAGTAGGCAGTGAGGACAGTGTTACGCAATCATCCACCCTGACAAAAAAAAGTACATATTTAAAAAGTATAAGGTTAATAAATTTTACCTTAGGCGATTCCATCGTGGGAAACCGAATACTGTAAATATGCATGATACCGAGAGCACTCCATATATATTTATACTTCTATTGACACCAGTACATAGCGCAGTAGTGAAATTGCATACTTCTAGTATACAGGTAGCGGTATGTTTTCAGTAGTTACTCGATTATTATCACGTCACCACCACGCTCAAGAAACTTTTTTATTCATAACATTTCTTTATTGTTAAATGCTTTTAAAACATACTTACGAATTTTTTAATTAGGTACATTAATAATATCACAAAAGCGTTGTGAATAAATTTTAAATTTGACGATCTCTTCGTCAATTTTATTGCTAAATGCGGGGCAGTAAAACAGAAATCTGTAATACTGACAATTTAATAGCTACAATAATGTGCCGACATCTGCAGACGCGTATATCCATGGAACGAGACATTGTGCAACATAACTTGTATTTTTGCTGCACCCGGTTTATGTCGATTCCTTACCAGTTAGGCAGGGAGCCGCCATAGGGTGAAATTAACTAAACATTTTCAAATATAATTAATTTTTCTGAACAGATTATCATTTTCATTATCTTGTCTAGGACTTAGGAATCGAAGGTCTCTCAAATCAGTTATGATCACACTTCTCGTTCAGCTAATGCATAGTAGTTTTTAGCGTCATGATTCTGTTACATTTAGAAATTTCTTAGGATAGATAATTAACTAACCATCACGCTGTTCGCAGGGGTGGGCAGAGAGGACGGTCCGCCAAACAACTCAGTTTTGGCACACACTCCTTGCCTCGCATTCACATTCATACATACTCTTCTATTATTCTGACTTTTGATATGGCCCGCCAAGTATCTGAGTCACTTGATATATTTTCCTTTCTTCGTTCATTCGTCCTACATGCCCAAACCATCTAAGAGTCTCTTTCTTAATCTTACTCATAATGCTCACATCAGCCTTGAACTGTCTGCGGATCTCCACATTTCTCACACGATCATACATGGTTTTACCACACATACGTCTGAGGGATCTCGTTTCTACAATGTCAGTTTACTTTCATTCTTCCTCTGCCAGTTCCATATGCCTCCCTGCTAATACATCAGGGTAGGTACCAGCACTCCATTGTGGACTGCTAGCTTCGCTTCTTTGTTAGGATAGATCCTAAAAATAATATTTCAAAATTTTATATTGTCGATGATTAAACAGTATTACCCCAGCATAAATTAATAATTTCTATTACATTACTAAAATCAGTCTCGGTGAATAATTTTATACTTGATAGCCCTCTTGGTTTAAAATGCTGTCAATTTTATTTATCAAATAATAATAAATTTATAACACCACTTCGTAAAAAGCAACCAAACAATATGACACAGATGGAAGAAATTTGTTAATAATTTTTTTTTAATGTTTTTCACACAATAAAATTTTTGGCTTTTGGGCCGAATTACTGATTTATCGACAATATTATGCTAATGTTATAAAAAAATAAGGATAAATGTAAAGAAAAGTATTACTGATCTGTATTTGATTTTTATAAAAATCTACAGTTTTATTCTGAGATTGATGAAATTTTGCAAACTTGACCTTCAAGATAAGAGAAAGGTCACTGTCTACGTCGGATTTCGAAAAACTATGTGTTAATCCTGGGCAAAGTCAGAGATTTCAGCTATCATGAAATAAAAATATTCATTATTATAGAAGATAAGAGTTAATTGGTTTTATTGTAGGTATTCTATTTATTATAATGTTATTGTCGCATATTTTTCAACCACTCAAAAAGTATTAAGTTTGATAAAAAAAACCTAAGTTTATTTTGTTATATTGTAATCTTTTTATAACAAAATAAACTTAGGTTTTTTTTATCAAACTTAATACTTTTTGAGTGGTTGAAAAATATGCGACAATAACATTATAATAAATAGAATACCTACAATAAAACCAATTAACTCTTATCTTCTATAATAAGAGTTAATTGGTTTTATTTTGTTATATTGTAATCTTTTTATAGCGTAGGGAGTGTGGCGAACCCATCGCTCAGGGAGTGGAAACACGACCTGCAATAGCCATCCCAAGCTAAGGTGTGGGATACCGTGCCCAGGGCTGAATGACACTGGGGAATAGTGTCACGAACGGTTCCTCCGAGACACAAGGTCGCATCTCGGAGTATACAGACCTTACCCCGGCATTCGGGGCTCTGCTGGGGTGGACCTTTTATTTCCCTAGATACTCGTGGGACCAAATATGGACTGCAAAAACAAAGACAACACTGACGAGGGACCTTTAAGGAACCTAGGGGGAGTGGAAGGAGGAGTTGAGGCTGCCTCGGTGGACTCATCCCTCTTGGGGCCTTTGAGGAACCAACAGGAAGTGGAGAGGAGAGATGGGACCACCCTGGTGGACTCTTCCCTTGAGGGGCCCTCTGGGAACCGTAAAGAAGGACCTCCGACGGACGCAACGCGGCGGGATCCCCCAGGGGATTCAGACGTGGAAATGCAGGGACCATCAGGGGACCTGGAAAATAGCGCATGTCGGGATAAGGAAGGCCACTTTCACGGTGCGCCCTCCTAACACCGAGGAGCGTAAATAGGAGGAATGACCTAAGGATTAGGCAGTAATGGCTAAAAACTTACAGTTCATTCAAATAAACTTGCACCGCAGTCCGGCAGCGACTGCAGTGCTTAGCAGTAGAGTCACCCGGGACAGTGTGGACGTCGCGCTGATCCAAGAACCCTGGACTTATAGGGGGAAGGTCAGAGGACTAAACATGAACCAAGGTCTACTCTATTATAACGAGTCGGGGGACAGACCCAGGGCCTGTATTCTCATCAGAGGGATACCTGGCACACTGCTACCCGAACACTGCAGTAGGGACTTAGTGGCTGTGAAGCTACAGGTCACGCTGGACCAAAGAAGCAGGGAAGTAGTTGTGGCATCAGCATACATGCCCTATGACTCTGTGGAACCACCACCCTCAAGGGAAATAACGAGACTCGTCCAGGACTGCAGGGAGAAGGGTAGGGAACTGATACTCGGAGCAGATGCTAACTCGCACCACACTGTGTGGGGGAGTACGGACATCAACAAACGAGGACAGGACCTCCTGGAATACCTGATGACAGTGAACCTTGAGATTCTTAATAGAGGTAGGGAACCCACCTTCGTTATAAGTAACAGACAGGAGGTGATAGACCTGACCCTAGGAACATTGAGAGTCTCAGGATGGAGAGTATCGGACGAACCATCCCTGTCGGACCACCGACACATAGAATTTAAACTAGAGGGAGAAACAAGCAAAACGGGGACCGATACATATAGGAACCCAAAAGCAACTGACTGGACTAGATACTCGGAGGAACTAAATATAGGAATGACAAGATTCCCAGCTAAATACGGCTGCCCCGAAGAAATTGAGGACGCAGTAGAAGTACTGAGGGACTCAATGATAAGGGCATACGAAAATAGCTGCCCTCTGAAGACAAGTACCAGGGACAAAACACCGTGGTGGAGCAGAAGACTGCAGGAGCTACGGAAAATAGTAAGGCAAGCTTTCAACAAGGCCAAAAAGTCAGGAAACTGGGATGCCCACAAGCAATACCAGAAAGAGTACAAGGTGGCAATCCAGAAAGCCAAAACATGCTCCTGGGAGAAATACTGTGGGGAGGTGGAAACCATCCCACAGACTGCAAGAATCCAAAAAATTCTTGCAAAAGACCCAGGGGCAGCAAAAGGCCCATTCAAAAAATCTGATGGAGGATTTACCAACAGTTGGGAGGAGGAGTTGGAGGTACTGCTGGGGAAACATTTTCCCGGCTACAAAAAGTTAGAAGCAGATGACACCGGTCCACCACCAGCCCGAGTTACACGGGAAGGTAAGGACTGGGACACTGCGGCTAAAATAGTTACTCCCTCCAGAGTTAAATGGGCAATCAGAGGGTTTGACCCTTTTAAAAGCGCAGGAGAGGATGGAATCTTTCCGGCACTTCTACAGAGGGGCCTAGATACAATCCTACTTCCGGTGACGAAGATCCTGAGGGCATGCTGTGCCCTCGGATACATCCCCATACCATGGCGGAAGACAAGGGTAGTGTTCATACCCAAACCGGGGAGAGCTGACTACGACCAACCAGGTGCATTCCGCCCAATTAGCCTCACCTCATTTCTTTTGAAGACAATGGAGAGGCTAATGGACAGGCACATAAGGGACGGGGCACTGAAAGAGAAGCCCCTCCACGAGTTACAATTTGCTTACCAAGCAGGTAAGTCAGTCGACGCGGCACTGCACAGGTTGGTGTACAAACTGGAGCAGGCACAAGCGACTGGGGAACTGGCGGTAGGGCTATTCCTGGATATAGAGGGAGCATTTAACTGCACCACTATTAAATCCATTGATGAAGCGGCAGAAAGACATGGACTCGACAAAACCACCAGAAGGTGGCTGAAGAACATGCTCTCAGGCCGGATACTTACGGTGACAAGGGGTGAGGTAAGCATCAAAGTGCTGGTGACACGAGGGTGTCCACAGGGAGGGGTCTTATCACCCTTGCTGTGGAGCCTGGTGGTGGACAACCTCATCCGGAAACTCAACAACAGGGGCCTATATACGCAAGGGTATGCGGATGACATTGCAACCATAATAAGGTGTTGGGATGCAGACACAACCCGAGGCCTTATACAGTCAACACTGGCAACAGTGGAAGAATGGTGTGAAGAAACAGGACTGTCAGTCAACCCAGACAAGACAGAACTAGTAATCTTTACGCGTAAAAGGAAACTAGAAGGATGGAGCAATCCAACCTTCTATGGAAAGGAATTAGAACCCTCTGACACGGTTAAGTACCTCGGAGTCATCATAGATGCCAAACTGAGCTGGAAAAACCAGGTGGAAACTGTAGGCAGAAAGGCCTGTGCTCTGATGTGGGCAACTAGGCGAATCTGCGGCAGAACGTGGGGTCTCAAACCTAAAATGATGCAATGGCTTTACACAGCCGTTGTAAAACCAAGGATCATGCACGCAGCCCTGGTCTGGTGGAGGAGAACAACACTGAAAACAGTGATGGTCACACTCAATCACATACAGGGACTTGCATGCAGAAGCATCACAGGAGCCATGAGAACCACTCCAATACTAGGCTTGGGAGTGCTGCTGAACCTACCCCCACTAAACATAGAAATAGAGGGGGCGGCGATGGCGGCAGCCTACAGGTTACATTGCAATGGCCAATGGAGAGGAGAGTTGCCCAGAAACAGTCACACGGAGATAGGAATAAGACTGAGGGCAATTAGTCCGACGGCTGGGATGAAGCAGGACGGCAAGCAAGCCGAATACTTCTTCGGACAGCTGTTTAAAGTGACGTACCCCACAAGGGAGGAATGGGACTCGGTCCCAGGTCCAAACTCCAAACAGGAACTAATCTGGTTCACAGATGGGTCCAAGATGGAGGAAGGAACAGGGGCCGGGGTCTGTCTACAGGGATCTAAGAGGGAACTCAGTATACCTCTAGGAATGCACTGCACTGTGTTTCAAGCTGAGATGAAAGCCATCTTAGCCTGCGCACAGGAGAATATGAATATCGGGTACAGAAATAAGAACATAAATATATGTTCAGATAGCCAGGCGGCCTTAATGGCACTGGAAAGTAACCGATGCGACTCCAGACTGGTGATGGAATGCAGGACTATCCTTATAGAACTGGCGACCATCAATAAAGTAACCCTGCTCTGGGTACCAGGACATAAAGGTATTGAGGGCAACGAGCGGGCTGACGAACTAGCAAGGAAAGGGGCGAAAGCACCACTTGCGGGATCCGAGCCGGCCGTAGGAGTAGCAGCTTGCCACACCAAACTACATATCAAGAGGTGGGTCAAATCCCAACACTGGAAGGAATGGAAGAAGGCACCCGGAATGAGGCAATCTAAAGTACTCATAAACGGACCGGACCCTAACCGAACCAGGCAACTACTCGATATGGACAGAAACTCACTGAGGGAACTGGTAGGACTATTAACGGGACACTGCCATCTCAGGAGACACATGCAACTGTTGGGAGTGGAAAACACCAACATCTGTAGGAAATGTGAAGAGGAGGAAGAGACTCCAATTCACCTATGGTGCCAATGTCCCGCTCTGCTGGGAATAAGGCTCAGATACCTGGGAAGACACAGTGTGGAACCAGAAGACATCGCCACATATCCAATGACAGCCCTGGTGAACTTCATTAAAGGGACCGGGTTACTGGCAAGGGAATGAGGTAAAATGGGAGATAGTACAATGGGCCTATGGCCTAAGTGCTCGCGGGGAACGTAAGTAAACCGCCTCCGACTTAAAAAAAAAAAAAAAAAAAAAAAAAAAAAAAAAAAAACTTTTTATAATGGAATATTCAATTTAAATTTGCAGTAGTTAACATAGTTTCGTTTTTAATTAACAAATTATTGAGGGAGGTATTGTAACAAAATAATTATTTCTGTATATCTGTAGCAAATGGACTAAATCCTCACGACATTTTGTTCATAGTAATTTATTTTTAGAGTAAAATTAAAAATAATCACAAATATTACTGGCCAGCATTTCAACAGTGATTTGAATTATAATTTTACTATAATTATTTATGTAAATAGCTATGTTTAGGCAGATTTTATTGTGATATTATAAACAGATGGGGAGTTCTTTTATTCTGGTATAAAATTTTCAATGCATTCAATAATATGTGCTTTTATTTAATGTAACGCATTCCTGAACAATAATAACTTTTTGTAAATAATAACTTGATATTGCGTAATACATATTTGTATTTAATTGAGGAATATATTTTTGTACAATCTGAAAACATAATCATAAAGATTTAAAACTGTGCTTTTATGCAATTTTGTATTCTTTCATAATTTAAAAAAATAATAAAATGTATTATTAAACTAGTGACTTCTTTTATTTTTTTTCACAGTAAAAGATCTGAAACCTCAACTATTTAAGACTATGAAGTTTTGCAGTAAATATTGTAAGACGGGAATAAAAACAGTAAGAAAAGGCTTTATTTTGTTTATCCTTTTTAATAAAATAACTATTAAAATATTTGACATAAAACAATATAAATATATTTTAATAGATTGTTACTTACATAAAATTAAAAATGTTTTTTTCTAACTGATTTTTAACGGACCATAAAATGTTTTGAGTGTAATTAAGTGTCCACTAATCATTTATCAATAGATTATCTAAATAAATTACATGAACAAATCGGATGTTAAAAAATGACTAAAATGAGCATTATAAGAGGTTCTAAAGGCAAATAGAACTATATCAAATTCAGAATGGAATCTGTTATTTATCTAAAAAATTACAAGTAAGTTCCTTCATAACAACTTCGCTTACAATTTTTTCAGCATATACATACAGGGTGTGTCCAGGAGTAAAGTGGGTGATTCTACATGATTTTAGAAGTAGAAAAGATAATAACTTTTTTCGAAATTCAAACGTAGTTTTTAGGTTAAAAATTTGAAATTTTGTATGGGAAAATAAATATTCTTCTATGGAGAGATATTTGAAAATATGGGAAAAAAAAGTTGGTATTTCGAAAAAAGAAATTCATCTTTTTTACTTCTCATGTAGAATCACCTCCCGAAGTTAGTGCACTTTACCCCCGGACACCCTGTATGTAGCGACTTGCTCAGGGTGAATCTTTAAAAGTTTTATTTTAATTTTAATCTGCTTACTTAAATTAAATTTACTGGCTCAATTGATTTTATATGTGGTAAATGAACTTGACAGAATTTTAAAAGACAATGATTAGTGGAAAATTACGATAGACAAGCATCCTCAGAGAGAAATTGAAATACAACATTTAACAAAATAATGACAAGAAATTTGGTCATGTTTTATTCAACACGTAATATTACTTTAAAATTTTATTTAAAACCTAGTATCACTTTTTATTCCACATAATAAGTTTGGCAGGTATTATTTATTTCATAAATAATAATATATTTATTTAAATGATGCAAAGAATGATTCACAGTTCACGCAATGCAAAACGAAAATGTTTATTATTTTGCGACAACTTAACGAAATTAAATTAGAAATCCTCGCAATACTGTTTACTGAATTATTCTAGGCGATAGCTTTTAATTATGTATCCATTCTGAACATTCTGGCGTTGTCAATGTAAGAAATGGAATTAAAAATCAATTAAGTTGGCACGCAACAATAAGTAGTCATTTTTGAACCGGGGAACTCTGTAAAACATGGGGATGAAAATTGAAGTTTAACGATAAATGAAAGAACAATAATTGAATAAGAGATGAAAATGAACAACCAATTTTTAAAACATTGCAAACCAATAGCTAAAAATAATAATAATTGATTAAATAATAGAAGATGACCTATATTTATTTATTTAAATTCAAGCTCACTTTTTATGACCTGTCTAAGAAAATGAGCAATTTTTCACATTACTTTTATTGTTATTACGTATCCGTTAGTTTAAAAATTTGTTATAAAAATTAAAACACTAAAATTACAAATTTTAGTCTGTACCGTGTGTTCCTATTTTTAACACATTTCCGGCGGGAAGGGTTCTACCTTTTATGCTGTCCGATAATTTTATATAAATATTTTATATCAATCTCTTTGTAAGGGTCCCAACTATATGTATATGTATTTAAAAATGTGAACCAAATCTTCCCCATCTTCAAATTCTTGTCTTTTGTGTGGAAGAATATTTTATCAAACGGAAACAATATTTAAACCCGTAAAACGGGTAATACATCCCTTTATTTTTATATTTACTTATCGCACTGAAGATGTGGGACTTTTTTGATATTTTTATTATAATTTGTGTGAAAATGAAAAAAAAAAATTATAATGCAATAAAATACATTTAACTATATTTTTATTTTTATAAAACATTACTAAATGGCCCAACACTGACTTTAACTTCAGTTAATGGAGTCGTATTACAAAAGTAGGCTTTAATTTCAGACAATAATTTTATCGTTGCGTTTTGATGAGTACTATGAATTTTTTTTTAAATTAAAATATGTGAATTATTTTCAAAGATATACATATAGTTGATATATATATAATTGTTTAAAACAAAATACATTTTCTCGAATGGGACCCTTGTCTTCGCCCGCATGAAGTGTGTTAATCTATGATAAAATTTTCAAGAAGGCATTGTAATTTTCTAAATAAAAACTGTAGCAGAACTTAAAAAAATGAAATAATACTAAGGACGGGTTGTTTCGGAGAACTTGAACAATTCTTCAAATTTCAAAGTTAATTTTCAAGTTCTGTGAAAGATATTTTTAAGTTCTGTTTTTATTTCAGTTCTGTCAAGCAACTAGCCTATAATGATATAATAACAGAATTTGAATAGGACTTTCACAGAACCCGTAAATGAACGTTGAAATTTGATGAATTGTTCAAATTCTCCGAAACAACCCGTCCTAAGTCAGAAATTAGTGTTATTTAAATTATAATTGACAAGAGCTTAAAAAACATGTGTAAATAAATCATTAAAATTATTGCACTACATGTTTAGTTGTACTATCAGTACATTCCTTATGCTAGTTAAAATTGTTTAAAACTATTTCAATAGGTAGCATTAAAATATTATTCAAACCGTTGTTGATGAAATGACTAATTTTCAAAATGTTACCAGCTTGAAATCTGTTAAATTCACAATGTATCTATCTCTTATAAGAATATAGAATAAAATAGGACAAACCAAAGACGTTACAATATATATGAATATAGACGCGCTGTAGAAATCTCAAAGTGGCAAGGAAAAAGTAAGTCAATTGTAGTGCTTTCGATTTCTACTATGTAGTACTAAACTGTCACAAGTAAAAAGGTGGCTAAATGTGTGAAATGAGAAAGTGTTTTAATTACTCGGCAAACACTAGTATAATAACATTTAAATACACGCACATTACTTATCGAAATCGAATATTATAAATAATACAATTGTTTCCCGCCTGAAGATTTTATGCGTCATTAGAGAAAATGCAAGGCCGACTAGAGTACAGGTCTGGGCACGCAACCGCCAAATAACTGTCACTATGTAGGTTATTTATATGCTTGCGGTAAAACAACATACAAATCAGCAATAACGAGTATCAACAAAAATCGCCGTCATTTGCAAACTGTCATTCCTCTATTATGGCACGGCACTGAGTTGATAACTTGTCGAGGTCTGTATTCTAGTCGGCATTGAGGTAGTTATTCGACGCATCTTTTGAATACAAAAACGCTGCCAGTCCTATTGTTTATTTCGTTCATATACACATATTTTTTGAACGTATATCTTCGTCATACATGAAAAACATTTGAATTAAGATTTTAATGGAAACATGAGTGTTTCTTACTTGCCACATTTTATCTTAGTTTTGTGAGACAATAACGAGTCTATGTGTATTGTAACGTCATTGGGACAAACACAATGCTTTATAATATTAGTAATGGGCAAAATCAAGATTTACATTTTTGAATAAATAATTTGTTTTGAAATATTAAAATTTTGATATGTATTTTGATAACAGGGCATGGATTATTTGAGCTTACTACATAATAGTATTGTGCTTTACTATTATTTAAAATAAATTTAAAACGTTAGAACAAAATATTCTTAGATTCAAAATTTCTGCAAATGAAAGAAAAAAAAAAGGCTGGAGATATAATTTTTTTTGCATTTTGACCGTTTTTTTTTCAAAATTCGGTGATGGGCCAAAATATTGTAAAATAAGTCAAATTCACTGTTTGTTCAATACATTCATTTGAAATGTTATTTGATTCATAAAATTCATAATTGGATATTTGGATTATGCCCATCACTAGGTACTACAAATAGATAAAGCTATAAAGGTGAATAAAATGATAATATGTATGATTTTTAAAGCGAAAAAGGCTTAATAAATGATTTGAATATAATAAAAAATTATTTATGCACTTAACACGTATGACAAAAGATTAAGCAGTAATTAGTTTCACACATCACAAGGACAGAAAAGTTAGATGGACATAAGGAATTATTATTATTAATCTTCAAAAGCTTTTGTAAAAATGTTAAATGGACGTTCACAGGGGAGATATTTTCACAGAAAACTTTAAACTAATGGGATAACAAGAAATAAAGCTTATTTGTAATTATGCTTTGTCAGGGGTTAAAATAGTAATTCTCAGGGCATGCGACGTGCCCTGATATAATGCTTTTTTTACATTTTCACAACTATGACACAACAATTCTTTCTGTACACATAAAGTAAAGTTCAAAATGGACATGCTAGGACCAAAACAATGTCACACATGGTTTCAAGTAAAAGCATAAGGTTCAAAATGTATGCCATGATAATGCACATGTTTGATTCATTCTGAACACTTAGGCTCAATTGTTTCGCAGAAATTCACATGTGACAGAGTCATCAAATGGCCATTCAGCGCCATTTTTTCTTTACATTTCAAAGTTTACCTTTCAAATTCCGATTCTAGGTGCGTTTCAGTTTTCTATCTAATTGTAATAAGCTGACAAGCTTAACAATCACACTTTGTTCAAAAGCTGAAACGGACTTAGAATCGGCATTTAACGGGGACCTTTCAACTGCAAATCAAACAAAAAAAAACAAAATGTCTGACAATGTTACATTTGAATTTCTGTGAAACAACTCGTCCTTAATTTTAAATATAGCAGGGTTCATTTCGAACTTGTAAGGCTCAATATGAACACACAAGGTTCCCTCTGAACATATCGAGTTCAATTTGAACAAGTAGTTTTATTTTTAATACGTAAGGTTCATTCTGTACATGTTAAGTTCACTCTGAACATGTAACAATTTATTCTGTACACCTAACGATCATAAGACTTTATTTTGAGCGTGTGCTGATTCTCCATTTTCCAAGTTTGTGCTATTCATCAGGTCTGTAATGGAACTAACCACGTGTTCCTGAGCCAAGGAGCCTAATTCTCTGAGCCATTCGTCAAGGATGACGGCGTTGACGATGATCCTTCGCATCTGGGATGACTGCCAGAGGTTATCCTCGCTGAAGGAGCTGTATGGCGATGGGTTACTTCCTCTGGGGTGGGAATTTTCTATTTGAAGAACACTGTTTGTGGGTAACATTGATATGCCTGAAAATATTAAAAAAATGTTAATACATAGTACACAAAATTAAGTTTTTGTTATTATTATAAGGAATTTTTTAAATATAAATATAGTGACATTATTGTACCATGTATCTTTGTAGTTGTAATAAAATTTTAGCAAAGAGTTATTCGTAACAATATGTGGTGCACATAACACTTGAAATCCTTTTTTAACCGCTTAAGGACTAGACTACGCCCGAGTATAATTGGGCGGCTATTATGTGCGGAGATTCTCACACCCGAAATAACTCGGGCACACTTTACCTGCAGAAAAGACTACTCACGAATATACTCGGGTGAAAATAAATACAATTTATTTAACGTGGAAGCGAGATATGTGGATAAAAAAGTGTTTTTTCCATTTTTTAATGATTACTGAAGGGGTCAAAACAAAATATCAGTATAGAAACCAGGTCATTGGGGTTTCGTGAGCCGTTTGAAATTGCGTCAATAACATCCGGTGAACTTTTAACTGCATTCATGCTAATACTGAGAGTGCACTATCTGATAAAATATGTAACTGAATTGTGACGAAATACATTTTAATTGAGGCCCCATGTGTGGAAAAACAGCGTGATGTTAAAAAGTGAGTTCTGAGATATTGACTTTAAAACATTTCAATTGATTGTAGTGAGCATATCATCGACGGTGTAGGGTAAATTATAGGGAGTTTACATCTCCCGAAAATAATAACAACGTTTACTTTTCCCTACATTTATATGAGACTGGTATCATTGTAAACTCGCGCGGCAAATATTTCATTCTCTCTCTCCAGTGGTCTCAGCCTCCGGTTTAGCCCTAAATCCCCTCTAACGTACGCGATCTACTTTTGTTCATAAAATTATTGTAACGTGAGTTTGTTAAAATAAAACTAAATTTAAAATATTCGAATTCTGATTTTACACACCGAAAGTAACCACGCAACCTTGGGTTCTACGGATTGGAGAACCACAGAATAATCTATTTAAATTTTCACAGTCAACAATCCATTTAAATTGGCGATAATTCACAATCCTCCAAAACGGCAATCCATCACTGCGTAAATCATATTTGTTCACTTTTCAGGAGAGACAAAAAACTGGCGATTATTTTACCCAAACGGAGGGCAATTGAGATGAGCGGTGATTCTATTTTCATAGTAAGGACGGGTTGTTTCGGAGAATTTGAACAATTCATCAAATTTCAACGTTCATTTTCGGTTTCTGTGAAAGTCCTATTCAAGTTCTGTTATTATATCATTGTAGGCTAGTTGCTTGACAAAACTGAAATAAAAACAGAACTTGAAAAAATCTTTCACACAACTTGAAAATGAACGTTGAAATTTGATGAATTGTTCAAATTCTCCGAAACAACCCATCCTAAGACTATTACATTAAAAAAAATCTTATATTAATCCAACCGATGTAGGTTTATTACCACCGTCAAATGACATTGCAGGATGACTTACGTGGTGATGGATTGCTGTCGACGATGTACTCATTTTTCTATAATCCATAGACATTTAATTTAATAGACCTTCCCTAACATGAAATCTGGGTATAATTTCGACAAGCTAAAGGCAAACCAGGTGACCATATTTTTGGCACAGGAGGGTTCGAGAATGCTATGAATAAACTACGACAGTCGTACATATCAACGAAGAGCGCACATTGAAGTAACCAAACCGTGCGCAGGAAAGTAAAAGTTCACTAAGTAAAGCCAAGGTTTGCAGTGCTGTCCATTGTCATTTTTCAGCGCAGGATCTGAATTTTAGTTCTTAAAACGAATCGCATGGCGTAGCGACGCTAAAATTGAGTGAGATGGGTAAATTATTGTAAAAGTGTCTAAAGTAACTAAATAGTGTAACAAAATATCAAATTTTGGAAAAAAAGTGGGAACTTTCATTTTTCCCGATTTGGGATGTGTAGTTGAGTTTTTTACGCAGCCAGCAATTTGCGCGTCATTGTAAAAAGGACTAGTAATTCATTAATTTTATTTTCATGGACCGAATAGGGATTTAATTACAATACGAGTTGCCTGTATACTGTCAGATTCATTTATTGACAAATCACCGAAAGTGGGAAGGTCATGCCGGACAAGTTAGTCTGTTCCTTTTTCACTGATTGGCTCGTCTCTTTATTTGAATGTCTATGCATAAATCAATATTTTTTTATTTTACATTAAAATTTTTTAATTAAAATTCCAGACATGTTACAAACTATTAAAAAAATACCAAAATGCAGATATAAAACTTTATCACCATAATAATGACAAATTTGCCAAGCGCCGATCGCACAAACTGTCAGTTTCAATGAAGTAATGGCCGACCGGTAGCGCGCTCTCAAGTCCTCACCATTTTAAACGATTTTTGCTGTGAATGTAGTTGGATATATGGTGCGTAATTTGAATGAATCTGCACAAAAAACGCTATTCCGATAACACTGCTTTTCCGCATAAGGGCTCATTGAAACTGTATCATTGTCATATAGGTTTTGAAGGAATTTTTAATTCACTGCGGATAAGATACATAACCGATTGAAATATATTCTCTCATGCAATGTTTTACTCTATTTTTTGTTTGTTTGTAAGAGATTGATTAAAAGAGTGCTTTAGTGATTATTAGAGTGCTTTAAAGTGTTCTTGATATTCAATGTCATAACATAAAATGTGCGTCATAAATAAGAGTTAGATTTTATTCAAAATTATTTTACGTTCATCTTAAATAGGAAGAGAAGTAAATAAATTTAAAATGCGCAGTAAAATAAAACACACATACAAAAAAAGATGCAAAATCGTGCCTAAATAATAAATATTAGCTGGAAAGGATTATTTACTTCTCACCACAATAATTTACTATCAATAGTATTTTCTATATTATTAAATTAAGGGGGTTTAACAAAAACTGTTGGTTAATATTCTAAATTTACAATACTCATGCTAGGATAATAATAATTTTTGATTAGCTTAAGGATAACTTTGAAGGTCGCATAAAACACAAAGATTCTGGATTATAGAATAATAAAAAAATCATGAATGTCTACTTATTTGCTTTATGGATTACAATATTATTTTTTAAGATTATCAATCAAAAGTTTAAGGGTAAATGTAACATACGTTATAATCCACGCATTCATAGATGGCGTAAATTTAGTTATTTTATTAAAATTCACTTTTTGCAAACATTAATCCCTGTAGAGCGGGCATGTAGAGCGAATGAGCGAAGACAGGAGTGTAAGGACCCGTTCCCACTTCCGTTTTCAAATCGGAGGTGGGTCCCGTTTTAAAAACGGATGGCCAATGGCCCTGTTCACACTTCCGTTTTAAAAACGGACCATACTCTACGAAAAAAAATAATTGTCGATTCAACAAAAACATGTTATTTGCTCATTCTTCAGTAATGGTGCGCAATGGACGACGATGAAGCTCTTGTTGTCATGTGGTACTTATTAAAAAGAAGGAAAAAAGTAAAAAGAAAATTTTGGGTACACCCAATCATAGCCGAATGATTTTCTGTAGGAATTTTCCAAGTGTTAATTGGTGAGTTGAGAAGTGATGAAGTAAAGTTCTTTAATTATTTTAGAATAATAATGATTGGATTATTTATATAGCGCCGTTTTCACCGTGAGAAAATCACCTCAAGGGCGCTTAATGGCTTAAGAGAATGTCTATCACTTCCTTTAACCATCTACTGGAATGAGTTTCAGAGAGCTTAACATATCAAAATACAAAATTGAGAGAGTGCATTTGTCCTGAAGAAAGGCTATCGATATTTTAAAGTAAGAAAACAATAACAACTCAAATATTTTTATTATGTGTTTATTGAACTAATACGCTCTTCCGTGCATCGTGCATCTCATTAAAGCTTTAAAATTTAAAAAAAAGTAAACTAATTTTGATATACAAAAGTTGTGTACACCAAGTGTTTTGTTTTTATTTAGTTAAAAATAAAATATTACTATACTCTTTCTTCGACCAGTGGTATTAAATTTTCGGGATTTATTTCCTTATCCATTATTGTAGTTTTGATTTATTTACTTAACAAAATAACCAAATACAAGCACGCAGCGTGCCTGCTTCCTTGCGACTGGGAGCGGGCGGGGAGGGGTCGGGGTGTGGCGGGGACTCTGCCGGAACGACTAGACGACAAGTGTGAACAGCTCCATACAACACTATGAGCGAGCGTGTTCCGACACGATTTGAAAACGGACGCGCTGCGCTGGCGATCCATCCGACAAAAAATGTCGGATCCGTTTTCAAATCGTGTCGGACAAGTGTGAACAGCTCCATACATCCACTACAACCACTAGGGTATCCGTTTTTAAAACGGGACCCGCCTCCGTTTTTAAAACAGAAGTGGGAACGGGCCCTGAGGAGGATGTATGATGCAAATGCGAATGGTAGCAGAAGTCGGGGACGCCCGAGTAAGATATGGCATGATCAAGTGAATCAGATACTCGAGTCGGGCCATGTCAAGAGTCAGAATAATAAAAGAGTATGAATGTGAACGAGGCAAGAAGTGTGTACCTAGTTGTTTGGCGGTCCGTCCTCTCTGCCTACCCCTGCGAGGAAATGGCGTGATGGTTAGTTACTTAGTTTGATCCCACACAGGAGGCCCTGAGGATAGTAATTTCGCTCAGGGCCTGTATCGTATTTTGGGATGCTGTGTGGAGGGTCTTTTTTGAGAAAACGAAGGAAGGAGAGAAAGTTCTAGGAAGCTAAAAGGTATGAGGGTTGGGTAGGAATCTAGGGATCAGTGTGTCCAGGAGTGATGGACATATGAATATATCACTCAACACACCTCACCTGATGAACCCGGGCACCCCTGCTAAATCACCAAACGTAGGGAACCACTTGGGGTGACATATGACAGAGGTGTTGGTTACCCGGGGCGGCGGTACCCAAACACGCCTCCCGAAGTACGTACGCAATGTGAATATGAATAAATAGTTTTGTCTATTTAAAAACTCAATTCTTTCATGAAAGGCACGCAAATACAATATTGTATCGGTGATTCAATTCAATATTGTATATGTATGCCTTTCTTGAAAGAAACTTTTTATATGGACAGGACTATTTATTTATAAACACATTGGTCAAATAAAATAATAACTTGCAAAAGTGTATTTTAATAAAATACTTAAATTAACGCCATCTATGAATGCGTAGATTTTAATATACCCTTAAACAAATATTCTTTGAATATTTGTGAAAAAACATATATATGAAAAAAATTAATGAACTATTAACAATTTATAACAAATTAGAAAACATTTCCCTCAGGACCTATGTCATCTTTGGGGATACTGTGTGGAGGGTGTATATATGGTAATAAAGAACAATATGTACCTATACATGTAATGATTTTTTTTCCTAACCTCCAAAATGAACATTTGATTTACCAACATGCAATCATGCAAAAATCAGTCCATTGATGCAAAATAGCCAACCAAACATTTTGTACTAATTTAGATTTATATTTCCAGTAAATAACTTGTAAAACTAAAGCAACAGTAATACTTTTTTTAGAATATTTTGTATTTACCACTAGAAACAAAGTTGTAAATTGCAGCAAAACCAGCAGCTGGCAAAAAAGGGAATATAACTTTATTTCCCATTCGGTTGAAGAGTATCTTTATTTATACAAATCTCAAAAACATGGTGCATAAAAATTATAAGTGTAAAAATAATACTACATGTATGTTGTAGAAACTGAAAATAATTTTAGTAGAGATTAGAAAATACTTCAAATAATAAAATATAAGATTGTAATTGACTTAATTAAAAACATTAAAATATATGTATATAATAATACAGTGAAACTCTTTTCAAAAAGTTTTCAAAGGAACCGGAAAGATTCTTAAGCATAAAAACTCCTTATGTGGGAACCATCTAAATGGGTTTCATTGTGTCAACTCCACACACGAGACCCGAAGGAAAATAATTTCTCTCAGGGCCAACGTCATCTATAGGGATGCTGTGGTGTGAAGGGATTTGATATGTATACAAATTATTATAACGGAAAATAATAATGGAAGATAATATTGTAATAGAATTGATTCAAAATTATAATAAAATAACTCAAAATAAAAATGGTAGAGACTGTATTAGGCTTGATTTTAAAAACTAAAATAAACGTAGTGTAATGAAATGAGTTACTTTAATTTTTGCCACTGTAAATAATAATTATGCATAGATAATAATTTGTGTTAGAGAAAAATATAAAAGCATATCGCTATAAAAATAATAAATGTGTAAATTTTATACATAAAAAAACTAGTCCAATCAAAAAATAAAATGAAAAAATGCAAAAATTGCAATTGAAAAAAAAAACAAGACCTAAAAAGTTATTTTTGTTTCAATAACAAATAACCAAAATCAATACCAGTGATATGTATAACAGTGCTATGTCCCAGTTGCCAAGAGAATCACCTCAGTCTGAGTCTGTGTATAAATCTTACCACCCACAATGTTTCATTTTTTACTAACCGATCAGCTGTTCAAAGTTAAAACACTGAATAAAGCAATTTCATAAATATAGCAGCTTCACAGTGTTTTGAATAGGCCGTCAAAAATTACAGTTATTAAAATTTGATTTGATTCTGTTCATTTCTGACACTGCACAAAAGAAGAGTTAACATTAGAGCAGATAAAAATATGAAGTTTTGGCTAAACTATGGCATTAGGATGAGACCGATAGCGGCTCATGACTTTTGGGTGTACTAGATTGCTAATTATTACAAAATATTATCACGTTGATGTTGTTGTAGCTGAAAACGATTTTTTATTTTTATTCGAAAATTCGATTTTTTGTATGAAGATTTTCAGGAAATCCGTGCGGCACATGGCTAAACTGAAATTTCCTGAAAACCTTCATACAAAAATCGAAATAAAATAAAAATCGTTTTCAGCTACAACAACATTACTAATATCATTTTTTGTAATGTTAGCTCTCTGGTATAACCAAAATTCACGGGCTGCCACTGGATGAGACAACTGGTCCATATTGGAAAATTGAATAAAAAAAAGTAAAGAAAAGCATCCATTAGGTTCTTTCGAATCGGATATTAAAACAAGAACCTTTTTTTGTACGACTGAAGTTGGAGAGATGTAATGAAAAAGGTTATACTCAAACATACTAATATTGGTTGTTTGCGATGTGCGTTATTCCCGGGAGAAAATATTCACATTCAATGAACCCAAATACGCTTTCAATTTAAGGGTCATTTTCAAAATTAGAACTGCTTGTGTGAAGAACAAGTAATTTAATTAATTAAGTAATTCAGACAAGCGACAAAGTAGGTACATACCCTATAATATTTTAACAGAAACTTATTTTAATTGTTCTTTTCAAAATTGGAATAAGAAACCTGTGATTTTCCACGGCTCTGTGCTATATCAGTATAACATTGAACGGTATCGATGTAGCAAAGTAAGTGATAGATCGTATGTAGATCAGAGGTTATTCTCTCAGTAACCGGGGTGTGTATGTATGTACATCAATTTTATATGAAATTTACCTCCAGTGATCATCTTTCGACTAAACATGGCGGTAAAGCTAGACGAAATACTTTTTCTTTTGGGTTCGTTTCGTTTGAAGGGCTCACTAAGTGTTTGAGGCTGCGGTGAGGGCGGTGCTTGCTCCCAGTTCCCGCTATTTGGCTGAGACGCTATATTATCTGTTAAATTGGTCACAATCATTGAAAACACACTTTTTAAATACATACATAAGAATAAAGAATAATAAAACAGTTTATGAAAATAAATTTTTATGGAAGGGTTGCCATATTTCCAAAATAATATTTATTTCACTCAATAAAAATCTTCATAAAAAATAATCGAAACATTCATTTGTGGCCTGTATTCTACCCCACCAACAGTGTAAAATGTAATTTAAGTTTTCTGACATTGAAATAATAATAGGAACTTTGGTAACCGACAATAACGAACTCCACTCCATTGAAAAATAAAAAAATATTAACCTTTTAACTTTAATATAAGTACAATATTTTTTAAAGGTCATTCTCCAAATTAAAATAATTTTTTGAAGACCGCCAAAAGGCACAATATCTATGGCAGATCAGGGTGACGTCATATTTATACAGTTTTATCATTTGACAGATCCAATACTGGATTTTGTATAGTAAAATTAAGAAGTTTAGTAAAATTATTTTAACAGCTTTTATTGAAGAACATGGTAAAATGACAGCATCTGGTCACTATTGTTGTTGCATTGTACCAACATGCAAAAATAGAACCATATCTGCACTCAAACCATTTTTTCTGTGTTACTGAATGTCCCAATCCGCATTTTTAATATTAAATATATCGTTCATTAGTTATACTGTCATTTTCCTTTGTACAATAAATTTAATAATAATAATTCCCAGGTCACAGTAAATGGTAGCAATTATTACCAGGTAACAATTGAGGCATGAGTTTGTAAAAGTTAAAAAAATACAACAGTCAAAAAAAACCCTGCAATATAATTTGCGAGATAGTTCATACAGAAAAGACAAGAATAATGTATATTATAAATTACTGTCGGAAAATTAAAAATTGGTAAATTTCAAAGATTTTACGAAAATCTAGAAAAAAAGTGGATGGATGTATGGCAACCCTAGTAATGGAGATGAAAATAAGAAATTGACACCAATATAAATCTTTCCTGCAATAAATTTCGTTTTAAAATAAAAAAAAGTTTGTAAATATGCAAAAGCAAATGTATGCTGAAATGTAATGACATTTGATGTATATGATATAATAATTGCATTAGTAAGTAAAAAGCGGTAATCATTACTTTTATTGGTAATATAATAATCATGTTATTTAAAGCTTTTCTGTGAATTATTAGGGAAACAAAACACTGATATTGTGTTCAATTCAAGGCGTTAGTAGTAAAATCAAAGGAAGCAATATTTATGAAACAAAATCATCAATAACTCAACTTCATCAAAATTACAGAATATAGTCATTTCAATAGCTGACATTTTTAAGCAATATTGAGAACATCCATTACAGTGGTAAAATTGGTAAGAGTTTTGGATTTGGGCTTAGAGAAGCCGGGTTAAAAAACTGGCGAGGGTCAAATAAAATGCATAAAATTTGTTTACCATAACATTTTGTAACAGAAGGCACAAAAAGGCAAAAATCTATTAATGTAGTTCTTAAAAGCATCAATTTTGATAATAACAACACTTTTTCTGAAAAATATCAAAATGTTATTTTAATTTAACTTGTGCTCGTAATGATAAAAGTTTTTTTTTTTTTTTTTTTTTTTATATTTACTCCACACAGGAGGCCCTGAAGAAAATAATTTCCCTCAGGGCCTATGTCATCTTTGGGGATGCTGTGTGGAGGGTCTTTTTGTGGAGAGGAAGGAGTGAACATGGGTCTTGAAGAGTCCCATGTTGTAGGAGGGAGGAAACACAGAGGCCGGCAGTTCGTTCCACAGCCGAGCTGTTGAACTTAAGAACGAATCGTAGAAGCGACCCGTTCTCATGTGACAAGTGTCAACTGTGTACAAATGTTGGGCGCGCGTTTGGCGTGTATCCCGACTACGCACCGGTGCCGAAGGGATCAATGATGCTAGTTCCTCAGAGCATCTTCCATTGTAATACCGATAGAACAAGGACAGCATACCTACCTGACGCCTGTGCTCTAAAGATTGCAGTCCGTTCGTTAAGATTGGGGAATCTATCAAACGGACCGCCCGTTTCTGCACAGAGTCAAGGGTTTTTTTCAGGTATTTTGGGGCTCCAGACCAGAGATGGCTGCCAAATTCGACAGTAGGGCGCACTTGCGATTTGTACAGGGTCAGCAGTTGTGTACTATTAAAGTATCTGCGGGCCCTGTACAGTACGCCCAGCTTCTGAGAGGCCAACTTTACTCTGGCTTCGATGGAGCCCCCGTACCTGAGCTGGTCACTTATAGTTACACCAAGCATATCAATGGAAGGCCTGTTCGGAAGATTGCTTCCGTTGAAGGAGACTAGATTATCATTTGGATCCCTTTTAGACGTAATCAGACAGGATTGGGTCTTTGAAACATTAAATTCGACGAGATTATTTTTACCCCAGGAGGAAATACTCTCGAGATAACCGTCCATTCTCTGCTTCAAAGCCCTCCGAGCCGTTGGAGTTTGTGTGCCCTTTGGGGGCTTGTCAAACAAAAAGCTATCATGAACTGTACTGTCATCCGCGTAACAATGAATCGGTGCACATGTCAAAAGGTCATTGATGTGCAACAAAAACAAAGTCGGAGACAGAACCGATCCCTGTGGGACGCCAGCATTTATGGAGTGCGAGGAAGAGGTGAAACCGTCAGCAACCGCCTGAATCGACCTATCCCTTAAAAAGTCAGCAATCCACGTACACAGGGATGCGGGAAGTCCGTAAGAATGCAATTTGTTGACAAGTCCTCGGTGCCAGACCCGGTCAAAGGCCTTGGATATGTCTAGTGCGACCGTTTGGGTCTCACCGTGACGTTCCAGGCACCGCCCCCAAACATGCGTCACATACGCGAGAAGATCACCGCACGAGCGGTTCCGCCGGAATCCGTATTGACGGTCGTTGATAATTTTGTTCTTCTCGAGGTATGTGAGCAGTTTGTCGTTGATCACACGTTCCATCACTTTGGACAGAACTGATGTGATCGCTATGGGGCGGTAGTTGGCCGGGTTGGAGCGGTCACCTTTCTTGGGAATAGGGTGAATTACCGCTTTTTTCCAACCAGAGGGCACAGTGCCACACTTCAGGGACATTTTGAAGAGCTTTGTCAAAACTGGAACTATTTCCGCAGCACACCTCTGCAATACCAAGGCAGGTATTCCATCAGGTCCACTAGCTTTGTTAACATCGAGCCCCCGTATGACGTGGAGTACATCCCGATGCCGGATCCTCAGCTTTTTCATATAGAAGCCGCAGTGAGGAACCGACGGCGGAACAGCACCCCCGTCGTCGAGGGTCGAGTTTTCCGCAAACATTTTCCCTAAAAGGTTTGCCTTTTCGGTGGCGGTGTTTGCTAGTGAGCCGTCAGGTCTGGTAAGAGGTGGCAAACTGGGTTTGCAAAAATTTCGACCTATTGAGCCCGCAAGCGACCAGAATGCTCTGCTGCCATGCGGGCAGGCAGCCAGCTTTTTGCTGATCTGCAGGTCGTGTTCGAATTTTGATCTATTGATGATTCTCTTGCATTCCTTTGCCGATTTGTTGTATGCTGATCTGCTTTCGGGCGTTCGAGATGTGTTGTAGGCTCGGTAAGCCGCGTTTTTTCGTCGAACTGCTTCGGAGCATTGTCGACTGAACCACGGCTTTGAGCCCACGCCAGTTTCTTTAGTAGTCGATTGTATGAAGCCATCCATCGCCGATTTGATGACTTCACCAATCTCCTGGGCACATCTTGAAGGGTCCGAAGTCCGAAAACAAACAGCTGACCACGGAAAAGCATTGAAATGGGCCCGCATACCGAACCAATCTGCTGACCTATAGTGCCACACTTTTCTCCTCAGCCTCTCATTGGTTGGTCTGAGGCTAACGGGGATTGATGTCGTCACTAGGCAGTGGTCAGATGATCCCAGAGGCGCTGTGACGTCAATCTTATAACCGTGTGGCACAGTAGTTAAGAATAGGTCTAACAGATTGGAGCGGTGAGTCTGGACATCAGGAACCCTTGTAGGCTCCTGAACCAATTGCTCTAATCCGTAGCAAATGGCAAAGGATTCCGCCTGTCGGCCAGCCGAGTCCGTTGGGCCTGAGAACTTCAACCATGGTTCGTTATGAACGTTGAAGTCCCCCAGAACAACAAACTCGGCCGAAGGGTAGCGGGGCAAGAGATCATCAATAGTATCGCTCAAATGTTTGAAGAGCTCGGAAGTGTCTGATTCGCTATGGTTCGGTGAGCGGTATAGACATGCGTAGAATCTTGCCGTACTGGCAAGATTGACGCGCACCCACATTACGTCGAATCTGGAGTTTTCCAGACTCAATAGTCGCACACAGTTGACGTCAGCTCGACTATAGAGGCAGACTCCTCCTTTCAGCCGGAATTTGCTTGCGAGGGTAAAGCCCGGGCAGTCCAGATAGGAGGAGTCTGGCGGCTCGGCTATCTGAGTTTCGGATAGGAAAAGAAGGTTGGGACGTTGGGACAAAAGATGGTGATGGACGGAATTTAAATTAGTGTGCAGGCCGCGAATGTTGGCAAAATTTACCAACAGTTTTGGCCCGCACCGGGGACGCCTGCTACTCGCCGCTGTAATGATGTTAAAATTGTTGTGTTGTATATTCATGAATTTAATTTTTTTTTTTTTTTGTAAGGGTAGGAGGTGAAAGGAAAGGTCTGGAAAGGAAAGGTATGAGGGGTGGGTAGGAATCTGGGGTTCAGGCTGTCCAGGAGTGATGAGCGTTTGGTTCCAGCCCACCCACTGCGGTGCTAGGCGATAGGCTGGGAGAGTCCGGCTGGAGAGGGCATCCAATGCGCCCCAAACGCTGCTGCTGGGTCCCCTCCGGTCACGAACCGGCACAACAGCAGTGGCGGGGTTTTTTCACTCGCTGATGGGGCAGCCCACCCTTAGTCGTGAGCCTGAGGGTCGGGCCCCTGTACTATCGAGCGGCCCGGACAGCGGTAACCGGTTGTAAAGGGTCTCCCTCAACCAGCATCTCCCAACCGGCCCGCCACGCAGAAGGTGGGCCGACGCACCCGCCACCAAGACCCGGGCAAACCTTAACCCATGAACCCGGGCACCCCTGCTAAGTCACCAAACGTAGCGAACCACTTGGGGTGACCTGTGGCAGAGGTGTTGGTCATCCAATAAATGGTTCCCAGGGCGGCGGTACCCATTCCCGCCTACCAAATTGAATAATTAAGTAAGTTAGGTTTACATTTGTTGTAAATGTTATAAAAACAGAATTAAAATGAGGTTAAAACAATTTGGCCCCTTTCCTTTTAACGGTTTTTAGACAACCATCAAACCATTTGATATTATACCTGAATTTTGATAGTGCGTCTGTTGCTGATTGAAGTGTGTTGGGGTAGAGCTGTTCCTGTCAGCATTGGCTTGTTGGTTCTTGGATCCAATCAGCTCTATGGCGTTCTTGCGAGCATTGGAAAGGCGGATCTCTCGGTCTATTAAGAAATGCTGAGCTTCTTCTAAAAGGCGGTACATTTCGGCTTCGTTTCGGACGGATTCATCGATCTTCTGCTTCAGGGAGACAAGAATCTAAAGGAAAAATGAAATTTAAATATTTTTTATGCATCTAACAGCTGTTAAAGATTATAAGATAATTTTTTGTTTGGAAAACTCTACACATTTCCGAATGTCTGTATCTCAGAAGTCATTAATAATAATACCCATTTTGAAGTGTACCATTTGGAGAAATCAAACAGATGGAAAAGGCTTGAATAGTGAGTCAGTAGGTCTATTTATAGGACCTTGTCACTTCGGGAAACATGTTCAACTCTTGGGGGTATAAGTCACTAATAGTTGTAGGAAATGATTTGTGATTCTATTTGTGAAATTAAATTTGAGTAAATTCACCAAAAAAATATTATGTATTATTCATGTTTAAGAAAAATGGTAGAACCTGAAGACAAGCCGCCATTCGGCAGCTTTCCATGACTCCTCTTTTTATTATTGTTAAAATTTTACATTTACAAATTTTACAACCAGGATCTTCAAACACACAAGAGGACAGCACAATGACTCCTGGGAGATATACAGAAAGTCTCTGAATTCATTAGGCGTGTAAAATGGTATTTACCTGATAAAGCGAAGTAATAGAAGGCTGTAGAACGATCCACGGACACAGTAGAAAGGATCTCAACAAAGGCAACGGGTAAACTGCAAGTCTTGTGATAAGGCCGGTTAGTCTAAGGTTAACATACACATCATTATCCAACATCTGCCCCAACTTATTTAGAGTTATTTTTAACAATGGTCCTGAAACACAATATAGAAATAATAATTAACAATATAAATTTATGTTATTGAAACATACACGGTGTGACTGCGGTGAGGAATGGCCAAAAACTAAATAATACATATCTAATCTTTAACATTCTTGTCTCCCAATGCTCTCCGAGGGTTTGACTCCAGACTAAACTAAATTGCTATATTTAAATCAGAAAGTAATGTTCTTACCTATATTTACATCACCAATCCTAGTATTGGCATCTTTTTCAGCCCCTTTTTTAACAGTCTCATGAGTTAGGCTAGACAGTCTATCAATACTCTCCGCTTGTCTCCAGAACGAGTCTTCTGTGAATTCTTTCCCATCTTCAGAAGTGGCGTGTTCTTCATCAGGAGTACCGTGATGGTCTTCGTTCTTGTACTTGAAGCTATCGTATCCGCTGCTCTCTCCAATGGACTGCAAACTGTCTTCTTCTTTACTGCTGGTATAAACAACATGCGGAGAAGTTTGTAGATTGTTATGGGACATCGGTTCGCTGAGGCCTTCATCGTTGTCATTTTCTACAGCGAATGGATTACTACTGTCTTTGATTAGGTTGGAGTGTTCGAGCTGGAAGTCTTTTACGACCGACAGGATGACTTTGTCATTGGGGATTTTGGACAGCCCGTTGGAGTGGCCGTCGTATTTTGAGCTCCACTGTTTGCAACCGCTTTTACAGAGTTGGATTTTTCTGCGCGCTTCACAGAGGTATGCATGGTAGTTTCCGTACAGCGATTCGTTTGCGTGCAGCTGAAAACAAATAATAGCATATTACAGCAAAAATACTTGTAAAACTCCTGTTATTTTAGCAGACATTAAAAATCTCCGCTATATTATTATTCATCTTTCCACGGTTGTTTTATTTCTCAAAGACATCAATCACATTTCTTCGAGAAATTAAACAGTATGTTGTCACCTGACAAAAATTTTAAAAATTTATTTAATTGTGCAAACATAATTATTACAATCAAACAGTTGTGTTTACAATAGGTAGTCCTACAAAGCTTCACATGACAGCTTGTTGCAGGTTGATTAGGTTTATTAGCTTCACATGACAGCTTGTTGCAGGTTGATTAGGTTTATAATCCTGTCTGATTACGTCTAAAAGGGATCTAAATGATAACCTAGTCTCCTTCAACGGAAGCAATCTTCCGAACAGGCCTTCCATTGATATGCTTGGTGTAACTATAAGTGACCAGCTCAGGTATGGGGGCTCCATCGAAGCCAGAGTAAAGCTGGCCTCTCAGAAGCTGGGCGTACTGTACAGGGCCCGCAGATACTTTAATAGTACACAACTGCTGACCCTGTACAAATCGCAAGTGCGCCCTACTGTCGAATTTGGCAGCCATCTCTGGTCCGGAGCCCCTAAATACCTGAAAAAAACCCTTGACTCTGTGCAGAAACGGGCGGTCCGTTTGATAGATTCCCCAATCTTAACAAACGGACTGCAATCTTTAGAGCACAGGCGTCAGGTAGGTATGCTGTCCTTGTTCTATCGGTATTACAATGGAAGATGCTCTGAGGAACTAGCGTCATTGATCCCTTCGGCACCGGTGCGTAGTCGGGATACACGCCAAACGCGCGCCCAACATTTGTACACGGTTGACATTTGTCACATGAGAACGGGTCGCTTCTACGATTCGTTCTTAAGTTCAACAGCTCGGCTGTGGAACGAACTGCCGGCCTCTGTGTTTCCTCCCTCCTACAACATGGGACTCTTCAAGACCCATGTTCACTCCTTCCTCTCCACAAAAAGACCCTCCACACAGCATCCCCAAAGATGACATAGGCCCTGAGGGAAATTATTTTCTTCAGGGCCTCCTGTGTGGAGTTAATATAAAAAAAAAAAAAAAAAAAAAAAAAATTAGCGCTCCTATAATAATTCAGTCAGTTACAACTTACATTGTTAGCAACGTTTGAACCAAGTAAATTATTAATAAACAGGGACACTTACCCCATAAGATACGACATTCTTCTGAGTAGGATAGAAGGTCCCTTGTTCTCCGATAGAGCTGAGACTATGCAAGTTCTGATCCATGCTGGAAATGGAAGGCTTCCTACTGCCAGCTGCACTATTTCTCCTTGAACTGGTGACATTTGTGAGAGGTTTGCTAATGCAGCAATCCGGAGCCAGGTTCAGCAGCATGTTGGTGGCTTTGCAGTGGAGGTCGCAGTCCAGAGACCTTCTCCGGTGGGAGACCATCAGGTGGTGGCCGCCGATTAGATACTTCAACACCATCTCCAGCATCAAATCCTCACAGTTTAGATCCACAAGTGTTTCGAAGAGCGACAGAGTTACAATGGAGAGCTGCACATAACAAGTACATATTTTACTTTTGTTTGACTAAGTTAAAGGAAAATTAAAAAATATCATACATTATCAGAGAATGGAACATGTTGTTTGGAAGGACTATCAACTTCTAAACTTTGTTTATATAATCTAAAATAGGAGTCTACAATAATATCTAATCGAAATTACGCAAAAAATTATTTTAATTTACAAAACTTGTTAATTATTTGGAATTATCAATTTTATTTTAAACCATCATTTCGACTGTCATGTTCAGAAGGTCTAGCACGGATGATTGATAAAGCCGTATGTCAATAAGATATTGCGAGCACGGGGAATATAAAAAATAGGGAATGTGGTTTATGAGGATAACAATGGGGTTGGATTCTCCTTGTTTTGCCAATAAATCCGCAGTATTGTGACCTAAGATGCCAACATGTCCAGCAATCCAAATCAGAGTTATGGTTTGTATGAAGTTAATGAATAAAATAAAACATCAATCAGATCTTTACAGCAATACATATTGAAAAGGTTAAAAATCAATAAAACCACATAATTAACAAGTCATTGTAATAATAAAGTAAGTACATACCCTTGGTTCACCGTCAATGAGAGGTACCAAAGCATCCAAGATATTGGCTCCGTCGTAACTGTTGTCCAGCAGAAACTTTACCAGAGACTTGAGCAGGCCGGGCTCGGACACGGAGCGCAAGACGAGCTCAAAGTAGGCGATGGCTGCAATCTGCTCATCCACGCCAGTCTGCAAGTATTGCGGTCTCGTAGAGGCGAAGGCTCGCTTGGTCTGGCCGTGGCGGGAACATTGGTGGACTGTTAGTACGGACGGCTCGACGGCCTTACAGGTACCCAAGACCAAGTTGCCAGAAGCCGACACCAAACCAGAAAACACCAAACCGGAAAGGACGTTTCACGCCAAACCAAACCAGAAAAGATGTTTTACGCCAAACCAAACCAGAAAGAACGTTTCACGCAAACCAAACCAGAAAGGATGTTTCATGGCAAACCAAACCAGAAAAGGATATTTCGAAGCATAGAAGACAGAAGATACATTGTTTTGAATCCAGCCAAACCCAAGAAAGATAAAACAATGATTATATGAGAGGAAGATTGACTGAAGAAGCCAGAGTCAGGATTTCAAGCCAAACTGTTTCACGTCAAGCTAAACCAAAAAAGGAAAATGTTTCACATAAATTTAATAGAAAAGTTGGACGTTTCACAGTAAACTAAATCAGAAAGTAGAATGTTTCACATCAAAGTAGACCAGAAAGAAGAATGTTTCACTTCAACAAAACCAGAAAGTAGGATGTTTCAAGTAAAACAAAACCAGAAAGTAGAAAGTTTCACATCAATCTAAACCAGATAATAGAACAGAAAAAAATAAAATAAGATAAAATAGAAAGTAGAATGTTTGAATGATAACAAACTAAACCAGATAAGAAAAAGGAGGATATTTCACATCAAATTATACCAGAATGTAGGACGTTCCATGTCAAAGCATGGAATATACAGAAGATATATCACATTAATGCTGAACGAGAAAATATGTATGTACATAATACCGAAACCAAACCAGATAAATACATTACATGAGAAAAATATTACATAAAATAGGAGATGCCCAAATTGTTGCAAATCATGAAGTTATTCTATGCATAAAAATCCCATTTGCCATTATGTAGTTTCAAATTAAACACCACCTAGTTATCAAAAAAGTAAGTATTGAATGAGTTTGTAGAGATGTATTATTATTTCTTTTCGGTGAAAACGTATGTCTGACCAATCATTTTACCAATCAAAGTAAATAAATTAAGAGGCAAACATTGTTTTTCTTTGTAAGAGTCATAACCTGGGGGGTGAGTCTGAATTTTTTTCTTTAGCCTGACGCAGGTTAAATAAGTCACATAACGTACATAAAAGAGCCTGGATGACCCCCAAGTAGTTTTGATGATGTAAGTTGTTAACGCCGTCTTAGCTAACGCAGAAGATATAGACCCACCCCCTGATCTATTCAAATAATTCCATAATACTTGTATAAATATGTAAAGTGCTGGATGCACAGATTATTTGCACACCATATTTATGATGCAGTTAGCGGCAAGTTTTTAAAACATCCATCTTACACAATTTGTTGGCAAAAGAGGTACATATTCCAGTACCGGCAACGGTTGGAACTATTCCATCATTGAACCACATCTTGCTGAGTATCAACAAAAAATCAATCTAACCCAATATTAAAATAAGGAAAATACCCATTTGTGCTCGGTATCTACTACACTGTGTATAAAAATATAGTATACTAACACCAAGACTAAACCTCTAAACTTCGACTAAGAAAAACTATTAACAATAATATTATAATGGAGATGGGTATTTTCTTATACATAACTTCTTCCTCTTCTTCTAAACTCAAGTCTAGGGCGAATTTGTGATTAGTGGGAAGGATGAAAGCATAGGTGGGATGGAAAAAACTTCAAAGGAGATAGGACATTGATTTGTGCAATCCAGATGAATGTGTGCATTAAAACTCGAACACCACATCGTAAAATCAACATAAAAACTTGAAGCAAATATTAACAGACTTGAAATTCATTGCCAAAGCATAATTAAAAACATATTTCATTAAATAAAAAAATTCAAACCAAGAACATTGGAAAAAATGAAGTTACATAGTAATTAATAATAATTATCAGTTGAATCAAGTCCGAAGACAAAATAAGTGATTGAAATTTAATTGTTTTGTTTAAAAAAAAATATGGAAATCATTTAATTACCTGTAATAATGCAGGGCCCATAACTGGTAACAGAAAACCTTGATAGAGGAAATCTAATAATTGCTGCTGAATCAGAGGGTGTGCCACCTATTTAAGACAAATTGGAATCAAAACAAGTAACATTATGTGTGTACACTGTACATTTAACAGTACAAAGATCTACTTACTTATTGTGATGTCTTTGCCTCTTGTACAATGGCGTTAATAATAATCAATAGATTTGGAATGGCGGAATAATTTTAATAATTAATGATGAGACCCTGGACAACCTTTAATGATCTTATATACCTAAATTGTTGTCTCATTTATTCCAATAATATAAATGTTAAGAATAGAACAAGGACAAAATTTTAACAAAGAGAGTAAGACCCTTTCTTCCAAAGAGATAAATACACAACTATCCGATACTCGACTATTCAAGATCTTAGTGACTACCACCGTACATCTGCGCAGGGGTTCGTACACAGGTTGCACACGTTGCCGGTATTTTGTAAACTCATCGGCGACGCCAATCTCCCGCGACCAGCCGTGAGAGGTTGTTTCCACTCACAGTAACAATGCGGTGCTTTAGATCGATGCTAGATATAAAACAGTGAATCCAAACAGCTCCACAACTGTTTGGTTGTGAAAAATTTTTAGTTTTGATATCGAGAATCCAACAATGATTGGTGTCGACGCGGGTCTCATGATTTCAGTAGAGAAGTTTGGGGAGAGTGCCCGACAATTTGTTTGCAACGTGAGTACACAACATGAGTATGGGATACTTGCGTATCCCAGTGGAAGAAGGTCCTAAGACAGCTATCGAAATAAAAGTGGCTCTAGGACATAGATCAATATTTTAATACATAAAAAAATGTGAATATTAACTGCACATTCCAATATGTGAGAACTGTCAAAGTATGCGGTTAAAGATCACAGCGATACGGATTCAAAGATATAGACTCAGAGGCCTACTACTCTATTTAATAGCCATCTTATATGATTACTTACAAATTCAAGATAGTGAAAATCACGGCAAAGAGAATTCATAGGGCTTACTTGTGCTACTGCATTGCAGAATTCCAAGGAGTTCATGAAAATTCCTAGTTTATCTATGTCATTCACATCGTCAGGTGTGAGTCGGTGCCAGTCGGGCTGGGTGACGTCCACAAACCTCGGGAGGGAGCAATAAAGACCACTGAGACCTGCAAGTTAAAAAAAAAAAAAAAAATTACGGAAAAAAGGGAGAAAAATCATTTAAAATAGTGCGATCATTCACATTGTGTTAGAATTTACATGAAACATACTACTTTCGGTTTTCTGTGATGTGCGTTATTTCAGCGTGAAATTATTAAGAGGAAGCTACAAGCCAAAAATGTGTATATTCTTGGTATACCTTATATCGTAGGTAATAGGCATTAAAATCGCTTGACAAACGGAGTCTAGTAACATTGGATTTCAAGCAAAAAACTGGTTTTTATTTATTTTGTAAATAATTTTATAAGAAAGCAAAAAAGTTAATCAAGTGAAACTGTCACAGATAATCTTAGCTATAATACAGTATTTTTTTAAAGTTGTTTCCTTTACGAGTTCATACATGTTCATAAATTTCTATTGAAATTTTTATTTTTTTATTAGGTTACATTAATATTTTTATTCAAAATTAAAAAAATATTTATTGCACAAAAAGAGTACAAAGGGTATAGCTTATAGGTTACATCCTATTTCTTCCAGCTAACCCAACAAATACACATTATATTACATAACCCAACAATTACATGTTAACAAATAAATAACAGCAAATAAAAAAAAACAGAGGTATTTCATGTAAGGTATTCATTTAAGCTGTAGTGACATTTGTTTAAAAGAAATGTTTTTAGTGTTGATTTAAATTTAAGTGTGTCGGTTATTTGTTTGATGCTACGTGGAAGGTTGTTATATACTACGTGGAAGGTTGATAAAAAAAATTGTGAAAACTAATTTTTATATATCATTATTGTAAGCAAATATTATTATACACTGTAAACTGTTTAATTATTACATAATAAAAAAAAATAAAAAAAATACTTTAACCTTCCAGCGGGCGCGTTGAGAAATTTCCCTTGAGCGGGCGCTTGTCGTAAATTTTACGTCATCAAGTTTTCTCCATGTAAGTGGTGTTTTCTTTATACAAACGTTAGGGAATTTCTTTAAGGATATGAAAAATCATAATAGGCAGTACTTTGAAAAAAATAAATTTGACTTTCTTAAAAAAAACGAAGCAACACTCTAAACATGTTAATATTTCAAAACTAAATATTTTATCGACCTATTTAGTCAGAATCAATATTCTCATCCTTACAATTGTTACAAACCACCTCAACTGAAGAATGGTTCTTGCATGTAAAGGACTGGCAACGGCAACACTTCATTGATGCTGAGGATCTTTTCTTATCCAGTGCACATAACCGACAAACACCGCATTTTGGAAAGCTTCTGTTTTATTCTTCTGTTATCGGTTCAACTGCCCTACCGTAATTTACTTTGAGAAAAGCATTTATATCTTGCGGTAAATGTTTGACATTTGATTTGACTCTAGCATAGCTCGAAGCTCGATGCTTACAACTAAGTCGCAAGAGTGGGGGAAGCGATAAGGCGCGTTTGTCGTAAATTTTACGACAGCGCGCCCGCTGGAAGGTTAATGGCCATGTAGTGTGGTCCTTTTTGAAAAATAGTTTTGTTTGCTTTATAGGTTTGATTAATAGGTTTTCTGTGAACCTTGTACCGTGTTTATGTGTTGAGTTTTTTTGTGGGAACTTTTCTGGAGATGATCGTACTAACAGGCATAACTCCATTATATATATGTCCGTCACTGTCAGAAGTTTAAGATTTTTAAAAATTGGTCTACATGAATCCCGGTGATCAGAGTTTGTAATTTTTCGTAGACCTCTTTTGGATGATAAAAACATCTTTGGCGTTTACTGAGTTTCCCCAAAAAACTATTCCGTATTTTATCATTGAGTATACGTATCCATAGTGTATGTATGTATGTATACATGTGTTTACTTATATGTGTGTATGCATGCATATATGTTTATTTATGTATGTATGTATATACATGGGTGTATGTATATATGTGCACATAAATAAATATTTTTCCTTTTTCTTTAAATAACAATGTACAATAACCATTAAAAAAAAAAAAAAAAATTAAAATCACAATTCACAATTTATATAAGAAAATTTAACCAATACACATAAATACATGTACCATTTAATCATAACCACGTAAACACCTCAGCACAGGTTCTCCTAGTGAGGTGTTCACGAAACATATAACATTACCCACCACAGTTTCACCTTCTCAAACCTACCTTACACACAACATATTATAGTTATAAGTTTGAAATATATCATGTAAAAATATAAATAATTATGTGAACACTGTAAATATTATATAGAAATAAAAAAAAATAAAAAAAATAGTATGCGGTGATTACTGACTCGATGTTTAAGATATTTTTAAGGGTGCCTAGAACATAAGAAAAGCTACTGATTTTTGCAACAACTTTAGATACATGTTCTTTCCAGTTTATATTTGCAGTAATATTTTATATAATAGTTTATATTTTATTGAGTAATTTATTTTTTTATTTGTATTCTAATCAAGCGAAGCGATAGGAAAACCTTCAATTTATCTAAAGCATATTTTTTGGTATTCATAATGTACACCAATTCGTTATAAAGATTAATCAAAATAGTGATTTGGCATTAAGCTTCGCCTTAATGTCCAATGAACTATAATTTGTTTTGAATAGTGTCAATTTCAAAATTGGAACTGATTGTGGTGAAGAATAATTCAGGCAAGCGATAAAGTAGGTAACCTACTTAAACTACCTAGCAAAATATTTTAATAGTCTTTTTCAAAATTGGAATTCTAATATCCTGTGATTTTTCACAGGTCTGAGCTAGTCTTTAAAAGTTTTCAGAAGAAAGAAACTTTCTAAGTAGGTAACAAAAGCAAATGATTTAGCTTTGACAGATTATTGAAGGGAAAATACAGTTTATGAGTAGTAAAAGGTAAAGAAACTGTGCAATTAGAAAAAGGAACCAAATAAAAGCAAAGAAAATACATTTGATAGATCATTGACAGGAAAACACAGTTTACGATAGGAAAATGGCAGGTAAACTGTGCAATCAGAAAATGCTTGTAGTTACTTTTAAGTTGTGGAAATGATTTAATAAGTAAAGTGTAATTATTACAGAAAAATACCACGAGAGAGAGTCATTTAATTGTTTTCCTGCGGGGCAATTATACATGAATGGCACTGTAGAGTAAATGTACACAACTAAACAACATGATCATCAAACTTAGTATGTATTTACAAATTTGAAAATTTCTACTTTGCAATAAAATCAAAATACATAAATGGAATAATTCTCAACGTATCCGAAAACCAAAAACTGTCTTTGAAAGGTGATGAAATACGCTTTAAAATTTTATTATTAAAACATATAATTTTACAACATACAAACATATAAGTTTTATAAAATAAACAAATATATATATTAGACAAACGAATTATAAACATTATCCTAAAGTTTAAGTTTATACTTATAGAATTCAATACATTGTTTGTGTGAAAGCACTATGAAACAATACATGATCATTGTGATCTCACTTTTATTTTGTTTCGAATAAAAATAATTCATAAAAAATTCACAAAGTTGAATAAATTTTTCTCAAACTGCTGTCGGAAACCTTTCGTTTTATAGTGGTGTACATTTTGATTCTTCTGTGGTTAATTTCAAGATTTTAATATAAAGCGTAGTGTTTTCTCTTTCGAACACTGATTAGATCATATTTCTACCCATGACAGTATGAGCTGTTTCCAAAAGCGAACAAATTAACGTGAGGGGTCAACACATCATGATAGCTCAGTTAACTTCATTGTTTGGATTAGTCCCATTTTGGTATGATGAAAAATCTTTTAGCATGAAGTGATCTACCGAGAAATAACAGAATTTAAAAATATGTATATATTACCAGTAGCTAGAACAGGGCAGACATTTGAGCGGTGAGCTATGAACTCGGCCACATATTGGTTCCTGGCTGAAATGGCGGCACATAGCAGCAAGGCCGCCCTGGCTTGCTGACCCACTGAACCCTCGCGGTGGACAAAAGCAAGGAGCAGAGCCACAGGAACAAAACTGAATTGGAACATTAACATACTAGCTTAAAAAAATGACACATCACAATCGTCAAACCATACGCATTAAAAAACGAAGGTAAAAAAAATATAACAAACTGACCAGGAGGTATCTTTAACCTTTATCCGCTTGCTAGGACGGCAGATTGGATGTCATTTTGAATTTTCGCACATATTCTTCTTCAGAGTACCGAGGGAGCAGTTGGAGGGGCAGTATTTTCTAGTTACACTCCTCTCCGCTAGATCGTGACCGAGTTTGGTCGACCCAGTCCCCCGCCAGCTTAATACAGACTCAAAGGGGTCAGTACGATGGACAATTCGTCGTCTTAGTGAGCGAAGAATTTGAATTTTTTTTCCAACTTGATTTGAAATGCAAGAAAAATATTACCATATTTTTAAACTATTATTGATCAATTTCACAATACTCTCGATTGTGTGACCATTTCTCCACTTTTCTTAACAGTTTTTCTATCTCTGTTTATTTTTAAATTACAATATTTTGTAGTGAAAGCTAATGATGGGTCATTTATATTTATTCAGGGATCAACATCTTTATATCACCGATGAAGGAATTGTTAGAGTCCTGAATGATTTGGGTAGGGAGAAAAGAGAGGGTGGAGGAGAAGATCCCAATTTTTATGAGTATTAAAATAAAAAAAAATTGTCCAAAAATGTCCTTGCAATGTTTGAAACATGCATGTTTTTTGGACAATTTTTTTTTATTTTAATACTAATAAAAATTGGGATCTTCTTGTCGACCCTCTCTTTTCTCCCTATGTCCTTCCATGAAGATGATAAAAAAATCATGGATAGCTAAAATACCATCCTAGCGAGCGGAAGTGTGACTTAAACGGGGACAATCCTGGTCTAGGATGTGCACTAAGTCTAGTAACAGTAATGAATTATTGAAAGACCTGGAGTTTTGCTTGTCCTGATTGTGCGATGTGGGATAGAAGAAGAGGTCCACAAAGTTGGAATTCTGCATAAGAACCACACAGAGTTGCTCCAAGAGACACACGAGGCGGCCTGAAAAAATAAAAAAATAATTTTATAAAACCAGATATCTTGTTATCATTAGATAACACATTCACAACCATAACACAATATATTCCTAAAACAAATGTATTGTTTATTGTTTCTTTACATTGTATCTTTTATACGTTAGAATTACACCAGAATAAAAACCATGCAACGTCAACTCAATCTTTTAAGTGTGTGGCAACGATTAGTTTATAATACCTTAGGGTTTATTTATGAGCTAAAAAATAAAATGTTACCTGACTATATGTCAAAGTATGTTAGAATTAATAGTACAGTTCATTTATATCCTACGAGAAACTGCAACGATTTTAGGCTTCCTAAAACACATTTATCGGGAACACAAAACAATATTTATTATAAAGGTTTTAAAATGTTCAATGAACTCTCGGTAATTGTTAAGGAAGCTAAAAGTCTTGCAGTTTTTCGTGGATTATGTCTCAATGTTGTGAAATCTAAATTTTAGTATGTAAGTAGTAAATAATATTGTAGTAGTCATAGAAAATAATGTATTAGGTATAAAATGTAAAATTTTATAACTAAACAAAAAATACATTAAAAAAAAAAAATTTTTTTTTTTAACCTCACTAGGACAAGCCTGTGTTGAGGTTAACCTTTCCCTTACTGTACTAAAAAAATCCACGTGTTTCGGTGCTGTGTAGTCAATACACATCTCAAAATAAGCAATTTAATATGGGAAAAATATGAATATTCATGGCTAATCGCTTATGTTTATTGTATTTTACATCAAAAGTGGTAACAATTGTAATTTAATTGCTAAAAACATGAAAAAACCATCGGCAGATGCTAAAAAATGTGCGAGGAGTCCATATCTAACGACGGCCCGCGACCGACTGACGGCCGGCTGGCACAACAGGCGCTGGACGCACACACACAGCTGTGCGGTCGTAGGTATCGATGGTCTAAATCAAAATACAACTGCGGACGTGTGGATTTCTCATGTTCCCGCATAGTGAACTAAAGCGGGACATCAATAGCGTGTCATTTCCTCGCACACTCTTCGCGTAGCAGTGTCACACGGATGATTGTATTGGTGTATTTGTTCCTGATTTTTTCCTGGTGTATTTGTTCCTGATTTTAAATTGAAAACTATGTAAAATATTATTTTTTAATTCAGTGCATAAATGTATAACGGAGGAATACCTAAAATCTGAACCAAGAATTCATTATATTTATAGAGTTATTAAAGTTATTAGAAGCAATGTGTAGTAAATACACACCACAGATGAGGAAAGGTTAATAATTTCTCAAAATAATAAAAATAACACATAGATTATAAAGAGAGAATAATATTGTTACATTAATGTTTCTATGAATGTATGTATGGTCCTTGTATTAGTTGTATTTAACCAGTATACTGTTTATAGAGAACACTTGTGCGCCAATTTTTTAGACCGTGCTCAGAGCTTGCGCACAAATGTGGAATCAACACATCCACCCTGGAATTTGTTCCAATGCGATTTTAACCTTTATGCTTTGAATAGAGAACAAAATCAGAAACACTTGCGCTAATGTCACTGCAGGTTTAAAGGTTTATTTCATGAATGTAGCCTCTATGACAGCTTACGAAATAATTTATCTATGAATGTCAAAATTATTTACGTAAAACGGCATTAGAAAAATGAAAACATTTGAGTTTCAAAGTAACACTAAAAATTTATTTGAAAATACCTTTTGGTTGTTGTTTTTCGTGTAGGGCATGTTTTCAGATTTATGTAGAAATAAATATTTATAGAACTATTAAGAAATAAGTTTAGAAATAATTTTTTTGGCAGTTGTCTTCTTGGGATGCAAATTCGTGCAATTTTTTTATAATATTGCACACAAAGTTTATAGTATTATGTATTTTTAAATTTCATAGATAAAATGAATTAAAAATATTTTATTATTTCCGGCTACAACAACAAACTTACTTATTGATATATTTATAATTTCATATTTTTTCAATCATGGTTAACTTAAAAATCTTCAGCTGCCACTGTGTAACTTGCGTAATCTGCTTCTACAGTTGTACATTTTATGACTCTTAAAAGGTTAATTTCAGGTACTTATGTTGTGATACTAGTTTCGGATTATGATAGTTTCACCGCGAAACTTCTAAAACCTCTTAAATAGGATGCCGACAGTAATAACAAAGAGATAAATTTTATGACTTTAGGAAAAAAGATACATTTTTAGGTATATTTTGCCACTAATTTTTGTTTGTGATGGATTCACCGCTGAACTTTTAAAACTTCTTAGGCGGGAAGCACTTTTAGCTAAAACTTCATATGTGGGAAAAAATCATGTTTTTTTTAAATTTTTTGGTATGGAATTTTAAGGGACTAACAAAACTTCTCAAGTAGAAACTTCTTAAGCAAGTTTCACTGTACACCTATACATATGTGTCTGGGGGTAAAATGCGCTAACTTCAGGAGGTGATTCTACATGATTGGGAAATCATGTAGTTTAATTGTTTGTACGGGAGTACAAACAATTAAACTTCTTCACTTAAAAACTACCTTAAAAAATTGGAAATTAAAAAAAGTTAGTTATGATTTTTGCTTCTAAAATCATGTAGAATCTCCACCGAAGTTAGCGCACTTTACCCCGGACACCCTATATATAAATCCATTTTTTTTTTTGGTTTGACTGAGGATTGAATTTTCCTTCCCAGGGACTAGAGTCAACACCGCTAACACCTAAGCCAAATCCTAATTGGAACCGACATTTATTTTGTAAATTAACTGCTGTAAATTTTTAAATATAATGTCATCCAATTTCAGAAAAACGTGTATGAGTTCCACCAAAAGTTGATAGAATACATTATCAACGACAACAAATCTATCTGGCGAGTTTCAGCTCGATCGGATGTCGGGAACTGGGTTAATTTCCACTTCCAAGAATTCATTTTATTCAATCATTAATTTTTATTAATTCATTTATTCATTCAATCAAGAAAACAAAATCGAAATTCAAATAGATGTATTTAAAAATAGAGGACATTCCATTTAGAAAAAAGAGTAAACAAAAACTCATAACTCCGTTATCAGAATGATCGTAAATCTTCCTATCAACCAAGATAAGTTCGAAATACAATACCGAAATAATTTTTTATCAGATGATATATTTTTTTATTTATTGATAAACCTTTTTTCAGTTGTGATTGTATAAATTTTCATTTGAAGATATGTAGTTTTGTAGAAGTAAAATTGGTTAACATTCACAATTGCAGGCTATTATTGAAATTTGATTCAAACTAATGGTTCAAAAGAACGAAATTATTACACAAGAATAAATAATTACAAAGTTAAAATGCTCAATATAATCAAAAACTCAACTAGAACAAATAAATTTAATAATGAAATTGAAAACATTTTCCATCTACAATATTAGGGTTGCGAAACATGTCAAGCAATTAGAATTGAGAACTTTCAACAGACATGAAATAAATTTGCAAAGGTATAAAATAAATAAAGTTGGTACCTTCAACATCGCCGGTTGGCAATTCTGTTCTGAAACTGCTGAGAAGTTTTAGTAGAGGCCGTAGAAATGGCTCGGCACAAAGCAGTTGTTGACCAGCGTGAGTCACCAGAAGAGAGTACAGTTTCATCTGCTCTAGGCGGACTGCATTTAGATATCTGTGAATCAAAACATACTCCGTTTAAAAACATATCGAAACATAATGTGATTCGACATGGATGACCGGGTTCATCGGGTGTGGTGTGTTCAGGATGCGCTTGCCCACCAGCTGCGTTGCGTGCCAGATCGGGAGAGGCTGGTTTAGGGAGACCCTTTGACATCTCCAACTGGTCTCTTGCGCCACAGTGGGAGGGATTCATTTTTTTTTTTTTTTTTTAATTTTTTTTTTTTTTTTTTTGATATATTCATATGTCGCCAATCCTGGACACACTGATACCTAGATTCCTACCCAACCCTCATGCCTTTTACCTTCCCAGAACTTCTTCTCCTTCCTTTCCTTAAAAAAGACCCTCCACACAGCATCTCAAAAGGTGATATAGGTCCCGAGGGAGATTATTTTCCCCCGGGCCTCCAGTGTGGGGTTAATGTTAAAAAAAATAAAAATGCGGGGGGAAAGGTTCATCCATTACATAATCTACAATATCTGAAAATGGATGATAAGATAATAAGATTTTCTTCTAAGTTTGTAATGGTGTCCTTCCCGGAGTGAGTTTTTTCTAACTCATTGGGAATAATATATATCTATAATGCTAAGCATAAAGAGTTCAAGATAAAAACAGCAGCTTGAACAAATATTTTTGAACAAATTATTTTATGTTAGATAGTTATTAAGACAAAAAGTCCAAAGGTATAAATTGATTAAAAAAAAATAAAATTCAGGTTTATTATAAATTTATTATTTTGACTATTTTGAAATGAAATATATTTTTGAGATTTTTTACTATGTTAACAGAAAATTGCTGAGAAATTTGAGGAATTTAACCGGATGGATGTTCCTACTCTCATTCAAAATCATTCATTAACGATACGAACTTCGTAAGTAAATAACTTTGAGTAGAATACGCTAGAAAAGCAGAATGAATCATCACAACATCCAGATAACAGCATTCTCACCTTATTTGGCATAAATTATTTAACAGCCAGTAGATAGTAGGTGATGAGACCGGATAAATTATTATTAATATGCCGTTTGTAATTAAAATACACTTCTATCCTCATGGAAAACAAATAATATTTATCACCAGTCAATAATACAAACCGTTGATAAGCATTAATTAATTCAAGGAAATATTCATTTCAGCTAAAGGAGGTTCTCTGTAGACTTCTATGCAGATATCGCTATTAAAAAAGATAGAGAGGATAGAGATTAAGATGAGCATTCGTTAAAAATGCTGGCAAATGAGCAGAGATGTACTTTATTTCAAATAAATCCATTTCAAATGGAAATGCAAAATGGGTATTTTCCATTTTGCATTTTAAATGCTTTTCTAAAAACCATTTTGCATTTTAAATGCTTTTCTCAATGCATTTTCTATTTTAAATGCTTTTTTGCAACATTCCTTTTTAAGCTGTCGTACCCTTAAATTAAATATACCATTCCTAAGAGAAAGTCCAGTTATATTCAATTTTTCAATAAAGTCCTAAATCCTGTATCTAAATTTCGGCAATAAACAATTAGATAATGTTAATTAAGTGTTAATCTCAAGTGACCTACCAGGTAAGTATTGTACTGTATATTTTCTCCATAAATAGTTAAGTAATAACATAGATCACTGTAGAAATGTATTATAAGTTTGTGCAGCGCCCTTGAGGTGTTTTTGCACAAAAACGGCGCTATACAAGTCATCCAAGTATTATTATTATTCTTCCTACTATCTCCACTCATCTTTTTTTCATAAGCCCCAAATATCAGTCAGTCCTCAACCTCGCTATGAGAGATAATTTACATTTGTCAAGTTGCTCGCTGGTAGAAGCCCTGGCAATTGAGAGATAATTTACATTTGTCAAGTTGCTCGCTGGTAGAAGCCCTGGCAATTGAGTGATACTATTACAAAAAATACTGATTCAAATACTGAACATGGGGCCATGACGCTGTAATATTAAATGTTAGATAGCAGTTTCTATGTTTTTACGTTGGCAACATTTTTCCCGCGCAAATTTTTTGTGGTTCATAATCCGTAGTCGTGGCATTTTTTGATTTACCATCATGTAATATGTTTGTGCTACATTGATGTCCATTATTAAATGACAAAACTGTTTAAAAATTCTATAATTATTTTAATTGTTTGACCTGAGAAACCATTTTGCATTTTCAATGCATTTTGAAAATAGGTATTTTGCATTTTGCATTTGAAATGCTTTTCTAAAAACCATTTTGCATTTTCAAATGGAAGAGTTTTGACCCATTTCCATTTTGCATTTCAAATGGTTTTGGGTACCCATTTTGCACATCTCTGCAAATGAGCAAGTTTTTACAGAAATTTCTTGGCATCAAGATTTCTGTATTGTCGGTCAAGATTGCGCAAGATTGTCATATATGCCTATTCTTGTCGATATATTGACCTATCTTGCCGGTGAGGTAGCTCGGCTACCGATTTATAACAATATTGCCTGGCCAAATCTATTCTCTTCTCGATGTGTTACATATCGTTAATGTTTTTTTTTAACTTCCTACTTTGGAAATTGTAAACATTTCGTTTTCTATAAAGGTTCAAGTTTTGTCGAATTTTGGGTTATCTCTGGAGTCCCTCAAGATTATATCTTGGGTCCGCTTTTGTTCATGCTTTTCTTTAACACATTCCATCATATGGCGGCTACCTTAGAAGGCCTTTCCTCCGAGCTGCAATGATTTAAGTTTCTTGACAAAATGTTTATTTTACGTAAATTGTAGTACGCATTGCAGTCTTATGAAAAAAAAAATTTTAATTTAAAAAAGTAAGTTAATTTGTTTTAAATTTAAAAATAAATTTCTGTTAAACAAATACAAAAATAAAAAAGTAATGCCATTTTAACAACATCAATAAATTCAGGATAGTTCGCAAAACAATCAATTCAATTGTTGTGGTCAGTTTCAGTCAAAATAACTTCAGATGGGTTAACAATATAGGTTCTGTCATCACAAATTTGCAATATTTAATGCTTGCAGATGACTTAATTTATGCAATAGAGAATATAAACTGCACTTTTAGAATAAAATATTGAGGGATTAACTCCTATCAAATAACAAATAGAAATTAATATAGTTTTCTTTCTGTGTAAAGAAATTTAAGTTCATTTGTTTGATTCAGAATTGCCATTAAATGAAGTGTTTAAAAAATCCAATTTTCTCGGCGTAATTTCTAGCGAGACATTAGAATTAGATACGCAGTGGTAAGTTAATACGTCCTTGAAAGAAAACAATGGCAAGGTAAATAGCGTGAATGAACAGGACCTATAATTAAGTATTGATAAAAATAAGTACCTAGCCAAACAGTTGCCTCTGATAACGGCTAACAATTTTCATCGAAATGCTAACTTGTTTTGATAATTTTTTATGCAACCGTAACAGTTCTCGATTGGTATTTTTATTACCGACAAGAATTTGTATATAGCACAGAGAGAATTTGTTTCCATTTCAGATAGGAGATTACATTTTTATATACAAAAACAGAGAAACAGATTTTTTTTGATGAGCGGCAGATACTCTTAGAATTATCTTGATGAGAGATCTACATTCAGAATCGAAACATTGTTTGAAATGGTTTTACCCATGTTTGGTGATCAGATCTGAAGAGCCAGCTAAAGGTTGCACAGTTAGAGTCGAGGTATCCAACACATAGCCACATATAGACTTATGTGTATTGGTGCATACATATTTATACATTTTTGACAGTGGTATGAAAATGTCACTGAGAAACAGACTTTAGCCTTGTTTATGTCTACTTATTATTTTTAGCAAAGACAACTAGTGTATCTATACATTGATTGTATTGGAATACTAATTTAATTTAGTATAGTGGAATAAAGACGAAAGAGGACTCTATTCGATATCGATGGCATAGTAGAGTCGAGTAATCGAAATAAACTTTATTCTAACAGTGGAAAGTATACAATTATGTGCTTTACAAGGACAAAGCATATGCTGTACTTTAACTATAAAATGTCTGACACCTCGTTAAAACATATTTCTTTAACGAAGGATAACTTTTGACAGGCGCCTGACTTTTCGTTCTAATATTGTAATTTGGGGACCCAAAGTTGCCATACACTCAAATGATATAGAAAAGGTGCAAAAAAAGTTTATGCGATACTTTTTACATGAGAAAGTTTGGGTACTACCCCTTGTTATATCCCTCTGACTTTCTCACTGGAATGCAAGACTAGTTCGTCTAGACGTTAGGGGAAAAATTGCAATGGTAGTAGTAGCACATAAGCTGTTCAACGGACACAATTGCAATCCTGATGTTCTGGAGCGTATTACGTTTTATGTCCCCGATAACTTCACCAGAGCTAGGCAGCACAGGCTTCTTATTTTTCCAAGAGGTAGGACCAACCCATCAAGGTCTCATGCCTCTGGGGAGAATGACTACACTTTTAAACCAACTTCCTTCAGAGATAAACATGTTTCAGTCAAACCTCAATGAATTCAGATTAGAATAAGAATATATTTTACAACACGATGATGCATCGCAACTGATTTAATAAATGTTTATAAAATATTAATTTACTCATAGGTATAAGATTAATCGTAATTGTAAATATTGTGAAATGTTATTGGAATCAGTTTTTTGCAAATCTATCTATATAAATAAAAATGTAAATGTTCATTTGTTCAAATTCTGAAATACCGAAAATTCTTCATCGATTGCTTTGAAATTTTGACACAACTTTGCGTTCGAATACGCATTTGTTTTTATATATCAATATTATACAGATGTCACCCGTGTAACAGGTAAAAACATGCTTTTTTGAAAATCAGCGCCATCCTTACGACTTAAAAGCAACACACATTTTTGTTTCCCTATCTCCACAGTCGAACTGAGCCACAGCAACGCGTGGCGGGATACAGCTAGTAAATAAATTTGATGAAAATAAAAATTTAACCTTTTCCAATTTCACAAAAATTTTCTTTTTGGAAGTTGTAAAACTTGTTTGAAACATGCCGTATGGAAGCGATGTATCTTTGTGAGTACTGTATAACTCTTGCTGCGATACCCATACTACTTAACCTACTTGTTCCCCATTTCCTTCAATCCCCACTTTTATTCAGCATTGCAGAATACCCAAAATTGGCAATTCCATAGTCTCTCTGGCTCAGAGCAGTTAAGACTATTATGCGTTAATCACAGAAATCAAAATCAAATAATCAAAAGTTTAATTCACATTTGATTTGATGACACAGGTCTATTTTATATGATAGGGTCTTTACCGGTGCACTCATCCAAATTCGTAGTTATTGATGCAACCTAATTATTGTATTATTTTCATATAATTGTAGGTATATTATTAGGACTATAAACGAACTTGGTAAATGATGTATTGATATTGATGCTACCTAACTATTGAGTGTTCGTATTGTTATATAACTGTAGGTACGTTATAGTACTATAAATAAACTTGGTAGATAGCTGCCTCAACACAGGCTAAGCCTAGTGAGGCGGGCTATAATAAACCTTAACACATAACTACATTAACATTTCTATTATTTACATTTATTTTACCTACTGTTTATATACTACTTTCCGTTGCTAAAATTTATATACTCATCTAACTTATAAACCAATGTACACAGAAAAGTCTTTCATGTATTTTTGTAGTTATAGTTTGAAAATTTGTCACAATAAAGATTATTATTATTATTATTTTTTCCAGGATCTCCTGTGCGGAGTTAATGTAATGTTTAGATATAATGCTTTACCTTCCCGTCCTGTTCCCCCACTCGTACAACTTTTCGAGCAAGTTCTCGCTGAGTAGGTGCTCTAGGCAGACGCCTCCCCGGCCAAGGTCCTGGGATGCCCCATCCCTCCGGGGTCCCCCGCCAGGCCCCTCCAGTGAGGAGGAGGACGACGAGTGGTGTCGGATCTCCAGCAGCAGCAGGGTGACCAGGTGCTCCAAGTGGCTGACCACTCCGAGGACGTCATCGTGGGACGGTACCGATGAGCCCTGCACAGAAAAAATTTAACGCTTTAAACAAAACCGTAAAATTATAATGAAAAGAATGTCAAATAGTCAATGGGTTATAACCTCTTTCTTGACAAAAACAACGCAATTCTCTACTTTTTCTTGCTTATTAAATAAAGAAAGCCAAAAATAGGTGGCAAAAACTGTATACATACTTTTGGTATTCAACCTTAATTCCATTAAAAATATTTTATTTTTATGCCAATTCATACACAAACATATTGAAAATGATTCATATTTTTATCGGCTAGCAAAAATTTGAATGACCCGAGAAATATAAATAACATTTAAAAACCTGAATAGTAATTGTTCTTCAAACTACAGCAGAATGAAAAAAAAAACCAGTCACTGGGTCACTATCTAAAATATTAAACATGTTGCAATTGCACAATACTTCTTCAATATGTAATACAACTAACCGCACATGTGAATAGTATATTTGTATTGAAATTCGATATATTAACCCTATAAATATATAAGTAACGTACTTGACTTCTCAGGATGATTTCTTCGGCTTGTTGCCAATGTTTACAAAACGATTCATAGCAGGCACCGGGGTCACATTTAGCCGCAGATTCCAAGGGTCTCGTTGGCTGTCTCGAGAAACTTGCCCGCAAAGGGCTGTTCCTTAACCAGCTCATTTCTGCATCATTCGGAGATCAAAATAAACGAGCATCTGTCAAAGTCACTACGTTCCAACATGAATCCAATAGACTTCAAAAACACTAAATCGTCGTACAAAAGCATTGGCACATTATTTTATCACAACCACAGTTTTCCCCGCCGAATGAAAACACAACGAAACTCCATGTAAGTATTACGAGGACGTTTTCTTTTTCGATAACGTTATCGTAAATCGCAGACTAGCAGCCATCACAAATGACAAATGAATGACAATAGACAACAGAGTAGAGATATTATTTTCTCATAACATCGAACAATAGACAATCCGACAAATAAACCTTTTTTCGTAGAGCTGGGTCGCTATGGAAATGAACATGCACCTAAAAACCCGCACCAGCATCGAATACGGATGTCGAAGAGGGAAATATGAAACTATTGTTTTTGTGAAAATTTGGCATGCCTGCATAATAATGTAAACTGTGTCTAAAAGAAACTCGTTAAAATCAGACCGTGTTTACAAACCGGTCGGTATATTTAAATGCGATAATATTGAATTATTTTTAATATATTGTACAGTGATTACGTTTAATACAAAGAATATTCAGGATTCAACATTATTACATTAGAATTTAAATATGCTCTATATTTTTTAATCTACGTAATAATGCTATGTATTATATTTAGAACTTGGGGGGATGATGATAAAGATCAATAGTAAAAGTAAGCGAAAGTAACAAATAAACATTGATAACTTGACGTGTTTGGCCTGTTTTGGAAGTGGTTGATTTGGTATAAAATGCACACAATTAAATTTATAAATTTAATTCATTTAAAACTACTAGCGGCATCCATCGGTGAAAGGCAAAAGATATTCTGTACTTCGTACACTCCGACAAAGATTTAGATATTGCGTAATTTTATATTCAGTCGTGTCGCTAGTGTAGGTTTTTCCGGATGCTGAGTTTTTGTAAGATTCTTCAATATAACTACACCCAGGCATGACCCAGGCCTGGTTGAACTTTTTTTTGCACGTGCGTGATTTTGTGACAACACCGAAAGCCGAATTTACAAAACCTTTATTTATTTATTTAATAATTGCAAAATCACTTTGTGGCGTCATTTTAATTAAAATAAAATAAATCACTTCGTAAACACCACTATTCAATCAAATAGTTTGATTCTTTTTGATTGAATATGAAAGAAATGGTTTTGTCGGGTTGATCGTGACGATATACAAATTTTTCTTAAATTGGTAAGTTCAGGCTTGTCCAGACCATTCACTATTCCCAATTTTAAATAATAAGATTTTGTCAAAAATTATACAGGGTTTTCCAATAAGAGGTGTTATTTTGAATAGCCCGCTATTTCGGTAGATGTTACTTTTCAAGTTGTCATTTTTTGACATTTGACAAGTAGAAACTACGCCATTAATAAAAATTGAACGATACACGCTTCAACAACGCATTGAAATTATTAAAATTCATTTGAGTGAATCAAATGCAAATCATCTTGAGTGATGAGGCCCATTTCCACCTCGGTGGCTTCGTCAACAAGCGAAATTGTCGCATCTGGGGCTCGGAAAACCCAAAAGTTATTGTTGAAAAGCCTCTTTATCCTCAAAGTGTGACTGTTTGGTGCTTTTATGGTCCGGGGGAGTCATTGGACCTTACTTTTTAGAAAATGAGGCTGGAGCAACAGTTACGGTGAATGGATTGCGTTATCGAGAGATGATTAATATTTTTTTATGACCGGAATTGGATGGTATTGATCTGGACAACGTTTAGTTTCAACAAGACGGCGCTACTTGCCACACAAGCAACGAAACCATTGATCTTTTACGATTGAATATAAAAATAACACCTCTTATTGGAAAACCCTGTACATCTGTTTGAAGGAAGTTTTAGCTGTGGAATTTAATGGATTCGGTGTAATTTGTAAAGTGTAAGTTCAGTTTATAATTAATATATATATTTTTAAGGAAAGACAAACATTCCCGGGTTACGAATAACCTGACAATATTTGAAAATCTCCTACTACCACCACAGTAAGCTGAAAATGTTGTTTGTGTTGTGATGAAGGACTTAGCCAGCCGAGGAATGTAACACACTACGCTTGGGTGGGACCCAAACGCGATGTCAATTCGACCACCGACCGGTCTAAATGACGTCTTTTAAGTTCTAAACAACTGATAAACAATAATCAATGTTTGGTAAATGGTTGTTCATCACTTGTGTAAAGTTTAAAACACGTATATTAGTAAGGAGGTTTACCAATATATTTTTTAATAATAAATGTTGTTTTCATATTATAGTTTTCAAATCCCTCCAAAACGATCAAAGTCGCACTGACGTCACACATACATCGGTTTTGTCGTTTAACGGTAAGGCTATTCACAAACGGGTCGGTATGAAATCAATAAATACCAAAATAAATGTTTCGCAAGAATTAAAAAAAAACAATTCTTTTGAAATGCTTTGACATTGTGGAGACCCGTGTGCGAGTCCACGTAACGCGAAAACGCACAAAATTGCCCGCATTCTGCAATACGGCGAACCCACCCGCGAAGAAGCGGCCATTGTTCTATCTAAACATGCCACCGACCAATCACAGGGCGTTTAAATCTCTTACGCTTTTAATCGTTTATATAAAATATAAATATCCAGAATCAACATTTTGTTGATCTATAATAAGAAAATACCTATTATATTTTTTAACCTAAAATAATTTTCAGCGGAGATCCTTATTCGATGATATTAGCACGATAAGTGATCTGATTTCATTGGAGGAATTTTTAGAAGAAATATTCAGAAGACTTAAAATATAAATCAGTTCGAACACAAGCGTTGTGTTTCCAATTGGAGTTTTAAAAAACTAATGAACTGATTTATTTAAAAAAGTAATGCACAAAATATTCAGAATAGTATTTATTGACTGTGTTTCATTTTTTTTTTAGGTTGAGACCGAAATAGTATATAAATCTTAGAGAAACTTTAATTTTTTTTTTATTTTCGAAGGGTTTCAGTAGGTATATATATAGGTACATACCTCACCTCAAAGAATTACCATTTAAAATACATATATGTATATATAAGGCATTTAGGCAGGTACCTAAAATTATTTCTCTAAGAGGAGTAAAATGTTGAGGGCGGTTCTAAATTTTTATATATTTTAGAGATCGAAAATCACTTTAAAACCTTTAGACAGTGTTTTTACACATTGTACTAGTAAAAAATGTCTTTAACCGGCTGCAAAAGATCTGGCAACATAGCCATCTGGCAGACTGGCGCATGTACCTACCTTTATGCGCCATGCGCATGTTTTTCACGGAAAACATGTTTTCGTTAATAATTTCTATTTTAATGACCAATTAAATATTATTTTAGTATAATTCAATATATTAAATTTTTATTTCATTTCATTATTTTTTTCAGCCTTCGATCGAAACCCCTTAGGTACATATAGAAAGAAAGTGTCGTAGATTAAATTTATTTGATCAATTAGAAATCAACAAACGAACGAATTATTCTAATATAACATTAATTAATAGTAATAAAAAAAATTTAATCACCATTTCTCAGTATTTTCACAAGACCTAAACAATATGACACATTTAAACAAGCTAATAGCAGCCACGTCATTATTAAACAATTAAGAAAAAAATACAATTTAATGTGAGTACAACAGATTTTAAAGTACCCCACAGAATAGAAAATCTATTTCCACAATTACTTTCTTAGTAAATCGGTAATAAATCATTTGAGACGTCATAAAAATTGAAAATGCAAAAGAATCATTAATAAGTCGTCTGAACGTAGCCTAGCCACGGTTTGAAAATGGCCTTGGACACCGAAACATCTTCAACACTAATAAAAAACTAAAATAGCAGAACTTAATTAAAACATTGCATAAAAATATAATTAAATGTACGAATTAAACACAAAAAAAAAATATTTACTATTATTTATGTTATTTTTTGTCAGTTTTAATCTATTAGTAATGTCATTTTGTGAATTTAGTTTCAATGTAAATTAGCTGTTACCCCGTAAATTTAACAAAACTTCCATGAAAGTAATGTTTTAATAACATCAATTAATTAACTATGTAAATAAAAAAATAACGTTTATATTGTGCCAAAATGTCTGATTTTTAGTTATCCTACGGGAATTATTTTTGCAATAATAAAGTAATAACCAACAACCCTCGTTGACTGGATAAGCAATGTGTATATCTTATGTATCTTTCCACAAACTATTTTTTTAGTTTATATTTTACCTTTCAATAAGTAAGGTTTTCACATACATCAATTGAATAAAATTTTCACAGCGTTTTGTAGTACCTAAGTATATATGTGTAAAATAATTAAAAATGTAGAATAGCCTTCAACATTTTATTTCATATTAGCGAAATAATTTTAGGTACCTACCTACAAATCATATATATTATTTATATCCATATTTTTTTCTCAAATTAAGTCTGCTAAAATATGATATTCTGGAAGAGTAATAACATTTGGATTGCCTTCTATTAAAATATTTACAACTTCTCTTTTTCTTTTATATTTATTTTGATACTGAATTGCCTGTATTAAATGGCATATTCCCCGGTGTCCTATACTATTGAAAGCCAAATTTAAATGCTTCAGCGAATTATTTCCTTTACAGTAAACATTTTCATTTTCGCAAAAGAGTTCCGAGCGTCGAAAGGGGTAATCGTTATTATTTGCTCCTAAATGTTTTTCAATGATATCGTCAATACAAAGATTATTAGAAACAGTTGTGTTTTGGCAATGTTCTGGAATTGATTGCTTTTCAGTTTCGTCTTCATCATCAATATTATTATTTGAAATTGTTGATTTAGTTTCAACAGTGTTTAATTTAAGTTGGACATATACCTCAAAGATTTCTGGTATTTTGATTAAATACTCGATATTCCGTCGGTTCTTAGAGACTAATTCTTTGTCTGTTAAACAAAAACATTTCATTGATTTGGATATTTCACAGCAACCTTCGTCTCTTATTAAATTATTTGCCAAGACGAGGGAGGTCAAGCGGCGATTCGTTCTCAAACATTTAGCGATACATTTCGCACCACAATTAGTTATGATATTTGCAGATAAGTTCAAGACTTCCAAGTATTCGGCCTGGGGCTTAGAATGATGAAGTTGTTTGGCAATATGTTTTACTCCACAGTCATTAATTCCACAGTTTGAGAGAGATAGTTTTTTCAATGATTTTGTACCGTCCAATATACTGCAGCAGTTTAATTCTGGCATAAAACAGTTGTCTAGATTTAATTCAGTTATATTCGAAACGATTACTACTTTTGTTAAACTGTAAATAACATTCGCCGAAGCTTTGCAATTCAAAATGTCCAATCTGCGTAAATGTTTTTGATTTCGTACAGAATCCAACAAAGCGAGGGCAATTTGTATATTTAATTCCACGTCTTTAAAACATAAATGAAGCAACCTCTTCTCGTTCGTATTTTTTTTGACAATAATTATGATAATAGGACAGGCCCAGCCACTTTGCTTTCTTTGATGAGTCGTGAAATGTTTTGTACATGGCTTACTTTTGTTCGAAGAATGTTTACCCTTGATACGAGCCTCAAAATGATGACGAAGAGCATTTTTTAGTGGTGTAAAAAACGATATAGAACTATTTGATTTTAATTTTTGATAATAATAATCGGTTTCGCTCGCAATATAACGCTGTTCACTCGATATATTTCCTGAAATGTATTTAAAATTTAGACAAAGAAGACATACAATTTAAATATGACTCCTATAATAACTTTTTCAAGATGTAGAAGCCGAATAAAATAATCTTATAATCATGATTTTATCGGCTATTGTAAAACAAAAGGTGGTAATTATTTACCTACGACTACCGTTTGAGAAAATATTCCGTACGAGACACTATTTTGACACACCGAGTTCTCGCATACTTCGCGTTTGTTTTGCAGTGTAGAAAACATGAAAGGCATAATCGGCATAATAGACAATTGTTCGAGATTGCTAGACACGCACCCGTTAATTGTTAGGCGATCAACTTTGATACCAAACATCAGATGAATTATAATATTTTAAATATTTTTTATTTCATTCTTAATATTTAAAGGTTTACTACGATTTTTTTTAAATAAAACGTTTTCATTTTAGGTAAGGTTGGGTTATTATAGGTTATTACAGGTTAGATTAGGTTATGTTGGATTATTATATGTTAGATTAGGATAGGTTAGGTTAGGTTAGGTTGGATTAATATATATGTTAGATTAGGATAGGTTAGGTTAGGTTAGGTTGGATTAGGTTGGGTTATTATAGGATAGTTTAGGTTGGATTATTATAGGATAGGTTAGGTTAGGTTAGGTTGGATTAGGTAGAATTAAATCACAAACCAGTCTATACAAACCTAGCGTAGCCCACAAACCACTTGAAAACTGGGATACAACTCTAAAGGGGACGCGAGCAGGCGTTATTAAAGGGGCATTTTTTTATAACAGGAAATAACATGGAAAATAGGCATTAGAATTAAATCACAAACCAGTCTATACAAACCTAGCGTAGCCCATAAACTACTTGAAAACTGGGATATAACTCTAAAGGGGACGCGAGCAGGCGTTATTAAAGGGGCATTTTTGTAACAGGAAATAACATGGAAAATAGGTATTAGAATTAAATCACAAACCAGTCTATACAAACCTAGCGTAGCCCACAAACTACTTGAAAACTGGGATATAACTCTAAAGGGGACGCGAGCAGGCGTTATTAAAGGGGCATTTTTTTGTAACAGGAAATAACATGGAAAATAGGTATTAGAATTAAATCACAAACCAGTCTATACAAACCTAGCGTAGCCCACAAACTACTTGAAAACTGGGATATAACTCTAAAGGGGACGCGAGCAGGCGTTATTAAAGGTTCCCCAACATTTATAGTAACTTTTAGTAATAATTTAATAATATAACTAAATTCAAGTAATCATTCCATATTTACCGTGAAGCGGAATTCGTAACCTTTACCAAAAAAACCTTTCCTTAATACGTTAATTTTAATAAATAATTTTTTATTTACAATATTTTTTTGTATAAATAAATTAACACATCATTTAAAAAAAATGTTTTTCATTGTCTATGATATAAAAAACCGTTTTGCCATATAAATTTTAACAACTATCCGATTGTGTTTTTTAATTGTTATGGTGGCAGTGCCCTACACTACGTAATAACAAACGCGAAGTATGCGAGAACTCGGTATGTCAAAATAGTGTCTCGTACGGAATATTTTCTCAAACGGTAGTCGTAGGTAAATATTTACCCAAAAGGTTTACTTTTAAAGCTGAACAGCTTAAAATTTTCGAGAAAGCGTATCACAATAACTAAACATTGAGGGAAAGTGAATCTTAAGGATAATGGTTATCATTTTGAACCTTGACATATTTCTTGAACAAAGGGAATATCTCTACACCCATACTTAGAGCAGACGTAGGGAAAGCAAAGTCGAAAGTCGGTTGAAATCATCTCGCATATTATAATTTAATGCGTTGGTAGGTCAATATGCACATTTGACAGTTAAACTGAAAATTTTATGACAGGAATTTTGAAATTGTTTGACATATTTTACCATATGAACAGAACATTATTGTTTAAATAAGGAATATTAGATTTTATGTAAAACCAAGTACTTACCTCCAAATGTGATGGGAAATCGGAGGATTCATTATGTACAGTAGTCATTTCTTGATCACAGAAACTAATGTACGCAATGATGTTAAAATATAATATACACGCGCTGTAGAAATCTCAAAGTGTCAAAAAAAGTACGTAGGTACAGTGCTTTCGATTTCATAGTTTAAGTGCTAAACTGGCAAGCGTCGCGTAATCGACAGATTGCCTTTAAATAGAACGAAAATGCCCTCATGTGTTATGAGAACTCTAGTAAAAGCCAAGGAATTACTGTTCTATTTGTAAATACACGTTACAATTGACTTATAATTATCGATTATTATAAATAATACAGTTGTTTCGCCCCGAAAATTTTATGCGTAGTTCGATAAAATGTAAGACCGACTAGAGTACAGGTCTGGGCGTGCAACTTCCAAATTTCATTAGTTAAAAAGTCATATCATTCTGCTTATTATGGCACGGCATTGACATGACTTGACACCTTAAAATCCGTCAGGCGCCCAGGCCTTTATAGTCTAGTTGGCCTCGAGGTAGAATTAAGACGCAACTGTACATTATAATCGAATATTCGAATACGACAACGCCGCCGCTCGGTCGTATCGTTTATTTCCTTCTTGCACATATATTTTTGAAATACTATATTTGTCATAGATGAACAACGTTTGAATAAGACATTACTGGGAACATAAGAGTGATTCTTACTTGCCACATTTCATGTGTATTGTAACGTCATTGAATGTATGTATGTAATAAATTTTTACGCCGTCGATGCTGGTGGAGGGTGTTTTTAAGTAATTGGAAGAGTGAACCTGGTTCTTTAAGAGACCCATATTGCAGGAAACCTGAAAATTGTCAAATCAAATATTGTCAAATAACTTGTCGAGATTTATTATATGGTGTCATGATAACCGCTTGCAACTTAACATAAGCAAATGTCAAATTATGAGGTTTTATCGAATAAAGAATCCAATATTTTTTCATTATTCCATTAAGGGGGTATTTGCAAAAACCGAAATAATATTTCGGGGCGGAGAGGAATGAAGTATGTTGGAACGGGGAACACGCGGCGACGTGCGGTCAACTCAGTTCGAACAGAGCAGAGATGAAATCCACTAGATTGTACCCATGAGTAAGGTTTGAACATGAAACGCTTAATAATGAGCGTCTTTCAAATAAAGTTTATTAAGTTGAGTATGCATTTTTTAGGTAAATTTCGATAGAAGAATTGTAGAAGGAGCTCATGATTTTATGAGATTTAGATGAGATTATCAGATTTCTATCAAACTTGTTTGATAAATTATCGATACTATCAACTACACTGCTAGACGGTAAGCAGTACCTTATGACTCGTAACCGACGTGTTCTTCATTGACAGATGTCAAAACAATACGGTATTTATTTTCATAATATCTGATCATAATTATATCTGCATATATTGGCAAGATAAATAAAATATCGGTCATTTTCAATATTTATTATTATTTTTTGCAAAAAAGTTACATAAAACAAATAATTATGTAATGTAAAAAGCATAAGATTCAATTTTTTATATAAAGGCCATCATTTATTATTTTATCAGTTAGGAATAGTAAAAATAATTTACATAATAATTTACTAGATGTCATTACAAAACAAATCAATAATATAATCGTTCCCAATCAGCACGGCAACTTAATCATTTATGAAAATTATGTAACTGATTCCCTTATCCACAAGCATCGGGTGGATTCGATATACACTGATTTTTCCAAAGCTTTTGATATAGTTAGGAGACATATTCTTGTGTATAAACTAAGTCTTTTGGGCATTAAAGGAACCTTATTGATCTGGATCAACAGTTATCTTAGTAAAAGAAAGCTTTGTGTTAAAATAAATTCTGTAGAATCTTACATCTTCGAATCCATATGTGAAGTTTCCCAAGGATCTCACCTCGGACCAACTCTGTTTTTATTATTTATAAATGACATTGTTGGTGTATTTAAAGATGTACAGGTTCTGCTCTTCGCTGATGATTTGAAAATATATAGAATGATACGTACTATAGAGGATTGCCATATTTTGCAATCTAATTTGGATAAATTGTAAATTGTATCATTACGAGTAAAATCAATTCCAAAAGAACATAGTATTGGAAAGAAAAGATTAACTCTGAGCGAACCAACCCGCGACGTCTTTGGAACTCAATAAAGACTGTAATTTCCGAAGTCACTGTTCCAACGAATATAGATATTACCCCGGAAGCCTTCTCAATTTTTTTTCGGGAAAAAATTGAATCCATTCGTGCTTCCGCATCTCACGCCCTTCCGCCAATATTCACTTTAAATTCTAAAGGAACTTTGTCTTCCTTCAAACCCACAACGCTGGAAGAAGTAATGAAAATTATTTCAAGCTCGCCTAATAAACAGTGCAGTCTTGATCCTATACCGACATGGTTATCAAAACAATGTTCTAATGTTCTAGCTCCATTCCTAGTTCACGTTTTCAATATATCACTTAGCACGGGTGACTTTCCTGAACCACTCAAGTCAGCTGTAGTAACACCAATCCTGAAAAATACACAACTAGACGCTGATAAATTAGGTAATTATCGACCCGTTTCAAACTTACCATTTATTTCAAAAATCCTGGAGAAAATTGCTGCCGCACAAATGACCAGTCACTCGAATTCAAATAAATTATTCGCAAAACGTCAATCTGCGTACAGAAAGTTCCACTCAACTGAAACCGGACTACTTCGTATGCTATCAGACATAACTCTGGCCGTAGAGTCAGGTAAGTTATCACTTATCTCACTCCTAGACATGAGTGCAGCGTTTGATACGATTGATCATGAATTCCTCGTTAGGAGATTAGAGGAAACATTTGGTTTGAATTCCGACATAAAAAAATTGGCTGGTATCCTATTTATCCAATCGCTTACAAGCCGTGAGGGTTGGAAATAAATTGTCCAACTTCGCAACACTTTCTTCATGGTTACCCCAGGGATCCGTTTTGGGTCCACTTCTCTTCATCCTTTTTACAAATGATGTCGCCAAAATAATCGAGTCATTTGATCTCTTGTCTCACTGTTACGCTGACGATCAGCAAGTTTATTTTTACTGCACTCCAAATGAAATCAATAGTCTCAAGATCCGTATAACTGAATGTCTAGAAGCAATAACTCGTTGGATGTCTTCAAACAAGCTGAAGCTCAATCCATCTAAGACTAAGTTTCTCTGGGCAGCCACAAACAAACGTCAACATTTCATAGACAATTCACCTATTACTATTTCCGGCAGCGATATCATCCCAAAAACAACAGTCAAACTTCTCGGTGTCAATTTAGATTCAGACTTTTCGTTTAAAAGTCAAATAAATAGGACTGTAAGCAATGAAAGAATGTACACATAATTAAAGTAATTTGTATAATAAAAACCTCTCGAACCAATAGTGTAATCAAAATAGTTAAAAAAGATGAACAGACAGATAATATATTTTTGAAATAGTAAACTAATCATATAAAATGTAAGAATAAATAGAAATTAGAAATTTTAACAGAATTGCATAATTATAAATATTTGAAGAATTATAATAAGACACTAAAATTTTAAGAATTAAATGGATTAATATAAATGAAGGTATTGAATGGATTAGAAAATTTATATAAAGAATGTAAACATAATTAAAATAATTTGGATAGCAAAAACATTTAGAACAGATAGCGTAAATAAAATATTTAAAAATAATTAAAGAAATGAGGATTTTGATGGAATTACATAATTGCAATAGTATAAGTATTAATAAAATAAAAATTAAGTTAATTAAATGAATATATATACGTTTAGAGAATATAAGTAAGAGATCAGTACGATTAGAAATTTTGATAAAATTTGGTATGTAAATTGAATAAGCTGTGGTAATTAAAATCACTAGAATTATTGTAATGAATAAAATTAATACGCTGATTGGAGAAATTACATGATTTGTAATAATTTGACGAAGTGAAATAAAGAGCACAGTTAGAATAATAAGAATTATTACATGAGTTATAAGAGTTATATAATGAAATAATTCTATTGCTTGATAAATTTGAATGAGATTCATCAAAATTGAGAATGTTAAAATCATTAAAAAAGTACTGTACTTGGATGAATAATCGTGCGTTACTAAAAAATGTAAAAAGATTAGGAGCGTTGATTGGAATAATGAAATAAGGATTAGAAAAGTCATAATAAATATTAAAATGGTAAAAAAATTGAAATAGTAGGATTATTAAAATGTATAAAACAATTATCATGATTACAATAAGAATAAGTAATTAAATAGTAAAAAATTTCTACTATTATAATGTATATCTACTATTCGTCTTCCTTCCAGAATAACGGGTTTCTTCTTTTCCTGTGTAAACAAAACTTTTACTTTATTTACGTCAATTGAAAATAATATGTATTTAAAATTCTTTTTAGATAAATTATTGTTACAACTAATATAACTGTATAATTAGAAATTTATGTAGAAGCACAGTAGGGCGTGAATAAATAAAACTAGGAATACGATTCTAGTGAAGGGGCACTCTCTAATATTCTGTGCCGCTTGTAGTCAGCCAGCTGGCCAAGTGTTGCATAAAACGAGATTTATAGTAAAAAAGTCAACTTGGGCTAGAAATGATACATAATAACATAACGACTAGCCTTTAGTGTGATCTCTTTTCTCATGTGCCTACACATTTACGTATTTATTTTTTGTAAAATGAAACGTGCTCTCACGTCGAACTCACCTCGGTTACTGAAGATAAATAACTTGCGTTGTGATTTATATAATGCGGTGATACAAGGAACAATATCTTAGTATTAAAAAACTGTTTTTATTTATTTAAGCATTGTTTTAATGCTTTTCTAAATAATTTTATTTTCTCATCGTTTAGACGACATTGACGTGGTGATAATGTATTTATTTATAATTCTTCTGCATTTAGAATTAAAGGATATAATCGAACTTAAAGCTATTTTTAGAGGTTCTGTAAATATTTTTTTACGCAATTGTTTTAAACATTTTAAAGCGTTTTGTTTTCTCATTGTTTAGAAGAATAAATTATCTGTTCAAAACATAATATTATTTTCTTATAAACAATATGGAAATTTATAAAAAACTGCGTCAAAAACCGCAATTATGCTGCGCTTGCGGTAACATCCCCTTAACAATATGTAGTTAGTATTTGTCTCGGAAATTTATGACTTAGGTATTTGGTTTGACATGAAACTCAACTTGATCAAGCATATAGAAATAATAACCCATAAAGCTTTGAAAATGTTGGGTTTTTTTAATTTTATGGGTATATAGTGATTTCAATAATGTCAATACTGTAAAAACATTATATATGTCACTAGTAAGGAGTCATGTAGAATACATGTCTCCAAATTATGAGGTTCATACACATGCGATTGAAAGAAACCAAAATAAAATTTTAAGATATGTAAATTTTAAAATGGGCATTCCCAGAGAATGCCTTAATTACGATAACGTACTTAGTTCATATTTAATAAGATTATCTGATCGTAGAATCATTTCCGATTTAACCTGTTTGTATAAAATCATTAATTCAATGTTTGATACCCCTGATTTATTTATTGTATGTAATCTCCTTTCATACTCCAAGCAGGTCAGTTACAAGACAGTACCTACCATATTATTGTAGCAATTATACATCAACGTCCCAATATTACACTCCTATGCGACGGATTCAACAGCTAGGAAACAAATACTCCGATGTTGTTGATATATTTAGTACATCAATTTCATACTTTATAGAAGATTTTTTCAAGTAGGGGAATATTTTGATAAAGCTATTTAAATTGTCTAACAAATTAACAGTATTTTGTTGGCTGAAATAAAAAAAATATACATAATAAAAAAATAAAAAAATCATTTCTTCGCATAGAATAAATAAGAAAACTAAAAGTGCCTTTCATTCAAGTTTGAAATGTTCTATTTAACCCAATAGCCCAGGGATCTGTCTCACTTTTTACCTTCTTTTTTTCAATGCCGATAAATCGGCATTCATTGAAATATATTTCTAACATTTTCATGCAAAAAAAGAGATTAAAATTATTAGAAGTTACCATAAGTAATTATCTATATATATTTTAATTGCATGTTTTACATTACCTACCTTAATATGTGTGACTTGTTCTTAGAAGGTGACAGGAATGTACAGTAAAAATATATCATTGTCATGTTATTGGCAGACTTAGGAAATGTTAAATTTTGATATATATTGATGGAGAAGAATTAATGAAGTCTGAGTGTCTAAAAGAAGATGAAAAACGGTTCATTTTTAGACAACCCGTTAACAATTTAATATATTAAAAGAAAAAAAATCATATAAAATAAAAATGCAACACATATAAGCAATGCAAAAAATAGCAAGACCTAAGCTGTTAATTTAATTAATACCTCTCTAATTGAGAATAACTCGTGTTTAGTGAGGAAAACTTAGACTCGTTTGAAATCATAGATCTCTATCCCATGCGACTTCTCTCCGTTCACCGGTTAAAAAATTATTTACTAGTTGTAATAAGTCAATGGTCCCAAAAGATCAATTGATCCAAGAGAATACAAACAATTTCCACAGGATATTATTAGAATGTTAGTTCTTATAACTAATTAGCAACAAACAAAAAAAAATATAAGAAAAATGAACACACACTGCATGCATTTGTGAAATTTGATAAATTACCCTATTCTATTAATATTACACACATTTTAGTAAAATAAAATAATATTTCATCATGAAAGAATAGTTTTAAGAATTTGATATTTTTCTTTTATGAAAATATAAAATCCTCTCTAATAATAAAATGACGTATTGTGTAACAACGCCACAAACTGATTTATTAAAAAAACAGCGGTATACGATGATTCAAATATTTTTTATAATTCTACCAATATTATTATAAAATGTAGATAAATTTAAAGATTAGTTTAAATGTAGTACCTATTCCTTTACGCTCCCTTTTCCCACTCAATCAGTATACTTTAAAGCGGGCTTAATACATATAAATTGGTTTCTGCAGGGGCATATTGTATTGTGGCAAAGTTACCCCATTGTCGGAAAGATACAATGGACACAAAGAAAATACACCGCTAAGTTGGAAATTAAAAATGAAACATTCAATTACAGACTGCCAATTTCCTAAGGCGGTGTTTCATTGTGAGACGGCCTATGAAAGGAATCCTGCAGATTTCAAACATGCAAGAAACAGAAGAAAATTTTACGTGAGAGGAACTTACATAATATTATATTCATGAAAGCCACAGACTTGTTATATTTTGGAATCAATTTAGATTTTTGTAATTCGTCGAAGCGTATTACAATAAGCCCATAGTTATTGAAAACAAAAGAATTCGATTCTCTATGTGATGTAGATTCCAGTTTCCCACTTGTACCACTAGTTTCCAAATATTTTATTTTGTTAAGAGGGTGAAAACAAATAATACATATTGATGTCAGTATGTGTACAGAAGACAGGGGTTAAAGTTAAGAAAATTACAAAGTGATAACAAAGTATATATACCCACCGTCCAATGACGGTATACGACAGTATGTTATTTCAAATGATCTGCTTAATTTATAATATATGTTTGAAGCCGTTAACTAATACCTCCCTGTTTGAGAATAACTCGTGTTTAGGGAGGGAGTGTCGTCTTGAGTTTTATAGATTAAATAATTTTAGGAATACTAACGTACCTATAAACTTTAAAATTGTGAATATATGTGTACAGAACAACAGTTAGTCTATACGCTAATTTTTTTACTGAAAATACATTTAAATAAAATTCCTTTGTGACATTTATTTTTAACATTGATTTTTTATGCAATATTATACCACACAACCACATTACTTTGAGATAAAGTGTATTTTTAGTTTATTCTTAAAATTTTCATAATTCCTTATAGAGTTTGTTAAAACATTTAATGGCCGAGTATGTGAAATGAATTTAAAAGAATGCATTCTTTGATAGATTGATTGTATTTAATTGTAAAACTTTATATCAATATATGTAAATATTTATGCATATATGTATATATGTTGGTACCACAACATCTACACCATCCAACTCCTTTTTTTGATTTGGGCTTTCGTTTTCGAGTAAATCAAGTTCGAATTTGGTGTTTTTTTAGGTAAAAATTAAAAAAACTAAATAGTACGCCAATCAAAAAGGACTTTTTTGGGTTTTCTGCGTGGAAAATTTCACAATTTTTCCTCTTGAACTAGAGTTTCCGGACAACGTGCATGGCAAAAACGAAACTTAAAATAAAATGAAAATACAACAATTATTTTTTTTAAAATCACGATTTTTTAATTTATTATTTTCTATAACAGACCGGTTTCGCTTAATACAAGCATCTTCAGGATCTGAAATTAAACTGTTTAATTTTATACCCTGAGGATATGGCAAACCACAAAGTTACTGCTTTCTACCAAAATATAAACTGAAAAGCTTGTTTTCAGGTATAAGACTTGTCTTCATCACAAAAAGCGTTGACATTTACCCTTTAAGAATTTTTGAACGAAAAAACAAGCAGAATTTAAAAAAATACTAATATTCCATTTAGCTTACAAATTAACGAGTTCACGGGAAATTTATGAAAAGTGAACAAAGCAAAGAAAAAAAATCCCAAATAGTTGTGTAATTTAATGACGACGAACGCCTTTACGGCCTAAATAATAACAGCAATTTATTTCAACTTTTTTCACTCACAGAGTTCGTAATTACGAGTTTATTGTGAAAGTACCTGTCTGGTTAAATTAATGACGAACAAACATAAAAGGATGTGTTATATTGGTCGCCAGGGACCAAACATGGGATAGGGGGTGAACAAACATTGTACCGGTCTTAGACGCAATAACCAAAAGGCATCCGGATCTCCAACTGGACCTGACGGAAAGGAATTCACTATGCATGTAGCAGGGTTTTGAAATTCATGCTACAACAATTATTTTGAGTTTTGATTTTTCATTGCCAAAAGGGTCACCGTCATGCCATATATTGCGCTTTTCAGCAAGTACTAAACATTTGAGTGCTCCTTTAAACACATAAATGCGTAAAACTATCACTAAGTCATGTACAAAAATATTACGTGATTTGTAATAATAAACAAAAAATTAACTATGGTGCTGAGTCATAATTGTTGCTGCTTTTTTATGAGCGTCAGTTTTCGAATGGGTTGCCCGGTTTCCAAAAACCTGGGTCTCTTCGATTATTCCGCATTAAAAAAATCACTTCCAATGCGTCCCATAACGTTGTGGTTTTCAGTCATTATTATTGACAATAAACATAATCTGATGTACTCCTTTTCCTGGTTCATCATTCAAATACCAAAAAAAATAATTTTTCTACTTTAGAATAAGAAATTTCAGTCAATTTACTATAATTTTATAAGAATATTCACCTTCTAACTTAAATATCTGTATATGGCATTGAATCCAAATCTAGGGTGAGGGAAGCCATCTTGTGCGGCTAATTTTAGAACTGATTTGTATGCAAAGTGGTGCATATTGAACAATCATTATTTTATTTTTGTGTTCTTAACGCAGTTTTAATGGCTTATGATTTTTTGGGGTATTTAATGAGAGAAGGAATGGGATACGTCATTACAAATTCAAGTAGGTTTTGACATTTTTCACATATATTCCCCTTCACACCACGGCTTTAAATTGTTCTCGAATTGCTCCGTCCAGGGCTTTTAGATCCACGAATATGAATGTGAACCAGGATTGTCAATGTATATGTTCTAAAATACCCATTAGAGTTGTTCGAAATGAAACAAAAATCTATTGAAATTAGCATTTATTTTTTATTATCTAGTCATTTTCGGATTTTATTTCTTTTCACGCATTGAAAATAGACTTTTTGGAAATTTGCTGCAAAAGAAAACAAAATATAGTACGTTCTCACAATTATCATCAATTTAATTTTACCATACATGGTTGGATGATCAAGAAATGCCCAGAATCCCTGCATTTTCCCCACGAAAGGGTTTAGCCCACAAAAATTAAATTTTTGCAATATCTTGGAAATTCGCCGAAATTTGGGGAATTCTCCACGAATTGGCAAATCGACTGAGAATTTTATAAACCGTAGATAAATTGCTCACGTAGACTGGTTGTGATAAATAAGCGAATGCAGTCGCACCAACTAAACGGTGTATTTTAATGTGATGATACTTTTTTCTTTTTAAAATACAATTTATAAAATCTACGTAAAAGTAATATATACTAAAACTTACAAATTTAGAATCAGTGTTTGTTGATATGTATGAATATTTTTTTTAACCCGTAGTATTTTTCATTGGAGTTCCTTATTACGCAATATTGAATATGATTTTCTTGAACGAGTGATGTCTTCTCGAGAAGTTCCCTTTTTATTATTTGACACACACGCATGTCCTAAAATCTCTTGACATTTCTTTCTTTGTTAATCCACAATATATCTGTAACAAACGTGTGACTGGCATCTTGCATGACAGAGATAGCATGAAAGAGAGACTACAATATAGATATCTGAGAACATGCAAGGTTGCCCAGTCGCTTTTCATCATCATCTGTCATCTGAGATAATACGTCGTGTTAATTACAGTATCTTGACTATTATTTCACCATCTCAATATCAACGAAAAAGCCTTTAAACTAGTAGTTCTGTGAACAGAAGACCTCTCATCCAAAATTAATGTTTCTAATTTTCCTTACTTAATAAATTGAAAATAATATTTCCTCTGAAATCAAAAGATTTGTCAAAAGGTACTTAAATACATACCTGCTTAATTATAATCTACACACGCACACATAATATAAATATATTTTTTAAAATTTAATTAAAGAATTATGCAATATTTTTTTTGTATTAACAACCTTCTTAGTAGAATAGTAAATTATAAATCATACAAAGTTAATACTTATACGATGTTATTAATTATTCGTGGTTATTCGTTAAATTGAAAATGTAAAATTACTTGCCTCCATTAGTATTCTGGGCAGACAGGCATAGTTAAGAATTACAGAATACGTCCAAATAAATGTCACCATTTCAATTAAAATTCTTTTTTCAAACTTTCTTCCAGCCGGTAGGTACGATAATATTTATTATTCAGATATGACAGCTCAAATTAGGAACTACGATTGTGCGAACTCTGGCGGTATAAAAGTGTAGTATCGGACAAGGCCACCATTTTGAACCGGAAACAAACAAATTTACAGACAGGTGAAATTACAAATGGTAGAGCGTCATTTTCTCTATGTACCAACTTCTGACTCAGGTTGATATGAAAACTCAGTCTGACATCTTACTCGTATTTTATCGTAATTAGAATCCTTTGGTAGAAAATCTTACTTTCAATTTATGTCTAGAGTTTGTCGGACAAATATCTTCATCCCCTGCAGTAGAGACATTCTTATCTAAGGGTTGTATCAAGGTTGTATCGCTATACAAACCCCCGTACTGAAAGTTATACCTCTCCGCTGCTTCATCACTTTGCCTGTTACATTTCTAAGTTCCAGGATACCATTAGGGGGGTAGTTAAGCATTATCATGATTTCCATTTACTTAAAAGGGAAACTTTCAAATTGTTTAAGATTCGCATTTAAATGATGATGACTTGGGAGCAGTGCCGGATTAACTATATTGCAGAGGGCAATTGCACACGGGCTCGTTCCTTTCAGTGAACCTACGAGAACCAATAAAAAATAACAAATAGGTTATCTGTTTGGCGACAGTAAAAAAAATCAATCCATAATCATTCAGTCCAGCGGTTCTCCAAAAACTTCAACTCGCAATAATAAAAGTTAGGATATAAAATGAAATGTATGGCGGTGTGGTTTTGTTTTTTATACAAATCTACTACTGATAAAATTTTGCACTCTTGACCTTCAAAACAGGAGGAAGTTGACTGTCTCCATGAAATTTGGAAAAACTACCCCTACCCTCTTTCCTCACACTTTAAAGCAGAATTTTAGGACACTTGACATTCAAAATAAGAGAGAAATTACTGTTTAAATTTGAATTTGAAAAACTCTGCGTAACGCCCGGGCAACGTCGGTGTCTTCAGCTAGTTTAGGTATAAGGTAGGCGACACATATATAGGCTATACGCATCATGGCTTAGCCTCTTTCAGCATATCGATCGATTTTTCGCACTAACAATGGGAATGTATGGCGAGCGATATGCTGAAATAGACCAAACCATGAAAATAAAGTGCACTTGTAGGGTGGTCTGTCAAAGGCTTAAATTTAAAATTGTTAAGATAATAAGTCCGAATAGGGTATTTTCACAAACTATGAATACCGTCAAAAATGGGCGGGATGTTAAAAGCTTGCTTTTCTGATTATGATCAGTGTTATAAATATGTATAATTTTCATTAATAATTATTGATTTAAGGTGACACAATACCCTGTTAACGGGGATTTGCCCCGACGCTCACATTTTAATTATTTGTGATGTACGTATTACTAAAATCTTAAACGTTTCTAGAGGGATTCCCAGGGATGCAAGTTATTTATATATAAGATTAATAAAAATAGGACCTTAACATTAAATGTTGCTGATTAATTTCAATCCATTTATTTTTCTAAGTAAGTAAAAAAAAAAACTGTTCTCCATAATGGTATTCTGTATTATTTGTAAAACATTTATGTACTACAGATATAATAACTATTTTATTTATATATGTACGTAAACTTTTAAATGTCACATAGTTAATGTAATAACACTAATAACAATGTATGTAAAAGCCCAATGGGCGTTTAAATAAATAAATAAATAAATTAAATATCTTATGTAAAACGGTTGGCCAATTTTATAAAAGGTTTTTCAACTATAAGATGAGCGGGAAGCACCAGATTTTATTTTTGTAAACGATGAATTAGTAACTTCCCGAGGAATCTCTCTAGAAAAATTAGCGATTTTATAAATGTATTCATTAGAATGAATTAAAATATAACACTCGGAAATATCAAACTTCTGTTCCGATAAAGAAAACTCGCCGTACGTTACTCCAACACTCTGAGGCGCACGTAACTGTATTTGGGTGCAGGTCCTCAAGCACTTACAGCGTTATTCTTTAGTAACGACCACAGCTTAAGCCGAAAAGGTCGTCCCGGACGGTATGTCCAGTAATTTCTATTACGTATTTTTTTATTTAATCAAACGATTACTTTTAAAGTTATTAGTGAAATTTTCTGTTTTTTATAATTTGACCTCTTCCACAAGTGAGTAAAGGTTTTTTGTATGTTTCACCAATAAAAAAGAAAACATTATATTTTAGACATAATTTGAAGTGATTTGAGTGCACGGTGGTTAAGTTTCAGAAAAAAATTGGACATAGTAAAAAAAATATGAAAACAGCTTATTTTGTAGATTTTTTTAAAATTCTGAAGTTTCTTTATTTTAATAGTTAAATATTACGTTAAATATAATTTTCAATTAAAAATTCCGCTGTTATGTGTGATTGTTATTTGTAATTGGGGCGCCTAAAAATGATTATATAGTAGAACTTTTTTTTCATGTAAAAAGATTTTCAAATATAATAATTATAAATAATGTAATTTTTTTTTCTTTTTACATATAAATTATATTTATTTGGCTTTCAGTCACGCCAATTTTTGGGCACAGAAAAATTGGAAATGAATGTGAAGAATTCAGACATGCCATAAATACCTTTCTATACCTAATATAAGATTTTAACATAAAATTGCTTTAGTTTAAATTGCAAACAGATTTTTCAAGATTTCACAGGGTCTGCCCTAGTATAAGATATTACAAAAAGTAGCTGGTATAAAATTTACAATAAAGTTTTTATTAAAGTACCTAAAGTCATTCGAATATTAAAAAGGGTAATTCATCTTTTAAATTGTACAATCGTGTAGATTGTTAAATTATTTATTGTAGATAGAATTGTAGAATTATCTCCCCAAGTCTACTTTCGTTAAAATGATATTCAAAATTAAGGGAAAATTTCACCAATTTATAGTAAATCTGTTTGCTAATATATACGTACGTTTCAGTTAAATATGGGAAAACAGAAGACAAAATGAGTTTTATCTCGAACAAAATGACGGCACCAAGGAAAATGTTCAACGGAATGGAGACGGTACTACATAAATAAACACTTAAAAGTAAATGTTTGGGCAAAATTTTCTACAGAACATAATTGTAAAATGTCAGCTTAATTAATTTTATATATCTATATATATGTAGGTATATACATGTATACGCACTCGATAAATTTCCAGCGATTCCTGAGCTTATTCAATTTGGAGTATAAGAAGTACATTCATTGTGGTTTCCGATGACATATTTTTTCCACTTCAAAAGAAAAACAAAGCATTGGACGGTGAAGGTTTTATGATATCAAAATACTTATATAAAATTTTACTCATTAAATCCCACCAAATTCCTCTCGTCCTACAATGAGTTATGTAACTCATCGGGATTGCTCTAGTACGAAATAAAAAATAATTAAATCTAAAATCTGAGATGTAAAAAAACTGTAATGTACAAACTACTTTCTATGTAAAAGTTTTATTAGTAAAAATATTATATTTTTTTTATTTTTGTACTGTTTCTTTTTGTACCTGTTTATTTTTGTACCTATTAACTCCCACCTATGTATTGTAAGTTCCTCCCGTCCTACAATGAGTTTTTTAACTCATCGGGATTGTTTTATCAAGAAAAAAAATAATAACCAAAAAAGAATTTGGGATGCCTTACATACTGCAGATGATTATATACTGTACGTAGATACCACGATTTTCAAAACACAATGCAAATTATGCAATTCATTAAATGATGTCAACAATAATAAAAATTATTATTATCGTTTTATATTTATAAAACTTGTCCGTGTGAAATCAAACCATGTCACACTGTGCGACATTTTGACCAAGCCGGGGCGTAAACGAAATGTTTTGGGCTATAGCCGCGCCCACTAGAAACGCCCATAAATGATATTATTTTGACGTCTTATTTCCTCTTAAACGTCATTATGACACAGAAAACGCCAATGTCTGGTAAGACGGCTGTCACCAACGTCACCCGGCGTGACTTCAACGCCACCGAATTCAAGAATAAAAACGAACATATCGTTTTGGCGGCAAATCGAAAATGGCACATTTTAAATTTTTAGAAAATATATTCGTCAACCTAAAAAAAATAAAAATACCTTCTCTGTCGTATTTTTTTTCTTTATTTTTTACGAGAGTAAAAAAAAACAGTAAAAATTATAATTGTAATGGGCAATACATGAAATACTGAGCATTCTAAGCTTCCCACTTAAATAGGTAGTTACTAACGTTTCAAATGAAATGTATTTTCAATTTATTAGAATAACATATCAAAGCTTATATACCACATTGCAATATTTAGTGAACGAAAAAAAAATCTTCAATGAAAAATGAAAAAAGATAGAGTAAATTATACCAGTAACTGCCTAAGGGCCTTCACAGGCTTAATCCGGCCCTGCATGAGAGTGTTCAGAGAGAACACGCGCTGATGTCATGTATTATGTACGTAGTTATGAATTTTAATTTCTCGAAATTATAATTGTTAGTAATGTTATTTTCATATATTTCTCCCCAGAGTGAAATCCCACCTCAGTATAATTATTAATTATTATAGCACAGGTTAATTATTACACTTACAGTGGAAACGTATTATGAACTGAATTTAGTTATTTTATTTGATTGGCCGTGGCGTGCAATAACATTTTGTTGACATATTTCAGAACAAAAGCTTTATGTTAACAAATTATTCGTTCCATAAATGTTCATTTTCGTACCTTTTGTAAAATGTACGGGTGTAAAAATACCAACTCCATTTTTGAGTTTTAGAATGAAGAAAAATTAAAATAAAGGCTGTTGTTTCGTGACGCTGAATTGTTTTAACGCTTTTTCCGCTCCAACCAATAAGGAGGCTAGGATTAAAATTTTATTGGTTTGAATCTGAGCAGTGTGGCTTTGAGTTGAATCGAGCCGCCCGCGCCGTAGCAAAAACGTCAGTTAATGACAGTTGACGAAAACACCGCACCGAGAAAACAACCGATGTGTCAATTCGATTTTTAGCCGGAGTTATAATTAGTTCAATCATAGCCTGTGAATTCCTCCACCATACGAGCGCTGCCAACAGAACCATATCATCGAATATCACAACCAACTCTTCCGTAAGTCACATTTGCGAATACCTATCTTTTTGGTTCAGCGAACGGAGCGTTAATTTAAATAGGCACATACTTGCCTAGATTATAACCATTATAATCTAACCCGTGTGTCGATAGTCTACGCGATTATCGAACAGTTGTATTCTTTTATATCCCATATTTTAATCAATATCTACATATATATTATTGTAAATATTTCAATGTTATTTCTTATTGGTGTAAGGAGTGTTTAAAGAGGGGTTTGGATGTTAGAAGAAGCCGGGACGCCCAAGGAAGACTAAACGCGTTATATGCATTGGAATGAGATACGTAGTTGAATAAAAGTCGATATAATGAAGTTTTCTGAGTAGTAAAAATGTTGTATACAGTAGTGAATGGTAGAATTCGGGGACGCCTAAGAAAGACATGGCACGATTAAGTGAAATAAAAAAAATAAATTATTTCAATTTTCAGATACAGTACAATTCACAACCTCAAAACTTTACTCCAAACCATTCATAACCCCGAGCAACGCCGGGTACACGTCAGCTAGTCTGTAATAAAACTATGAGCTTTTTCCGGTACCTATTCCATTTTTATGTAAAAATAACAAAATTAAGTATTTTGAATTCATTAATTGAAAGGGAACACTCTCTCTACATTTCGCCGTTTCATTCCGTCTCGTAATATTCCCCAAAAGGGATATAATTATTTTTTCTTGTAGCCGGTATATAGGATGTACCCACTGTTGTACCTACATACACGTATATAATATTAATTTATGAAGATCTTTTCATCCTTACATCTTTTTTACCAGAGTATAAAAGGTCCGTTATTATAAATAATTCGAAATAAGTCAATAACAATTCGCAGTTCCGTGAGAAATATTCCAAAAACCGACTACACCTAACACACACACGGGTATATTCTACTATTCGTTCCATTCTCCAAACCAGGTGATATACGAAAATTCTGCATAATCGGAAATATAATAATACAGTAATATACGGGTTTAATACTAGGAACATCTCCAGTAAATTTACAATCAGAACCACAGCAGTAATTTAATTAGTATCGCAGGTGTGTTTACCACATGTTGTAGGTGCGCAGTTACTAATTACTAATCGCTAAAGTTTAGTAATTTTGAATGGCTTCGGAAGTAGAATCGACTCCCACGCTGAATTAAAACATACCTTTCAAGTGGAACTTTTAAGCCAAGGGTTTTTTTTATGTGACCAAAATACAAGTGTCTCACTGCTTGAAAAGAACAAAGAAGAACGTGATTATTCAAATCAGTTTGGTAAAGGTAATAAAAACCACGTTGAATAAATTTGGAATGCCTTGCGAATGTATTTAAATTGCATGCATGGTATAGTAGGTACCTACCTACCTAATTATAATTTTCTTTTTGTGATTCCGTACGAGAGTTTTGTAACTGTCCGGAGTAAAATATATTTTAAGGGTAAGAAGGTTGGAGAGAGAGGTTGGGAAACATGTATTTAGATATTCAGAACTGTTTACCAAACTAATCAAAAGTCGTTCTTAGACATGTATCGATTATGAACTCGGTCATCTCGGTGATAAAGAGATTTTGTACAACGAAACGAACAAGAAATAAACAAAGTATTCTTTATAAAATCTGTCTTTTGTGAAAAATCTGAAAACTTACATTTTTACTTGCGCTCGTCGAGTTTTGTACCCACATAACATGACTGAAGCCACTTATAGCAATGTTTTAAAATATCTCAAGCCTCATTATTATATAAATTTTTCTAGTCAAATTCACCAAATTATAAACAGAGGTATGAAAACATTATAATAATAATATCTTTTTTAGGAAAGTTTACACATTACAACTATACATACATATTATGGTGTACATTGATTTGTAACTTTTATATTTAAGGTTATAAAATTAACAAAAATGAAGAACTATTAATACAAACATAATATTGTGAAAGTAAAAAGAAAATAAAAGTACAGTTGTGGTTTCTCAAATACCGCCTCACTAGGCTAGCCTGTGTTGAGGCAGAATTTTTCGTGTTAGTTCCTAATACCTTTAAAAATACCTATACTTGTATTAAGAAGTATTCGCTCAATAATGTGGTGACTTCAATAACTGCGAATTTGGGTGAATGCACCGGTAAAGGCCCTATTCTTATTTTTGATTCAAATTTTTACATTATCTTTGAATTTTTTTCATGAATCACATTGTCTTATGCTGTCTGGAAGAATGTTGTAGAGTCTTGTCGCAAAGTATTTGAAGTTTCGTTGACCAAACGTAGTATGTGTTATCGGTATTTGTGGTAAGTTTTTGTTGTTGCTTCGAATACATCGTGTATTTGAACTTTTTACGTTGTAATTATGTATATTTGAGTATAGATGAGTTAGGATAGTTTTTGCATATAGCTGCCGAACATCAAACACATTCATAATATTAGATTCGAGTCTGTAATTATAGGTAGCCTTAGAATTATTTTTAAAATTGTTTTCTGAGCCTTTATGATTGGGTCTAGTGCAGATGAAGTGCCGCCTCCCATGCTATGATACCATACTAAATAATAGATTGGCAAACTGCAAAATAAATCATTTTCAAGTGTTGAAAGCCGAGAAAGTGTCGTATGATTATAATAAAACCAAAATTTGTAATTCCTCACATGTAATTAATCTGTTATACGTATTTCTATTCAGGAGCATAATTGAATTCAACTCAGTAGTTTGGTCTCAATCTTAGAAAATTCACACTAACAACATCAAGCAAATTGATAAAAATTTCTACGTTTTATTTTATTTGGTTTTTTTTCGCCCAGCCGGGCTTTTACATGGAGTTAAAAAAACAGAATATATCTGGTGAGCTATCGAAAATTATACAAAAAATTAAAGCATGATATAACAGTAAACTGATAAATTGAATATAAAACAATATTACTAAAACATAAAATAATATAGAAACTAGAACCATAATACATATAAGATATTGTAATTTTTAAATTAAATATTCCACTAGAATATATAATTCATTTGTTATTAAATACTCTAAAAATAAATTCATTCGAATTTAAAAGATGGACGGAAAATAAACGATTTAACTTAAAATAAAAATTTAAAATACTTAACTCAAAATTAAACTGTTACGAACTCCTGCAACTCATAAACCTACGCGTACCCACAAGAATAAAACGTCATAAAACACTATTCTACTAAGATTCGTCTGATCACAATACTTCCTCCAAGGCAGCATGCCGTACAACTTGTATATATACATAGGTACTTTTTGTCAACATATATTGCTCATTATATTCATTCCTCCGATTCAGCGGTTTCAAACCGTTGGAAACTAATACTTAGTGGACGTTTAATTTATTATTTAATGTGAAACCGCATAAGAGTCCCAACTGCTCCCAACCATCTGGAGCCAGTGGGACTATGGGATCCCCAATTGGGGTATGTTGTGAGGCTGAAGGTAGTGGGGAGGGGCAGAAGATGGAAAAGAGGAAGGTGGGGAAGTACCTGGCTATTCAGATATCGTCACCAAACACGGCCAAAGCCATTTCAAGCAACGTTTCAATTCTGAACGGAGGTGAAATGAAAATCAATCAATTAAAATTTAACTGAACCCGTGATTTGAACCCGCGACTTCCAGCTTGCTAGTCGAGAGCCTTGTCCTTATACTTATTCTAACCTTGTTCATAAACCCTTCTATTGATCTTCTACTTAAATATAACTGATTACTGCATTTTTAATTGTTTTAATTTCTTCTATTTTTTAAATCTATTTTTAGCTGTTTTTTTATGTTAATATTTTTTCTCACTTCTAATTATTGATGCACTTTAGCCGACGTCGGGGACGCCCGACGAAGACATGGCACGATCAAGTGAATTAGATGCTTGAGTCGGGCCATGTCAAGAGTCGGAATAATAGAACAGTATGTATGAGACGGTGTATGAATGTGAATGAGGGAAGGAAAGTGTGCCAAGACCGCGTAGTTTTCATTTCCGTCCTTTCTGCCTACCCCTACGGAGAATAAATAAAATATTATAAAACAATTTAAGAGAAAGATGTATTTATTGAATTCTGTTTCCCGTAAAATCAATAACAAGTAATTTTTCAAAGGTGTTATTTCACCACGGTCATACTGAGAATAGCTTTCATGGTTTTAACGTATAAAAATAAATACATCTGGAGTCCTAAAAAGCAGCTATCGAGGTTGTCAACATATTATGTTCATAGTAAACATCAAAGTAGAGATCAAATAACAAAAAACGACGTTATCAAAATTTCATGTTTGTCGTTCCGAAAAATTTCAAGAAGTTTATAATTATGATTCCAAGAGATCCAGTTCATACAGCAGTAAAAAAAATGTTAGGTACGAATCTAAAAACGCAAGTTAAAAATATTTTTTATTGTCGTTAAAAGTTCAATAAACAAAATTGACAACGGTGTCACGTGTTTATAAACTTTTTAACAACTCAACATAAATAAGTAATAAAAAACTATGATGGCAACAAAAATTTTGAAGAAAAATATAAATTGTTTTATATTCGTCCCGTCAGTAGCCGAGTGGTACAAAACGTCAGGCTCCCACCCGAGTGTATCGCGGAGCCCTCCATCATTACACAAGCAACATTTTCCTTCCGTCATAATAAGGCAACATTTTCCTTATTATGACGGAAGTAGGAAAAAATTCAAACATTGTGAGATTATTTGTAATCCGATAATGTTTGTCTTTTTTTGTTAAAGTTCATTCTCTCCTCCTTTGGTCACAAGCTGTAAAATATTTTAATATATATATATTTCCTCAATACTCTCTTTAGGAAGTATTGGCTCGTCTACGAACTGACAAAATCATTATTGTTAAAATTAAATTAGAATAGTTTACTTTGACACGTACCAAAAATTAAGCTGGAAATCTGTTTCAATATATTTTTTTAATGATAAACTATAAGACAATGTTTTTTTATACATAGCACAAAGGATAACAAATTATATTATTCTTACTCGGGAGATATTTTCAATTTGTATGGATATTTCAGACGACTAATTATTGCTTATAATAATTTGTTATATTTTTTAACATTTCTAATCTACAAAATAAATGAAAGAATATGCGAGTTTCTTCACAACATGATTCTTTTTCCGGTCAATACATGGATACCTAAAACCTTCTGCAAAATTATAAATTTATTGTTTTATGTAATAACTTCAAACGTGCACCTTAGAAATCATTAAAAAAATAAATTGAATTCAGCAACTTGTGAAATGTTTAATAAAATCTGTACACCTCACACAAAGAGTATTGAAATTACTAGTATAGTTTTTCTTACGCATCTTTTATATCCACAATGATACTCAATTTATTATTGTTATAGTAAATAATATAAGTTTGATTGACAAAAGATGCGAATAACATGTTTATGCGGAACCCATTCGAGGAAGACTCCTCAAAGAAGAGCACTGAAAGAATAATTGCTAATGGTCGTCGATATTTGATAACCTATAACTAACTCAGTTAATTATCGACCTGTCAAATGCAAGACACAAACAGAATTGACACGGGTATAAATATTAATATAGGAAAACTGACAGTTTGCCCTGTTTTACCCTTGTTGTTAAATAACGTATTAAAATCACAATATTATGTGGAAATATGCCAAAAATGTTGAAAAGCCTTCCATGCTTTTAAAAAACCTTTGAAACGATATTCCCTGAAATTTCTGATTCATTAGCCTAATTAAAATAGACATCTGTTAAAAATGTAGAGAGATAAATAAAAAACACCAACGTTCATTTATCAATTCGGTAATACTTGCTAGCAGTATGAATGTCAACGGTAAAATGATAAAAAATGGTACAAAAATAAAATGCGGATGCCTGGAGGGCTGAGGCTTTATATCACCTTTATATGAATAAGTGTTATGGTGAATGAATAGGGTGGATTGAAATTCATATTTATGGTCGGAATAGACATGTGTGGTATCTTTGTCTACAGTGGTTTCCATTGAGAGGGTGGGTGGTGAAGTAATTTCGTTATTACGAATTTATTGCCCGAAATATAACGGTTGTGAGGACAATTTAAGAGCTGAAAATAATAAAAAAAAAAAAATGGAGCTTAATCCTTATGTAAAGCTGCGCTAAAAAGTTTGGGCTAATTTTAAAATGAAATAATATCAACCCAATATGATAGAGTACTCCTTACAGAAATGGAAACTGAGTTTTAGGCACTGCAAATAATTGGCTTGTCAAGAAAGTAAGACAATTTTCAGTAAAAAAACCACTGGAAAATACGGTTCTTGCAGTGAGGTTATTTTGAAAAATATCTACTGTTGTACAATAATGTTGATATGGACATAATTTGACCTAACATAATAATGTGTTGCTTTTTTTGATTCACGCTGCTACACAGACTTATACGAAGAAAAGTTACCGATATAAAATACTGTTGATTTAATAAAAATCTGGTCAAATTATTCGTTTTCCTGTTAAAAACGGGACTGCAAGCTTTCAACGATCGAATCGACAGAGTTCGTAACAAAGAATATATCATTTAGAATGTCTAATGGACGGCGAAACACGTGTTTATACAAATATTGTCATTGACACTGATATTGTCGAATTCCGTCATGATATTTTTTAGGAAAAGAACACGTGTTCTCGTTATATTTTGAATGAATAATATTTTAACAGGAAAGTAGAAAAGTATGTGAAACTTTTCTGGTGCGTTTACTAAATGAATCGCATTTCAGAAACAAGACACAAAAGATAAAAAAAAATTCTTTCCGACTTACTGCATTAATACTCCAAAACATATAAAACGTATAAATGCATCAATTACAAAACTTCAGGTCAAATGACAGTTAATATCGTAAATTATTGGTAAAAATGGTAATACCGAAAAATGAAAACGAATTAATCCGTAAAACGGTATATCGGGAATCTCACCGAGAGGCACTTGTCAAATTGAGAATATAATTTGTATTGAAATGCGGTATAGTGACAGTGACACGAACTTCAGAATAAATTCTATTTTTATGGTTTGGAATTGAGAGTGTTTTATAAAATTTTTAAAGACAAACGTGAATTTCACAGGATTTGGTGATAGATGTCAAATAATAACACAATGGTGAATTTCGAAAGACATAATCACCTACTATAGTATTATGGTGACCTGATTTAAAATTATGTAACGGTCGTTTTCACTAATCTAACAGAGCGACAGCTAAGCTTTTTGGTTTGAATGAACATTGAACCATCTCAGAGTCATTAACGCAGCTTTGAAGTTTTGTCTATTTACCTCCGCTAAGCCGTTATCTGACAGAGTGGATAGTATCGGTATACATTTAAAAAAATGTTGTTGTATTAAAAATCAAGGAGAATAGTCCTTCAATTCCTTGAAGTAAAACGAAATAGGGATGTCAACAATTTGTGTAATTTCAAAAGATTAATTAAAAATAATATGTAGTATATTTGCGGCAAGCACCAAAGTGGAAAATACTGTTAGTATCGCTTTGTTGGCAGACCACCATTGAGAAATGAAACGTTGCTTGAAATAACTTTATTCGTGTTTGGTGACCAGATCTAAATAGTCAATTACTTCCCCACATTTTCTCCATTTCCTTCACCTCCCCACTAATTTAAGCTTCACATCATATCCCATTTAGGGATGCCATAGTCTCACTGGCTCCTGTGCGGTATTCACGTAAGACTAACGAAAAAATATTCACAATAAGTGCAAAATAATACATTTTTACTTCTCTGTTGGCAAAATGTGATGGCATGGAATTGACTCAAACGTAGGAGTAGCGCGCCAACTACCGCACGTAAAGGTTGTGCCCGCCGCGTGGTTTGTGATGTCACCAGCACGTTTATTGTTACCACGTGCGTATCGTGTATAGTGATGCGGCATCCGAATTAAGTGGGTCTCCGACTACAAATTATGCCTCTACATAAGAGACTGAAGACCGACAGGTATCGGGATACCTGGCCGGGGCCAAGGTGAATCACTAATAATCGGGGCATAATTAAAAATATTGTACCTGAATATAGAAGCGGTCCGTGACTGAAATTGTCAGCAGTGCATTTCACTTTGAAAATGTACATAATATGTAATTTAGGTGGAGCAAATGAATGAATGGGGGTACCTGCCGCAATTCTCTATCTACCAAGTTACATTTGTAAAATAATTGATTAAATAATACTGCTACGTCAGCGTTCCAAAAATCATCCCAAGAGTGACGAACACGCAAATCATCATTAAACATATAGCGAAACTGTTCACCGCGCACGAGTTCCATTGTGGGAATGTCGTAGCGCTAACATTGTACATAAGTATTTCTAAGCGAATAAATTCCAGACGTATTGGATCACGTATGACGCAAAATTCACTCGTCATCAAAGCGCTTCGATAATGCACGGGATGAGTTATATACTTACAATTAGGCTACTGGCAGCGTGTGTACTTCACAACCTTTATTTACAATTTCGACGATATTGTGTGCCTTTATCTCATTGTATACCTATATCTCATGTACCTATGCTCAAAATGCAGTGATACTATTATTACTGTTTATTATTCATGTTTATCTTATGTTTTCCATGTATATCATGTTAATAATACTTTAACATTGTATATCTCTCATGTACATATCTATCTACAATTCTACAAATAGATATTGTCTATATTTCAAGAATGCCTACTAACAATAATCCTTATACTGTTGATACGGTCTCTACTTTATTTTATTCGTATACTTACAAGCTATAATCAAGCTGTTCATATTATTAATTTGTAATTGCTTTGAAAAATTTAAATAGGTATGTGACGTATTGAACATTGCACATACCAGAAATATTATTATATTTCACTATCCATAAAAATAAAAAATAATTTTAAAAATATGTTCATAAATATATGTATATGTAGTATGTACGTATCTCTTACCTGTTTATTATTTACTCTGCGCAACAGAGACACAAAGCCTATATTAATTTATCTACTTTTATTAATAAGTGAACTACACCGCGAACTATACACACAGACTTCTTAGCGTCTCGGTACCTACATTTCGTTTACAATATGATATTATAAAGATTTACATTCGTATTGTGATATTATTATATGAATGTAAGTCTATCTTTCTACTCTATTTTACTCTTTTTTTAATTTATGATGTTATTATATAAATGTAAGTCTATCTTTCAACTCTATTTTACGCACGTAAACAGTTTTTATTGATAAATTTAGTTTGCCTTTATTTGCTCTAACTTTTTTTTTTTTTTTTTGATTTGAAGTTTTATATACCTGTACCATTATAATTTTTTTAATCATATTGTCACCTTCTATTACTTCATAGATGTCGTTGTTATTTGTAATTGATTTGAAAAATGTATGTAGGTATATGACGTATTGAACATTGCGTATATTAAAAATATTATTATATTTCACCAATGATTAAAAAATATATATACATATGTGTGTATGTGTATTAATATGTATAATATTTACGTGTATTTCACAAGTAACTCACGACTCACATATACCAACAATTCACTTAGGTATCTATGATGTAATTTTAGACATGATTATATATCGTACATATCTTATAAATTAATATTTTGTTTATGCTAAAAATATTTCTTTAAATTTACAACCGTACTATTAAGATCATCGCGCACTTCTTGCATTTTAATCATTTTTATTTTTATTTAACCTTCCGTTGAATATAGTAATTTATATGTTTTTTTTTTTTTTTAAATTAGTTTTTTCTATTTCCTTATATATTGTTATCTTCTTATATTGTTTATAATCATATGTTTTGTAATTCTATAATTCGTAATCGACGTATTATTTATCCACAACCTTACACCATTCCCCCATTCCACTCTCAATCCCCCCCTCTTTCCTAACATGCTCTCCGTACTTGCTGCTCACATTTATATTTCACTATTTCACCAGTATAGTATAACATCATGCGCGTCCTTCATAAAACTCTGCATTTATTATGATTATTTTTTTTTATCTCTTATCTTTACCAAAATTATTTACACTTATAGAAAAACTTACATAACTCACGATGATTACTATTATGTATCAAAACTGTAGAGGACTACGCACTAAAACAGACATATTTCACAATAATATTTTATTGAATGACGATTGTTACATATTCGGTATTTCTGAAACTTGGCTAATTAATTCTATTTTAGATCCGGAACTGGCACCAACAGAATTTTACAGCGTTTTCAGACGGGATAGATCAAATAACATTACAATTAATAGCATAAACAACCAAGAAGATTCTCGTCGAGGTGGTGGAGTGATGATCATAACACATAACAATCTTAACGCTTATCCTCGCGAAGAATTGGTCTGCAATGCTGAATGTATCTGGGTAACTATTCCTCCTTCTAACTATACCTCCAAACGTACTATCCATGTAGCCTGTGTTTATCTCCCACAGGGACAAGGGTATGAAACTGCACTCAATTCATTCCTTTGCTTACTTGCTAACGTAAAAGATCAACATCCCGATGACATTTTACTTGTAATTGGAGATTTTAATATGCCCACCGTAACATGGAATATACATAACAATGATTCACACTTGACACCTGAAAACTTGAACAAAATTAGTTCCTCACTTGCTGACACAATCCATTATTCTGAATTAAAACAATATAATTACATAAAAAATGCAAATAACAGAATCCTGGATTTAGTTATCTGTAATGAGGAATGCCAAGTATCTCGTGCATGCGATCCTCTTGTCAGCGAAGACTCGCACCACCCATCACTCAAAATTATGCTCAAAATCGATATACTTCCTATTATTCACGTCCCACCTAAAGAAATTTATCAGTTTACAAAAGCCAATTACGAGTTAATCAACCAACATCTGTCAATGACAGACTGGTCATTTACTCAGGAAAATTTGGATATTGACGTAGTAGTCGATTCTTTCTACAACATTTTAAACAGTACCATCAACCGGTTTGTCCCTAAACGTATCATCAAAAAGAGAAAATTTCCAAACTGGTATTCAGCTTCTCTAATTAAAATCATTAAAGATAAACAAAAACTCCATAAAAAATGGAAATCCAATAATAATCCAGTAGACTACATAGAGTTTTCAATCAAACGTACCCAACAAAAAAACTTACAGAAGCATTGCTTTATTCAGTACATAAGTTCAGTTGAATCTAATATTCTTATAAATAATAAACAACTTTGGAACTATGCTAAAAGCAAAAGTAAAACAAATGGCATCCCACAAATCATGCACCTTAAAGATGAGTCAGGCACCGGTGCTCAACAAGTGTGTCAACTATTCTCTAAACACTTTCAGTCCACCTATGTTAATGATAAGGACACGAATGATCCCAGTATAGTCGATAGTTTTACCTATATGAATAATCATAACCCGATTGGGTACGTACAAATAAACAATTTTTTGATCAATAAATACCTGAAGAATTTAGACATTAGTAAGGGTGCTGGCAGTGATGGTATATCGCCATTCTTTGTTTCAAAATGTGCAAAAAATCTTTCATACCCCCTAACTAATATATTTAGAATGTCACTAAAAGCAGGAAAATTTCCTACAAAGTTTAAAGAAGCAACTATAATCCCTATTCATAAAACAGGTTCTAAAAGCAACATTGTAAACTACCGCCCAATCTCAATTTTAACTGTATTTAGTAAACTCTTTGAAAAAATTGTCTACGATCAAATTTATACAACAATTGTTCGCAATATACAAAACCAACAACACGGATTTCTACAAAAAAGATCGGTACTAACAAATTTGGTAAATTTCACGGAATATTTAACGAGCAATATGGACAATAGAAACCAAGTAGATGTAATCTACACTGATTACTCTAAGGCCTTCGATAAAGTAAACCATTTCATTTTAATTAAAAAATTAAGTCAAATAGGCATCCATGGTGACTTACTTCGGTGGCTCACTTCATACCTTCAGAGCAGACTTCAATGTGTATCAGTTGCGGGAACTAAGTCCAGTTTCTTTTCCGTGCCCTCCGGTGTACCTCAAGGTTCTCATTTAGGGCCATTATTATTTAATGTGTATATTTATGATATTCACAAATGTTTTTTACACGCCAATTACCTAGCATATGCAGACGATAAAAAAATCTACTTAGTTATCAAATCAATCGAAGATTGCATTAAACTTCAAGAGGATCTCAATCGTCTTTTTAACTACTGTGAATCAAATAAACTTGTAGTAAATACCTCAAAGTGCAATAAATTATCATTTACACGTAACAACAATAAAATTTCCTTTGATTATACATTAAACGGGACACAAATCAAAGAAGTAGATTTTATCAGAGACCTTGGGGTAATACTGGATGTGAAATTAAACTTCATTCAACACACTGATGCAATCATCAACAAAGCCAACAAAATGCTAGGATTTATAATACGTTTAACGAAACCTTTCCGCAACCTTAAGACTCTATATTCCCTTTACACAGCGTTCATCCGTCCCCACCTAGAACACTGCACACCGATCTGGACTCCTTTTTACCAAGCTCACATTGAAAGAATCGAAAGAATTCAAAAAAAAAATTTTAAACACATTAATTATAAAAAAACGTACATTTCTCAAATTACGCCGATTCTATTAATTACCACAACTTCAACTCACTTCATACGCGACGTTTGATTTTTGACCAAATCTTATTATTTAAAATTCTTAACAATGGCCTCGACTCACCAGAGCTAATGAATTTAATAAATATTCATATTCCAACAAGATCAACACGGCAATCCCATTTGTTTCATTTACCTACATGTAGAACTAACTTTAGAAAAAATTCACCAATTCCACGTATATGTGCCCAATATAATACTAAATTTCAAAACATAGACATTTTTAGCAATACACTTCACAAATATCGATTAGAAGTAACTCGTACGATCGAAAATTAATACAATAGTATGGAATGTATCCAGAGCATCTCCTATCCTCATCCTAAATTCCTATTTCTCCCCTCCTCACCTAAAATATATATATATTTTTTTATGCAATAAAACTCCATCTCCAACTAATTTTAATATAGGAGACTTTTTTGGCTTGACTGTATTTAACATGTATATATTTATATTTATTTTTTATGTATAAGCTGTTTGTCTCTTACCTTTACCAATAAATAAATAAATAAATAAATATATCTGCACTGCTCTAAAACGTGATTGTAATCTGTCTCGTTCATGTCACCGTTTCGGCTAAGTCGGATTGTCTCAATACCGCCCGATGCTGTTTCAGTAGTATGGTAAAACACGGTTCTGTACATATCGGGGTATGCACGGCCCGATTGCTCTTGCGCGGGAGTCTTGTACTAGAAGGTAGCTCAAATAATGACCTGGCGGCAATTAGGACTTGAGCGTACTTTTGTACATCGATGACTGGAGTACAGACGTCGTTGAAAGTTGTTATGTACAGACTGAAGACATACTGTGCAATTCACAAATGCATGTACCAAGGAACCCCTGCCTGCATATTGAGGAAGCATCTCACTCAAAAGTGTCTTATTAATAAGGTTCTTCCACAGCCGCTGTGCCCATATGATGCACATATGGAGCCTTAAGGAGTCGGCGATATGTGAACGTGGTCAAAGATGTCCGCTGAATTCATTCCCCGGTGGGATTGATGAGGTCCACAGGGTAACGCCTGAGGCCCTAGACTGGCTCATTGACCTATATGTTCCCTCTGACCTTCCCACCTTACGAAAGAAGAAGAAGAAGAAGAAGACTCGAACTTCAACTCACCCCATCTGAAATTATTTTGACTAAAACTGACCACAGCAACCGAATTAATTTTTGTGCCAAATCGGCCTGAATTTATTAATTTAGTCAAAATGTTGCTTTTTGTATTTTTATTTATTTAAAACAAATTTATTTTTTTAGCTATTTAATACAAAAATAATATTATTTAGTAATTAATAAAGAAACGTAAGATTGGAATGCATTCAACAATTAACAAAATAAATAAATATTTTGTTGGGCGGCATAAATTATGGTGACCCGGAGGTCTTCGAAGATGGAATTTTATATTATTTATTTTTATATTTTATTTGCAATTTTTTTTCTAAAGAGGAGGCTCTGAGAAAAAATAATTTCCCTCAGGGCCTTTATCATCTTTGTGGGTGCTGTATGGAGAGTCCTTTTAAGGAAATGAATTTCTGGTAAGGAAAAGAGGTTTAAGGATTGGGTAGGAATCTAGGGATCAGTGTATCCAGGAGTGACGGATGAATGAATCTATCCCTCCCGTTGTGGCGCAAGACGATGGGTTAAGAGAGACCAGTTAGAGAGGTAAAGAGACTTCCTAAACCATCCTGGCCAGCCAGCCCACCCAATCTGTAACACCACGCTTCTGCTAGGCATACACCTTACCCGATGAACCAGGGTGCCCCTGCTAAATCACTAAACAGAGCGAACCTCTTAGGGTGACCTATGCTCCTGGGGCTGCGGTACTCAAATCCGCATCCCAAATTGAGGGAATGGGGTTGAATTGAATTGGTTGAATTCACAAAAATCTCTTCCTACAGCTCTTCCTTTAAACCACCTCACAAAGTAGCCTAATCGGTTGGTAATAACGTTGAATTTACAGTAAAAAAGCCAGGGATTTCCTGTGGTATGTTATAAAGTAAAAAATATTTTGGGTAGAAAGCCATATCGATATACCGCGGGGCATAATCACATCCAATCAACTAGAACCTCCATAACCCGAGTAGAATCAAATTAACTTAATATTTATAACTGATTCTCCCGCTTTTGCGGTTTCCTTTTATATCGTTTCTTCATTTTAAGTAATGATTTTCAGGTCGAGAAGAGAGCTTGGAGCCATATGAATTTAAGTTCTGAAGTAAAAGTAAATTGTTACCCCGGGAGATAAGAAACTCCCCAAAATATCGTACAAAATAATAAGAAAGGAATTAGATTTTCTTGTTATATTGTTTTATGACTTTGCTGTTAGTACAACAACCGCCATTGTTATTTACAGGCCGTGCTGTAGAAAATGAATTGACCTTATAGATACCTGTTTTCGGACTTTTGTAGAGGTTTTAGCAGGGTTTGGTAGTGATCCCTGCCACTCACCTATACTAAATATACTATTTTTTTATTGGTGCCCTTTTTTACTCATTTAAAGTACGCTCTAGCGTGTTTAAATCGCACTTTATGGAACGCGCGTTTTTTAAAGTTACCATGGCAACATCAACAAATCAACAAAATGTGAAGTCTAAATGTCAACTTTTAACTATAAATCTGACAGGAATATTTTAAACGTCAAATAAAACATTACAAATGATTCAAAAATTTTATTCAAAGTTTACATTCTTTTTTACATCGTTTACATTCTAATTATTTAAATGGATGTGAAAAGAGCAGTTCGTATTATTTGAAATATTAATACCTCCGTTTTTTAAATCGGAGGAAATGCTGTTCAAATTAATAGTATTCTCGGAAGTCAATGAGGCTGCACTTCCATTAATGGCAGTTCCAATAATGTTTGAAACATTCTTCTTATTGCTAATGCTCTCTTCCACGTAACCAGTCGCCACAGCTGCCGATTTCCATCCTACTTGTCGTTGGATTTGATCAATTGTCATGCCACTATTTGCCATAATGGTAGCGGATGTACGTCGAAACGCATGTCCTGTATATTTCTCAGGATCGTTTAATTTAAGATAGCGTGCGATTTGTAAGGGGCATGATCCAAATGTGTTAATACCAACCACTTGATTGGTGCACTTACCCTTATCATACCGTAAGAAAACCCTGTCTGTACTTACATTTTGGGGTCGCAATGATAAATATTGCTTCATCAAACGCACATAATTAATTGCACCACTGTCGGCAACAATAAAACGTCGAGCCTTCACTGTTTTAGATGGTCGGATGGTAATAAGCAATACACTTCCTTCTTCTTTGATATCATATAAGCGTAAATCGCACAATTCACATCTTCTGCAAGAGCCAAAGATTCCGCAAATGGCTACCACCTTCAAAAATAAGTACGTAATGTCCGGTGCTTCCGTGAAAAACTTCCGCAAATCATCTTCTTTGAATACATACGCCTTCTTAGCAACGTCATCCTTGCTAATTGCCTTCATGAATGCATGCACTTTCTCAAATGATTTTAAATCAACCCCTTTATTTATCCTCAACAGACATTGCAATTTCGAATGTATGGCCCACATAGACGATGCTTTGTACTGTTCCGACATTTTCTGAAGGTAAGCAAGCACAACTCGTTCATCTACATCTACTATGTTTTGCTCCTCCATCCATGTTATGAACCTTTCATATTCTTTTTTATTCAGTCTATGGTTTTGAATAGCCATAAGTCGCGTTATAACCGCTCAATTAAAATGTCAACAAATTGCGCCTGTCGAGTTATTATTAACGAATTATTAACATTCGTACAAAATAAAGTGGATGTTCTTGATGAAGTGAGCATTGTACAAATATGTTCCACAAGCTTCCAAGAGGAAGAAATTGAAAGTGCTAAATGCCTCCTGTTAGAATCCGTCCCTGGCCGTCGTATCACGAGAAAAGGCGATGGCAAAATAACGAAAACAATGCAAGATATCATAAAGATCATGAAGGAAACCGATCCAGACCAACTTCCTACGTTTGTCGCCCGTGATCTCAACAAGTTACCACCAGTTACTTTTGACCACGTCGACGTTACAAGACTTCTTAAAGATTTAATATTACTGAAAACCGAAATTGCCGCAAAGGCAACAATATTAGATATGAATGCTTTGAAGCAGGAACTTAGTCAAATCAAAGAAACCGTCAGCCATATCACACATGAACGCTCAAATTCTAATGCACAACCAAAAATTGTGAGTCCTTCTATAAACTCTCTTGACATTTCAAACGAAAACAATGCAAATCACGAGAATACGCAAATATGGCCGCAGCCTACAGCCGCTCACGATGGCAAATCTAAACGAAATGCTCGTACTTATGCTAGTGTTAGTGAGAAAGCCCGAAGAGAGCCGGAAAAAACCGAAGCAGCCCGAAGCAGTTCACTGTCAAACGCGTCAAACGTAAACAATGGTTTTACGGTTGTTATGAATAAATATCGCAAGAAGCGATTCATAAATAATCGTGGAACAGGAAGTAATGAAGGAAATTTAAAAATAGCAAACCTTTCAATAGGGTTATATGTATCTCGTTTCGCACTTGAAACAAACACAGAAGATGTAAAATTATTTTGCGAAAATAAAGGTTTAAAAGTAATTAATGTTGAAATCCTAAAACCTTTCAAAGAAACTCCATTCAGGACGTTTAAAATCATGATCCAGCAAAGCGACATTAAAACTGTGATGAATCACGATTTCTGGCCCCAAGGCATCGTATTCAGAAGATACAGAGAAGCTATCGAGCGAACCACGAAAGGAACAACACAAAATGAATAAGTTAAACATCACTTCGATCAATTGCCGATCTGTAAAAAGAGTAGAAAAATTTATTTCTAATCTGTGTATTACAAACGATATCATTCTATTACAAGAGACATGGCTTATACCAACTGATTTAGATTTTCTTAGCGAAATTCACCCTGAATTCATGAGCTATGGTACCTCAGCGGTAGACGTCTCTAATGGCCCACTACGAGGACGACCATATGGCGGACTAGCTATACTATGGAGGAAATCATTCAAGGCAGTGACAATCGACTGTGAAACTCCCAGGATAATAGCGATTGATATCACACTCAACACTGGAACATTACTTGTCATGAGTGTATACATGCCAGTGGACAACACTGATAATTTACCGGAATATTTATCCTGTCTATCAAAAATGCACACGATAATTGAGGAAAGAGACAACCCTAATTGTATTATTCTGGGAGACTTTAATGCCGACATGAATTCGCCATTTGGACGTGAGCTTAAATCATTCTGCTCCGAATATAACCTACAAATTGCGGATGTTGACATACTCCCGCTCGACTCCTACACATACGTAAGCGATGCACATAATACCACGAAGTGGCTCGACCACTGTCTAGTGACTCAGGCAGTACTCAATACAATAGAAAATATGTATATTGACTACAAGTCCGACTGGTCTGATCATAGACCAATGCACACCACTCTAAGAACTAATGGGTTACCCACATATACCGCAAGTCACACAAAAGTAGAGGATCCGTGTCAATGGCGGCCCAAAAGTCATGTAGAAGTGCAGTCCTACTCCAGGTATGCCCAATTTGCAATAGGTCAACTTCAGATAATTTATGGAACCAACACAGAAACTTATGACAGCACCACGATGAATGTAGCCCAAATCGACGACCTATACAAAAACATTGTACAAGCATTGAGTAACTCAGCTATATCTGCGTTTAACATAGGGAGAAGGCCAAAAAATGGGAGAAAATGGAAGGCTACAGCGGGTTGGAATGAGCAGGTTGCCTTATATTATGAAGCGTCTAGAAATGCACATATAAATTGGCTGCAGAATGGACGACCTACTGAAGGTCCCATCATGGAAGCTAGAAAAGAAACCAGATTGATTTTTAAGAAAAAATATAAGAATTGTCAAAGAAGCTTTGAGCAGAACAAAATGGACAAAATAGCGAACAGCTTTGAATGCAAGAATTTTTCATCTTTCTGGAATAAAACCAATGCTGTATTGAAAGCAAAATACACCGCACCGAGCCAGATTGATGGAAAATCTGTAAATAAAGATATTGCTGAAGTTTTCAGAAATACATTCTGCTCCGCACCAGATCAACCGCAAATAATGGTTAAAGAGATTGAGACAACAATGCATCAACCAGAACAACAGCCGTCCATCGTCATATTACCTGAGATGATCCAGCGAGCAATAAGCAACATGGCAGGAGGTAAATCTGCAGGTCACGATGGACTAGTGATAGAACATGTAAAGCATGCGGGGGAGTATTTAACAATACTGCTTGCCTCTCTCTTCACTGCCATGATCGGCCTCGGACACATTCCGAAAGAGCTGTCCAAAACAATAATAATACCGATCCCAAAAAGCCGCCAGTTGAACTTGACATCATCTGTTAATTACAGACCCATATCTCTTGCCACAATAATTGCAAGAATCTTCGAAAAGGTCATCTTAAATTTAACGGAAGACAAGCTCAATACAGAGGACTCTCAAATGGGCTTCAAAGCTGGATGCTCTACTGATACGGCCATATATAGCATGAAACAAACAATCGAATACTATAAAGCCAGAAAAACAACGGTATACGCATGCTTCCTAGACTTAAGCAAAGCCTTTGACAGGGTTTGTCATAATGCGTTGTGGAAAAAACTGACCGAACGACAAGTTCCACCACAAATAGTCAATATATTGAGAACATGGTACAACCAACAGGAAAACTTTGTCAGATGGAATGAAAGCCTATCAGAAGCAGCCAAATTAAAGTGCGGCGTTAGACAAGGAGGCTCAATGTCCCCAGTGCTTTTCAAGGTATATATGGATGAACTTAGTAAAACACTGAATACAACAAGAATCGGATGTCATATTGCCGGGGTATGTATGAACAATATTAGCTATGCAGACGACATGGTCATACTAGCTCCATCGATAAGAGCGATGAGAAAACTTCTGGCAATATGCGAAGCTTACGTTGATAGTCACGGGCTGATGTACAATGCTAAAAAGTCATCCCTGCTGATATTTAAAGCAAATACTGGTCCCACTGTCATTCCACCCATACGTCTCGACGGGGCCAACCTGACAATTTGCAGCGAAATCAAATATTTGGGGCATGTCATCACCGATGACCTAAATGATAAAAAAGACATAGAACGTCAAAGAAGAGTACTGAGTGTGCGAGCTAACATGCTTGCCAGGAGATTCAACAAATGCAGTCCTCCGGTGAAGAAGCAACTTTTCCAAACATATTGTATGAGCTTCTACACTAGCGAGCTATGGACGACATACACACAAGGCGTCATGAACACACTCCGAGTACAGTACAACCACGCATACAGAGCCCTATTTGGCCTCCCCTGGCGATGCAGCGCCTCACAGATGTTCACCGAAGGAAGGGTGCATGGGTTCGCTGCTTTGATGCGCCACAGAATAGCCGGGACGCGTCAGCGCTACCAGAGATCGGACAACACTCTTGTCCAGGCCGTTGCCCAGTGGCAGGGAGCGCCTCTACACCGGAGATGGAGAATTTCACTGAAGCCACCATAAAGACCTAATGTGCACATCAATGTATTGATTTTTTATTTATTATTTTTATTTTTATTTTTATTTATTTCTTTATTCATTTTATTTTTATGTATTAACTTAAATGTAAACTTTTATGGCAGGCAGAGCATTGCACACACCGCTCTGTCCAGCTGAAATAAACATTATTATTATTATTATTATTATTTATAAAGGTCTTTGGATTTTTCAGGTATTAACCGCGATTCTGCTTTGGTATTTAAATTATGAATGTTAGAACTCATTTTACAACACACAATAACTAGTAAAAACTGTGATGTCAACTATTAATCTTATGTGACAGATTGCAAATTAATGTTTGTGTTTTTCATTTCCATGACAACAAGATATTGTGATGTCACATCACGAATTCATTAATAGTTCTTATTTCCAAATTTTTAGTAATAATATCAATATTTATGTTTTCAAAGTGTACCAATAAAAAAAATAGCGTAAAGTATTCGTGGATAACTGGTCTTTAAAACACTTGCTTTATTTCGAGCACTCGGCTACGCCGTCTTGCTCGAAAAATCGCGCGTGTTTTAAAGACCTGTTTATCCACTTATACTTTAATATACTAATATATACCCAGTGCAAAAGTTCGAAAACTGTCTCTTTAACTGTCAGTTTATTTTCTACGGCACGGCTTGTATTATTAAAAGATGGCGGTGGTACAACAAATCACACAGGTTATTTGGTAACCTACGTATATTATGTAGGCGTAACATAAACGATTGTTATGCTTACGTAATATGACATATTATGTACGCATAACATATAAGATTGTTATGCCTATGTAATCTAACATATATTATGTACGCATATCAATCTTAGAAGTTTTGAATTAAACTTGCATCTTGAATACTTGAATACAGTTAAAATTAGAAAGAAAATTATTGATACAATATGTTTATATAAAATAATTCACGAAAATTTCAATATAACATTACGTCTATTGAAATAAATGTTCCAAATTGTAAAACGCCATCGCATATTTCTCCCGAATAAATGTAAAATAATATTGCTTGCTTTAACTTTCTGGCCCAAATGTGTCGACTATAAATAATATATAATGTGCTGAAGTAGACATTTTCGACGATAATTTACATAGTTTAATCAATGAATCATTTTCATTATTTTTTAATATTATGTATTTTTTGACCAGGTAGATTTTTATAATTGTTTGGACCTATTACGTATAATAACCGAGTTTTTATAACTGTATGAATTTTAAATTTGGGAGGCGGGTACGGGTACCGCCGCCCCGGGAATTATTTATTGGATAACCAACACCCCTTCCTCATGGGTAACACCAAGTGGTTCGTTTCATTTCGTGACTTACTATATGTGAGAGACTGGTTGAGGAAGACCTTTTGACCCCTCCAGTCAGACCCTCTCAACCTATCGCCTTGTACTGCAGCGGGAGGGATATATTTACACTTCTGTTACGCTTGGACACATAGCCCCCAGATACCTTTCTCCTTTCGAGAACTTCCTCTTCACTGAGGGATATTTCTCTCAAGGCCTTCTATGTGTAGCTAATTTAAAAAAAATAGGCAATGGTTCACGTGTTTTACTATCTAGTTCTGCTAAAATGAACCGAGAACACCAGTGAAAAATATTATCTTTAAAAAAAAAAAAAATTATACATGTCAACAGACGTCGGTTTTGAATATTTATTTTTTATTAAATATTCGTAGAATTAATAAAACTTTATTTAAAAATGAATAAAATACAATCATTTCAAAACGCCCTTTTGGTTGGCATTACTGTATCAGCTGTTTCTAGAGAATAAATTAAACTGAAAAAAATTATGCGAAACAGTTTTTTGTGATTCGCTGTTTTTGATATGTATACCAAAATAAATTATTGGTCTTGAAAGAAGATGAAATATTCTTTCAGATTTTCATAGTACAAATGGACAAATGTAAGTACAAATGAAAAATTTCTGATTTCAAAGATAGAGGATTTTAAACGATTTTTTTGTCGCTTACCTATTGTTTTTTGTGTAAGCTGTAGAAATACCACTTTATACGAAACCGAAAAACATATTTAATTACATATACATAGTATAAAGGTTATTTAATAATAACCTCCCTTTTTTTCGTTTCATATAAAAATAATTAGAAAAAATATCACAAACTTTGGCAAATCTTTCTATTAAAAAAAACTATTTAAAAATTAAAAAAATATAAATATATGTTTATATATAAAATATATAAAAGGTAGGTAGGAATGTTATTTTTGATAACAAAAATGGACTCCAGTTCCTCATTCCAGTGAATCAGTGTTAACATTATAATCTAGTTTATATATTATTCAACGAACGCTAGTTTAATTTCTGATTGTTGATCTGTTTTGTGCACGATTTTTAAAGGCTTATTTTGTTTATGTTATGGTCATAATTGATAACCTTCATAGGCTTTTTTCACATTATTTTTCACATTCTGATGTCCTCTCCTATCAGAGCTTGACTGACATCAATGTAATCTTTACCATTACGTTTGTCAATACGTACCAAAATACATAACTCGTGAAATATCTCAATTTAACAACAAGCGGCATAAAATAGCATTAAAATTTTGTGAATAAAATAAATATCAAAAACATTAAATTAGTCAACATTTTGAACAATTTCTGATATCAAAGTGTTAGAAGCTTCAGAACCTTTTTTGCGTTATATTTACGGCCCTTAATTCAAAAGCCCTAAATTTGACTAAGCTTTTTTATAAACGGTATTGCGAACGTCTCTATTACATTAAACCTTCGTAATTAATATGTCTCCATGGACAGAAATAGACCCCTACGGATTGCTGATTAAACTCTCCATCACGGGACTTAGACCATAATCGTTTAGTGATAAAATTGATTAAATATAGCCGGACTCCATGGGAGACGCCATTGCTTAATTAATTTAAGTGTCTGTGATATAATGGCAAGATCATTGGTTTGACGTACACTAGATGGGCATTCTCACAACAACCCACAATATTATTTGTTTTACTTGAACATGAGATAAAGTTTGATGCGAACAATATACATGCTTAGGTTTGTGTGCAATGTTGTAAATGTAAACAAAATATAAAAATTGTAAGATTGAAAAATACGACAATGATAATAGTTTGGTTTTGAAATGATAGTATGCTTAGTTTCTATAATAATGTCATTTATCTAGTTCCTACCTATCCCTAACCACCACCTTGTTGGAAAAGTTTTTGAAATTTGGAACAATATCAAGAAAACTGCAAAATTCGAGTGCATTTGTTTGAAGAAAAAAAAAGGGTTATAGTACTGGAAGCAAGTTGTTTGTGTTTTTCGTGTCCATAATCTTTTCAAAGACGAACTACATTGGAAGTACTTAGTATCGTTTAAGTACTCTTTCGTTTCGTTGTTTGATGTGTCGCGGAGGAACACTCATTAATTATTATTATTTTATTTATTTATTTATTACTTGTAAATTATTTAACATTATAAATGATAACAATATGCAGACTCATATATATAATTTTTTCGTTTTTTTATTCTACTACTCCATAAGTCGAGCTCCAGGAGCTCGTGTTTATGGGAGGAGTATTTACATTTAGTTCTAATGATTTTTTAAACAATAATCAAAAACTTTTGATATAAATACAAACATAATATTAACATAGGTACACAAATTAGAAAAGTGTGTTTTTAAAGATAATTAAAATAATACATCTTCTTACAGATTAAGTAAGTGTGAGGAAATTAAGGGTACAATATATCAGGTAAACAAATTAGAAAAATAGTTTTTTAAAGACAATTAAATTAATATATAAATATTTTACAAATTGAGTAAGTGTAAGAAAATTAGGGGTACAATATATCAGTATCCAATTTAAGGGACTTAATTAACTTTTTGAATTGTTCATAATTCACAGTTTCGGTTACACTAATTTTATTTTTGGACAATAATATATTGTACCATCTTACACCTAAATACGAATAGTGGTGCTGAGCCGTGGTCATTCTAAGCATAGGAATGGCTATTAAGCCATTAGTTTTGAATCTATCGCTTATGCTATCTGAGGGGTGAATTTTATAAATAAAATATTCTTTATAAATTTGATATAAGGCGATTCTCTTATAAAATTCTGTGATAGATGGTACATTAAATTCCCGAAATATCTCTAAAGTAGGGGAGTCATATGGTTTCCTAAGGATGATTTTTATAATTATTCTTTGAATTGTAATTATGTAATTAATTATATTGTGATTGTGTTGTGCTTGAACTCACTATATTGTGTGGTGCGCCTTATTGGTAATTGATTGGTCATCCTGTTATTGTTCTTTCCACACCCTGTCTCATTCATACACATAATAATTTTTACAAACACCATATCATTTCATATCGTTTTAATTAATTTACAGTCCACAATTGATGTTCAAATGAAGCTGTAATTCGGAAGCAGTTTCGGATACAACAATTAAAAATTGCCACGGCCGAGAATCAAACCGGATCAATTGCTTGGAAGGCTAACCATTTTATGAGTTCATTGAGGAACAGGTTACAGATGTATCGGTCCTCCCAAAGGAAACGTAATATGTTCCTTAAGATAGTTTGAAAGGGAGATATGTAAATAAGAATGTTAGAGGGAGTGCGCTAATATTAAAAAAACGATAATAATTAAGCGAAATGGTTAAAATATTTAATAAAACACAACTCGTTTAAAATAGAGCGAAAATCTCTCGTCAAATGCTTTAGTTGCATTTAAAGATACACTGTAAATTTTTTCATGCCTAACATATTAAATGACAGAACAGAACGTATTTTCAACGATTTTCGGAGCTTACTTTGCGATTTTTTTTCTATCGAGGGAATTTCATATACCTAATTAACGTATCGGCATAACAAATTTTTAGATTTTATGTACCTGACGTTGTACCTCGATCAACTTTAAATTAATTTGCATAAGTTTGAATTTACGCAGAAGTAGTTCCTTTACAAACTTACCTCTGCGCATCTTCGAATTTATGCAACAAATTCTCTCTCTAAAACTTGTATAAAAAATCTGTAAATCTTATCTGCAAAATTGATTAATAAATAAAACCACGGGGTCAAGTAGTCATCATTATAGACAAAAAACAAAGGCTTGACCCCCCAAATACCCTCTTATAAATTAAAATACCTAAATTTGTACAAAAAAATGGATGACTTGCATGAAGTTTTTAATTGTGCAAGCGCAGTTTCCTTTACAAAACTCGCCGTTTGCACAAAATCGAATATTATGCAAAGCTTCCCTTTAAATATCTAAATATTCCTATCTGTAAATTTGTGCAAACTCACAAAATATCTAAAAATAAATATGACCCGGGCAAGCGGATTGAGGAAGCAGTCGGGGGACCCAGGCAATGTCGTCTGCTATCGCGTTGCGCAAAAACGGCGCTCTGCCCTGTGAAGATTCCGGGAACTCAAAATAATTCTCGGAATTTCTCGCTAACAAAGGGAGAGCAGGGCCCGTTGGCCCTTGCACTTGCGGAAAACTTGCACAATTCGGCAGAGATCCAGAAACCATCGCCTCGACAACATCTCTCCTGGACTGCCCCTGACTGCCTCTTCAAGCCTCTTCTCTGCCCTGGGACCTTCACTTCAACCTGGCCTTCTTCTTTCTCCCGGCTCCCTGGTGCTCACCAAGAAGAAACATTTTGCAAAGTCGAAACGTCCTTGTCAGGGCGCAGGTTCCCCCCTACCTTCCTCCCCCCTGCCTTATACCTTTCTCCCATAATCTCCCACATTTTTCCCTTTTCCTCATATTTTTCCCCATTTTTCCCGACTTTTCTTCCCTGGCGTCGAAGCGGCCAGCCGGCCATTCCCGCTACATCGTCTGTGCGGCCGGCGACTACAGTGCCGTCCCGTACATGTTATCTTCATAAATAACATATATATTTTTTTGGAACATAAAAACTTAGAGTGGACGAGAAGCTAGTTATAAATCGGTATAAATTGGATATGCGGGGGCTTAAAAACGGCGGCATAATTTCATTATATTTGTTAAAAATAATAGTGCTGTATTTTTGAATTTTACAATTTCACATAAATATATTGTTTAATTATAATAATATCATATGCAAAAGTAATTTTTTGAGAGTGAATCATTTTTATTATGCAAAATGAAATTATTTTTAATTTCAATGGAATTTTATATTCTGAATTCTGAAGAAGAATAACAAGTTAGAAATGTGCTGTATACAAGCAATTCATCTGTGTAAGTACCTAATGCGTTACACTCAACTACAATTAGATCGGTAATATTAGAAGTTAGAAGAGGTTGGTTAAAACATAATTATTGCATGTAAGTCTAGTCTCCATACTTAGTAGACGGATCGATAGAGGTACATAAAATCACTTTCGTTGTTCCAAGTGTAATCTTGACTATAGGTAATCAATGCTAGCAATACACATTAAATAAAGAGCCAATTACGACTGGATTTAATGCTCCGATAGCCTTATTAACGCTAGAATTAATATGAACACGAAAATATTTTTATCAAATCCATTTCTCATTTTATTAGAATTATAATTTATACTTCTACTACTTCTAATACTCCTGGCAAATTATTTAAGAATGAATCACAAAAAAACTATCTCGGTAGAGGTTCCATAACTCAATAGTGTGTTCCATTTCTAGCAATACTTCACGACGCCTGAATGGCATAATAATATAATCTGTAATACAGGTAAAATACAGAAAATTAGAAAACGGTTGTTAAAATGCACTTAAAACACCCAGTTAGATAAAAATGAGAATTGAGATCCGGAAATGGATAATTAATGCATTTTAATAATAATTTCGTTAAAACAAAAATCGTTCACTTGGCGGCCATTGTTTTTATTTATTTAAGTGACAAAATATTTATTCCCAATCAGTTTTGGTCGAGGAGTAAGGCCCTTGACTACCAAGCTGAAGGTCACGTGTTCAAATCCTGGCGTGCGCAAGTAAATTTTATTTGACTAATTTGTGTTATATCACAATTTATTAAGGCGATGCACTACGTCGTGTAATATTTTAAATTGAACCGCTATCAATAACAACCCTTACGTAGATGGCAATAAGGTTTAAATTCCCGCATAACACTATCCGCCTGTTTGATTTATGCCAGAAAAAAACATCGCCAAAAAGTGCCTTTTATTTTATTTTGTGGATTTTGATTTTATTTTGATCATTTTATAAATAACTTAATTTGTCACATTATACAATAAAATCATAACCGAAAATGGGTTCGTAAATAGGAGATTTTGAACTTAAAAAGAAGTTTTCATAGGCCTTATACATTATTTTTTCTGGGCTTATAAAAAGACATCTAAAAAATAGTCGATTATTTCAAAGGCCAATATGTATTATACTCGCAGTATTTAATTAAAGCATCTGAAACATTTCTAGGCGACCAAATTTCAAACCAAAAACACATGATTTTGCATTACTACGTATGGTATCGCCTTAATTTAAAATAATACATAGTATATTTGCGGCACGTTCCAGAGTGTATGAGCACCATTCAGAATTAAAACGTTGATTGAAATGGCTTTAGCCGTGTTTGGTGAACAGATCTGAATAGCCAGATACTCCCCACCTTCCTCTATCACATCTCCTTACCCTTCCCACTACCTTCAGCCTCACAACATACCCCATTCCTCTAGCCAGTCTCACTGGCTAGAGATTTTTTTTTTATTTTTATATTAACTCCACACAGGAGGCCCTGAAGAAAATAATTTCCCTCAGGGCCTATGTCATCTTTGGGGATGCTGTGTGGAGGGTCTTTTTGTGGAGAGGAAGGAGTGAACATGGGTCTTGAAGAGTCCCATGTTGTAGGAGGGAGGAAACACAGAGGCTGGCAGTTCGTTCCACAGCCGAGCTGTTGAACTTAAGAACGAATCGTAGAAGCGACCCGTTCTCATGTGACAAATGTCAACCGTGTACAAATGTTGGGCTCGCGTTTGGCGTGTATCCCGACTACGCACCGGTGCCGAAGGGATCAATGACGCTAGTTCCTCAGAGCATCTTCCATTGTAATACCGATAGAACAAGGACAGCATACCTACCTGACGCCTGTGCTCTAAAGATAGAGATAGTTGGTAATAGTTGAAATTCTTATGCGGTATTCACATAATATTTTATATTTCTGATCTCCCCATGTTACGTATCCAGCTTTTTATTATAGATTTATTTTGAGATTTAAATGTTGTAATATTGTTGTGAGTTTTGAATGAGAGTGGGATTTTTTTTGTACAGTTTACACTATAAACCATAGTAAAGGAAGCTTATTTGTCCAAATGTTGTATTTAGGGTTGTCATATATATTGTTGTACGTCACTTGGCATTAATAATATGGTAAAGTTTACCATTCGCTATAATAAATAAAATGCGCTGGGAAGAAAGTTTGTTATCTAAAATATTAACAAAACATGACAATAATGTTACCCACATCAGTGTCACCCAAAATAAGGTTGATAAGGTCAAAGGTTGAATACTTATAAATAAATGTGGGTATCACAGATGTCCTGGAACTTATTAATTTTGAGAAAAGAGAATTCAAAATCTGTGAAAAATCACGAGATTGTCGTAGGGTCGCTATCAGATACTAATATCTTAACATCGACTTAACGTAGCACCGGAACTGTATTCGATGGTTTCAGGTCCTTCGGCGTTAGAGAGTTGGAGGTTTCAATTGGACTATTGAAGGTAAAACAGTGGAACCATATTTTTCGCTTCGTTTTTCATCTAAATACATCAATGGGTGTAGTCTGAATTTCCGACAAATTAGTTCCAGATTTGAAAATGGCAATTAAAGTAATGTTCTTTAAAAAACATTATACTATAGGTAGGTATTCTATCATTTGTCCGGATTCTCCAAACAAACATTTACAATTTTTAAAATATAGTTTAAGTTCAAACCAAAAGTCCTAGAGTTCGGTAATTGGACAACTCAGGACAGTGGTAATTCAACACACTTCATCGCTTCTTGAAAGGGATATAAAAAACTAGATTAGATAGGTTACGTTAGAAGACTATCATATTTTAAAAGTGTGTTGAACCGCCACTGACCTCAGTTCCTATGGAAACCACTTTTATATGTTTAGTCTGTTTTGTGTGCAAATCACCGTGTGTAATATTATTTTTTCAAAACCCTTGCAAGAATTTCATTGAAAGCTAGTTTAACCCTTCCGGCAGCCCTTTCTTCCCCACTTTGGTCAACAGCCGCCCAGGGATGACCCTACGAGCCTCCAGCGTGGAATCATAATAAAAAAATCATCAACAGAGCCTGCGACTATATACAACTTCGCACAACCACCCATTGGATAATCAAAAGTTGAAATAATGGGACCTGTTGTAAATCAGGATTATGGGGTGAGTTGTTAGTTCCCATAGACCCGGTGACAGATGCTGTAGGGTGAAATGTATTGTTCTTTGGCGTGACTACATAATACATATAACCTACATACAAGCCTGGCTTTGTCCGGAAACTATTCGAAAATTACAACTAATTAGTCCCTGCTCCGTCCCGGCATATCATAGCATTAATTTTAATTTCAACAAAAATGTTTTTAAGGTTCATATTTTGCACTCCTAGAATTAACATGTTATTGCTGCAGATACGTTAGTCTAGGGATATTTATATTTGCATGTAAATTTATTTTATACTACCCACAAGAATGTACTTTAAATGTCCTGTTTGCGTCTAAAATAAAATAAAATAACCAAAAACTTGTGTTTGTATTACGCTTAAGTTAACGTTTGATGGAACACCAAACAAATTGACTGATTTTTAACTTACATAGACACTTCAATAAAAAAAGTAAAGTTGTAAAAAATATCATTATTCTGAATTATTTTATTATCATTATTTTCAATAAAAGCATGCTTTTACCTGTCATAGGTGACATCTATGTAATATATAATAGGTATATAAACACACGCGTATTCGAATGCAACATTGTGTCAATGTTTCAAAGCTGCCGGTGAAGAACTTTCGAAGATTTAAGATTGTGAACAAACTGTAGGGTAAATTATAGGGAGTTTGCATCTCCCGAAAATAACTACAATATTATTTTTACCTAAATTCTTGTGAGGCTGGTATCATTATAAAATAATATTATTCTGTCTCCAGCAGTCTTGCCGTCGGGTTGACCCTAAACCTCCTCTGCCGTACGCGATTAAATTGTTCGTAAAATTATTATAAGTGAGTTTTGTTTAAATAAAAAACTAAATTAGAATTATCCAAATTCTCGTTATTTCACACTGAAGGTAATCACGCAACCTCGGATTCTACGGATTTGGAGAACCCCAGAATTATTTAGCCAACAATCCATTTAAACTGGCGATGATAACCAATCCTCCAAAAAACGAACATTAACATTTTTATTTTATATATAGATAGTTAGATTATCAGCTCATTTTCCATCATCCGTAGTAAGATATGTATTTGAGAACCGTATTGAAATATTATACGTATTGACCGAGACAGGTGTTTTGTAGGTATTTTCAAGGCAAGTTTCACAATCGGTATTGCAGTGTAAGAGCTGAGAGATCATTGATTAAAACACATCCCATCAGAGTTTGAAAGTTCGTGTTTGAACGATGCGAGGAAGTTGTGAACTGTTAATTGAATATTGTTCAGTGGAATTAAATTGCACACAGTGCCTACTAGGGCTTTCAATCCCGGGGAATTTTACATGAACCGGTATTACGGTGCTTTCTTTTTTCAACCCGAGATCCCGATTATTTTCATTTTTCAGGTATTATAAATTTATTAAGTAATTTACGTAATTAACAAACTATCGCTAATTTAAAATTAGTTGCCCGATAGAAAAACAATTCAAAAATACATATTACAGTAATAAAACCAATATGCGACCTGAGTAAGATCAAAGTGTCCAAGGTTTTAACATTTAGGGATGATTTTATTTTAGTCGCTATTTTCCCACATACAGAAAAACCCGTTCGCAGGTGGTAATGATTTTAATTCGTTTCGAATTCGAAATTTTCAGGTATCTATTCGTAACATTTGATATATCTCTGGTTCTTCTTATTAATGAAGAGCTTTTGGAAATAAATCCACGGTCAATAGGTCTATCGAGCTTTTCTTGTGGAGACAGATTTTAATCGACTACATCTACAATATCCATGTTTAATACCAATACGGAGAAAGATATCTTTTTCTTTGACTGATTTCTGCTTGTCAACAACCGTCTTTTTGTGTTTGAATTTTTTTTTTTTTGAATCGCCTGTGCGAAAAAAAGATAAATTATAGCTCGTCTGCCTAAATAAATTGTCAAAAGACTAAATACTGAATGTCATTCAGGCCTCAATAAAGCTTTCCTTACATCTAAGAAACAGAATAGTATGTATATATTTATAACTTTCCTCAAAAACTGTATGACATATTTCACAAGATCTCAAGAATTTTGTGCAATGAACGACATGCTGCCGATAAAAAAAAAGATATTTCCACGTTTGAAACAAGGTTGTGAAATCAACGAAAATCCCGCAATCCCTAGACTAAGACAAGCGCAGCACCGTGATTACGGTGCTGAAAAAAGTTCAAGATTCCCGGGATCCCGGTTCTCCAGATCCCGAGATTGAAAGTTTTAGCGCATACCCTTTATAATTAAAACTATCCATTCCGTGAAAACCCTGTTAATTTTAGAATATGTTATTGACATACAAGCGAATGAACGAGAAGTTGAATTAATAAAATCATTTATTTTTACTCAAAATTGAGTTATGTGGCAGTCCATCTCTTCTGCCCACCTCTCCCGGAAACTGAATGATGGTTAGTAAGTTAGCTGTCAAAACAGGAAGATACTTTCAGTGTCACTCTGGTGAAATCCAATCTTTGGTAATTAAAAAATTTCAGTTTTTTATGTGAATACCGCACAACAGACTCATCTATTCCCAATCTTCTGGAGCCAGTGTGACTATGGCATTCCCAATTGGGGCATGTTGTGAGACTAATTTTTAGATCTTGCCAAAGCTTTTGATACCATCTCGCATAAAATACTTCTAAAAAAACTAAAGGCTATACGTGTTCAGGGAATGCTATACAAATGGATGGATAGTTACTTAACTAACAGATACCAAAAAGTTAAAATGAATGATACTGTTAGCGATCCAGCCCTTGTAGAATTTGGTGTACCCCAAGGGAGTACCTTAGGACCTATTTTGTTCAGTATTTATATCAATGATCTGTGTAACAGCAATTTTTCCAATCATATTATAACATTTGCAGATGATACTGTCCTAATATTTGAAGGAAAAACATGGAATGATGTACACTGCAAAGCAGAAAGTGGAATAAAACAGTTAAAACTTTGGTTAGATTATAATCTGCTGACACTCAATTCGGAAAAAACTAAATTTATACGATTTAGTGCGACAGAAGCGGACCAACCCGAGGAAGCACATAATATTTTTATACATAAATGCATGGACTTCACTAACTGTAATTGCTAGAAATTGGAATGCGTAGACAATATAAAATACCTTGGTATTATATTAGACAAATATCTTAGATGGGACGGACACATAGATCTAGTTGCCAAAAAGGTTAGAAAGCTTACGTACATGTTTATGACAATCAGAAATATCTTACGTAAAAAATAATTGAAATTAATCTATGATGCTATGTGTGGGTCACTTCTAGACTATGCATCCTTAGGTTGGGGTGGGTGTGCAAAAACTGTTTTGGACAAATTAGCAAAAGCTCAAAAATCACTACTAAGGGTAATCCTCAAAAAACCATTTAGATATCATAGCGATGCACTATTTGAAGAATTCCGAGTTCTGGATGTTAGACAACTATACATGAGAAAATTAATTTTAAACACCCATCAAAAACGCCACCTCTACCCATCTATTAACCACTCTCACGACACCCGCCACTCACGGAGAAATCCAATTGTACCACTCACAACTAAAACATCTCTCGCTCAAAGACACTTCTCATTCTTAGGTCCAAAACTATACAACTTCATGCCTGATGCTTGGAAAAAGGAAAACACAGCTATTCTTCATAAATTGACCACTAATTGGTTTCATCAATTAGGTAGAAAGGAGAGTGAACTTTTACTACACAAAAAAATGAAATCAAACACAAACCAAAAACAACAACAAAAACTCCAACAAAACAGTAAAAGATACCTTTATGTTATAATCTTTATCATTATATGTATAAATGTACCTACCTAATACTTTTAAATTAGAATATTACCAAAGCAGCAGTTAATCTTATGTTTAAAGTAATATTTTATTTTATGGTATTTCTTCTCTTTGTTATTCATATTTATACAAACATGTTAGTAGGCTTAGGCACCAGTTAAAAGTACAAATACCTATTATTTCATTATTATTTTAATACTATACTTATCAAACAACTTATCAAAATGTTAATACTCATCCTAATTTGACTGTCCTAAAACGGGAATCCTCCTAGTTGGGCAGTCAAAACATTTCTTAAATAATGTATATAAATGTATAATCTTTTACTAAATAAATTTAAAAAAAAAAATAATAATGGTAGTGGGGTAGAAACATAGATGATGAAGAGGAAGGTGGGGGGGGCGTGATCTGGTCACCAAACACGGCTAAAGCCATTTCAAGCAATGTTTCAATTCTGAATGGTAGTCTTACACCGGACAATACTGAGAATAGCTTTCACTCTGGAACGGCGGTAAGTATATGATTTTAAATTAATAAAATGTGGAAGAATACAAATTACGAAAATAAATAAATACGACCTCAGGCTTTCTAGTCAAGAGCCTTACCTCTCAACCACGGAGGTCGTGGATTAAATAGATCTAGGTACTCTTTCTTTTCCAATGCAACCATCGTGCCTTGCTTGGAGCTTCTGTCTGATAGGCCGTAGCCGGACTTTCCTGTACTGTCTGAAGGCTAAATCAAAGAGTTTTATTTTTCTTCCCGTTTCCGTCGATGCCACGCTATCACCCACCTCAATTATATTTAAAAATTTTATTGTGACAACTCCAAAAAGCTCCTTTTTTATTATAAAAAATCAGGGGTTTAGTTTGCCACCCTCTACGTTTCTGGTTCTTCAGGGTGTTTTATAGCATCACATAGAGAGAAGGGAAGTGACTTTTTATATTAATTTTATTTTATGGGCAGCTTTCATAATTTCATAAATGTAGAATTAAGAGAAATATAATTAGGTTCCTGAAAATAAAAAAAAAACTGTCTTATATTAAAAAAATTTCAAATAGCTTTCTGTTTAATTTCTTCGGCTGTTTTTTAACAGTACGAAATGTACCCCGGGATAATGTCACATGATTTTATACATAAATTAAGTCATTTTGTAAAGATATTTTGGGTAAGAACAGTGAAATCAATTAAAATATGTTGTATAAAAATATTTTTTATTAGTAATCAATGATTAATGATAGAACGTCCAAACCCTTGTCCTGCCGGAAGGAGCTTCCGGAAGGACAATTCGACGAGTGTGCGTCCTGCCAGCAGTACGCAATTTTTTGCGGTTTTTGTATGAATATAAGAGGCTGTCCTTCTAGCAGTACTCGACTTTTATGCATGTTAAAAATAGGCAGAGGTGACAAACTTTCTGTATTTTATTTAATAAAATTAGATATGGGCGCTTATTAACATAACAGGGTAGAAAATAAACAAGAAAATGAAAAAAAAAACGAAAGTGAAAATTGTATTTATTTTGAGAAAATTAAAAAAAGGTATAATAAAATAAGACATGGGCGCTTATTAATATAACAGGGTAGAAAATAAACAAGAAAATGAAGAAAAAAAAACGTAAGTGAAAATTGTATTTACTTTGAGAAAATTAAAAAAAGGATTATGCTGGAATTCCATTCGCGATATGGTAGGTGAAGCAGTTTCTTCCTGTCTGTGGAGAGCATAAAACACATCGCGGACCACATGTCTTGCAAAAAAAGCTCGCCTTCTGCTGTTTTTTGTTGACTCTGGAGCAAACTATACATTTGCGTTGAACTCTCTTTCTGTCATCTGATTTTGACAGGGCCTCAAGAATGTGTTCTCCGCTGTGAGCGATGTTCTCGTGTGGTGGCGGCTCATTCTCTTGTAGGTTATCATCGTCATTAATAGTTAGAGCTAATACCAGGTTGGTAGTAAACCACCTGTGAGACACCTGATCATGTTCGGAGCGAAAGAAATTATTAAAAACCAAATACGCATTCGTTTCTATAATGCCCAGAACTGAGGCATATATTCTATGTTCCCATTTTTGTGTGCCCCAAGCTTTCTCCAATGCCAATCCATCCTGCCTAATGTGATTGTGAATATCGATAGCCGCAGCCCCGTCAAAATATTGCTGGACTAATTTAGGCCGATCGACTTCTCGGTAAAATAAATTTCCTTCATCGTCCCACCTTCTTTTGCGTGATGGCAGGCCAGGCAGTGTCGTTTCGCAAGTGGCTACAAATGTATGAATCTTTTTGTCTCTCCAGGCACAGGCAGTGAGCTGCACAGAGTCTTTTTCTGCTGTACTCACAACAGATGCCCCCTTATGCGTAGGACACTGAGCTGCCATCTCAGACACAGGATAGAAACTATGTGCTGTCTTTACCAGTCCAATAAAATACAATCCAACTTTGAATAACTCCACAGCTGTTTTGACTGAAGCAAACCAAGAGTCACCAACTATAACTCTGCCAGAACCATACCATGGCTCTGTCAATCTCAAAGTAGTTGCAGTTCCTGCGCCAAATTCTCTTTGCCATTTCTTCGTACTCATTGCTTCTTTGCCCTCATTAATTTCCATTCTGATCATAATGTTTGTGTCACTATCACACGCTGTTTTTACTTCACAACCGACTCCTTTTGGTTTTCTTTTAATCTTCATAACTGCTGGCATTCCGTTTTTGAAGTACGCACCCCTTCCATACCAGGCGAACATGGATTCATCTACAGTTATTTTTGACCCAGGATGGATGGTATCTTTTAGTTTATCATTCACCATCGTTACTAATGTTCTAGTGTTACGCCATTTATCAGAAAAATCAAGGTCTGAGGATTGTGTGAAGCGCAATGCCATGAGAATGATCTCAAATCTTTGGCGGCTCATACCAAATCTTTGTCCAAAATTTGCAGGGGGATATATTCCATCAGAGGTGGTATTCCAATAGGATCGTCGATCTGGAAGTTCTTGAAGAGTCATAGCATATAATATGCCAAAAACAGTTAATAATTCCTTCTCGTTCAACAGTTTTTGTCTTGCTGGAAACGAATAGTTGGTGCAATGGACTATGTAACTAAGCTTCTCTCTCGGAAATATCATGAAAAATGCATCCTTGATACTTCGTGCGGGCCCCAATGGTACTAGCAAGGTAGCTTTGAAATAGCCTTGTTGTCGTTGATCGACACGTATTGCTTCATGAAAAGTCCAGGTAACACCCTTTGCAACTGTTGTATTTCGAGCAGAATTTACGTTGCTTGTACTTGAATTCGGATGTACTGAAATACTTGTCTCGTCATCTTCGCTCGAAGAAGAAGAACCCGATTCAGACGATGCTGAAAAAAAATCCATTATTAGTGATCAACAGACGCAAAGGGGTGTAGGTACTCAATATATTTAAACTTAAAATTATTTTCCAAATAAATATAAGCAATAATTATTAGCCAGAAACACCCATACAAATTGAAAAAATCTTCCGAGAAGAAATAATAACCGCCGACGCGTCGCGACGGTACTCACACCCTCCTGATTTCCGGTCAGGTGATCGATCCATTGAGCTACGCCGGCCTATCTCCTGTCCCGTCAAATTATTCAATATGTATTAGAAATATTTCGTTCAACAACTATTGCTTATTTTATTATTTCACCTAAGAACAACATACTTTATTATAGTAGGGAAGGCAATTTTACTTGCTAAATTCCCCACTAGATAGCGTCGCGACAAATTATGTCTACATTTTATTGGTGAATACTTAGAATTGTCAAATATTATTATTTTTCGTCGTCGGCAGTTATTATATCTTCTCGGAAGATTTTTTCAATTTGTATGGGTGTTTCTGGCTAATAATTATTGCTTATAATAATTTGTAATCCTTTGTGATATGCATAAAAACCTTGTCTTATAAACATTAATAAAGTTTATCAGTTAAAAAATAATAAAAATATTTTTAATACACACACACCCAGGCACAGACACACAGGCAAGCACGCGCCCACACACACAGACACGCAAATACATACGCATACATACCCATACAAGTCAAACTTAGCAAAGTTAATTTATGTTGTGCCTGTCAAAAAAAAATTGTCAATCACGTAAATAATGGAAACGAACAAGCAACCTCCAAGTACTATTTTTTCTATGGGAATATACTAGGCTTACTATAAACGTAAGCCTATGAATAAAATAAGAAAGTTTGTACTTACAATGTTCTTCATTTGTATTTGCTTCCACTAAATTGTCATTTTCGGTTTCAGCAATTAGAACTCCAACGGGCACGGTTGATATTTTTTTGTCAATTTCCCAATATACCCTTGCATAATTGTTTTCTAACTTTTTTACAGTGCCCCAACAATAACTAATGTCGTAATTATCACCAAAATGTTTGCGACTCCATGTGTTTAGGCCATCATTTTCGTCGAAATACGTGGCTTTGACGCGAACGCGGACCCCACGTCTTATACTCGCCGCCATTTTGGCCAGACTGATCGCAGAAATACGATTCAAAAACTCGCTGAATCAGAAAGAGACGCACTATGCAATGCAGTTAACGGCATCCTGCTAGCAGGCCTACAAAGCCGCATATAAACAAAAAACTTACGTCCTACCGGTAGTACGTAAAGTCCTGCTGGCAGGACGCTGGACGTTCTATCATTAAATATACAATGTAGAAAGGGAAAAATATAAATCTATAAAAAGAAAATCTTCAAAACAACGTAACATATAATGAAATACGAGTATATAGCATTGTCGAATGCTGGAGACTAAATTTACGTATGAAGAGATACAAGATTTGTAAAATTAGGTAAAACAAAGTTTAAAAAGACTAAAAAAGGTGCATTTTTAGTAAAAATTCTTTTTTCATTACGTTATTATTACTTTTTAGTAACCCTTTTTGGTTAACACATATTATGTCTAATATGACCACATCCTCAACCATCTTGCACCAAGATCTAGTTTAAAATTAAAAAAAAATTAATGGTTCATTTTTAATATGATTTTCAAAACTAAAAAAATCATTCAGTACCTACTAAAGATATTTTTAGAATTCAACAATTCAAAGTATAGAAAAAACTGTAAATGATAAAACACAGTGCACATAAACAATAATAATCCACATTCACTACACACGTCTTTGAAGTCCCCAAAAATAAAAATAAATAAGTGATAAAAATTATCTCCCCAATGAGTAAAGTTTTAAAAAACCAACTTCCCACAAATATTCGACGCTGAAATTTTGCAACCTCTTATAACAATAATTATTAAATGTTTTCTATATATTGGCTTCCTGAAGGATCCAGGTGGAAAAAATACAGTTTAGTTACTAAAATATTTTTTTCTTTACTCTTTATTTTTGAGACCGTAAACAATTATAGAAAAATGAATAAAAAAATAATACAATCTAAAATTTGTGTTACATATGTAAAAAAAACATTATTTGCGAGACGAGGCTTCGAAATCAAACAAAAAACTATGAAAATTTAAATTACTTCAAATAGTCCACGCTGGTTGCTTAAAAAAATAAAATTCAAATCACACCAAGATGATCCTCAAAAAGAATTTGTTACCGTGGGATTAAGTGGCAACAAATAATAAAGAAGGGTTTATTATCCAGAAATAAAAAAATATTTAAGAATACTAAAATGTATTACCACCAAAAAAGATATAATAAAAATGAAATTAATTAGCATCCTACCAAATAATCTGTCTGGCAAAAGGCTTTCATATGTAAAATGAAGGTGTGATACCAGTAGTAGATTCCGGTTCTTCACAGCAACTCCCAGTTTATAATTTATCCAAAAAATTATATTGTTGTCCAATGCAAAACAGCCTCACGCTGCTGGTCTCCAAAAGCGTCCCTCTTAACCAATCAGGATCGGCAGATGCCATCCGATTTCATCAATCCAATGGTCAATGCTCCATATGCAAAGCTGATGCTCACTCAGGAGTGGCGAATGTGTTCGTCAAACCTCAGCCAAGAGGAATGCCCGCTGCTCTGGGCTGGTGATCAAAGAATTGTGATCAAAGAATCACAAAATCACAGATCCTTGTTCCCTCAGGTTTGGCAACTATCCAAGCCAGAATTCCAGGGCTGTCAATTTGACCAATATCAAAATGACAATGCGTAGGTACTTAAAGGTCCCACGCACCAAGACCATAGATGCGATGTAAGTAAAGTGATGCACGCACACCTTGTTACAAATCTTATATGTAACAAAATTTTCGTTCATAAAAAATGTTAATTGCAATATATCGTTAAAATTCACGATGTCCCATTGGTTGTATGCGATGAAGGCACCTTGCGCCGCCTCCCGCGCTCCTCGCAAGTTGATTTATTCCCCTTTCCTAGTCATAATTTTACCAAGTTGTATAAGTTTTCTTCTTTTAAATCTATTACTCATTTTTTTTCCATTTGATGAAAATATAACAACGCATAAAGAAAAAAATAAAGCCCTTTTTAGATTAGGAAAAAAAGGTTTCTCATATTTACATCTCTAACGAAGTTTAAGATGTCCTAAACATTACGTACGTTTGTTTTCTTGAATTTTGTACCTCTGAATTATATTAGATTATCTTAGCTGAGGTATGGTACCTAACGTCGTGCCCATATATTATGCTCTCGAGCGTCATATGTCTTACTTTGTAAAACCTACGGAAAGCTGTAGATCAACAACGACATAACTAATACAATGCCTTAAGGCTGTTTAGATAGGGAATGAGGCAGGTAATAAAAAGGTAATAAACCACAAGAAAACATGCTGGCGATGTTCAGGTATACAGGGTATACAGAAAATTTATGTGACTCGTTTTTAACATAAAAATTATATTTATAGAAACTTTTCATTAAAAATAAAACTTTTGTTACAAGTAGCGTCAGTTGGTATCTACACGCTGTGTTATATACATTCGGAGTAACTTTTCAAAACCGCATGAATAAAGGCCTATATATACTCGTATATGCTAACACCCAAAATATCTGCCGATCTTGTTAAAAAAATTTTCTTACACGGTGCATATTTATAAATTTATTTACTTATGGTTTTATCATATGGCAGGCAAACATGGAAATGATGATAAAGCACTGTAATAAAGATGTTCTTTTGATAAAACATTGAAGCTTCAGATACTGTTCAAATATAAATACAAGATACAACCTACCCGAGATGACGGTAAATTACAACCTCTTAATATGAAGGTACACTAAATCTGAAAACTCCTAGATGTTAAAGCTTCAAAGAATACTGTTATCTCTAGAAAAGAAAGGACTAGTAGATTCTCGCCATTCTGAAAGATTACCACTATTCACAATCGAAACATCGACGGTTGTTTTCAATGTTTAGCGACCAGATCTGATTAGCCAGGTACCTCCCAACCTTCCACTTTTCATTGCCTTCAAAATCTCAACAGATCCTATTTGAGGATGCCATGGACGCCATTAGCTCCCGGCACACGGATAAAAATGAGTGTTGCTAATTTATTAAAAATCTTAATTATTATTTTTTTGGTAAACTAATGTTTAAGACAAGATTTTTTATGCATAGCACAAAGGGTAACAATTATTTTATAAGCAATAATTATTAGCCTGAAACACTCATCCACATTGAAAAATCTCCTGATAAAAGATACATGATACATGACACTTACAATGCCTTTCTCATATAAAATAAAGTTGTTTGTTTCAGGTGAAAAAATGTAACAAGCAGTAATTGTTGAATGAAACACTAGTATATATTGAATTATTTCGCGGATAAGAGATAAGCCGCCATAGCTCAGTGGTCAGAGCTGTCGACCGGAAATCGAAAGGACACGGGTGCATGTCCCGTTGGCGTCATGTATCTTTTATCAGGAGATTTTTCAATGTGGATGAGTGTTTCAGGCTAATAATTATTGCTTATAAAATAATTATTGAAAATCTCTTCAAATTATTAATATTCCGGTTAAAAACGGGATTGCAGGCCTAAACGAATGAATTGACAGGTTTCCTTTTAGTAAATTACAAATATTTTAATTCCTTGTATAAACTTCGTGTAGTATGTTATATGCTGTAATTGGACATGGTCCATTATTGAATAAATAAATAAATAGATGTCTGAACATGTGTTCATGAAAATCCGAATATTTTCGCATTTTGTCATCATATCAAGGCAAATACACTACCGATAATTTGAAGAGGTTGTTAATAAAATTGGCAATAAAAAATTAAGTTCAGATATGATTTGAGATTTTAACGGCCAAAAGCATTTTCATATTTTTCGGTTATTTTCTTCTTCTTTAGTCAACGTTTCGGACAGAGTTACAGTATTCATCATCGGGGCATATATGTAGATATTGGGTGAAGCGTGTGTTTATGCACGTAGAAGTGTTATCATGTTGCAAGCCTTAATCCTCCGCGAACAGTCTTTCAAAATAATAAATACTGAAATTAATGTGAATTTCGGCGTTTGGTTTTGGTGTGACCGTCAAGTACCGGACAGTAACTAAAAAAAAGTTATGATGACTTTAAATTTTTTTGAGTATAACTTCATCAACAGACTAGTAGACTTTTTTGAGTATGACTACAACAGACTTTAGACTTTAAATAACATCCATTATTTGAAAGTCCAACTAGTAAGAAAATTACTTGTCTATATGCGTCCTTGTAATTGTGATAAAGTCATTTCATTTTCATATGTTCAGTTTTTATCGTCTAATGGTCCACGGACCTCTCAGCAGTTACCTTACTTGAGATGATGGAAAACCCGAGGCCCTAGTCCCACCCTAGGCCATATTTCTAAAAAGTAAACAAAGAAAGGATGAATATTTAATAATTTTGTTGAGATGACAACAATTGAGCGACGTTCTGCAGAAATAAATTATGCAACAGACGCAAAAAGCATTTTTTTAATAACGCCTTTTATGATTTCGGTTCTTCGTACAGTCGCGAAGAAATTCATACAAAAAAGTAAAAATGATCTGAAAAAGTCACTGCTTGTAGTAGTTGGAGTGGTTTCAAATTTGCAAGGTAAAAACTATCTGAAAAAAAAACTGAGACTTAACTTTTTTTAGGCTGACAAAACTACGTTCCGGTATCTCTGTTTCACATCTGTTACAGAACAAACGATACTTCGACATATTGACTTTATCTTGCATAATTTGGCAGTAAATTGAATATTTCAAAGTGATAAAAATCAGAATCCATCTTACTAATGTTTTCGCTTCTTCTGCGATTAAGATTATGCAGATTAATCTCCACGATGCGCGATGTTTCGAGTATAAAGCGGTTACCATGACGTAGAAAATTTTGAAAGAAAGCTGTGAGATATTCAAGATGCCTTAACACATCGACTTTCCATTTGCTCCAGCACACAGATCTACTGCTTTATATCAAAGATAATACACGTTGTACGACTAGAATATTTACACTCGCGAAATATAATATAACGGACCCAGATATTGCTTCTCTGAATAAATTGGTCGGGTCTGCGAAGCGTGAAGCTTCCCTCTAGCAGTAAATAGGGTAAGTTTCACATCTGCATAATCGGCTGGGCGTCATTTTTCATGTCTCCGGTATATTCCCCTCGACAGGGATGTCGTCACTTGGTCTTGCCAGCCGGATGGGGCATAAATAATTTAGGCGGAGCGGCACAGAAGAATATTTGATCGTTCAGAGGTTGCTACGTTTCACGTTTCCCCTGGTACGTGACGGTCGAAACGCAATACAAATATTTGATACAGTCATTATGGATTCAGAAAATACTGAACCTGTTAGGGCTGCCCTATTTTTGAGTGTGGGTTACTCAATGCTCAATGACTACATCGTCTTTGGGTTGTTTGTCTGTTTACGAATTACCCGAGTTTACGTGATTTAAGCTATTATCTGATTAACAAACGAAACAAAAACGTTTTCTCTAATAATTGAGAAAATACCAAACAATGGAGAAAAGTTATGAGTTAGAAGTTAAATCGATTAAGGTTTCATTGTTTCAAAGTTATTGTCTTGTAAATATCATAAATTAATGATATACAATGAATATTGCTTAAAATAATTTGAATTTATTTTGAATGAACAATTTCTCATATACATATCTACACAATAACATTAAAATTCTCACACAAAAGATTTAGCTTTCTGAGTTTCCAATTTCTTGTAGATAAAATTAATTAAAACAATATTTAATCGAAAAAAATCAATTTCCAATTACGTCAACAGAAGAGCACTTAAACTACGACATCTGTTAATAGATCTTAAATAATGTATAACTTTGTGGTATATATATATTTGATTATATTAGTGAACATGTTTTGAATTCAATGGGATATTTATATGAACGATATTTTGTGGTACGTATGTGGGATATTGCTGTATTTTTTTTGCAATGTTGTCAGATTCTGTCGCAAGATATCTGTGTTTGTTTTGGGCATTTGAAGCCACCGTGAAAATCGTGATTTATGTTCATGTCGTGGGTGTTTTAGTATCGATCGTGACCATCACTGTCGAAACCTCCGAATAAAAAAGCACACAGTCGTTTTGAACCTCTTCTTGGCCAACGCATTAAAATATGCCTGCACCGTTCTGGAGATTGGCGCGTGAACCTATGAGGGAATTATTGTTTTGTACTATTTAATGAATATAAGTGTATTTTAGTTTAATCTCTAATTAAAAGCAATTAATAAAAAACTCATATCTTGAATGGTAACTAAGAGTAGGACGATAACTGGCGCAAATATAAACTTGCTATTTCCCATCTCCATTTTTATTTAAAAAAATGTTTTTTTTTTTAGTCTCAATGGTTCCAAACTGTTGTAAAACTTGAATGCTATCTCAAAATGTAGTAACGACAGTGACACAAAGTGAATTGTTAAAAACATATTTTAATTTAAACATTAAAACACAACGGTCGCATTCTAAAAATAAAACCGTAATGTAATATAAAACTTGAATGCTAATAAATCTGCCAATCTTAGTGGAAGATTGAACGACTGTTTTACTTTGAAAAGCGAGAGAAGATTCAAAGGAAAGCTGTTGAAACGTAGTTTTTGAGCGAATGCACGATAACGTTATTGTGAAGCTTGACAAGTTCCGAGACGGAGATAACGCCAGAGCATTTCGTGAGATATTTCACCGAACAGGAAACAAGGTCGCTATCATTACTCTTAAACCAACAACTTGTTTTATTTTATTTATTCCGAAAGGTGATTCTCTACCTGTTGTGATTTGAAATTGTTTTTCTGGCAGGTGACTGTTTGTAATGTTGTTTACATGTGAGTTGAACCTTTTAAATGGGTGTAAAGACCTGAATATAAGTCCATTTATAATGCATAAAATATATGACTTTGTTGAGCTTCTTGAGGACTATATGTCCGCAGGTACAAATTGTCGGTTACAAACAATCTAATAATATTTTAATTACTCTTGCTGTGGAAAATGTTTTTTTATATAATTATGGAGGAATAAGCTGGTTCGAACTCGTAACGCTTAGGTAGAAACCAAAAGTGTTGGAACTATTTTAAAGAATGCCTTACATCGTCAACATAAGCAAATATTATGTCTCTATTTTATTATTTTCGCCATGAAATTTTATACGGTTTTAATTCTTTTTTTATTTTATTATTTTTTCCACAATATGACAGTTAATATTGGTATATCTAGCTTTAATCTTATTAAGATAACTACTTTGTTCTCATTTTACGTGTGATTACTTATCAGTAACATAAAATTCTAGCCTAATTTTAACTTATTTAGATGACCCACCTGCGTGAACTATTTCCTTGTGGGGCCTTCTGTGAACCGAGGGGAGTGGACACTTTTATCGTGGGGCCTTCAGTGAACCAAGGGGGATTGAAGACATAGACAATGACAACCCTGGTGAACTTTATAAAAGGGACCGGTGACTGTTAAAGGAATGAGGTAAAATGGGAGATAGCACAATGGGCCTATGGCTTATGTGCTCACGGTAACTATATGTAAACCGTCTCCGCCCTCTAACAAAAAAATAATAATATTTGGATCATAGCTATTTTTACTTTTATATGACGTGGTTAAGAACTCATTTTTAACATTTCTGCATCTTTATATTATATATATTATACATAATGTATATCAGATTTAAAAATACTCATAATACGGGAATGTGCATAGTTTGATTGTCGATAATCATGCAAACCCAAAAACTTTTGTAGGAAAAAAAAAATTGTTTTGAATATAAAGAAAAATACACTCATTTTGAACCACTTGACCACTGAATGGTATTTTGTTGTAAATAGAGTTAGAGTTAAATTACCATTTATTTATTTTATTTATTTATAGTCATAAAGAAGAAATCCATAATTAGTTTTATTTTGGCAATACTACACACACACAAAATGATCAAATTTTAATTTTAATTTCCTAAAAGCAAATAACTATGAATATGGCATAACTGCACCATGATCTGGTTGATACTTTCAATCTAGGTATATATTACAGTCGATGGATAAAAGTTTTATCGATATTGTCGGTTACTTGTCATCGTTCCCGTGGTGACTTCATATCGCCAACGAAAAGACAACAGTTCATAATGACTAAGTGTTCTTAATTTATCCGACTAGAAATGTTGTTTGTACGTTAGCTTTCTGCAGTCGCACTCGGGAACGGTGACAAGTTATCAACATTTTCGATAAATTCTTTATCGATCGACCGTGCTAGATATCCTTGTGAGATATCACAATGTTGATTACATTGCCTTTACCTATATGTATATAGCTATATAACTATTATTAGTGAAAAGGCCGTAGTTGCCAAACAATTCTAAACATATCCTTTTCCCTTTTTTCATGACATAATCGAAATCTATTTATTTAAAAAAAACTGTCCTTACCCGCATGTCACGTGTTCACCATCCCTAGTCTTTTATTTATATTACAGTATCATATATTTATCTAGATACAGAAGGCAATAATTTCCAAATATTGCAAAATTATGAACGCCAAGCAGGCTAGCACCAGTTTCAAATTTTGAGGTTAGGACAGCAGGCCGTTTCCTCTCAGATAAGGTTTTCATTGGTTTCTCTCATTCTTTCTTCTTATTCTGTGGAGTATTTTTTAAAGTATAGCATAGCCATCTACTTCCCATCCCCATTCAACACCACAGACTTTTATATAACAATAAATTTTTTATAAAACTCAAGTTTCTTTTTCAGCTATTTTATTCTGTTATTTAAACCAACTTTTGGATAGGTATATAAATAAATTTAAAAAATACACAAAAAAACAAAAAACATAGCATTAGAGATGAGAATTCAAAATAAAAGTACAGGAAAAGAGAATAAGCTTTAATAAAAAAACATGTAAGCTTTTTTTTAAATGTTAATAACCCAAAAGAGTCCCAACTGCTTCAAACCATTTTTACACAGTGGAACTAAACATCCCTAAATGGTGTATGTTGTGAGACTGAGGTAGCGGGGAGGGGAAGGGGGTGGAAAAGAGGAAGGTTGGAATGATAAAATCTGGTTAAAAAACATGGCTAAAGTCAGCTACCATTTTGTAAATTTAAAGTTCCTACGAAATTCCTGTTTTTATGTAACTTTATATGTATGTAGCTATATATGGAATGCTTCATGTATATATATATATATATATATATATATATATATATATATATATATATATATATATATATATATATATATATATATATATATATATATATATATATATATATTATATATATATTTGTATAAATGTATGTGTATGTGTAAGCAAAATATATGTACCTGCCTCAGAACAGAAATCTTCTAGTGAGGCGGGTTACTTTCATATTTGTTATATTGATCTGTTATTGCAATAAACGCCCGGGTTTCCGGCGATTAATAATAAAAAAAAAATTTAAGCAACTATCAGAATCTGAATGGTGGTCTTTCACCAGGGCGGTAGTGGGAGTATCTTCGACTCTAAAATACAGAATTTAGTTATAAATTATTATTATTAATATTTTCAGCGATAAATATATATTTTTTAATAGGATTTAATATGTATCCTATCTTAACTACAATGATAACCTCATTCATTTTGGCATGAAGTCTATTAAGTTTAGACAGTTTTCATAACCTTGTCATTCCGAAACCAAACTTGAATTTCCGCTTCATCATTTTTCTCCTGGTCGTGCAATCCAATTTATATATCCCATGTCTAAAAGAGTTATTCACTTACTGTCACCGTGTTCCTCGAATATCTCTTTTAGAATGGTTTGGTAATTCACCCGATCTGAACCTTAAAGAGAATTTGTGGGCCACATGTAAGAATATGATACAAAAATTGGAATGCAAGAACAGGAGGAAGATGATATAAGCAGTAATTCAGGTTTGGTTTCGGAATGACATGATCACAGAGAAATGCTAAAACTTAATAAACTCCATGCCGAAACGAGTGCAAGTTGTCGTTGAAGATAACAAAGGACATATGTATATCCTATTAAATAAATACAAATATTGTAAAGCTGAATATTGATTTATATGGTGCGCAACACAGCGTTATCGTCACGATTCCCGAAGCTTCCAGGCTGCATTGCGTTTGGTAGTAAGTCCCGTACTGTAAAAAGCGTATCAGTACATTCATAGTAAATGATTCTTTTAACTAAATTATATTTCATTTTTATTGGAAAAAACTTTAGAAGGTTATACGCATCAATGTAATATATCCTTGAAGAAGAAGATAATACTAACAAATCTATACAAAACATGAGACAGAAAAAGACACGGAAAATAACGGTATTTTTAATTAAGTAATTTATTTTATTTTTTTATATATTTTTTATAATATAATATTGATTACATTTTATGATTTTGACTGTCCAACTAGGAAGGATTCCCGTTTCAGGACAGTCAAATTTACAAGTTTCAAGTTATCCTAGACGAATACAGGATTTAAGACTAGCTAAAATAAGTATGTTAAAACGAAGATACATAAAAAGATACATAAAAAAGATACATAAAAAAGATACATAAAGATACATTGAGGCGTTCGTAATTTCAAATTACATTTTTTAGTATCATTTCGGAAATTATCAATTGATATGAACTGGGAATCGAAACCAGGATCTCTGTCATACCGGGACAACGTCTTCCACACGACAACTGGCACCTAATTATAATGCATCACATTTACTAACTACCAAACTAATTTCTCCCATATATTTGGCAGCTATCTTTTTGAATTATCAATAAGTTCTAAACAATTGGTTTTCAACCTAGATAGTGTCTCGGATAAACATTTCCGATTTTAAATTTATACGGGAAACCGATGGACATTTTCTTAAAGTCTAAATGAATATTGAATTTTTATTAGAACAACTTTTTTTAAACTTTTGAATTTCAATTATATTTGTTCACATTTACCCGCAAGTACATTCATAATAGTCATTTAGATACTCGCTTATACCTAGATTGCATGCAGTTGGCAATGTTTTCTCAGAAGTAGTAGATGTATTAAACTGCACGGAATATAGTTATAAGAAGGCTATCTGGTTGGAAAAAAGCGGTCATTCACCCTATTCCCAAGAAAGGTGACCGCTCCAACCCGGCCAACTACCGCCCCATAGCGATCACATCAGTTCTGTCCAAAGTGATGGAACGTGTGATCAACGACAAACTGCTCACATACCTCGAGAAGAACAAAATTATCAACGACCGTCAATTCGGATTCCGGCGGAATCGCTCGTGCGGTGATCTTCTCGCGTATGTGACGCATGTTTGGGGGCGGTGCCTGGAACGTCACGGTGAGACCCAAAGATATTAGAAGAACGAGATATGCTATGTTGGCCGCCGGACCGTAGCCGGAGTACTACCTAATTAGGGTACTTTGAACGGTATCGGGACGTGGACGCACAGAAATCTGTTCTATGTATTAGTGCGGATACCTTAGCGATGCCTTAGCGTAAGCGAAGGTGTGCAGTAGTATTGGTGAACAAAACCGGCGACACTCGGCAAAACAATTCCACTCAGTACGAACTGCGCATAGCACATCTCGTTCTTCTAATATCTTTGGTGAGACCCAAACGGTCGCACTAGACATATCCAAGGCCTTTGACCGGGTCTGGCACCGAGGACTTGTCAACAAATTGCCTTCTTACGGACTTCCCGCATCCCTGTGTACGTGGATTGCTCACTTTTTAAGAGATAGGTCGATTCAGGCGGTTGCTGACGGTTTCACCTCTTCCTTACACTCCATAAATGCTGGCGTCCAACAGGGATCGGTTCTGTCTCCGACTTTGTTTTTGTTGCACATCAATGACCTTTTGAAATGTGCACCAATTCATTGTTACGCAGATGACAGTACAGTTCATGATAGCTTTTTGTTTGACAAGCCCCAAAGGGCACACAAACTCCAACGGCTCGGAGGGCTTTGAAGCAGAGAATGGACGGTTATCTCGAGAGTATTTCCTCCTGGGGTAAAAATAATCTCGTCGAATTTAATGTTTCAAAGACCCAATCCTGTCTGATTACGTCTAAAAGGGATCCAAATCACAATATAGTCTCCTTCAACGGAAGCAATCTTCCGAACAGGCCTTCCATTGATATGCTTGGTGTAACTGCCAATATTATATTATATTATATTACATTCATTATACATGTAACTGCCACTCTGCCAATCAATAATAGAATATGGAATTATTGCTTGGGGAGGAGCAACAAACTCGGCTATCAATTACATAGAAACCGCACAGAAAACGATCTTAAAGGTAATACTAAAAAAACATAGACTGACCGATACAGACCAAATATTCAACAGCTGTGACGTACTAGATATACGCCAATTATACATTAAAACACTACTAAACTACATTTTTAACAAAAAAAATAAATTTCAACACACACAAAATAACACTAACAGACCAGTTAGACAAGCGTACAAAGAAAACATTAAAACTCCAACAGTAAATTCAACCTTTGGACAAAGACACTACCAATACCATGCAATAAAAGCTTTCAACAATCTAAAAATTGAAATTAAAATTGAGGAAAATAAAAATAAATTCAAACACAAAATTACAAAATGGATTAAACAACAAAAAAGACAATATTACCAAAATGTCATAGCATAAAATAAAAATAAAACCTACACGTAACACACAAAACCAACATAAACACACATCACTCACAAACACACAAGATTATTTTCATTGTATTATTTTATGTATTTTTATTTTTAATTTTAAATTTATTATTTTCTTTTCAAATTTACTATCTTAGATTTTCATATTATAAAATGAAGGCCTCAGCACGGGCAAGCCACCCAGTGAGGCCTACATTACTGGAAAACATAAATTGTAACAAAATAATGTACCAAATAAAAAAAAAAAAAAAAAAAACTATAAGTGACCAGCTTAGGTACGGGGGCTCCATTGAAGCCAGAGTAAAGTCGGCCTCTCAGAAGCTGGGCGTACTGTACAGGGCCTGCAGATACTTTAATAGTACACAACTGCTGACCCTGTACAAATCGCAAGTGCGCCCTACTCTCGAATTTGGTAGCCATCTCTGGTCCGGAGCCCCTAAATACCTGAAAAAAACCCTTGACTCTGTGCAAAAACGGGCGGTCCGTTTGATAGATTCCCCAATCTTAACAAGCGGACTGCTGCAATCTTTAGAGCACAGGCGTCAGGTAGGTATGCTGTCCTTGTTCTATCGGTATTACAATGGAAGATGCTCTGAGGAACTAGCGTCATTGATCCCTTCGGCACCGGTGCATAGTCGGGATACACGCCAAACGCGCGCCCAACATTTGTACACGGTTGACATTTGTCACATGAGAACGGGTCGCTTCTACGATTCGTTCTTAAGTTCAACAGCTCGGCTGTGGAACGAACTGCCGGCCTCTGTGTTTCCTCCCTCCTACAACATGGGACTCTTCAAGACCCATGTTCACTCCTTCCTCTCCACAAAAAGACCCTCCACACAGCATCCCCAAAGATGACATAGACCCTGAGGGAAATTATTTTCTTCAGGGCCTCCTGTGTGGAGTTAATATATATAAAAAAAAAACACACCTCAATCACAATAATCAATGTTAGGCATGATAATATTCTTTTGCGTCTATCCTATATCATATTTTACTACATTTAAACTATTTACTCCAGATATCTTATAGTGTTAGCTTTTTTTTTGTAATATTTTATAAAAAAATATTATTTCCTATAAAAGTATCATTAAATTGCTGACAGTCCTGTATTATTAAAGCCAAATTGCGATACCTGCTCAGCTATTCCAAGTAGAATTAATTTTGAAGGTAACAATAAACTCACTACTAATTACTCTATTATAATATTTTGTTTGATTATACATGTTAACAAGTCACTTTTTTTATACATATTAATATTCTGTTCAAATAAAATATTCTCTGTTATTATAACATTCTATACCTTAATAGAATTTATTTTATATTAATTACTATCTATTATCATAAACACCTCATACCACGATTTATGTCAGGTCTTATACAAACCTAGTATTCATTTAACTATTTAATTATTACACTAGTACATATTTCTTTTACTTATGTATTGTTTCACTGAACTTCTATTAACAACTGAATCACTTGAAATAATATTTTTTTGTACACATTACTTGTTCTGTAATTTATTACTAATATTCTCCTGTTTAACACTGTATACTTATAATCCGATATATCATTCTATTGTAAAAGCCATTTTATGGCGTTTAAATAAATAAATAAATAAATATTGACCCGCATGTACATTCATAATACATTGACCCGCATCTACATTCATAATGCATTGACCCGCTTGTACATTCATTATACATGAAAAGCGACGACATCCACTTGTAGTTTTAGTCTAGTTTTATAGACTTTTGTGGTTTTCGTCGAGTCTCGAAAGATTCCCCAATGACGCGTACCTCAATGTCAAGCTAAGGGTTGGTATTTGTGCTTGGGCCAGCATCTCTATAGCTATTTCAGGGTTGAAAACTGTGTAGCAGTTGGTAGGAAATGTGGTAACATACTTTCAACCTATAAATGTCCTCCTTCTTAAAGTTGTACCATAACGATCCCATGTATATGGGCGTGTAAAAGGTTCCAAAGAGTCTGTTTTCTTACTATAAACCCCATTTTAAGAAGCGCCTTACAAACAATATTATTTAAAACCATTTTTTCTGTAAGTTTCCATCAGATATTTCAACTGCATTAGATTCAGATTATACGAAATTACACACAGAATCTGAGGGAAAAATAATGTCGAAGCAATGTGAAATGGCTTAAAAAATAGTATATTTATAAAACCTGTTTCTTACAAGAACACCTGGCGACAACCAGAACATTATTATTCTTTAATCTTATTGTCCTGTTTTAACTAGACCGTTTGTCACTTCACCTGTCTGCTGCATCTGCTTTGTTTATCAGGTAAACCTTACTTTAACTAGATGGCTAACCTTGACTAGGAGGATTAATTTGATTGAGCTCTACAAAATTATGGTACCTACTGCCTGAATAAAGTTTAGAAAAAGATTGGACGGAGAAAACATCCTGATATGAAAATCTGTTACTTTATTAAAAATCTTGTAAAAATATTACTTTTCTTGTTAAAAACGGAACTGTAGGCCTTCAACAAATGAATTGACAGAGTTCGTAACAAAGTATCAGTCAAAAGCGAATGTCTTATTAGAACGGCGGAACAAGTGTTCATACAAATATTGAAATTGATTTTGACATATCGATATTGTCGTATTCCTTCATGATATTTATTAGGAAAAGAACATGTGTTATCGATATATTCTGAATGACTTATATTTTATCAGGAAAGTAGCAAGCTATTAGGTTTTAAAAACGATATTTTTTCTCCGTGTGTCATTGAGATAGTGACGTTTCCTTGCATAAATTTTAAAATTCTAATAAGAATTAAAAAAAAAAGTCAAATAAAATATTAAATATATGGTTAGTAATTAAGTAGGTTGGTATTAAAATAAATACCTAATTAAAAAAATTTGGTTTTGATTTATTGTAAGAGAAATTTTGAAATATAGTTTTTTGGATGCGAGATCTATTGTTCACTGAATTAAGTACAAGTAATTTGCCATTTTGTAAAAAAAAATTATCGCGAATAAATAAATGATAAAAAAGTTAATTTAGTATTAAACATGTTATTGAAAAGCATTAAATTTATGAATCTAGCAGTATATTATCAAATGTTGAGACGAAGCAATGTTCAACTTTCAATCGTATTAAATTAACTAACTATCACGCCGTTTACTCGCAGGAGTAGGCAGAGAAGATGGACCGCCATACAACCTGTCTTGGCACACATTTATTGCCTCGTTCACATTCATACATCTTCTCATACATACTCTTCTATTATTCTGAGTCTTGACATGGCCCGACTCAAGTATATGATTCAATTGATCATGCCATGTCATCCTCAAGCTTTCCCGATTTCGGCTACCATTCACATTTGTGTCATATATTCTCATTAAGCTCTTTTTTTTTGTTCATTTGCTCTACATGCCCAAACCATCTAAGCATCCATTTCTTAATATTACTCAAGACGCTTATATAGGCTGTACATTTTTTGCGGATTTCCACATTTTTCACACGATCATAAATGGTTTTACCACATACACGCCTCATTTCTACTGTATTCAGTTTAATTTCATCCTTTCTCTGCAAGTTCCATGCCTCACTGCCATACATAAGGGTATGCCTCACTGCCATACATAGCAGCACTCCATTTCGGACTGCTTGCTTCGCTTCTTTGGACAATTTTTTGTTAGCCTTCCATCTTTCTGAAAATTAAGTTGCATTTCCTTTCGAAAGTATTCACTTTACTTTACGATCAAATATAATATGGAATTTACCGTCAGACATATGCAAAATGTCTTTCAAACGAAATATGAAATTTACGATCTCTACGAAAGAAAGCACTCAATGTCAATACGAATTTCCAAACTGTAAAAATAAAACGGCATCTCCCGGCGGCTCTCAGTGTAATGCAATTTTATGGAGGCATAAAATATACATAAAACATCACGTAATGGCGGCATGATATTTCCAAAATATTGTAACTTCCACAAAACTAACTTGTATTCATTTACAACGCAGTAATGTAGCGGATTTGCTCCATAAATGTAATTCAAATTTATTTTATACTGTTTTCCTAATACAGTTATATATCATGATGAATAGTCGATATATTATTATAATCTACTAGCTGTACCCCGCCACGTATTGCTGTAGTTTAGTCGCCTGTGCAAATAGAGAAAGAATAGCCAATTTTGTTTTTACGTCCAACAGATGGCGCTGTTGTAGAAAGCGGTCTGTGGCGTCTTATACGGGGTTTTCCAATAAGAGGTGTTATTTTGGCTATGGTTTCGTTGCTTGTGTGGCACGTAGCGCAGTCTTGTTGAAAGTAAACGTTGTCCAGATCAATACCATCCAATTCCGGCCATAAAAAATCATTAATCATCTCTCGATAGCGCAATCCATTCACCGTAACTGTTGTTCCAACCTCATTTTCGAAAAAGTAAGGTCCAATGACTCCGCCGGACAATAAACCGCACCAAACAGTCACACGTTGAGGATAGAGAGGCTTTTCAAATAATAATAATTCTATGACTTGTATAGCGCCGTTTTTGTGCGAAATCACTTCAAGGACGCTAAACAATAACTCTTGGGTTTTCCGAGCCCCAGATGCGACAATTTTGCTTGTTGACGAAGCCACTGAGGTGGAAATGGGCCTCATCACTCAAGATGATTTGCATTTGATTCACTCTAGTGCATTTTAATAATTTCAATGTGTTGTTGCAGCGTGTATCGTTCCATTTTTATTAATGGCGTAGTTTTTACTTGTCAAATGTCTAAAAATGACAGCTTCAAAAGTAACATCTACCGAAATAGCGGGCTATTCAAAATAACATCTCTTATTGGAAAATACTGTATTATTAAATGCATTCCAAACGGTAGAGTTAAATTCTAACTGGTTTCTAATACATAAAATTTCAGCCTGCGTATGTTGCTCGCAAAACAGAAAAAGTTGTCTACCGATATCGCTAAAAATGTCAAAGTTTTTTTTTATTAGTACCAGGAGTGTGCTAAGTTATGGATAAACCGGAATCGAACCTGGTTATGAATTGGCTAAGCTCAGTAGAAAGGTAAAGCAGATGAGATTCGTGTACGATCAGGGGTGGGCAGCTCCTTTGATCATCAGCTCGTCCATCGGTTAGGAGGTTGGAAAGGTCAACACACAATTATAACACATGGGTAGAAAGGCACAAGGTATATTAATCATCACGAGAAATACAGGGTTGACATAGATCTCTCTACTCTCTTCCTAAATTGACGACAGGATGAAGCGTGGATTTTACATGAATTTATTTGGTAGAACACAAGAAAGGGGGTATACTGAGAAAGCTTACGATTCGCCTCCAGTTGTGGTAGGGCACATTCATGCCGAGCTGGCACTGCCCGTGCCCCAAAGGGCCGGTGATACAGTGCTGGTGTGGTGAAGCCCAAGATGATCTGACGGAAGCGTGGTCCGACGAACAAAGGTTAACTTAGAATGCTGAATCATGTTAGTGACTTGACTGCGCGTGATATTAATTATTAAATTGACGGCCGGCGTGGTCTAGTGGTATACGCTTTTGACTACAGATCCGAAGGTCGCGGGTTCGAACCCGGCGTGCGCAAATAAATTTTATTTGATTAATTTGTGTTATTTCACAATTAATTAATTTAAAATAATATGTAGTATATTTGCGGCACGTTCCAGAGTGGAAGATACTCTCAGTATCGCCCTGGTGTAAGACCACCATTCAGAATTGAAACGTTGCTTGAAATGGCTTTAGCCGTGTTTGGTGACCAGATCTGAATAGCCAGGTAATTCCCCACCTTCCTCTTCCCCATCTCCCTCCCCTCCCCAATACCCTCAGCCTCACAACATACCCCAATTGGGGATGCCATAGTCTCACTGGCTCCAGACGGGAGCAGTTGGGACTCTTGTGCGGTATTACTATAAAAAAAAAAAAAAAACTGGAACAAGATCACGTCTGTTCCTATTATTACGTAATCTGCGCGCTCGAACATTGCGAGCGTTTGCGGTTCGCTCGCAAGAGACCCTGTTGCTACCACCGAGGTCGGTACTGGACTGCGGAAGCGCGGCGGTAGCGAGCAGTGTTTAGCTGGGAGCACTGTTTGTGGTCCGTACCGATCACTCGGCGCTGTGTGTCGTTTGTCACGTACACCGCGACTGTTTGCATGGGGAAAGTGGGGTTAAAGTGTGCATCCTTTTTATAGGGTGACTTGTATTACGTAACACATTCCCCCTCCGCCAGTAAAAGGCGACGTGGTAATGAAGCTTTAGGCGCTAAAAATCCTCTTCACCTTGTCGTGAGGGAAGTAGAGAGAGAAGAAAAACAGTGTTGATTTACAAAAAAAATAAAGAAAAAATACATGGTTATGCAATGGTGAAAAGACAACATACAAGGTTATGCAGTGATGACAAGAACAACATACAAGTTTATGCAGTGATGAAAAGACAACATACAAGTTTATGCAGTGATGAAAAGACAAACATACAAGTTTATGCAGTGATAAAAAGAACAAACATACAAGTTTATGCAGTGATGAAAAGACAAACATACAAGTTTATGCAGTGATGAAAAGAACAACATGCAAGGTTATGCAGTGATGAAAAGAACAAAAAAGGACTCTAAAATTTCATTGGTCTGTAAGCTAAGTTTGAAGAGCGTAGTGTTTTCGTAGAGTACCAAGTAGACGTAATTTCACTGAAGTTATAAAGTTACATTTTCACTGTAACCTGACCCATTTGAGATTGCACTCAAGTATCACTAGGGCCATAGAAATTGAACTGTGCTTCTTGGTTGTGGTTGAGAGATGGTGATGCGGAGGGCCAGAAGTATCCGGGTTTTGTTGTTGTACCAGCGTGAATTCCATTATGCTGATGTGGTGGGGCAGTGGTTGTCAAGGTGAAATGAAGTGGTATTAACATGGAGTAATACCAGTAAGTTGATTGATGGTTGATGCGTGTAATGGTTATTATGTTGAGTTTGCGCATCGGCAAGTGGTTGGTTTGTACAAATGGCAAGTGGTTGATTTGTACGATGGCCAGTAGTTGATTTGCACAAACGGCAAGTGGTTGATTGCACAACGGCAAGTGGTTGATTGCACAATGGCAAGTGGTTGATTTGCACAAACGGCAAGTGGTTGATTGCACAACGGCAAGTGGTTGATTTGCACAAACGGCAAGTGGTTGATTTGCACAACGGCAAGTGGTTGATTTGCACAAACGGCAAGTGGTTGATTGCAGGAACATAATTAACCTTGAGCTGGCATGTTCTGAGGTTGGTTCTTTTGAATGTGGTTTGAATGATGAGACAACTTGATTTGCAACTGCACCCACGACTCACACCTAATTTGGGTGCGGTCGGGTGTTTTTGGTACGCAGGATTGGAGAGATGTGAGTGATGGAAGTGAAGGCGGCAAAGAAGAGAAGCTCAGCTTGCAGGTGATGAGGAGGGCTGCTGGTCTTCTTTTTAATCCAGGGACAGGTTATTATTAGAGCCAAAATTCTTGAAGTTTACCTGCCTAGTAGACCAATGATGCAAAACGTTTGGAGAGAAACAAATTGTGTTCAAGAGAAAAGACAAAAAGACAAAAAAACGTCGTTGGTGAGAGAGGAGAGAGAGAGAGTAGAGAGAGATAATATGCCGACTATGCCATGAGTATCCCGAGATTGGGGAGACAAAAAAAACTATCACGACTGGCGTGAGGTTACCTATTTGATATACCAGATATAGGTAGGTGGTTGTACAGTAGTAACACCAAGTTTCTGAAAGAAGTTGGCCTTTCATGGCCGGTGTTAGCGCTTGAGCGATAACAACTTACGACTTTCAAAATTACAAGAAATGTGTTGATTACCTAGGAATGGGGTGAAAAGGAGAGATTTGAAGCAAATTTCATGGATAAAGATTGTCTTATAGACAGACGATACGCTATGTGCGTAGGGTACACCTTCCAGATTCATGAAATTAACCTCAAGGATAATGAGGGATGAGAAAAAAAATGGAGTTGAGCGAGAAGGTCTGCTGGTGATGGAGCTGATTCTCCGTTCGATCTCTTTCAGAGAACGAAATGTGGTCTACCAGCAGATTTCCTAACTTTTACAAATGTACAAGAGTTTGATGGTAGGGTGAAGGATGGAGGATTGAGTAGCGAAAATTGATAGTGACTGAGCTAATTCCCAATTCGATCTCTATGTGAGGACGAAATATATCAACCAGCAAATTTCCTAACTCTTTACACAAATATACATGAATTTGATGAAAAGGTGAAGGAGAATACACAGTAATAACAATCTAATCTTTCACGTGTATTTGGTGAAAGATTAGGGGTCGTATTTAATCTTCTACAGTTTGTGAGAACATGACAGACCCTTGCTCAAGTTTCACAGACCTGGGAGTTTTTCTTATTTGTCTCCCAGACAACGAGTTAGGTGGTTTTGTGTCACTGTCTCAATTAACTCCCACGACACGATACCTCATAACCAACAGTGAAGCTGATGGCTAGTCCATGGTCAATGGATAGTGGATGGTTCTTGGGTCCGCTGACAAGAAGTCCACAGGTATCAGTTAGCGTAAAAAATTGCTGAATGCACAGCTTCATGTTTGTTTGAAGAGAACCAAAAAATTCTCACTACAGTGAAGGACATTTCCCTCAGTGTCATGAGTTATACAAAAAGGGCCCCAATTAAGGGTGACAAGTCAGGGAAAAATGATCTACGTCCGGTAGAACAAGTACATAGTGTCAACTTATTTAAAGAAAACAACAACAAGATATTGTATCGTTCGCACGAATCATGGTAAGTATTATAACGTCTTCACGTCTCATGTAGAAATTGAACGAATTACGAAAGAACCCTAGTATTGAAAGGAAAGGTACAACATAGATATTTATAACCATTTAATGGAACAAATTATCTCTTTGGCCACAGTGTATGTAAGCCAGTAAAAAGTAATTATAACGAACTTCTCGTATCATGGTAGATATTATAACATTCTCATGTATAGTGTTAGATTTTATAACGATCCCTCGTCTCATGGTGGATATTGTAACATTCTCATGTATCATGAAAATAACATATCAACGTTCAATAATAAAAAAGTACAATTTCAATACCGGAAAAAGATACATACACAATGTCAAAAACAATCAAGTAGTGGCTATTGGTATTATCAAAAAATGACGACGGCATAACCTTTGGTTGGGTTTATGCGTTAAGTTGGCAATAATACAAGACATATGCCAACAAGGATGTCTTAAACAAGACACAAGTATAGCAAAAGAGACCTATTTGGTTTTACTAACTCTTTGCTTACAAAATGTTGCGATGGCATAACCTTTGGTTGGGTTTATGCTTTAAGTTGGCAATAATACAAAACATATGCCTACAAGGATGTCTTAAACAAGACACAAGTATAGCAAAAGAGACCTATTTGGTTTTACTTACTCTTTGCTTACAAAAAAGGTTTGTAGTGGTTTATTTAATACCTTTTAGGGTTTTACTTACTTAAAATGACCAAACAAAAACAAGGAAACACACTTGGTGTTGCCAAAATTGCCACAAACATGAATGTTGTGAACTTTATGATACAAATTTGATACAGAAGGCACCTAGAGACACAGGATGACTTAATATGAGTGACCTGGCTCGGTGTATTTGACAAGGCAAATTAATGCTTATTTAAGTCAAAATATAGTACATAATATAACAAATTGGGGTCAGGAAGTTGAGATCTTAAGATTTTACAAACTCAATGTGACCAAAAGGTGTTATGTATGATACAATGTTATTGATGAGGAGGACAAATCGGCGTTTGTTCTCCTTTACAACAACCTTTTTCAGAATTGACGTGTCAATATCAAATTCTGAAAAAACAACAAATTAGAGCAAATGGGAATGTTGAGCGCCATTCAATTTTTCAGAAAAAACTGAAAAAACTTTAAAACAAAGTAATTGTAACTTTTTATTTGTTACACCTATGTAAACTTGAATCAAATGACGATACCAAGCTGGAATTTACACACGCATTATGATTACAAGTTACAGGGGTAGAATATTCACCTCAATTGGGTGTACGTTGCAAAAGGGCCATTGTTTTATGTACGATGGAACCCATTGGAACAAATGTGAAGAACAAATGTGAAGAACAATGTGAAAGACAAATGTGAAGAACAAATGTGAAGAACATGAGAGAGAAAAAAAATATTTACAAAACAATGTTGTACGTGACTTTTTGTGGTATTTATGACAAAAAATAGTTATGTATTTAGTGTCGTAAGTGTCAGAATGGTAACGACTAACAAATGATGTCCAGGGTCATGACTCCGGGAGCATAAATTGTTCGGGAAGTAGAAAAAGTCTCTTGACTGGAATGATATCAGTTCCAGAGAAGATACGTACAAAATATGAGTACAAATTATAGACATTACACGGTTAGGTGTGACAAAGAAACAAAAATAACAAAGGGTTTATACAAAAGAGCATAGTAGTACAAGTATGGGTGAGAAATGATTTAAAACCACAGTTGACACTTCTGTGTTTTAGAAAAAAAAGGTTACCTTGCAGAGGTCGAAAAAAGCGAGTTTTTATATGAAACTAACGCGTTAAGACATGCTGTTTGTCTGCACGAGGGCCAAATCTCGTGGGACAAAGGTAGAGCCAAAAGTTTGTTAGCTATGTGAGTGTGACCTAGTGAAGGTGGTGTCTGTTGTGTCCACACTTCCTAGTTTGACAATATCTTTTACGTGATAGTTGCCGATGTGTTTACCAGAGGCATCCGATAGGGTGTATACTACATCGGAGATTTTTCTCAGGACTTTTGCTTTAACAAAGCGGGGAGCCAGTTTTGCAGAGAAATACAGAGCACCTTGTGAGAGTGTGTTGTTGCGTCTCCAAACTATGTCGTTTTCCTTAAAGGTAACATGTTTCCTGCGTAAATTGTATCTGTTTGCACTCTTTTTGTGAGCAAGTATCAACGCATCTGTGACTTCGCTGTAGATAGCGGAAAGTTCTTCAAGACGGTGAGCATAGTTCTCTGATGGGTTATCAGTAGAAGGAGAAAAAGATGATGGGAGGCTAGCGTCCCAATGCAAGGAGCCATAGACAATTTGTTCCATACCATGTTTGAGGAAAAAAGGGGTGTACCCAGTAGTGAGGTTCACTGTATTGTTTAGTGCAGCTTGAATTTTTTCTAGATTTTTGCACCATGTTCGTTGATCTTTGTCAACCAGGATTGCCAGAGCTGTGTTGATGGTCTGGTTGTAACGCTCTACCGTATTATTTTGAGGCGTGTAAAGGGTATTATAGAAAATATCTTTTATGCCATATTTGGCCAGAAATTCCTTGAATTCCAGGGCTATGAATTGTTTTTCATTGTCGCAAATGATGGTGCGAGGAGTGCCGTAGGGGATAAAAATGTTTTTTTCTAACAAGTTTATGATTGCAGAGGCTGTGGCTCTTTTTAATGGGAAGATCCAACAGAACTTGGTGAATACATCCACTATGCTAAGTATATGCATGTTTCCGGCGTAGCTTCTGGAAAAAGGGCCGATGAGATCCATAGAGAATGATTGTAATGGCCTGTCTGCTCGTTTGGGGTTATTCATGAGACCAGATGGGGGTGCAGTACTATGTTTGTATGCTTTGCAAATGTCGCACTTAGAGATGTAGTTGCAAACTTGTTTAAACAGGCCTGGCCAGTAATACCTTAAGGCTATCTTCTTATAGGTTTTGAAAGTTCCTGGGTGTATGGATCCGGGGGCGCTGTGATTGTCGATGATAATTTTTTGTGTGTCCTCTGAGGGAATGACTAACTTCCAAGCATAGTCCTCGAGTTTAGACAGTGGTGGTTTGCAGTTACGATATAACCGACCTTCTTTTATAATAAAGTTGGGAAATTTTTGCGGGTTGTTCCTGCATTCCTCGTAGGTTTTTAAATACCAAGTGTCTTTGGTGGTAGGAGTTGGTGTTGCTTCTTCGGAGGTCAGAGTGGCGAGTTCTATTCTTGAGAGGGCGTCTGGGACGATATTGTCTGCGCCTTTACGATGGATGACATCAAAGGTGTATTGTGATAGGCGAGACGACCAGCGGGCCAATCTACCAGATGGGTTGCTTAATGATACCAACCATTTTAGGCTACTGTGATCGGTGATGACTGAGAACTTACTGCCTTCGATATAGCCGCGGAAATGGTGGATAGAATCCATGACTGCGAGTAGTTCCTTTTCAGTTATCCCATAGTTTTTTTCGTGTTTGTTTAGACTACGAGAGAAGTATGCCACTGGGTGTTCGCCGTCGGGGAATTCTTGTGTTAGGACTCCGCCGATTCCAACATTGGAGGCGTCTGTATGCAGGGTGAAAGTCAGATTGAAATCTGGACAGTTTAGTACCGGTGCAGATTGCAGTGCTGTTTTTAGAGAGGTGAAAGCCTTTTCAGTTTCGGTAGACCAAGCGAAGTTACTGACACCTTTTCGGGTACCGGTAATTTTATTAAGGGGGGCCGCTATTGTGGAGAAATCCCTTATGAATCTTCTGTAGTATCCGGCGAGACCAAGGAAACCTTTAACTTCTTTAGCATTCTTTGGCCTGGGAAAGTTTGTCATAGCTTCGACTTTGGCAGGGTCGGTCCTTAGACCTTTTTCGTCTATTACAAAGCCGAGGTAGCGTAGGCGTGATTTGCAAAATTCGGATTTCTTTAGGTTGATTGTTAATCCGGCAAACTTGAGTTGTTAGAATACTCTTTCTAGGATGGCGATGTGTTTTTCAAACGTGTCGCTGATGATTATTAGGTCGTCCAAGTAGCAGAACAAATTACTGTCGGATTCGGGGCCGAACAGTCTGTCCATCAGTCTTTGTAGCTCAGCAGGGCTGTTTTTTAAACCGAAAGGGAGTCTCTTAAAGTGGAAAATTCCTCTGCCGGGCACTACAAATGCTGTTTTTTCACATGAAACTTCATCCAGAGGTATCTGCCAGAATGCTTTGGACAGATCTATTGAAGAGATGAATTTTGCGTTGCGTAGTTTATCCAGGATTGCATGTACAAGGGGAAGTTGGTACGCGTCAGCCTCAGTGCAGGCATTAAGTCTTCTACTGTCGAGGCAGAATCGGGCGGAACCGTCTTTTTTGGATACCAAGAGTGTGGGGTTGGTCCAGGGGCTTCTGCTGGGAACCACGATGCCCATATTTAACATATCATCGAGTTCCTTCTCCAACAGTTTTAGTTTCTGGGGAGCCAAATTGTAGTATCTTTGTTTGATAGGTGGTCCATTTGCCTTGATGTGGTGTTTGACTAAATTTGTCAAACCAAGTCCACACTTTTCGAACGAGATTGATTCAAATTTCTTGATCATGCCTTCCAGTTGTTCGGCCTGTGGTGGGTGAAGGTTCTCGTACGGAATTATTGTACGGATTTCGTTGATTGCGGTGGTGGGTGTGGTGTTGTTGCATGGGATGAAAACCTGAGGTGCAATGTTGAATGCTTTCCAAAAATCGACTCCAAGAATAAATTTCTGGGTGATGGTTGGTACAATTAGAAAATTTATTGGAATTGATTTACTTCCACACTTGACAGGTAGGACAATTGCTCCTGTGACTTTTTGAGTGTTGTTGTCTGCAGTGGTGACGAAAGCGGGGTGTTTGTTGATTGTGAATCCATTGTTGACAAAGGGGATGTGAGCGTTACCGCCGAGGCAGCTAACTGAAGCTCCACTATCCAGTAGTCCAGAGAAGACGACGTCATTAACAGAAAATTGCGCGTATGGGCGACCATCTTTAGCTTGAGTGCACCTCACTGTAGAAAGTTGTAAGGCCTCTTTGAAATATGCAATGTGTTTCAACCACTCGGTCCATTCAGTAGGCCTAGATATTGAATGAACTTCCGAGGGGTTGAATCTTAGTTTTTTGGAGTTCTCTTGGACCAATTTGGCGGAGGTTTAGAGAAATCTGTAGGTGGTCTTGCAATTAAGTTGTTAGAAGGATGTATTCTTTCAAGATTATTTCTTGATCTCTTGAAGATTTCTCTCAAGTTGTCATGTTGAGGAGAATGGTCGCGGGGGCGCTTTTGGTGGCCTCTGTTATCTTGAGTATACGAAAGTTTTGCTTTTTTGTAGCAAGATGATTGTGAGTGTCCGGTTCTTTTGCAAAAGGTGCAAAACTTCTTCTCGTTAAATTCTGGTTTGATTTGATTGGTTGACCGAGAGGCGAGGCTTGGTAGAAGGGGCTCGTTAGAAGTCTTGGTGTTTCTTCTTTTATCTTGATAGTTTTCCAATAGAAGACAGACATCTTTGAGTTGTTCTACTGAGGATATTTTTTGAGAGGTTATTATGTTCTCATATCTTGCTAGGAGGCCATCAGTCAAGATAGGGACTAGCTCTGTTTCAGGGACTGGATTTGTCAGTTTGATGTTTAGAAGATCTGCTCTCTGGGCGTATTGTGCTACTGTTTCGTTGGAGAATTGTTTGATGGAAAACAGAGTAGACTTAATCCTATGCTGTGTTTCTTTTGGTGCGAAACTTTTCAGGAGAGCAGCTTTGAGTTCGGGCCAGGAGTTTACTTTTTTCTTGTGGATTCTATGCCAGGAGAGTAGCTCGTGCGAGATGAGATCTATGAAGTTACGGTGTAGTATCTCAGTAGGAATGTTGCGTATCGCGGCTGTTTCTTCAATTCGGTCGATGAAATCTTCTACGTTAGTATTGCCGTTGTACTTAATTTTCCATCCAGTTAGGTCGAAGGGTTTTGTGGTTTCCTTGATGGGTGTAATTGGTGGTTTAATTTCTGTGCAAGTAGGTATGCTTGTGTCAGAGATTGTTATACTGCCGGGTTGAAATTGCAGTCTCCTAATATATTTCCTGTTGTAATATGTTGCGTATTTGATCAGGACGTTTTTGGTTTTGTTGAAAGGATAAATATTCCTGTCTTTTAATTCCTTTTCTAAGCTTTGAGTACTTCGAGAGCAGATGTTGGCTATTATGCCTAAGGTGTTGTTTCGAGGATTCATTTTGTGGCTAGTTGAGTTAGACATTGTGAGAAGAAAAAAAAAGAATTGTCAGAGTGTTGTGGCTGAGTTTTCTTTCAAAAAAAAAAAATGAGCTTGTGATGATGGGTGAAGAATTTTGTGAAATTTTTCAAAGTCCCAATATGAAAAAAAAATGGCCAGCGGTTTCCTTGTGTTTTTGATGGAAAAGTTCATGAGATGTGCGTTTTTGAAAAATTTCCGAAAAAACTTCAAATTTCCGAAAAATTTCAAAGTCCTTGATTTGTGAAAAAAAACGGCCAGGGGTTGCCCTGGGATTTTGATGGAAAAGTCCCTGAGATGTGCGTTTTGAAAAAATTTTGAAAAACTTCAAACTTCCGAAAAATTAAATTTCTCGAAAAAATTTCAAAGTCCTTGATTTGTGAAAAAAATGGCCAGGGGTTGCCCTGGGATTTTGATGGAAAAGTCCCTGAGATGTGCGTTTTGAAAAAATTTGAAAAAACTTCAAAGTGAGAAAATTTCCGAAAAATAAAATTTCCGAAAAATTAAATCTTCGCAAAAAATTTCCGAATACAGATTTCGAGGAAGTATTGTTTGTTCTTCAACAATTATTGGAGGGTTGTTGTGATTCGTGACAAATTGTCTTTAGATAAAGACAAATTGTTTTTTTATTCAAATTGAGTTTAGGCAGAACCAGCTTTTGGTTATTTACACGCAAGCTTCCCTTTCCCTGGACAATGACAGGTTTGAGGCGGAGAAGTGCCGAGAGTCGGGGATTTACGTCAATCGCGAATCTCAATTATATGTAAAGAGTAGGTCGGCTTTCAAGACTTTTTTTTACAAAAAGGATACACTACCCACTTTTATTACATATAAAGCGAAATTGTCAAATGGCTGAGAGGCTTTAATTTTCCTTGGTTGTGTTCATGTGCAGAACATGTCTGTGTGCAGAGCGAACTGACTGATAAATTCCACAAACAAGAAATTTATTTTGTATCATGTACAAGATTTGAAATTGTTGAATTGTAGTTTAATGTAGCTCGTTTCCTCTAATAGTTGTACTCGGAAAGTAAACCTTCATGGTTAAGGATCACTATGTGATGTTTGAGATGTCCGAAAAGAAGTGAATGTTGGTTGCGCACCTTGTGATAGAATACCGGTAATTAAATTTTGTCGAGTGACGATTCGTGAAACTTGTAATTTAACACAGAATAGTTTTAATGTGACACGGTTGTTTTAGATTTGACGCGATGGTTTGTAGAACAGCTATGATTTATTGGAAGAAAAACATAGTTATTCAATTGTTAATACAAAACAACACATGAAACACAGTGAAAGGGTACAAGATTATTTCCAATTTGACCTCCCGATGGACGGTTAATAATCAAAGAAAAACCACGTTTGCGCCAGTGCTAAGTTATGGATAAACCGGAATCGAACGTGGTTATGAATTGGCTAAGCTCAATAGAAAGGTAAAGCAGATGAGATTCGTGTACGATCAGGGGTGGGCAGCTCCTTTGATCATCAGCTCGTCCATCGGTTAGGAGGTTGGAAAGGTCAACACACAATTATAACACATGGGTAGAAAGGCACAAGGTATATTAATCATCACGAGAAATACAGGGTTGACATAGATCTCTCTACTCTCTTCCTAAATTGACGACAGGATGAAGCGTGGATTTTACATGAATTTATTTGGTTGAACACAAGAAAGGGGGTATACTGAGAAAGCTTACGATTCGCCTCCAGTTGTGGTAGGGCACATTCATGCCGAGCTGGCACTGCCCGTGCCCCAAAGGGCCGGTGATACAGTGCTGGTGTGGTGAAGCCCAAGATGATCTGACGGAAGCGTGGTCCGACGAACAAAGGTTAACTTAGAATGCTGAATCATGTTAGTGACTTGACTGCGCGTGATGTTAATTATTAACTGGAACAAGATCACGTCTGTTCCTATTATTACGTAATCTGCGCGCTCGAACATTGCGAGCGTTTGCGGTTCGCTCGCAAGAGACCCTGTTGCTACCACCGAGGTCGGTACTGGACTGCGGAAGCGCGGCGGTAGCGAGCAGTGTTTAGCTGGGAGCACTGTGTGTGGTCCGTGCCGATCACGCGGCGCTGTGTGTCGTTTGTCACGTACACTGCGACTGTTTGCATGGGGAAAGTGGGGTTAAAGTGTGCATCCTTTTTATAGGGTGACTTGTATTACGTAACAAGTGTTTAGATTTTTTCAATGAGTATGATGATCGGTTTGTTAATCGAGCGGTCTGCAGGGTGGGGTGCTCACCTTTGGTTTCAATTGTCTTGCGTCCAAGTTGTTTCCAAGTAAAATCTCCGAATTCAAGATCAGTACCAGGAGAAAAATAAGTACTCGTAATTTGTTAAGAATGTCTATCGGATTGATTACGACCAACGCTTTATTTTGTAAACAATTATCTGTTGCTATTAAATGTATGTTAAATGGCTTTACGGCCCTATTAAAATGGTGACGCAGGCCAAATCATAAATACCAAATTGATGCTCATACGATATCCATATGTTCCAGTTTTGATTTCACCTGAAACAATATCTCACAATTTTTGTTATTTGTTTTTGGGGTGTTATGCCGTTTTGCTTGAATTCCTTCTTTAGCCAACGTTTCGGACAATGTTACAGTCTCCATCATCAGGGCTGATGTGTAATTGATAGTGGTGAAATGTGTGCTTAAGTACGTCTGTGCGATACCGTGTTGCCAGCTCTACTACTCTACGAGCTGGTTTTACAGTAAAATTTAAAATGGTTTTCTGCGTTAGATATATGCCCAAATGATGGACACTGTAACGTTGTCCGAAACGTTGGCTAAATAAGGAGTTAGCGCAACACGGCATAACACCTCAAAAACAAATAACAAAAATACTTTTGGCCGTGAAAATCTTAAATCATATTTAATATCTCTCGCAACTTTACATGTATTCATCAAAACATTTTGCAGCCCTGCAAATGCGATAAAATTGAAATGGTCAATGAATACGTATATTTAGGAGAGACTGTTGATTGTCATTTTAAATGGGACATTCAGATAAACAATATTTGTAAAAGACTGAGGGCGATTGTGGGTTGATTATATAAACTGTATTTCGTTCCTGTGAATATTTAAAAAAAATCATTTACCATTATCATTATCACTCGCAGGATCAACTCTACGGTATGGAATAACCACTTGGGACATTCTTGTAAAATTACCTTAAATTACCTACAACCAGTTCAAAATTCTATGGTAAAATTAGTAGTCTCAAAAAAAATAGAGACGTAACATTTCATTGTTGTATCGAAACATAAATATTTTGCCTATGCAGGCCTTACTATGGGACAAAATATTCATTCAGCATATATCTGACTCTGGATGTAAAAAAAAATTGGAACATGAACACAACACAAAGAATGAAGGTATGCTGATTCCAAAATACAACAATAAATACAGACAGCAAACCCTAGAATATAACGTTCGTAACATGTTCAACATGTTGCCAAGTAACGTAAAAATTGTAAATTTCCAAATAGATTCAGATATATGCTGAATACATGGCTCGTACGTAGAAATACTTTACACTAATCATCACTCTCAATCAATAGTTGTTATTTATTGGCATGTAGACTTAGTGTTATTTTAGATTGTGTGTCAACAATAATAATCTGAATATTTAATAAGTAGCAACACCATTATGTATATTTATTATTCGTAATAATATTATGTGTACATATTTACACTATCATTGAACATATCACTGTTGACAAACTGCTTAACTGTGGTTTAGTGGGAAGAAACTTTAAAGAACAATAACAAAATAAACATTGTTTTCAAATTTTTGGTAATCCGCTTAAAAATGGGATTGCAGGTCTTTAACGAATGAATGAGCAGGTTTCCTATAACCCTTTAGCAAATTTCGAATACATTATCACGAATCACGATGTCGGGCAATGTGTTCTGATATCGTGATAAATTAGCAATATTCATTCATTCTTATCCGTGTGGTCATAACCGAAACTAAATAAGTAAACATGTTTGATAAGACATAAGCAAAAATAGAAAAAGGTTTCCGTCGGTTACAGTAAAAGCCTTTTTTCCCCAAGTGATTTCCTACTACGATAAATTTATCTGTTTTTATGGGTCGCTAAGCTATCTTTTCAAATAATTGAAAAGATAGACTGAGCGTAGCAAAGTCCTGTATTACCTCGACTGTTTTGAATTTCTTCTATCCTTTAATTAGTTTGCACGTTCCGTTTCCGGTTCGAGGTTGTGGCCATTTTAGTGGTTCAGTAAATATTATATTTTCAAAATTTTCGAAATTCTGAAAACATAGTGTTTATCTTCTTATTTATATTTTTATGGTATCTATCTAACTGCCTGAAGAATGTTAAAAAATAATTTTCATTGAGATAGTAACTTTTCCTTTTACGTATTGTTAAATTTCTTATTTGAATAAAAATAAAAATAACAATTATTTTACAAGCAATAATTATTCGCCTGAAACACTAATGCACATTGAAAAATCTCCTGATAAAAGATACATGACGTTTGTCGCTATTATCGACATTTGTGCTATGCATAAAAAATCTTGTCTTAAACATTAGTTTACCAAAAAATAATAATAATAATAAAAATAAAAATGTTTACTAAGAGATATTATTTTATTATACGCCCAAATGAGCTTTTACAAACATGTGATAAAATGTACACAATAATTCTGTGGATAGTAATCAAACCTAACCTAACCTAAATTCTTATTATTACTGAGATATGTTGTTATAGCCTTCTTGTAACTGTATTCCGTGAAGTTGAACGTATATATTTCTATATTTTTTGACAACTGGAAGTAATCTAGGTGCAAGCGAGCATCTAAATGACTCAGTCCTAATATTATTGTTGCAATTAAAAAGAATTTTCAATCAAGTAGTTCTAGATAGTATATTGAAGGTGATTAGACTAAAAAATCAGGGATGTCTACAATTCTAATTATAGACAGCATAATTAAAAAGGTAGGTATTTAATTACCTACTTAAAAAACTTTCGATTTCAGAGAAGATTTTGGTTTTCATTTATTAAATTAGAGAAGATTCACAGAACTACTATTATAATACGTTGAAATATTGATAAAATGGTCGGTATAGTCGGTAAGATGCGACAAAGCTGGAATAAAATTCCCCAAAACCACCAGAACGGGATATTTAATGTTGATCATATAATAATTAAGTTTATATAAGATAATAATATTCATAAGAATCCCAGTTGATACCGGTACCTTTTTAATTTTCTGTGTCTTGTTCTGTTTCATGTTTTGTTTAGATTTATAAGTAAAATTTTTTTCTTCAATAACGTAATATTTGTTTGTAATAAATAATGGAGGCTCCAACTCACAAATTTGAGATATTATCTATTTAGCAGAAAATTGTCTGCTTTGTTATCTGGAAAGTTGTTGAAAGATGCCCAGAATTTCAAGGCAAATGAAACTTTTTTCAGCTAGCAACACCATTACCATCAAGAGAATATTGAGTTTTTTTTAAATATATATACAAGAATTATCTGTAGAAAGTATGGCTATATTTGATACAAGTTGATTTTTCTTTGAATAAACATGAAAATAAAAGAATAACTTTCAGCCTATAAGAAATACCATTTAAAAGTCTGACCATTGGTAAGATCATCTGGAAGTTGTTCCCATCTCTGGGGAAAATAAAAGTCCTCATAGCTTTGGGGAACTTGAGCTCGAGGATATACCGAAGCGATGTACGTTCCATAGAATGAGGGTGGGGGATTTGCGTAGCAAGTGAGACTTATTCGTACCGAAGTAATATGTTTAGCATTCCCGTAAGAAAAGGCGATGGGTAATATTATGTATATAACTGTATTCACGCTTATGAGATATGGCACACATTTTTTGAAAGTTTTCACACAGGTTTCTTATGAATCCAGGAATAAATATCGAAGAGATTATGACTTTTAATGTATGACACCGCGCTCAGCAATAATTGAATGACTGGTGTTTAAAATATACTTAAGTCCTGTTGGTACCTAACATAGTTATACCTTATACCTTTCCTCTTGATTTCCTACATGAATTTTATTTTTGTCCACCTACCTAATTTCTACCTCCCTATGCCGACTACAACGTGAGTTTCCGCAAAAATCCGGTCAATACCTAAACTGTGTCTGATTACGGAGCCCCCCCTTGTTCGAGTGTGTCGAAACTGTAAAGCCATCGTGAGCTCGCGAGTTTGTGGTGGTAAAAAGTGAAATGTATTTGAACTAGCGCAATTGAGAAAAGCGGAAGAAGAACAAAAACGGTAAGTCGGCATTCCGTTATTCCAATTCTTTTTTATCCGCTGTGCAACGGTATCTTGATTCCGTCCGTAACAAGTCACCAAATTAAAATTTACGTTTTTCCTGGCTTTAAACTCAGGTCTTCCAATCGATATAAAAATAACTTCTGTTGTACATATCTATAATATTAAATTAAATCAATGAAAAAACATGTGGAAAATAATATTTTTAACAAAAACAAAATAGAAAATAATCTTAAACGATACTCAATTTTTACAGTCAAATAATCAACTGTGCCTAATGTGTAAGTGAAAAAATAAATGAAGTTGAAATTTAACATATAAGAAAATTAATTTTTTGCTTCATTTTTTGTCCATTGTTTTAAAACAGCTCTAACTTGTTGACAAAAAAAAAATCTAAAAATATAAGTGTCAAAAGTATTAATTTCCATTCAAACCTTATTTTTTTGGAATCCCTGAAAGAAAATAAAACAGTTTTCCTTTATATCAGAATATGCTTTTATGAAGATAAGCATCTTTTAAATATCAGTTATTCAATTATATACCACTCGAAGCCACTAGACGAAAACTTTGTTTGTTCTACCAGTATTTCAACGGTAATTGCAAGAACTAGCGTCATTGATCTCTTTTTGGCAGTTGAGCACATTTAGGGACATCAATCGGATTTAACATTAATTTAATATAATGATTTAACATGGGTCTCTCCAATTTCCCAGCTCAACTCACATGTTCTCGCTCTGAAAAAATCTCCGTCACAGCATCCCTAAAGATGAATAACTCTAAGGGAAACCTCAGGGCCTCCAGTTCCAAGTTAGAATAAAAAATCTTAAATTTTAAATCTTTTAAATGTTCAGAGTTCACTGACTTGATTGGCATAGTTTCTTAATATTGTTAATTATTAGAATAACTCAATGTATTAATTTTTGCAACAAACGCCTACCCGTACTACGATATTACTATTTATCCCCAGGCTTAATACGTGTCAGCAGATCTCTATATACGATTGGTTATGATAATACCGGGTTTCCCTGAATACAAATAATGAAATAGGTAAAAGATAAACAACATAAATTAATAAGTTCAATCTACTAGACCAGCGCACAACTCCGACCCGGATATTACAACAATAACATCACGAGTCATCTTAATATTAGCCGTGTACAAAGTTTATTATAATTTGTTCTTTATCTCTTGGCCGATCAGATCTGTGGAAGGAGACAGCATGCACAGTGACACGAAAATGCACGATGAACTGGCCAACAAAATTTGTGAAACAATTAGTGTTTGTGATATTTTCATTGGTTACATTATTTTCATGATTAGCACATTTCTAAAAAGAATCATGAAAATTATCTACCACATTTTTTCGAATGTGTTCATCTTTGCTTTTTTTCACACATCATAATTTATTTATTTATTGATTTGTTTACGATAAGTCTATGTTTAAAATCACCCGATAAATCATTTTTGTTAAAAATGCACAAATATAAGCAACAGTGTAAACATACTAAAATAATGGTGAAGCGTCGTCCCTAAAACTAGAACCACATTCGCTCAACGACAATTCTGGTTCATCGCTCCTGAAATATAAAATGCATTAAACACCGATATAAAGTCAAATAATTTATTTATTTTATTAGGTACAATATTTTTTACAATTCAAGGTTTTCAGTAATGTAGACCTCACTGGGTGGCTTGCCCGTGCTGAGGCCTTCATTTTATAATATAAAAAAACTACATAATACATTTAATGAGAAAAATTATACATTTTAAATTAAAAATACATAATAATATATTTAAAATTTAAAAAAAAAAATAGTACATTGAAAATAATCTTGTGTGTTTGTGAGTGATGTGTGTTTATATTAGTTTTGTGTGTTACGTGTAGGTTTTATTTTTATTTTATGCTATGAAATTTTGGTAATATTGTCTTTTTTGTTCTTTAATCCATTTTGTAATTTCGTGTGTGAATTTATTTTTATTTTCCTCAATTTTAATATCAAGTTTTAAACTGTTGAAAGCTTTTATTGCGTGGTATTGGTAGTGTCTTTGTCCAAAGCTTGAATTTACTGTCAGAGTTTTTATGTTTTCTTTGTACACTTGTCTAACTGGTCTGTTAGTGTTATTTTGTGTATGTTGAAATTTACTTTTTTTGTCAAAAATGTAGTTTAGTAGTGTTTTAACGTATAATTGTCGTATATCTAGTACGTCACAGCTGTTGAATATTTGGTCTGTATCAGTCAGTCTATGTTTTTTTAGTATTACCTTTAAGATCGTTTTCTGTGCGGTTTCTATGTAATTGATTGCCGAGTTTGTTGCTCCTCCACAAGCAATAATTCCATATTCAAGTATTGATTGGCAAAGTGCAAAATATATTGTTTTCAATTCTTTTATTTTATATATGTTTCTTATGTTTAGGAAAATGTGTATTGTTTTGAGAAGTTTATTTGTGATTTGTTTGATGTGAGGTGTCCATCTAAGGTTATGGTCAATTACGATTCCTAGATACTTTATTTGTTCTGTTTTTTCTAGAGGAGGGCAATCGCAGATGTTGGTGTTTAAACATTCGTGTATTTTTATGGTGTTTGTGTTGTTTTTTGGCTGTCCCGTGCTATTTATACTGTATGTTGTGAATTTTGTCTTTGATATGTTAAGTGTAAGTATGTTTGAGTCTAGCCATGTTTTCACTTGCGAGATTCCCAAATTCGCTATGTTATATACACTATTCCAATCCTTAGATTTGAAGAGTAAAACTGTGTCATCAGCATAGCTTACTATTTCACCGTCTATTTTCATGCTGCAAAGTTCATTTATGTAAATAGTAAAAAGAACGGGCCCTAGTATGCTTCCTTGTGGAACTCCATATGTAATCGGCAGTGGTTTACTAGTATGGTTGTTAATTTTGACTTGTTGTGTTCTGTTACTCATATAACTTTTTAATAGTTGAAGTTCCTTGCCTTTGATACCCATGTTTTCTAATTTTTAAAAAAGTGAATTGTGTTTCTTTTTTTACTATCCATGTTTAACATTGGCTATTTGAAAGAGCTAGGCTAAGACAAGCTTAATTTAAAGAATAAATGAGTTCCTAACACTGTTTAAAATAAAAAGTTTTGACTCTGTCATTTATTTTTGTACATCGCTAAATTCAAATGTGATAATGTGCCGTAAATAGGTACATTTCTACATAAGTACGTAGCAAGATTAATCTGATTTAAAGAAAAAAGAAATGATATAAAATAATTTGGTATAATTTTGCATGTATTTCAATCTTAATTTTAATATTTTTATCTCTATTTCATTATTTAATCAGTTTTATCTTTATTTTTATTTCTAATATGGTTTGCATAATAATGTGTATTTTTAAAATTTTTGTTTTATCATAACAATTTCCTTTTTCCTAATATTTTATTATTTGTTCCACAAAATATTATTTTATTATTCTTACATATGTGTACGAACACAAAGGACGCGGGTTTCTGCTTTCTGATTAGTCGGCGCGTAGGTGGCCGAATTGCGCAGAAGCGCCGACGAGAGTGTTTGTATGTAAACCTACCGTTTAGCCGGAATTTGCAATTATTATAGCATTTTAAACCGATTAAATTTTGAAAGTGAAGCTAGAACAAAGATTTCTCAATGCAGTCGAAGATTTTATACCTGACTCAAGTGTCAAGTGGTGTCGGGATTTACGGGACCTTTCCAACCGAGGATGTCTGCCTGGAGGACAGATAAGCCATATTTTGTTTAAAGTTTTTGTTTTTATTTTCTATTTTTGTTTATGTATTTTGTTACAGATAAACACACATAAACTTCACTTTGACTTTGGTTCAAGATTTTGCTTATGATAGCCTGCGATAAGCGAGCCCTAAGGGTCTGAGACAGAGGTGTGAAATCGTCGGATCACGACAATAGAAAGAATGTATTGGAGCCAGGAAGGAGTCTGAAAGGGTCGAGAGGATGCACTAGGTGGCATGAAAGGCTGGGAGGTGACTGGAGAGACTAAGGTAAACTAGGATGAGGTGATTTTGCACAGCGGTGCTGCCAAGGTCTGTTATCTATGTGAGGATGTTGTGTCGGCGCTCTTTATTGGCAGCAGACACATGTCAGCGCTATATTAGCGGCGGACACATGCCTGAACGGATGACGAGCCTCGTGCTGGCACAGTTGGTGGACGGGGTAGTCTCTCTCCCTGCAGCAGCTGGTACAGTTCCTTCGCTACCTAGGACTCTTGCAGCAGAGTCTCCAACTTCTGTCTTCGTCGAGCGTCACAGCGGTGCTGCCAAGGTTTGTTGTCTATGTGAGGATGTTGTGTCAGCGCTCTTTATTGGCAGCAGACACATGTCAGCGCTATATTGGCGGCAGACACATGCCTGAACGGATGACGAACCTCGTGCTGGCACAGTTGGTCTAAATAACAAATGTAGATCCTAGGAAATAAATTGTACAGCGCCCTTGAGGTGATTTTTCACAAAAACGGCGCTATACAAATTATCCAATTATTATTATTATTATTATTAGTATGAGACCGCACATAGTGAAGGCAGGTTCAGATTTATGTAAGCGCGTGGCGGCGCCGATAAGCTTTACCGGAATGAATTCTTAATTCCTACTCTCCGGTGACGCCGGTTAGTGGCGCTTATTTTATTGAGCAGGAAGATAGTGTCAACATGAGCGACCTGTTAATAAGGAAGTTGAGTGAAAAATATTTTGACTTATAAAAAATATGTTCATGTAGATCAAAAAATATCGATTCTAAATATATAAATATATTTCTATATTATTATTCTTAGAATTAGTTAAACGTTCTTGAAAAAGCATTCAATAGCAATAGACTGTATACGCTCCACGATTGGTCGAAAGAATTCTGACGTCACATGTGTCGTGACTTGTACGTACAACGGATCACTTATGGTGCATCTCTTTCTATTACATGAGAGATGGTCGGTTTAGATGAGAGAGGTGTATAGGCCAAACGTTTATTTAAGTTTGTCAAATATATGTACGTATTTGTTGTTATTATTATATGAAATGGATTTCTAAAGATACATATTCGTATAGTGCTTTATAAAAATATGTTGTTTATTGCATAACTTAGAAGTTTTTATTATTATACATGTCACATAACATGTGATACACTTCAGGCCGCCGGCCCCCCAGAAAAGTCTCACAGTGAACTGGGCTGTAAACCGTTATTTTACTTTTGGTCTTTACTTTTCTGCGCGGTGGTCCTGAATTCGCGCGTGGCAAGTCAACAAATAGCGACGACAATACCGTACCGGGCTTGAAAATCAAATATTCTAACTTAAAATATTAATTTAACTATGAAATCTTAATCAATTTTCTTTTTTTTTTAATAACATCAATTCTAATAGACGGTTACCATTGGTAAAAAAATTACTGGAATTCCTTATTGAAGAATTAATTTTTTTTCCATACAAAATCTTTAAGCGACGTGGTTCTTACAGTTTGAATGACGTCACACCCACACCGCTCGGATTCCGCTCGTTTTGGCGGGCTTAATAATATTCAAACTTTGAGAATTAATTTAACTATGAAAACAAACTTAAAAAAAAAAAAATACTCGTATTTAAGTTTGAATGCGAACATTGATAAAAAAAAAAAAAAAATGGACTCAACTTCCTTATTGCCGCTGTTTTCAACAAATCGCCAGTCTGGGATAAAAGAAACACTCTACACACTGTACACAAGTTTTATTTCTTAATTTCAAGAAAGTATTCTCCAAAAGTAAAAAAATCTTCGTCTGACGAGCTCGACATTTTGTTAAAACTGACAGCTGCTGTCAGGCTACCGCACAGGTGGCGCAGATTTTATCCGCGTTGTACGTGTCCACAAGTCGGCGCCAACTGCCGCCGACGAACTTAGGCACTGAGCACCGATAATCTGAAAGCTGAAACACGCGTCCTTTGTGATCGTACACTATATCATGAACGACTACCATAATACGGGCATGAGCCTAGTATGGTAGTTGAAAAAATCACCAAAAAGTAATCTTTTAATATTTATGAAAATTTAATTATTATTTTTTGTTAAGAAATGCTGGTTGAATTACTTCTGCTCCCATAGTTATAAGCGCAAAATATTGTTTGTGCAATGATGGATACTTGGATCAAAGTATTAAACCCGTGACGCCACAGTGGGTACCAGACGTTTTAAACCACTTTGCTACTAACTGGACAAAAATAATGGGTAAAATACATAAAAGGTTATATGAGAAAAAAAACTTGTGTTTAAACCTAAAAATGAAGTGACATGATTTTTTTATTTATTTAAAAATTTGGGATACTTTATTATAATATCAGAATATAAAAATATTTGACCATTGTAAAAATAGTGTTTATGACCACCTAAATTTTCTCTTCAAACCTTTGTGCGATGAATATTACCCTCCGAAAAACAAGGTATTTATATCTTCCCGTTTATTTATCAAAATAATACAAGACATGACAAAAACAAAGATTCTTGTCGTGAATTTCTTTTAACATTCACGAAAAAATAATTATACGTGTGACAGCCATAATAAGTGTATTTGGTTTTGGGTCCTTGTGTTTCATCTTAAATCTTCTTATATAAAGAATGATTGTTGTGACATATTGAAGGGCGTAACTAATAAATCAAGTAAATTATGTTAGTACAAGAAGAGTTAATACGAATGTTGTGTCGATTCTCATCAGTAATAAAGACATAATCACATGGAAAACGTAGTACCTACCTACTCAAACTGTTGATAAATATATATACAAATAGTAGAGGGTTGATAAAATGTATATTTTCAATTCCAGCTTAAGGTAAGCTAAACAGTCTGAGATACGAGTATAACAGAATGATGATACGAGTATAAGAAGACAATTAATGGGAGTATGTATTTCTACTACACTGCTAAATTATGAGTTACAGAAGATAAATATTCTGTACAAGCAGAAGTCTCTGACGTTGCCCGGAATTTACACAGGATTTCGCAGTACTTTTCCTCTTCTTTTGAACGTAAAATGTGCAAAATTTCATCAAGAAGTATTCTGTTTTAAGGGGTGGGAAAAGGGGATGGGGGGTGGTTCATCAAAATCTAGTGTACAGTCAAGTTCCTCTCATTTTTTAGGTCAATTATAAGAGCCTCACTAATAATTTTATAAACCCCATGACTCTACCTACGCATAGTATGTCTGTTTAAAACATTGTGTTCCTTTCCTCATAGGACTATCATAGCTATATTGTAAGGACTAACCTCAGTCCTCGACTGCCAGTCAAGGTTTCTTCCCACCAAGCCATCGACCACCTCAACACAGAATAATGTGACCGCACGCCACCGTTAGTTAGACGACAGTGAATCGGTTTCCCCATTCCAATACGTTTATTAAAATACCTAATTTAACGTTAATTATTGCCGTAATAAATGCCTCCAAGCACAATATAACCCCCATTACACAGTACGTGTGAAGCGGCCGAGTAAAATAGTCGGTTTCTGCGGCCTGGCCCGACTGCCTTAATACCATAATTTTGGTTTCTGGCGTCAAAATATATTTATGTGACCCGAAATCCTCTCCGAAGCCTAGAGACCGGAAGCTGGTCCAGCTAATGGTCCAGAAACGGAGACAAAGACAATCGGAAGTAATTAAGAGTACGCGCCAAAACAAAATGGCATAATTTGCGCGCGGATAACTGTCTACGAAATATAATGTAGAGTGTAAGCAACTATAATAAAAATGATGAAATACTAAGACGACTTTATTGCTGTTTCTATTTTCGGCATTTGTGTGTTCATATTATTGTTATTGTGCAATGATAATTGCTCTTTTAAAACAAGTGTGTCTATTAAACCAATTAAAAGACAAGTCAGATTGCACTTTATATATTTTTAAATGATGTAATATTCGAACCAGATTTTTAAAACAACATACTTAACAAATCCCGACCCATTCTTATTTTTATTAACATTCCAATAGAGATAGGTGGGAAAAAAGATATTTATTTATAAATTTCGTTTATAATTTTTCAAATTGCCAAACATCAAGTTAAGCAGATCAACATATCAGATGCTATTATTCTTCTTCTTTTTTTTACATTTTTTTTACAATACATTTTTATTTATCCATCTATTACGCATAACGAAGCACACATTTTCAAAAAGCTATTGAAAAGTTATTTTTAATGAGTTGTTCAATTTATCTAATTCTAGGATTGGCTTTTTGTCGTTCTTTCAGTTTTTCTATTTTGTTAAGGCGAACGAACCTAAAACTCCACAAATCTTTGATCGTTATATTCAGTAATTGGATTTCAAAAGTTAATACCAAATGGAAACAAATTTAAGTGGCTAGTATTAAAAAAATTGCGTATTTTTGATTTGCTGGAAATCGCCATAGAAAAAATAATTATAAAATAAACACTATAAACAGGATTTAAATTTTTTTAGTGTTAATTACAGCATTGATTTAAAGGTATCTCATATCAAGATTGAAATCGTTGAGTTTATTAATAAAGTAGGGGGTATATAAGTACCTAATTACGAATCTTAATGTGATTTTAGAGGGAAAATTGTTCTTCAATGAAAATGAGAGAAAACTTGTAGCATCCTTTTTGGACGCAGAATATACAGTTTATAGAGCTACTAGTATTAATTATAATTAAAGAAGAAAGGTGTAATATAACTTTAGATTTTCACCGCCAAAATCATTACCGTGATTAATTTTTGGGGGACTATGTGAAATCTTACACATCTGCTCTGATGATGGATACTGTAACGCTGTTCGAAAAGTTGGCTTAAGAAGGAAGTAGCGCAACACGGCATAATACCCCGAAAATAAATCACTATAGAATTTCCGGGCAAGTAAACAAATTTGTTTTTTTCGATGATAATGGTTGTTGCTTTTCACTTACAACACTCAATAAAACACTTATTTTTTTAAACACTGCCAAATTTACATACCACTTAATATTGGTTTCTCAACAATATCCATTACGTTTTAGTGTTTTCCATGAAAAAAATATAATTAAAAAATGACGAAAAAGATCGTTAATAATGAATTTTCAGCTTTTACAAATGCTTATACGTAATTGATTTTTTTTTTTACCTTTCAAAATATCTATCGCCTTAATGAGCAAAAAGGCTTATCGTTTTACCTATCGCTAATGATTATTAAAGACCAAAACATAAAACCTTCCATCGTAATAAAAGAGAATAAGCAAACAGCATCTCGGAAGGTAAGGAGAATTTCGTGCCCAAAATTAATTTACAAGATAAAAGGAAATTTACAGGAGAAAAATTGAGTTTTACAATTCTTCCTGTGGGAAGATAGTGTGGGTTGAGGAAGGAATATACATTTCCGAGGTTATAGTAAATCAGGCAAGGTTGTAGGAAAAAGCGATGATACTAAAATAACACGTTTAAATTATTATACAATATAAATAATTACCAAAATACAGAACATACTAAAAATTTTTCTCAGAGCCTAGGTCATTTTCGGACGTTTTGTGGAGGGTTTTTAAAGAAAGGAAGAAAAGGAAGTTGTGCTTATAAAAAAAGGTAAAGGGGTGGACAGGAATCTTGGGTATTTTGTTTGGTTTCGGTTGTCTCCTTATTGTACCCTTTTAAAATGTCTGCTCAGAAAATTCTCGTTTCTGAGCACAAACTGCCTCCTGTTTTATATTATGTTTTAGTTTTAATATTCTATATTGTTACTCTAAGTTATGTCATCACTTTGTTTAATTAGTTATTTAGTGTTATAATATTAGATCTGTATTGGGTAAGGCACACTGTGGGAATAATTTTTAAGAACCACTAATACTCAATTACCATTTTTAAGTTTGTTATAGTTAAGCGCACTTGAAGTAAAATGAAACTAAACTGCGCTATATAAATGCCATATTATTATTATAATTGGGATCTGTATCCAGGAGTGACGGACATATTAATCTATCAAATTGACAGGATAGGGTGACGTGAAGATCTTTCTGTATAATTTGTAGATCTAGGGGTTACAGTTATAGTACACTAGTCGATTTGACTAGTGTGACAAAATTGCAAAATTGCAAGTGCTAAAATAGACTTAAAAACTTTTTAAAACTTCAGTCACTTCGGTCAGTCGCACTTCTTTTCTGCTAAATGTATTTAAACCATAATGGAACTAGTCACACCATCGACCAAAAAAAGCCTACACAGGGCGTGTGCGTGTTAAAATGACACCGAAACTAAAATTATTGTTACTAAAAATAGGATTATAAAAATATTTATATTTAATAAATTATTTCGCAGTCGAAAGATGGAAATATCCATTGATTTTTACCTTTTTTTAGTCTGCACTTTGACCAAATTCGTATTCCAAGATATTACGCTTTCAAAACAAGGCTTCTAGAATCAGATGCCGAGTTTGCTTATGAAATAACCAATTAGTAGGCTGTATTTTTCTGCTGAATTTGTAAAACACGCCATATCTAGAGTTGATATATCGATCAGTCGAATACGATATTAATCGACTGTGAAAGTGGAGTCATTGTTCGTCGCTATGACAAACGCAACGGTGCGACGGAGTGACTTAAAAACTTTACAGATATCACGAAGACTTATTAAATTTAATTTTTAGAACGCTGTTTTATTTCATAATAAATAATTTATCATATTAAATAATCAAAAATAATAATATTGTAAAATAATGCATGACACCCCTGAGTCACCCAAATTATTAATTTTGGAACACCTTACTTTAACGATCTTTATTCAAATTTAAATAATCCAACAATTGGTGGAAACCTTAAAGGATAATTAACCATTAATATTTCCTAATATTTACTCGAAAATAGATAATGACGTTTGCAAAACAAATGAAATCTATAATAAAAACACATAAATTTGTTTTTGACCACGATCGTGGTCAAAAACAAATTTATGTGTTTTTATTATAAATTATGATGAGCCACAAAGTGAATGCTTTTTACAATTACAAATGAAATCTGTTTGTTTGTACCTATACGGAAATAATATTTGAAACTAATTTTTATATATCATTATTGTTAGCAAATATTATTATACATTGTAAACTGTTTAATTATTACATAATAAAAAAAAATAAAAAAATAAATATATATATATATATATAAATATATCTGTCTGTAAGTGGCTTCAACACAGTTTGATAATACTTTCAGAGAGCGAAACAGCTGTCTCACGTTATAATAATTACACAGCAATGTTTATAAATAAACTGTTTTTTAATCATTTAATAATTATATTATTGGATATATAGAAGAAAATCGAAGAGGTGCGATTAAAAATCAGGAGAGAGTACACGTATTTCTTGAACTCTAGAGTAATGATAATTTAAAAAAATCAATATTATTATTTAAAAATATAATTAATACATCCGCTGGCATCCTTCTGCTTTCTTTTCATATTTTCTTTAAATAAAGTTTATTATTAAAACGTGTGATTGTATTTATTTTGTAAAAAAACACCAATTTTAGAAATGGATTTTCATCAAAGCAATAATGAGCGTTCACCTTTACAGAGTAATTAATATCAGAGAGGGGAAACCGTGATAATTAGGGTTGGTAGGTAACACACCTAGAGCCACAATAACTCTCTAACAAATTTCACAACAAGATAAGTTACAGCTCGAAGGGTTCTCATGAATATTTACAAGAAATAATTAGCTTGATGAATAATTTAGGGGATGAGGGATGATACATTCCCCTTCACAACAATTGGCTGATTGTAACTTTTGATTAGTTCTGCTAACTCATTGCTCCTTACAGCGCGATGACAGCTGAATATGTATTCGTTCATTGATTGAAAATATACTAGATGGTCCCATCTACCATCACGTTACTAAGTATATTTTCAGAATTGTGGAGACAACACAGCAATTCTTTTTTTAAAGTTATCTCCACACAGAAGGCCCTGAGGAAAGAATTCCCGTAGACCCTATGTCATCTGTATGGAGGGTCTTTTCAGAAAAAGGAAGGAGAGATATTTCTGGAAAGAAAAAGGTATGAAGAGTGGGTAGGAATCTGGGGATCAATATGTCCAGGAGTGACGGATGTATGAATTCATCCCTCCCGCTGTAGCGCAAGGCGATGTGAGAGAGAGAGAGAGAGTCCGGCTGGAAAGGTCAAAAGATCTCCCTCAACCAGTCTCTGTTGATCCGGCCCAATACGCCAATACCCAATAATAATAAGAGGAGAAACGCATCCGCAGCAAAGATCTAGACAAACCTCAACCCACAAACCCTGGTAACCCTTTGCAAAGTCACCAAACGTAGCAAACCACTTGGGTTGCTGGTGTTGGTTATCCAATTAATGATTCCCGGGCAGCGACATAATAACATCAATTCAAGGAAATAATCTATTGCATCTCAACATTCTGGCTGTCTTTATTATACATACATAAAGGTGATGATTCTAAGGTAATTGTACAACCATATTTGAAGAGCAATGTCATTATCGACATGTATTAAATCTTCGGTAACTCATTTAAAAACATACTTCATAAATGTTCGCTTTTTGTCCATTACATTCCATTTGATTTAGCAAACAAATAACACAACCTTTATCTTTTGATTTTAAAAAAACCCACAATATTACAGTCAAATCATTCTTTAGATATACAATAATGTCATCATACATATATTTTTTCAAATGGATTTGTCACCTTGGAAACCAATGAATAAACTAAAATTCTTTGAGTTTATCAAACAACCATTAATTAGTAAGTAGGAACCCTTTTTTATACTGCTTTATGTTGTTCTCTCAGATTCTTATTTCAGTTTTACACATTTGTGGCGGAAGGTTCTTCTAGCTTATTCAGTGTCTTTGTTATTTGTTTCTGTGAACATTTCCAAGATTATTTATTTATCGTTGTTGTTTGTTGCTTCAAATGTACGAGAATTTACCAAACATTAAGCACTTAATATGAATATGGTGCGCACTGAATTCCAAGGAACCTTTAGTTTTTGTGAGACAGAATAGATTGTTTCATTGAATAATTAATCATTTTTTTCGTCAAGTGGATATGGCAGGATTATATACTATCATGTAGATACTTATGCTACATTTCACTAGGATTTACATAAATAAAAAAAATAATAAAGAATAACAATTAAAAAAATCGAACTCAAATTCCCAGGAAATTGCTCTACGAAAGACTTATTTGTCGATTCTGGAAGTTAATTATAAAAGTGCATGTTCACGCAATATAGTGTGATTGGATATGCATTCGAAAGGACTTGGTGCATAGGAAATCTTCATTCCTGCAATTATTCTACCTACCAAATGTACCCATCATCAAAGTGTCATCATGACCGGTCGTTGTTCCAAGATGTCAATAAAGTAACATTATACTCATTTGGAGCTCTACAGAGCTCAGTATAAAATAGTACCCCAGACAGGGAGGATTAACGTATGGCATAATTCCACAATAATTTTATATTATGCAATGCATCTACAATGCAATCTGGGCTTTTCTTATATTTCAGAAGCCAAGGTTTAAACATTGAGGAATACTGTCTGTCATGTCTAACCGATGCATAAAAAATAAATTGTCTCATATAACATTGCAATTAACATAGTTCTGTGACTGGTTCTTCGGGTGTGCGTAGGACTTATTTCAGGAATACCAACTAATACAGTGGAATCGCAGTTTTGCGACACCATTGCATAATATCCTAATTTTTGTACAAAAATTACGATTAAAATTACAATTAATTACAATTAAAATTATTCAATTTAGATTAGCCACAATTTCATTAATCTATTTGTAACTTTAAAAGAAAATATATTTCATTGTACACCCTAACTTAGATAACCAAAATGGGCATTCCTACCATAAACAGGCAATAAATAACCATTTTGTATACGTAATATTGATTCACCATATAGGCTACTACTTTATTTTACTTATTTTTATTACTGCAAGTTGTATCACAGGGAGAGGATTTGTAGTGACATAATTTGTATGATCCATTTATTATTGGCTTAATGCATACCTACGTCCTCCACCTGTAAGATCTCTTTGTCACCAGGAGAACCACAGGGCAGTACCTTTTCTACCGTGCAACAAATAACAAGTGACGAGTTCAGAGACGCGTTGCGCGTAAAAGTGAAGCAGATCGTCGTGGAGTATTTTGTGCATATGAATTAATATAGTAGTCTCACGTCTCGATTAATGCAACGGCATTTATGCAAGCCTTCCTAAATTTTTTTTTTTTTTTCTATTTTCAAACATTTCAATCAGTGTTTAATGCAGCAGCACGGCTCATAACCGGGTTTTCTACATATTCTCACATTTCAGAACACCTTCGTAATCTTCATTGGCTCAAGTGCTCTGAAAGAATCCAGCAAAAATTGTGCTGGATGGTGTTTAAACCCACCAATGAAATGGCCAAACTCTACATATTTGAACAATGCGTCCCGGAAAACAATGGTCTGAGGCTGTCATCTCTTATATAAGTAAAATCATCAGCTGTAGGCAGACTGATGGAACCTAAGCGCAAGCCAAATAATAAGTTTGGAGATCGCGCTTTCGGAGCATTTGGGCTGAAGGCTCGGAATACACTCCCTCCGGAACTAAGATCCATAAAAAGTCCAACAGAATTCAGGTCTAAACGTAAAACTTACTCTTTTCAGCTGTCACACACTTAAATTTAAAATACCATTCCTGAGAGAGAGTCCAATTATATCCTATTTTCAAATTATAATAAACAATTAGTTAGTTTTAATTAAGTGGCAATCTTAAGTGACCTACCAGGTAAGTATTATCTCCAAATACAGTTAGTAATTACATAGATGTAAATAGAAATTATATATTTGTACAGCGCCCTTGGGGTGGTGTTGCACAAAAACGGCGCTATACAAATCATCCAAATATTATTATTATTTTAACAAGGAGGATAACCATCGTCAAGGCAGACCTAATCGATATTCTGGTGACGTCCTAATTGCAGTAATATGTTCCGTTCTTTTTTATATCCTTCCATTCATGTCTTCATCTAGAACAAAATGTGACATAAATAAGATAAGGTTGCTTTCTAAAAATTATATAAAAAACAAGAGTTCCAAGAAGTTCCAAGATTTTAGTTTGTTTTTTTTATTCTAAATAAAATAAAATAACATTTTCACTAGAAATAACTAATATATTACGCATAAAAATATATAAATACATTACATAATAATATTATTCACTTTCAGTGTTTTGTTGATTGAGAATAAGAGTTAACCATTTTTTTTAAATGTACCGATACTTTTATTTTTTAATTTTGTCTGGAAGGTAATTATATATGTTGCCCTCCTCGTATTCAATGGATTGCTTGCCATAGTGAGTTTGTATGGTGTTTAGATGTATGTTATCATGTTGTCGTGTAAAGTGTGAGTGTACTTGGGATGTTTTAATGAGTTCTGTATTTGTATGTATGAGTTTATTATTTATTTTGTATATAAGGCGACACGTATTATATAATTTTCTCAGTTTTAACAGTTTTGTTTTTATATATATTTTTTGTAGATGTTCTAAGATTGAAGTGAAATAGCTTTTTGATTAATTTGTTTTGTGTTACCAGTTTATTTATAAATGTTTCATATGCGTTTCCCCAGATTTCAATCAAGTAGTTTAAATGTGAATATACGAGGCTATAATATAGACCTTTTTTAATTTTATTTGGTAACAGATATGATAACCGGCTAAATACGCTAATTGAGGGGGTGATTTTATCTTTAACATCTTGAATATGCTGTTAACAGCCAAACGTATTTCTCATGTATTAGAATTTGCAGGTTGTTATATTCAATTTTGATTAATTCAAAAAAATCTGACACGTAATCGCTAAGATATTTCTTACTCAATGTACGATATTTATTTTCATATTCTCAAGATATGGAAATGCAAAATGGTTCCAACACGATTCCCAAGAATTGCAGCTTTCCTTCTTGACTAGTAGAAGTACATTTTGTGGAATCTGGAAAATACATGTTCCTTTTTTGTAAAGTGTACAACAGGAAAGCATCCGTTCATCAACGAGTATCTCGGAGGTCCTTAAGATTTACAAAGAAGCTTTAAGATTTGGCTCCTACACGCACGATGTAACAAATTATTTTCAAACACGCAAGAGCATTTTGAAGACTGTAGAAGTTTGAGTACATGGCAAGTTTTTACGATTTTTAATAAGGCGAATTTTCAATACCTGTGAAAAATTATGTTTTAAATACAGGACGTCCGGGGGTAAAGTGCACTAGCTTCGGAAGGTTATTCTACATGATGGTAGAAGTAAAAAACTTCTTTTTTTTAAAATTTCAATGTTAGATGTTAAAATAGAAGAATGGTTATTTTCCCTTACAAAAAATTACCTTAAAAACTACCTTAAAAAGTTTGAATTTAAACAGTTATTTATTTTTTAAATTCTAAAATCAAGTAAAATCACCCCCCGAAGTAAGCTCACTTAACCCCCGGAAACCATATATGTTTAAACAACGTTCAATATGGGAGGTGGATGAGGCTACCCGGGAACTTTTTTTTTGAATAACCAACACCACTGCTATAGGTCACCTCAAGTGGTTTGCCACGTTTGGTGACATAGCAGGGGTGGCCGGGTTCGTGGGGTGAGATTTATCCAGGTCTTATTTACGGATGCGTCTATTTACATACTGTGTGTTGGGCCGGATCGGAAGAGGATGGTTGAGGGAAACCTTTTGATCTTTCTATGCAGACTCTCCTCGACCCGTCGCCTTGCATCACAGTGGGTGGGATGGACTCAAATGTCCGTAACTCCTGCACACGCTGACTTCCAGATTCCTACCCACTCTTCATAATTTTTCCTTCCCAGAACTTCCTCTTCTTCATTTCCTTAAAAAAAATGCTTTACACCGCATCCCCAAAGACATCGACCCATAGGAAAAATTCTTTCCTCAGAGCCTCCTAAGTGGAGCTTATGTAAAAAAAATCTTGAATCTGATATACATTATTTCATGAATATATATATATATTTTTTTTTTTTTTTTTTTATTATTTTAATATACATCATATGGGTTACATTAATACATACATATTTTGCAAAATATAATATTAAGGTTCATAATTGGTCATGTATACCTTATCAGAAAAGAGGAGCTCTTGTGCCTGATAAGGGAGCCACGATTCTTACTTAGATTCATAATTCATTATGTGATATAATAGTAATAATATATATTATAATATATATATATTTTTTTGTTTAATATAAGTTTTTTTGGAAAAAAAGTTTGATTTTATTTATTTGTTCTTGTTGGTTCGTAATACAGCGCAATTTGGAAGGGAGATTATTGTAGTTTTTTATGGCTTGGTAAATATAATGGTTTTGCATTTGAGTTGTTTTAAAGATTGGCGTAATAAATTGATTTCCATTTCTCATGAGTTTGTAAAATTCTTGATATTCTTTGTTATTTTTTTCTTTACACATTTTTATAATGGAAGTTTGCTTAAATATATCATCAATATTTGGTACTGGAAACAATTTAAAAAGCAATTTTGTTGGGAAAGTAGACATTTTTTTAAGTATTACTTTTATAATAATTTTTTGCGAGACTTTTACTGAGTTTAGGTTGTTTTTATAAGATCCTCCCCAACCTATGATTCCGTAAATAAGCAGGGAGTGGACAAGAGCATAATATACATTTTTTAGTATTTTCACATTTAAAATATTTCTTAACCTAACAAATATATATATACATTTCCTTATTCTCTTTACTAACTCCCTAATATGGCTTTTCCATTTCAGATTTTCATCGATGATCACACCAAGATATTTAATTTCAGAAGAAGAGTTGATTACAGTACACATAGGATTAAGTAGTTTACAGTTGACATTGTCACAATTTTCATCATGGATTATGATATTTACTTTGTGTTTAGGTATTTTTTGTAGTGAAAATAATACATATGTTGTTTTTTTAGCATTAAGTGTGAGTAGGTTATTATCAAACCATGATTTTAAGATATTAATACATTCATTTGCAATTTTGTTAACTAGTTCCCATGTTTGACCTTTTATTAATAAAACAGTATCATCAGCATAAGAGATTAATTCACCTTTGATTTTCTGTTGGAAAATGTCATTTACATACATTAAAAATAGTAATGGTCCGAGGACCGTGCCTTGAGGAATGCCAAATGTACTTGTTAGTGGTGTACTAAAAGTTTGGTTTAATTTTACAATTTGAGGTCTCTCTGTTAAGTAGCTTTCTATCCATTTAAGGGCTAAGTGGTCAATGCCATTTTCTTTTAATTTTAATATAAGTTTTTCATGGGAAATACTGTCAAATGCTTTCTTTAAGTCAATAAAAATTCCTATACATTTATTTGATTTGTCCAGGGTACTCTGAATACTAGATGAAATTTTTGCAATGGCATCTTATTATTTTATTTATTTCATTAAATGCATTGGACACGTAAAATGATGGCAATCGTTCGTATTTACCTGTGATTGTATCATTAATTACTTCCTGAAAATCAGGAGTAAGAGTAGAGTTTTTCAAAAATAAATTAAATCATCGTAATCTGTATTTACGGCAGAGGTTCGTATTTATCTCAAACCCAATTGATTAATTCCTCAGAACACCTCCTTACTCGTTCCCCTAACCCGACGGTTTATGGTGTTTGTCTCATGAGAGATGAGGCCAAGTAATATAATCGACTTCAATCCGAGTTGAATAGATAGAACTATTCACCACAGCCACTTGGCAGGTTCTCGACTTAAACGAGGAATAAATCATCTTTAGATACAATTGATCGCTAATTGAGGTGAGTACTCTGATCTTTTAGAAATAACTAGAGTTGATCGGACCTAATTCCAGAAAAAAATTAGATTTATTTATTTATAGTGGTAGTGGTGGTGGTAGTGGTGGTGATAGGAGGGTGAGTAATACAAAATAATTGAATTTAAATACAGAAAAGGATATCACATTTAATCCCTTAAACAAGATTTAAGTATAATTTTATAAAGATTTAAATAATCTTTAAAGAAATACAAATAAACGAGGAATTGAACGCATGACGCCGCCCGGAACAAGTCTTTGTAGATAAATGATTGATAATATTTTTTTTGTTCCTTTGTATATATAAAATAATATCAAAGTACGGGTTCGGGCGGAGATATTTTATTGAATCAAAATGTGGAATATTTCGTGGTGCAAATTTAAAGCATTTGAACTAGTTTATATATAGCATATTATATATTACCGAAAAGTTTTTTTAAACTACAATAATATGTATTTTTAATATTTTAGTTTTAAATAATAATGATTTTCCCTTTAACCCTGGATAACTAAACTGTTTTCATTGTTTCATTGTAACTACACTTTCGTCGAGTGGACTACGAAATAAAACACTATAAATAAATCAAAAATATTTAATTAAGTTAAGAACTTGTTACATGGCACAAAAGTAAGGTTTATAATGAAAAAAAAAATCAAAATATCAGTCTACACAGTGACCACACATGTCAACATTATGTGGACCACAAATAGCCTTTCTACATCTGGTGCAACGGTGTTTGGTCATCCTCCAGGCCTTGGATGGACACAGGTATCAAATTTTAGGCACGTTTGACGTAGATGGAACCGGAGCTTCTATTGTAGAAGATTCGCCAACATTTACAATAAATATAAGAATATATGAATGTACGTACCTTAAAAATAAAAATTGTTGTTACAACTAAACTTTCGTCCAGCGGACGACGAGATGGTCATAGGACACGTCCTAGTATGCGTGTGGCCGCAATCGCGTCACGTGCTGCACCGATAACTCAAATTAGGAAGGTAATGAAAGGGTCAAGGTCAAGGAAGTAGGTGATTTCGGATTTCGCCGAGTAGCGCGTCGTCGCCTCGACGAACGATTAGTTATCTAGGGTTAAGCAAATGATACCTAAACCAGATTTTGACAAAGTTCAGGTAAAATTTTAACTGGTCGCAGGGTTTTTTCCCTGTGGATATTAAAACACCGATATACGGATATTAAATTTAAACAATGCAGTAAATGAGGAACCATCAAAGGGTAATGAACAACCATTAATAATTTCCAATATTTTAATCGGAAATAAATAAGGGTTCATAGGTAAAAAAAAATAAACGCAATTAGTTTGTCCTTATAAATACCTATATAGAAATAATATAAATGTGTCGTCTGTAAGTAATTTCCACCACATATGAACAAAATAAGAGAGAAAAGGCGAACAAAAAAACATATATTCAAGAACGATTTCGCAAAGAGCCCGGTTTGATTATAGGTAAACCAAGACAAGTTACTGGAAATAGTAATGACGGAAACATGGCTAGAATATTTTTTGCTAATCCTGTTTGTACTGCTGATATAACTGGAGTAGACGAAGAGATCATTCGAATATTTTCTAGAATTTTAGAGACCATGGCATACGGAAGAGTCATAAATGCAAATAAATTTGGAGAGTATACGAATAAAACCGCAGAGTTGTATGTTAGCAAGGACAACTGGTATTACATGCCAGCTTTGGTGCATACAATACGGAGAAAATATTATTAGGTATAATTCAATTTTACCACTTGGAGAGTTAAGATGCTCAGAAATCTAGAAATAAGGAAGATCTGCAACAAACGAAGATGTTTTGCATTCTTTGCTCTATTCATCAGATCCATTCATTTCTAGCATACGAATTCCCCTACGAAAAAGACGCTGGAGCTAGATGACGAGGCCAAAAACCTATTAGAATTATAAAGGATACACGATACATGTTTAACTTACATGTTATATTCCAGAAAATGATTATTATAACTATTATTACAAGTGATTTTTTAAAAAATTAAAAAAAATTGTTTTTCAGACTGAATTTTTTTTTTTTTTTTTTAAGTTTCTTTATTCTATAAAATTATTAGTTACATGCATTGAGGAATTTTTCGACCACCATGCTAGGCACATGCCCATGTTATGGTGGTCGAAAATATAAAATATATTAAGAATGCTTATAACAATTCACTAAAACAAAATATATGAAATATAAAGATTGTTTAGTTTTTAATCAGCACACCAATTTTATTTTTTATGATAAGAAACAAAGTAGTTACAGATTTATCAGACGATAATGAGCACTTGTAAACACTATGCGCCGGGGTGAAAATCAGACAGAGCAGAATTTGTCAACTCAGCCACTAACTGATCAATTGTGATTGTGATTTACCTGATATGAGCTTAAACGATATATAAATTAAATAGATTAAGTTTTTTGGAAAGAAAGAAGGCCTTTAAAATTATTACAAAAGTAAAAATTAATTAAAACAAAATTCAATAAACAGCTCTTAAGGCGATGCACTACGTCGTGTAATATTTTAAATTGAGCCGCTATCAATAACAACCCTTACGTAGATGGCGATAAGGTTTAAATTCCCGCTTAACACCATCCACCTGTTTTGATTTCTGCAAAGAAAAAAAATAGCCAAAAAGTGCCTTTTATTTTATTTTGTGGATGTTCAGGAATAAATATTAATTTTTTTTCGATCATTTTATATATAACTTAATTTTCCACATTATACAATAAAATCATAACCGAAAACGGGTTCGTAAGTAGGAGATTTTGAACTTTAAAGCAGTTTTCATAGGCCTATACATTATTTTTTTCTGGGCTTATAAAAAGACTTATATAAAAAAATACTCGATTATTTCAAAGGCCAAGATATATTCTACTAGCTGTATTTAATCAAAGCATCTGAAACATTTCTAGGCGACCAAATTTTCAAACCAAAAACACATGATTTTGAATCACTACGTATCTACCAATTATTTATTTTGATGATATTTTTTTACAAACATGTATTTTAGTTGCTCCCCAAACTTTAGTTGAGTTCTCTCCATTTATAATATCCATACTTCCGTGAACGCCAAGCTTAAAGCTTGGTTGATCCCGGTTGGTCAGATCTGAACTAGTAGGATGTTCTGTTAATACTACTATTTGCATGCTTAAAAATAAAGACTTAAAATACGACGTAGTTAGAGGACGGTGCCACGCTTCATGATTTTTAGAACAAAAAAAAATGGGTAAGAGTGCAATTCCGCTGAGTTAATCGAGGTTGTAGGGTAAAGAATCCCTTGATTGTAGCCAACCTACGACAGGAGAAAGCATCAGAAAAATTAAGAAAAATCAATATCACATGAAGTTTAAAGCCATATTTTATAGAATTCACATGCGATTGAAACATTAATCCAACAATTTCATGAAAGTGACTACCGTAGATCAGAGATTTATTTATTTATACTTAACATAAGCCAATTTACGATGGGTAGTAATTTTAAGTTTCTAAAATAGCTTGCAAAACGTATAAAATGGAAGAGTTTTGCAATAATATTGGTTAAACATCTGAATATTCAATTTTCTCCTACTTAGGATTTTCAGAGGTTAAAACCAGCAAATTTACAGTTACGCTATTTCAAGTTAGATTTTTTTGCCAGAAACATTGAGTAATTTATGTATTTTGCTTTTAAAATAGAAAAGCGTCTGTCTACGTGAAATTTCAATTAATCTTAATCAATTATGTTTAGGGGTACATTAGAGGTTATAACCAAAATACAGGCTTAACGATATCAACGGAAAATCTTTGTAACGAAGATTAATATTGCTTCGTTGTCAGTGATATAATATCAACTAGATGATAGCCAGATTATGTTGAACTGACATTATATGTACCAATTATTGTATTAACAAGTACTACAAATACATTGCAGTCAGAAAAAAATATGTATGGTAAATCTGATATAAATATAAGTAGTCTTCTTCTTCTTCCGGTATTGGGGGGTCAGAAGGAAACATCTAGGCTAGTGAGCCAGTCTAGGGCCTCAGGCGTCGCCCTGTGTAACTCATCAATCCCGCCGGAGAAAGAATACAGTGGGCATTATTTGACTACATGTTCGGTTGTCTGCACCGTACCGCATTCACACATCGTCAACTTTGCATCGTTGACTCTGCACCCCACCTGCGCATTATATGGGCACAGCGGCTGTGGGAGGACCTTATCCCGTTGAAAGCGTACCAGAGTTTACGAGGCAGTGAGCATCCAGGATGTCTCTCGTAAGTAATGCATCTGCTATTAGTGGTTAAAACGTATCTGAAATAATGTAATTGGTAATAATACATCAGGAATATATTTGGAGAAGAAAATTTCGCTTATGGAAAATAAATGAGATAGCGGTTATTTTTAAAATTAACCACTCAGGCTAATTTGTTCACTTTTGGAAATAGCTAATATGTTCTCACAGAAATCGTCTCTCGTAATGTCATGGGGTTAATTCAAGTAGAAACAGTTTAATATTTTGAAGACATTTTTTCAATATTCAATGACTGTTTTTATTATGTAATAGTAATAATTTTAATTACTGTGCATATATTATATATTTCAAAGGGTTCTACTTACCAAAACATCTGTAGCTGTTTTCGGGAGTTGCAAAATCAAGCCAAAAGGCTTTTGGGGATCTGGTGAGAGGCACAAAATGAAAGACGGTCGTGAAGGTCACAGTGTTTATTTGATGAGTCAGGTAGCCGTGATGAGATGACTTAGGACAGATGTTGTATTCTCCGGATGCAAGCGGTGATGTGCTGGTCAAGCGCGGGTCAGTGAGTCGACGCCGGACGCTGGTGACCGGACTCAATGACGGTCAGGCACTGGCGAAGAACGTTGGTCTTCAGGTACTCCAGTGCTGACGGGAAGGCCGAAAGTACGGTGGACCTTGTAGGTGGTTGAGCGGGAGGTGCGTAGACCAGGGAGGATGCTTCGGATCCTCGTAGTGGTCATGGTGCATGGAAGAAGTGCTGGTCAGATGCGCTGGAACCAGGGCGCTGAGATCCGATGTAGCGTTGGCCAGAGACGGCGGCCGGAGCCAAGGCGCTATGATGATATCCCGATGGAGTCCATGAGCAGAGCCGAGAAAATTGTCCTCCGCGCAATGAAGGTGCGCGGGTTATCACTCATTCAGCCTTGTTAACTGACGGCTGATTGATGACTGACTGACTGCTCGCTGCGTCGGGCTTATTTATACAGTACAGCCGACGGCGACAGTAGGTAGGCGAGATCGCAAGTAAAACGGAGACACTCACTCAGTCCGGGTCCTACTGGAATTTTTGATGGCGCTGCTATTACGCATAGGAATAGGCTAGAACCTTCTAGCGAGTAGGCGTAATGTTCCAGACCAACTCGCAATGTAATGTCGTAAGTAGGTTGCGTTGTTTACTATTAGTTCTCGGTAGTAACTCGCAAGTACATAGGAAGGTCGAGTTGTTTACTATTAGTGAGACAATCTGGATTATTCTACCCAACGCCACAGGCTTTTGAATTGTGGGCTTTTGCGTCAAAAAAATCGCACAAGCTATTTCTACATTGATTAATTACTCTCATTCATTCTAATAATTAGATACAGATCTCCAATATGGTCATTGAAAATACACAAGATATCTTATTTTTTGTTCCAACTACGTATTTGATGTTTCAAAAAGAAAAAAATCTTGTGAAATGTGTTGAATTTTACAAATATCGAATCATAATCCACGTTGAAGCGGGGAAGAAGGACCCAAAACGGTGAAATCTCAGAAGTGCAAAAATATTTGCCTTTAGCGTCAGGACTTAAAGCTCGGAATAAACTACCACACGATTTAAGAAAGATCACAGACTCAAGAAAATTTTGTGCTAAACATAAAACTCACAGTCAAATCCATGAAGTCAGTAAGATTTCGCCTACACAACCCAAAACATTATAAATATTGTGTCTGCTATTGATAATTTCATAGCCAAATAAAACCATTAATCTTTCAAGGTATATTTTTTTAATTCACCAATCCAGAAATTGAACCGTAAATTATTAACTCACAATTTTACCACTAATCTTCTTAAAAATTTAATATCAATCACTATTGAGGAGGAGGATAAAATACCAAATGTAAAATCATGCAATTTTCAGTGTTTTTAATGTAGTGACTATCCTCTGCGTGCAAAGTCGTATCTGGCATGTATAAACTATGTAATAAGAGTGTGTTTATCTGAAGTACAAGCCAAGTAAATAAGTTTTCTGTATTTGTTTGTGAATAATTAAATAGAGCCGTTAAGATGATTTTTAAAATCCAAAAGGTGCTATACAAAATATCCAATTATTATTAAAACTAGAGTCGACAACACGACCTGATTTGCGTTCCACACGACTGCATGCTGGCACAGCATGGTATGTCAAGAGGTATGGGAGTGCTAAATGTTATCTCTAGGTCTCTTGACATTTTAAACATTGGCCTTGAAGGTTTCGATAGTCATTTTAGGCAAAAACTACGTAAATTATTGCAAAATCCCACTTCGTCGCTCTAGTTCGTTTTTGTCCAACAGACCAAAACGTAAATCGGGAGAAATAGGGCTTCAAAGTTTTTGTTACGAAAAACGCACATACAATGAAATTAGCTCATTCTAAGCATACTAAAATTATTTAAAGTAATGAAATTATTATTTTAAAGTAAAATTCGTTCCAAATGTTTAAAATTACGCAGAAAACACGTTTTTAATTTGAATGTAAGACACAGAGTTGTATAAACAAGCTCGGAATATTGAAATAATTTTGGTGGAATTTAGAAAAACAGGTCTTAAAAACACACTAAAAATATATATATATTTTTTTTTTCACTTGTATCGTATACATAAATGCTTTCGGAGAACAACTGCATATTTTTATTTTTTTATATATACAATAATATTATTATTGGGTTTATAAAAACAGTTTATTTTTAAACAAGTTCTGCTGTGTAATTATTATTACGCGTGACAGCTGTTTCGCCCTCTAAAGGCATTATCAAACTGTCTGTAATGCTTGATTTAATTTGATAATGCCTTTAGAGGGCGAAACAGCTGTCACGCGTAATAATAATTACACAGCAGAACTTGTTTAAAAATAAACTGTTTTTATAAACCCAATAATAATATTATTGTATATATAAAAAAATAAAAATAAAATGGAGTTCTACAAATTAAACTTAATAACAATTAATTATTATTTTTTGGTAAACTAATGTTTTTAAGACAAGATTTTTTATGCATAGCACAAAGGGTAACAATTATTTTACAAGCAATAATTGTTCGCCTGAAACACTCATCCACATTGAAAAATCTCCTGTTAAAAGATACATGACGCCAACGGGACTCGAACCCGTGTCCCTTCGATTTCCGGTCGACAGCTCTGACCACTGAGCTATGGCGGCTTATCTCTTACCCGCGAAATTATTCAATATATACTAGTGTTTCATTCAACAATTACTGCTTGTTACATTTTTCACCTGAAAACAACCAACTTTATTTTATATGAGAAAGGCATTGTAAGTGCTAACTCTCTCACTAGATGGCGTCGAGACAAATTGTCTACATTTTTAGGCGAAATACTTGAACTTGTCAAATATTAATTATTATTTTTTGGTAAACTAATGTTTTTAAGACAAGATTTTTTATGCATAGCACAAAGGGTAACAATTATTTTACAAGCAATAATTGTTCGCCTGAAACACTCATCCACATTGAAAAATCTCCTGTTAAAAGATACATGACGCCAACGGGACTCGAACCCGTGTCCCTTCGATTTCCGGTCGACAGCTCTGACCACTGAGCTATGGCGGCTTATCTCTTACCCGCGAAATTATTCAATATATACTAGTGTTTCATTCAACAATTACTGCTTGTTACATTTTTCACCTGAAAACAACCAACTTTATTTTATATGAGAAAGGCATTGTAAGTGCTAACTCTCTCACTAGATGGCGTCGAGACAAATTGTCTACATTTTTAGGCGAAATACTTGAACTTGTCAAATATTAATTATTATTTTTTGGTAAACTAATGTTTTTAAGACAAGATTTTTTATGCATAGCACAAAGGGTAACAATTATTTTACAAGCAATAATTGTTCGCCTGAAACACTCATCCACATTGAAAAATCTCCTGTTAAAAGATACATGACGCCAACGGGACTCGAACCCGTGTCCCTTCGATTTCCGGTCGACAGCTCTGACCACTGAGCTATGGCGGCTTATCTCTTACCCGCGAAATTATTCAATATATACTAGTGTTTCATTCAACAATTACTGCTTGTTACATTTTTCACCTGAAAACAACCAACTTTATTTTATATGAGAAAGGCATTGTAAGTGCTAACTCTCTCACTAGATTGTCTCGACGCCATCTAGTGAGAGAGTTAGCACTTACAATGCCTTTCTCATATAAAATAAAGTTGGTTGTTTTCAGGTGAAAAATGTAACAAGCAGTAATTGTTGAATGAAACACTAGTATATATTGAATAATTTCGCGGGTAAGAGATAAGCCGCCATAGCTCAGTGGTCAGAGCTGTCGACCGGAAATCGAAGGGACACGGGTTCGAGTCCCGTTGGCGTCATGTATCTTTTAACAGGAGATTTTTCAATGTGGATGAGTGTTTCAGGCGAACAATTATTGCTTGTAAAATAATTGTTACCCTTTGTGCTATGCATAAAAAATCTTGTCTTAAAAACATTAGTTTACCAAAAAATAATAATTAATATTTGACAAGTTCAAGTATTTCGCCTAAAAATGTAGACAATTTGTCTCGACGCCATCTAGTGAGAGAGTTAGCACTTACAATGCCTTTCTCATATAAAATAAAGTTGGTTGTTTTCAGGTGAAAAATGTAACAAGCAGTAATTGTTGAATGAAACACTAGTATATATTGAATAATTTCGCGGGTAAGAGATAAGCCGCCATAGCTCAGTGGTCAGAGCTGTCGACCGGAAATCGAAGGGACACGGGTTCGAGTCCCGTTGGCGTCATGTATCTTTTAACAGGAGATTTTTCAATGTGGATGAGTGTTTCAGGCGAACAATTATTGCTTGTAAAATAATTGTTACCCTTTGTGCTATGCATAAAAAATCTTGTCTTAAAAACATTAGTTTACCAAAAAATAATAATTAATATTTGACAAGTTCAAGTATTTCGCCTAAAAATGTAGACAATTTGTCTCGACGCCATCTAGTGAGAGAGTTAGCACTTACAATGCCTTTCTCATATAAAATAAAGTTGGTTGTTTTCAGGTGAAAAATGTAACAAGCAGTAATTGTTGAATGAAACACTAGTATATATTGAATAATTTCGCGGGTAAGAGATAAGCCGCCATAGCTCAGTGGTCAGAGCTGTCGACCGGAAATCGAAGGGACACGGGTTCGAGTCCCGTTGGCGTCATGTATCTTTTAACAGGAGATTTTTCAATGTGGATGAGTGTTTCAGGCGAACAATTATTGCTTGTAAAATAATTGTTACCCTTTGTGCTATGCATAAAAAATCTTGTCTTAAAAACATTAGTTTACCAAAAAATAATAATTAATATTTGACAAGTTCAAGTATTTCGCCTAAAAATGTAGACAATTTGTCTCGACGCCATCTAGTGAGAGAGTTAGCACTTACAATGCCTTTCTCATATAAAATAAAGTTGGTTGTTTTCAGGTGAAAAATGTAACAAGCAGTAATTGTTGAATGAAACACTAGTATATATTGAATAATTTCGCGGGTAAGAGATAAGCCGCCATAGCTCAGTGGTCAGAGCTGTCGACCGGAAATCGAAGGGACACGGGTTCGAGTCCCGTTGGCGTCATGTATCTTTTAACAGGAGATTTTTCAATGTGGATGAGTGTTTCAGGCGAACAATTATTGCTTGTAAAATAATTAATAACAATTAATAAACAACTGCATACTTAACTCAATTTCGCCAAAAATGATCTGTTGGACAAAAACGAACTAGAGCGACGACTTATTAATTTTTAAGATATGTAAATTTAAACATCTATTAAAAAGTCTCTATTTCCACGGAAAACGTTATTCTGCCACTTGCTGAAATAATGTGTAATCTATGATACAGAAGAAGGATTATCTATTTAAATATCAATTTTACGTAAGCTTCATACATAACCGTAAGCAGCTGGAAAGGATTTATGGGTTAACATTTCCAGACTATTGCATAACGGGTCGTTTTTGTTTCACAAAGGCCAACATTTTGCATTATATCAATGATTGTTTTGCATTGTTCATTTTTCTCAGTGGATTTCATGTTTGTCAAAAAATACAAAAGATGTCGTTAACTGCCCGCGTTGTTCTTTGCTCGGAGCAAAATCAACAAGAACAATGAAATTGCTGAATGGATTTGGCGAAGCAATAAAGGTGTTTTCAAAGCTCTTTAAGACGATCATTTTGATAAATTAATGCCTTTATTTCGAGGAAAATAGAAGGATTGAGGGTTATAAACGAGAACATTAAAGTTTAAAAGGTTAATTTATAAACGTTTTAATCAAAAATTGAGCGTTTTTAAGATATTGAAGCGAGCAGTTGGAGTGTATGGTTGTGGATAGTCTTGAGGTTGCAATAAAAAATTAACATTTCTATTTGTGTTGTCATTATTTTGCATGCAACTCTGCTGAAATATAAACGTTCAATAAAATGTTTTATCCACCAGAACAAAAATAGTTTGACAACTTCGGCTTATACTAAAATCGAATATCAAAATATACAAAACTCCATTCAACCACAAAGAACATACAAAGATTTTTTGAAAACTGTTTTTTGTCAATTCACATGGATGTTCGGATTAAATCCCTAACGGTATTTGGAACTCAAATAACTATTTTTTGAAAATGTAATTTATTCGAACCAATTAACCTTTGGCACCTTCATTTTTATTTATTTTTTATGTCAATACCGCACCAGAGTCCCAACTGCTCCCAACCATCTGGAGCCAGTGAGACTATGGCATCCCCGATTTGGAAATGTTGTGAGGCTGAAGGGAGTGAGAAGAGGAAGGAGATGGGGAACAAGAACTGCAATCCGGAGCGTGTTTTTAAACTATGTTTATTATAATATCAGTCTTTTCAGTAAAAGGTTTTTAATTTGCTCACATCGGGTTCTAAAACCCAGATCTCATACAGAGTCAAAGTCTTTACCACTACGCAACGGATGTCGTCATATAGGTCAAAATAAAACGAAATTAAATTTAATACTCGGCATTAGAAAAATAAGTAAACTACTCAGGCGTCATATGTTATTCTATTGATCCAATGAGAAAATGTTAACATGTTTCCTCTTAAAGACTCAATTGAAATGCTGCAAAAGTATCTCAGACCGGCTCTATAGAAGCGCGAGTAAATCTGGCTTCCGAAAAACTGAGCGTCTTGTATAGGGCTCGCAGATTCTTCAAAAGTAACTAGCTGCCAACCCTGTACAAATCTCAATCAGTCCAAGAATTGAATTTGGGAGCCACCCCTGGACAAAATATTAAAGATTCAAGATACGAATTAATAAATCCCTTCCCACAGTCCCTACCTTTACCAGCTTCACAACGATGCGCAACCGGGTCGCGATATAGTTCCCCCAACCTTACACTATACAGACAGAGCCGCTGTTGTGACGTATGCCATAAATGTTTTTTGAAAAAAAAGTTCACTTCTTTGAGAATATACATGTTTTATTTTATAAAATGATTATGTAACATTTATTAATGATTATTGAACGTTAAATAAAACAATATCTCTGAATTGTCTTCTGATTTATTAATATATTAATTTGTGAATCAGTCGGGCCATTTCAAGGGTCAGAATGATAGAAGAATGTGTATGAGACGATATATAAATGTGAATGGGGCAAGTGTACCAAGACCTAGTTGTTTGGTGGTCTGTCTTCTCTGCCTACCGCTGCGCGGAACGGGAATTACTCCGTTTATTAACCATTAGGTTAGTTAATTTTTTATTCCAATGATTAGCAAACACTAATTATTGTTCTGGTAATTTTTTAATGATTTTAAATTTACTTCCTTGACGAAGCTTAGTTGACGTAAGTCGGTAGACGACAAAAATATAAATCAGAGATTCACACAGCGAAAGATAATTACGCGTCATATTTTGACAATTTGTTTATTTAAATTTATTAGAATACATAATAAATTCCATTATTTGGTGGCTTGACTAGATGAGATCATTTATAAAGAGTAAAAATAGTACGAAATATTCTATAAACCACAAAAGTTTCCCCTTCAGCGTGTGTATCATCTCATTCTTCTTATGAGATAATACATTATTATAAATTACACCTCCCATATGAAAACGTTAAGTCATCTCCACTTTTTATCTTTTTCGTATGTACCAACCATATAATATGATGATGTTATCTTAGTCCATCAAACACCCTTAAAAAATCCCCGCTCCTTAAAATAACAGGAGAGAAAATGCCATTCTTCTGTTACAAAAAGCTCTTTCCTCTGCTTTCCTTTCCTTCTGAATGTCACCCCTCAAAACCTGGCGGTGGTTACAGGGAATACCAACTGCCATATTTGGTTAGGGGTGTATTCCGCACTCATATTTACAAGTCTGTAATGAAACAGGGTGTTATCCAATTATAGTAATAAATTGCAAAAAAATATTACCTATTATTGTGTTGCCTTAGAATGCTGGGTGCATTTTATAATCAAATAGTCTAATAATTGAATAAGTAATGACCTAAACAAATTTGGAATTAATTAACTAACTAACTCACACGCCGTATACGCAAGGGTAGGCAGATAAGAAGGACGGCCAAATGTCTTGATCCTGGCACACACATTATCGTCTCATACAAACTCTTGACATGGCCCGACTCAAGTATCTGATTTACTTGATCGTGCTATGTCTTCCTCAGGCGACCCTGACTTCTACCATTCATATTTGCGTTATATATTCTTATTATATTACACTCCTTTCTTCGTTGATACATTGAATCACCATGCTAGGAAACTGCCTGTTTCATTGGGACCAATAAATTATAGTTAATTTGTTTAAATATAAGCAATACAATGTAACGTTTTGGGTCTCACTAATAAACGCGTTTCAAACCCTACACAATTAATAACCAACCATTAATGTAGAGTAAATGTTTGTTCTTTTTCAGCTGCACAAAATCTAAAACACGCCCATTGGTAAGGGTAAAACTATAAATATTATGAAGAGATGTAGTTTTGAATAAACCTTTTAATTTCTTCATAAAAACGCTTATGTTCAAAACTACTAGTTAATATAATCAACTAAATAAAATTAACCTTCCCTTAAATTAAAGTTCCCCCTTTTTTTGGATAACAATTTATTTATTAATTTTCGGGAAATCAACAGTTTACATTTATTTCAGTTTGTACATAAGTACAAGTATTATTGGCCAAAATAAACCAATTATGAATTTCCTTCTTGTGACTTTACCTCTACTGAGACAGAATATGAATTAAAGACTTATAAAATACAAAATATTTATCAAAACATTTATAGCCATGGAGAGAGGTTGTAGATATAAATCAAATTATAATAGAAATATAAACAATAAAGACATAACATTATTCAAAAACCCTCAGAGAAATATTTTTTAATGGACCTCTTGTATTTGGTAAGTTCGCAACTGAAAATATCTACCTCGGATAATACGCTATTGTAATAATTATTGCATAGTCTGTTCAGGCAAGAATTCTGCTTAGAGTTCGTTTTACATTGATCCAGTACCTCGGTAGGCGGAATAGTTTGGCGATAAGTATTATTGTAAGCGACTTTTGGCTTATGCCGTTGGGATGCTGTGTAATCTATTCACAGTGTACAGCAAAGTAATAATGATTTTTTTTAACACGTGTTTTGACATAGTGATAATACATTCCATTTTAACTAAAAATTTAGCAGTAAACCTATCAAAGTGAATAAGAAATATTGTAAATTTATTAAAAATTATGTCAAATTATTCATTTTCTTGTTCAAAATGGGACTGGAGGCCTATATCGAATGATTTGACAAATTTCATAAAAAAACTATCAGTAAAGCACGAATATGTTATGAGGAAGTCGGAAGACTAACTAACTATCAAAATAAAAATAGTTTGGCATCTCGTCCATTATATTTATTCGGACAAGGGCACCTACGTATACACGTGTTCAAATATATTCTGAATTACTAATATCTTGATAAAAATCAGTACTCAATTATCCCCGTGTAATCATGCTGGAAAGAGATGAAAGCATTAAATATATAAAATCAAAATAAATATATAAAATGAAATATAAGCAGAGAAAAAATATCATTTTAATATTGCAACACCCTGTAAACAAGGTAAGGGATATGGGACTACTGTTCTAGACTCGGTATGAAATTGTTCTAACTCATGTATGGGAGTGTACTTTGTATGTCCTTAAAAGGTATATGTATGTTGGTGCGCGGCGCGACTAACGCTCGCACGGTCTTAAGGATGCAGGGGAAACAGAGTGGCAAAAAGTCATACGAAACTAAGTCCACTGACGTTGCTTTTACAGAGTTGAAATTTATGCACTTCCTCCCACAATAAAGTACTCGCAGCAACTTATAAGCTCGTGCATTATTCAAAACTGAAAATAGTTCTGCACTCATGTAGGTACCTAATGTAAAGGCTATTAAACTAGGAAATTCCACATATTTCTTTGAAATGTTTAGCATTGTTTGCGGGTTTTGAATTTAGACGACAGTGAAAAACCAAATGACAGGCAACTTTCTGAGATTCAGTATTCAAGCATAGAAAATTATCAAGATTTTAGATGAATTAGGATTCAAATACAAGGTTGTAGCAGTTCACTTTCGCCCCGCTACATTTAGGGTTAATTTATCCAAAACTCTATCTTCGGATCGCCACCTCTCTATGGTTGATCGGAGCCAGCAGCGCCACTGTTGGTCACCGAGTAATTCAGTACCAAACGGACAACGGGAAAGTAAACGGATTCATCTGGAAGGATTGGAGGGATTGCTTCAGGCGACATTATGGGAGGATTTTTGCGGACATATTGTTCCTGTTTAGCTAGCTGTTGTTATCGCTGGAAATCACGTCATCCATTATAAATTTTGCAGATAAAATCGTTGATTTTCATGACGCCCTTCTAAGAAACATGTTACATATTAATATGTTACAATGGCGCCCTACGTGATTTGTTTTGCCGTTATTGATTCTTATTTTGTTACAAGGTATTCCAGATTTTTTGGGAATTAAAATCTGCCATTTTGTACCTAGAAAAATGAGTATTGCTAATTTATTAAGAATCTCTTAAAATTATTGGTTATCCGATTGGAAACTGGATTTCCGTTTCTGGACAAACTTTTAGTAAATTCGTAATAATATCGGAATACGTGTTCATGCACCTGCTTTTGTCTTGATAATGTGTAATGACGAAATGCGAAATGATAGGATTTTTATAAACACGTGTTCCGACATCATGATAATACATTGGTTTCTTACTAAAAGTTTATCAGGAAACCTATCAATTCAATGCAGGACTGATTCCGAAATGATACTAAAAAATGTAATTTGAAATCACGGACGCCTCTATGTATCTTTATGTATCTTTTTTATGTATCTTTTTATGTATCTTCGTTTTAACATACTTATTTTAGCTAGTCTTAAATCCTGTATTCGTCTAGGATAACTTGAAACTTGTAAATTTGACTGTCCTGAAACGGGAATCCTTCCTAGTTGGACAGTCAAAATCATAAAATGTAATCAATATTATATTAAAAATAAATAAATAAATCGTTAAGGGCCTGTAATCCCAATTAATAAATTATAATGCTTTTGTCTTGATAATGTGTAATGACGAAATGCGAAATGTTAGGATTTTTATAAACACGCATTCCAACATCGTGAATAATACATTGGTATCTTACTAAAAGTTTATCAGGAAACCTAACAATTCACTCGTTAAGAGCCTGTAATAAATTAGAAATATTTTTGATCAGTTTTTTTCCTCGTGTGAGAATATAATTGCTCTTGAGTAACAGCTGTTTCGACGTTCGACAGTTTGCATCGTACATTGTGTAAATAAAGCAAGTAGTGAGGGATGATTAACTATATTTGTATGCGCTGTGGCAAAAAAATAGCAATAAATATTACTTAAAAATTTCATGAAAGATAATACGATATCTGAAACACTTGAGATTTTTTTAATGATGTTATAAAATAATGCTTTATGTTCTGAATCAGGTTCCCCATAAATAAGTAGTTACGATAAATTTTCCGTCAGGTATCAAACTAGTTTACAATTTACTCGTTTTTCTAGTTTGTACCCGTGTAAAACTCGTCAAAACTTTTATGCACTGAAAGTTGTGGACAACAGAAGAGAGTTTGTAACTACACTGTAAGGTGTTTCAAGGGACTCCATTACGGACGATTTTTACACGGGTTGTTTGCAAATTCAAAAAAAAATATTTTTACTGTTCAATTTTGTGTATTTTTCTAAATGTCTCATTTTTAATGCCAAAAATTTAAATGTACCCCGGTCACTTTAACTTCTAATTACTATTGGCTACAGAATCAGGTTACTTGGTAGTGCCCTAATTATTCTCCCCCCCATGGATAAGAGAATTATTTTCTGAACGTTAGTAACGTTAAATATACCTGCGTAATGCGTAAAATTATGCGAGTTCAATGATTTTTTAAATCAAAATTTGAACTACTTAAGATATCAGACCAGCGATAACGTAACAACGTAATTTTATAAATAAAGAATTCTTTATTCTAAAAGTGTAATTCATTATTATGTTTAAAAGACGCTTATATAAATGATTAGAGTGAAAATACGTTACTGAGAAAACGCGTACGGTTTTACCAAACAAGGTCCAGTGGACTTTCTTTAGACGCCCGTTCTAAACATATTTTTTCAATGTAAATCCATTTTGGGGTGTAAATATAGCACACATATGCTACATTTTTTTGTACTATTTGTATGAGTATAATGTGTCTTGAATTTTTTATGTTATTGAATAGGCTGACGGCCTCCGTGGTCGAAGGATATAGTTCTCGACTAGAAAGCAGCGGGTTCAAATCCCGGAAGGCGCAAGTAAATTTTATTTGATTAATTTATGTTATTTTACAATTTATCCATTTAAAATAATATAAAGATGTAATAGAGTGCTAATATTACAAAAAAATGGCCTTATTGATTTTGTTGTATCCGAAAAAGTTTTTTATATATTTTTTTAAATTCGGTTTTTTGTATGAAGATTTTCAGGAAATGTACGGATTTTTTGAAAATCTTCATACAAAAACCAAATTTAAAAAATAAATAAATTATAATACACCAACACCATTAATTTCGAATTTGTTAAACTTAGCACACTATCATATTTATATATATATATAAACACCATTCCGAATTGAAACTTACTTGAAATGTATTTAACCGTATTTTGTGACCAGATCTGTATAGCCAGCTAATTCCACACCTTCCTCTTCTCCAACTCCTTCCACTCCCCACTACATTCATTCTCCCCCAATTGGGGATGCCATAGACTCACTGGCTGCAGTCAGTTGGGAACAGTTATGCAGTATTCACATTAAAAAAATAAAAATTCAAGTTTACTTACTTACGAATGGTAACTTTATTCTTTGGAAGACGATCCTGAGGTAACTAATTTCAGCTACGCAAATCCTACAATAATAATATCCCATGATTTTTCACAGGTCTACGCTATTTATAAAATAATATGTAAATTTAAATTTCATCAATCTCACATACAAATTTGTTCAACACGGTTCTATTAGACCTATGCTAATGGGAATATTTTTAAAAGTAAAGTAACATATTTTTGAACGAGTTCACATAGATATTTAATTGTTTATGTTGTAATTGGATTGTTTTAAATAGTTTTGTCATTAGACAAATGAAACCTTTTTTTACCATTTTACTAGTACAGAATTTTCATAAAACAACTAAATAAGGAATATAATTTTTTCAACCAAGTCTAGATTTCATGAAATATTGTAAAAGTACCAGATGATTCGAGTAAAATATGGAAAGCATAGCTTCTAAGCTCACCTTTTACTGAAAAATCACATTTCTAATTGGATTTCTTATTTTTTTTGTAAATTAAAATCAGCAGTTTTGCAATATTTTAGGATTTTATCAATTTATAAAGGAAAAAATGTTGTATTTAAGGCGATGCCATACGTAGTAATGCAAAATTATGTGTTTTTGGTTTGAAAATTTGGTCGCCTAGAAATGTTTCAGATGCTTTAATTAAATACTGCGAGTAGAATACATCTTGGCCTTTGAAATAATCGAGTATTTTTTAGATAAGTCTTTTTATAATCCCAGAAAAAAATTATGTATAAGTCCTATGAAAACTGCTTTGAAGTTCAAAATCTCCTACTTACGAACTCATTTTCGGTTATGATTTTATTGTATAATGTGGCAAATTAAGTTATGTTTTTTTCTTGCACAAATCAAAACAGGCGGATGGTGTTAAGCGGGAATTTAAACCTTATCGCCATCTACGTACGGGTTGTTATTGATAGCGGCTCAATTTAAAATATTACACGACGTAGTGCATCGCCTTAACGAATGTTATTTTTCTGACGGTAGTAATAAAGATATGATTTGAGATTTTTAGGGCCAAAAGTATAATAGTGATTTGATTTTGAGGTATTGTGCCGTGTTGCGCCAACTCCTTATTTAGCCAACATTTCAGACAGCATTACAGTGTCCATGTTTAGGGCAGATGTGATACCGTGTCGCCAACTCCAATCCTCTTAGAACTGGTGATACATTACAATTTAAGATGTTATTAGTTGTTACAACTCTATGTATTTAGGGCCTTCCCGGTGTTTCGGGAAGAAATCCAAGGTTTTAATTAAATGCTAGGCAATTACAGTTAAAACTGGGTGGAAGGTGTATACAGTATTACCCAATCTGCATCAATAATTTAGGGATACCTAGTAATTAATTTAAACCTACCTAAAATGCAAGTATATTAAGAGTGAATAAATGAGGTATGAAATGAAAATATTAATACAAACATTATTATTACATTTCATTCAAAACATTTTTGAATAAATCTATATGAATTTCAGATTTGTTTTTGGGAATGAATGAATACCAATATCGGAAGGGAAAATTAACCCGATTCTCGACATCGGATCGAACATAAACTCAGCAAATAACAAACTCGGCAGATGAAAATAAATTTTACTAACTTCTGGTGGCAAACAAGTACACACACGCTGACATATGCTCATTTATCTGAAATCGGATGACGTAACAGCAGTTAATGTATGAAATAAAAGTCGGTCGTATCCGATTGGAATTTGGTGAGATTGGTAGAATTGTTGACTCCAGTTCCAAGTTAGGAAGGTTCAACCCTCAGTCAAACCAATTTTTATTTTATTTTATTATTATAATTAAAAAAGAAATTTAAAATAGATGTATGTCTAGTATGTAGTGAAAGTTTTTGTATTTTATTTGTTGATTTTTTTCAATTTCTGTTTTAAACATCGTGCACTTCAAATAACCTTCCTTTCAAAGATATTGCTTCGCATGTTCTCAGAATGTTGTTACATTTACATGAAATAAATTCATTTAACACAAAATGTGTTCTGAATACCAAAACTACACAGAAACCAACAAACATAGTGCCTGAAGTCATTAGATTCGAAACCCGAGAGTTTAAAGGTGCCTAACAAGCACCTTTGGAAGAATACAAGTGGAATACGCTGCCTTAATAATACAATAAGTAGTAGATATTTATAAACATCTCCTGTTAAACTTTGAATCGATAACTTAGAAATAACGTGTAAATTATTATAAGTTTCGCAATTATTAGAACTGACAGCAAAACAAGACCGAAAAGGTATATTTTTTCTTAACTTGTTTGTCACGGAACAAACAAGATACTTTCACGATATTGCAATGTCTATTCCCGAATATGATCCTATAAAAGCTCTTTTATCTAAATAATTTTTAGAATTTAAAGTAAATCACACATCGTACAGACGATTTGTGGCCTAAGAAACAAAGAATGCAAAAAAACTAATTTATTTTATTTTTCACTAATTCAAGTCCCCGGAGGTATCCGGGCTTTACGTAGAGTTTTTCGAAATCTAATGCAAACTGTGACGTTCCTCCTGTTTTGAAGGTCAAGTGTGCGGAATTTCTCTAATCTCGAAACAAAACTGTATACTTGTATAGCAATCAAATCGAAAAACAAACACGGAGAAAAATGAGTATTGCTGATTTATTAAAAGATCTCTTCAAATTTAAGTTAAAAACGGGATTTCAGGCCGTTTCCTGATAAACTTTCAGTACAATCCTTATACATTGGGTCACGTGTTTATGTACATTCGCTTTGATGACGAAATGCGAAAATATTATTATTTTTTTGAGAATGTTCCTACATCGTGTTAATACATTCCTCTTTTATTAAAAGTTTAAAAGGATTCGTTAAGGGCCTTTAACCCCGCTTTTAACCGAATTACGAATAGTTGGAAGATATTCTAAATAAATTAGCAATACTCATTTTCTCCGTTTACGTTATTAAAAGTGTTTATTTATTTATTCTTGGATAATTTATATAGCGCCGCTTTTGTGAGAGATCACCTCAGGGGCGCTTTACAGTTGATGCAGGTATTACAAAAAATATAAATATTACAAAAGAAGAAGCTAAGTTAAGGAAAATGAAGCACAGGAACAGGTGGCACGAAGATAGAAGATGGAGACTCTGCAGCAAGAATCCTAGGTAGTGAAGAAACTGGACCAGCTGCTACAGGTATGTCTCTGCTGTTGATAAAGCGCTGACACAATATCCTCACATAGATACCAGACCTTGGCAGCAGTTTGTTCCATTCATTCCAAGCATATGATCGGGGTTCGGTTCTCGACTGTGGCAATTTAAAAAAGTAAGAAGAAAGTTAAAAAAAATACAGTGTGTGGCAAGCCTACGCACGACGGAAGTGAAACTTTTAGTATTATTCTCTCTCTCTTTTCATTTCATATTATTATTATTCAGAATGCTGTACATTATAGTTATAAAAAGCATAAATTTATTTATAGGCGTATTGTTAACAAATGAACGTTTTACTAGATTCCTAATATTGACATATTTATAAGTAGCATGTGATAAAAAAAATTAAAAGTTACAAAAATATGAGATTCAAACCCGGGTCCTGCATAATGAGTGTCGAACGCTCTGCCTCTAGACCACGAGGAGAGATATCTTGCGCGATGAGAACCGCGTATAACGTGTACTCCTCAATTGACTTTTAACGTGTAAATTTTCGTTTTCAAACACGGCAAATGAATAATATCACGTAACGTTTCGTTAACGCTTTATATAGGGTCGAATAGAAGATATATCGGCAGTGTGAAGTCATATCTGTCGTTTTTAAAAATATTTCCGTATATTAATTAATAATGGGTGTGTTTTTTACTAAAAAAACTTGTCACGCACGTCTGCGAGAATAATTAGTCGGGTTATCGGCCTTGATTAGTAATTTTAATTATTCAAAATAAAAATAATTAATCAAAATACCGAGCGACTCTACCGGCTCGGTTTGTAAGCTATATTTCGACAAAAATATCATATAGGTACCGACCGTTAGTTCTAGCCAATTACTCGAGTGAACACCTGCCGGTCTAGAGTCTCACTAAATGGATTTAGACATTTCGGAAGACTATCGGTTAAAATTAACAAATTTATGTAATTTTAAAAAAAATTATTTAAAAAAATGTAGATATTTTCTTATATTATTTTTCTTATATGTATGCCTGACAAAGGCGCAGCACGAGAGCATTTTATCACTTTTCCTCGTATTAAAAAAATCACAAAAAGAAAAAAAAAATAGTTTAAGCGGGGATCAAGAAGTTTCACTTCAAAAATGTATATTTACGTTTATTGATTTAAAACAAAAAAACTAAATTAAATTTATCAAAAATTTTAATCCCTTTATTTTCACGGATTTGCGCTAGTAGTTTATTGAATACCTGTGATTTACTTATGATATTTATGCGCGTTACTGAAACTCAGGTAAATATAAAATCAAATAATAAGGTTTAACATACGCCAACAAACATAATGAACATTACGTAAGCAAGTTTATCCTACCTTTATATCTTACACCTGTATATAGCCGCCACCCGTCTCCCCGTGTGCACATTAGTGTATGTGTGTGTCTGTATTCACCATGGGCCTTCCTTTGACACCGTACGTGACGTCATAATGCCCTCGCTTTGCCTCCTCCACGAGGACGTTTATATTATATATGAAAACCGGTGAAAAATTGACCCGAAGTCAGCGGCGGTGCGTGACTTTCGCCACGTGTCTACGTGCTTCGTTTTACGTTTTCTTTATTCGTTTCGATTTCGGAAACACACTTTTCATCTGGCGGAACGAAAACGTTTTGACTTTTTTGCCGCTGTAATTGATCGATATTTTGATTGCCCTGACGCAAGATCGGAAAGCTTTTTCGCAGTATTACTACCTGTGTTTGTCTGAAAGCCATTTAGGTATGAAGTTACCACGTGATCGGGAATCAGAAAGGTTTTGTTATAAAATGGAAAACCAATTCTGTTTAATTTATGTACACATTATATCGGCACGTACGTTTCACAGGATGGATGCTTTTTGAAGTCAAAAATAAAGGATCGAACTTTTATAAAAAGTTATACGGTAAATTTAGAGGCAAAAGCAAACTATTTTCAGATCATTTCTAAGCTAAGCTAAGAAATTTATTGTTAAAGAGTTACACATAGAAAAATAAATATTGCTGATTTATTAAAATCCGGTTAAAATGGTATTGCAGGCCGTTTCCTGTTGCACTTTTAGTACATTACTAATATTTACGAATACGTTACATGCACATGCATTTGTTGTGATAATATATAATGAAAAAAAGCGAAAATTAGTCAAATAAATAAAATTTGGAGAATTTTTATGAATACATGTTCAGACATTGCGATAATACATTCAGTTTTTACTAAAAAATTAACAGGATAATAGGTTTCCTTCTTTATGTTAAGGGCTTGCAGTCAAGGTTTTGCGGATTGCAAATATTTTGAAGAGATTCTTAATAAATTAGCAATATCTTATACAACTGAGTTTTCTCCGTGTAGTTACTACTAGACCTCGCCTGAAAATCAACAAAAATTAAAGAAACCCTAATTTATAACTTAATTTATCCAACCTTTAACTTATCACTTAAACCCAGTTCTTTCGCAGAAATTTAATTGTAACACTGTCATCAAATGACCACTCAGCGCCATGTTGTTTTTTTTTTTACATTTGGAAGGTCCCCGTTAGACGCCTATTCTAGGAGGTTTTAGCTTGCAAATTTTAATACGCTGACAGGCTCCCACCACATGATAGTAGTCCTTTTCTGCCGATTATAATTTGTTTAAAAGCTGAAACCGTCTTAGAATCGGCCTTTGAAGGAGAACTATCAACAAATAAAATGGCGCTGAGTGGTTGTTTGATGACTTTGCGAAACAACTGGGCCTTAGACTTTTAACTTAAAACTAATAACTCGCTAAGATTTGTGACTAATGGGTTACAATAAGACAACTAGTGGCTTAAAACTACTTCATTATCTTCTTCATTCGTTTTCTTATTGTCGACGATGGTGACCAATGAGACAATAATTACTCTGATGAACCAGGACATACAGTATTACTACTTGACGAGATAAATACTAATGACGAAGACGCAAGTAAAATTTGATCAGCCCAGTGCACCAGTCTGTCTTCTTATCTTCGCCAATTTGTCAATAACCATAATTTCTCCATTACGACTTACGAGTTTACGTTTTGTTCAGCTGTTTAATGTATGTCTCTTAATGATTCATGAAGAAACATGATCGGCAGCCTGTTTTGGATGATCCTCAAAGGTAGATTGATGCGCCTGACTGCTTTTGCATAAAATTCGCACAGATTTGAAGTCTGGATTTTAGATAAACACAACTATTTACAGTACCCATCACCATTTTAACTTAAAAACTACCAATTAGAGAGATGCACCATAGCGTCAATTATTAAGAATGAGGCGAATGAAATGGGCGAAGTCCTCATGTTGATGGCGATGAGGTTGAAATTCCCTCTTAACACTAGCCGCCTGTTTTGGTTTAGAATTGGGCGAAATCAAATGGGCGTAGTCCTTATTTAAATGGCGATGAGGTTGAAATCCCCGCTTAACACCAGTCGCCTTTTTTGTTTTAGAATGGGGCGAAATCAAATGGGAGAAGTATTTATGTGGATGGCGATGAAGTTGAAATCTTCGCTTACCACAGGCCGCCTGTTTTGATTTCTCCACAAAAAATGTAGCCATAAAGCATGTAGGTATTATTTTATTGTCATTTTTTAAAGAAATTAATTTTTCAAATTACAAGACTATATCCGAAAAAGCGTTCGGAAGTAGAGAATTTTGCACTTAGCAGTTTTTTAAGGCCTGATACATTTTTTTCTAGGCTTTTTTTGAACTTTTCTATTATTTCTAAGACCAAAGATGTGTTCTGTTCGCAGTATTTAATTAAATACTGCAAAAATACTGCATCTATAATATTTCTAAGCGTTCAAAATTTAAAATCGTTGCGCTTCGCCTTAAATGTAAAAAAATGGTCAAGTATTCTTAATTTATTTTGTTCAACAAAAAAATTATAAATTATAAAGCTTTTGACTAGCAAGCGGAAGGTTGCTGGTTCAAATCCCGGCGCCAATACATTTTATTTCATTAATTTTTGTTATTTCACAAATAAGTCATAAAAATAATATATATTATATTTGCGGCACGTTCCAGAGTTGAAGATACTCCCAGTATCGCCCTGGTGAAAGACCACCATTCAGAATAGAAACGTTGCTTGAAATGGCTTTGGTCGTGTTTGGTGACCAGATCTGAATAGCCAGGTACGTTCCCATCTTTCTCTTCCCCATCTACTACCTCTCCCCGATCTCCATTGGCTCCAGACGGCAGAAAAAAAATGAATGTAAATATCATAAGAAAACATCTATTGTGTTTTTCTTTGTCTCTATTGATCCGTCGGTTTGAAGATTATTGGGGCCAATATCTTTCTACAATTTGGTTCAATACTTAATTTTAAAACGTGGGATTCCTTGATTAGGATGTTTGTGGAGTTATTGATCTGACCTTTCCATCACTCCTGCAATCCTTATTTGTACATATTAAGGCTGCAACTCGTCCTTCTGCGAACATAGAGGACGCACTTTAGTTCCTCGGAAGTCCAAACAGCATGCGGTATTAAAATTTAAAGATCCTTCCTTTCCTTAAATCACGACAATTATTTTGTTCCTAGCTGGTTAGTCCTTAGAAGACGGCTGATATTTTGTAAATATCTCAAAGCCAAATATAATATTGAAAAGAATATTAGAAATAATTGACAGGCATCTACAGTGGCAACGTTTTCATGGACAATATTGAAATGCGTTCAAAACTTCTAAAACCCAGATCTTTACACTGAAAATTGCAGTGCACCTGAAGGTAGTCATGATTTTACTGAACTGCTATTGTAGTTTGCCGTAACCTAAGGGTTTAACAGTAGAAAATAATTAACAAAAAAATCGTATCTGATACACCCCTGTTCTGGAGTAGTAGAGTCAGGTAAGGGGTGTACCATGTATATTACGCGGTAAAATTGCGAGCGATGAAGGAATATACTCGCATGTGCGCCTTTATGCGATGTTTTGAGTTTATATTTGTGTTCAGTGTTTATGTTGAGTCGTATGATGTATTCGCTTATTGCATGGGGGTGTTAGGCTTTAAATTAACACACTAGATAGGTACGTTATACCAATAGTGTATTCATGTTGGCGTAGAAAAGTTTAAATGTTAATTTATGAACAATGATTAATCATCGGTAAAAAGCACACTTTCAGACATTTCATGTTTAGTGGTAATGCCACATAACACAAGAAAGCCATTGAAAAGTCGCATTTGGTTTCTCGAGAAAGCTAAAAGCATTTTTACAGTGATTTTTTTTTCTAAATTATGGTTTTTCACCAGGGCGATACTGATAGTTTCTTCCGTCTTAAATGAAAGGCACCTGTCATTTATAATAATAATAATAAGAATTTATTCCAGAATGTATGCAGGGGTAGTGCAATGCAATACATTCCATATTTGAAATATTATACATAATTAGAGTAAGAAACATAATAACAATACATAGGTGATTCCAATAGGCACAAAAAGCGGAATTTAAGTGAAAAATAATAAAATATAAACACAAAAATGAGTGTAAGCAGCCGTTTATGGAGGACATTTGCACATCTCCCGTCTCCAGAGGGCCATCAGAGGGGACTACATCCAGGCAACCATGGCAGTGATGATTTTGTTACTTGATTGGCGTAGTCTGCGCCATAATCTTCCCATGTGATGGCGGAGAAGCGCTCTGAAAGAGTGTACTCGTCCCTCCATGAACATTTCCGTGGCGCAGCAGTATCTCGGTAGGCGGAATAGTTGGCGATAAGCATTATTGTAAACGACTTTTAGCTTATGCCATTTTGATGCAGTGTAATCACATGAGAGAAGTGGATTTTGAACCAGTAAACTCTGTGTTCAAAACTAAAGAACAGATCCTTCTGCCATAAGGCTCACCTGCATTGTACGTCTTACGTTTTTTCTTTATTTGTAATTTAATCTTGAATCAATTAAATATACCTCAATTTAACTAACGAACTATCAATTTTATGACTTAAATATTGACGAAGAAAGCTTAAATATTGATTTGAAGGCAAAATACCCAACAAAACTACATAATATATATTATTTTAAATCAAATGTAGCAAAAATCTAGTATAGATATGTGATACTTTATTCATTTGTATTTTAAATTGTACATCATACGCCGTTAAAGAATTCAGTTTTTCATGATTAAGCAAGGTAAATTTGGCAATTATTTGTAAAATGACAAAAAAATAATTTAAAAGCGTTTTGATGAGTATAAATTCATTCAAAAAAACCTTAAGTTGGAACAAAAAAATTGTCGTTTGTAAGTAAAAATATCTACCTAACAAAACTATTTTTAGCGGGTTTAATTATTAAAATTATTTTCATTATAAACAAGGTAGGTCGGGGAAAATTATTTAAACAAATATAAAAATGCCAAAGTTGCATCTAAAATAGTGCAATATTTAGTTATTTAATGTACAATATATCTCAATTTAAAACACAAATATATAAATTAGCACATTTCCGTACTAAATATTTGGTTGGGTATTTTGACCTCAAATCCAAATCAAAGTTTTTTATGAAAACGGCCTTGTAGCTGTTCCTATTAATAACTAAATTGAAACATGTGGTGATGTAATAATCTGGCGTTATTTTAATTAGTAAATAAACCAATCTTGTTCGTATTATATCTGTGGAGCATAAGCACTACCTGCGACGAGTCATCGCAATTTATGCGAATTTTAACGTTACGCGAGTTCTGTAATGTAGTTAAAAATATAATAACAGAATTTAATAAAAAAAATGAAACGACTTCCTAATGGTCCTAATAATAATGGTTCCTATTTACTTTTCGTTTTAAAACACACGCATGACATATTCAAACGCATGTATTTTTACCTTTTTTCCTAATTGGGTTTGAAAGGTTAAAATCTCGCATGAGGATCAAAAAGGTTTTTTATTAATTTTTATACACGAGCGGATTTATTTTTTTAAGTTCTTTTCTAGACAAGTTTTTAGAATACACATTTTGTCTATTCAAGTGTTCGTCGTGTGTCATCTGATCGAAGCGAAGTCCTGTTTTAACTCATTTGTCGTACTGTAAATTTCGTTTTGCATTTTGTCCTACTGTAAATTTGTTTGTACGTTCCGTTTCCGTTTTAAGATGGTGACCATTTAAAGGGTTCAGTACAAATTCTTGTTTCATATGTGAAATGGTCGTGTTTATTTAGACCCTCTCATTCGCATTTTATCAATATTAGGGTACCTACCAACCTGCCTGAAGAAAGTGTGAAAGAAGAATTGTCATTGAAATATTAAAGTTTCTCTGGACAATATTTTTTGTTCCTTTTCTTATTTCAATATATATATATATATGGTTTATCATCAAATAGGTACAAATTTAAGTTTCTATATACTTAGAAATCTTATGATATCCAAAGAAATTTTTTACTTTGTTTAGTTACATAAAAGAAAATTAGAGGCGTAATTTTGGACGCTACGTTTACTACTGTTCAGTGTTCACAGAATTACTAGAATAGAATCATCTGATTAGTGTACAACACGATATGGTTTTGATAATGTCCTCTTTTTACTGCGCAGAAATGTCTCTAATGTTTTTATATACTTGTTATTTATTTTATATGAATTTCACATTACAATTCATTTGGATTGTCTCGACCACCATACTAGACTTATGCACAGTGACACCATGACAGTAGAATAAAGACTTAATTACAATGTTGTAACAGGAAATGTAAATTTAAAAACCAAAATTGAAAGCGGTATTAAAAAACCATAAACATGTATAAATCATAACAAAAATCGAAACTAAAATAAAACTCAATGATGTAAATAGATATAAAGAAAATGGAAATTAAAATTCTGAAATAGAAGAAGAAAGAAGTCAAAATCCCAGAACTCATTACAACTATGTACAATATTACAATCGAATGAACATATGTTCGAAAATAAAAAGTTTATTTTAGATAATATTTTTTTAACCAAATCTGATGATTTATTTCTGTAAATAGCTTTTAACGCACTGTTTCTGTATCCTTGGAATATTTTATCATTTGGTTTGAGATTTGGAATCATTGATATAAAATTTTATTAATTTTATAACATCTGTAAATTTCACTTATTTTTTAATAGATTTGCGAACGATATATTTTAAACACTCTGGTTTTCATCATATATTTACATACATTATACTAAGTTTTGTAGGCTAAAAAGTAAATATTAATGATATGGCGTCTTGTATTATGTTCAACAATAAAACAGTTAAATACTTCAAAGCTTTCTATGAAAATATCGAAATTTTAGTAAAAATAGTTAAATTTTCATCAATTTGCAGTTAACGCTTACCGTTGGCAAGTTTTTATAGAGATTTACAAACAGATTACCAGCTTTACCGATATGATTCTGAAAATAATAATGGTTTCAATATATATACCTGCTACTATCTCGCATGTTTCACACTAGATAATGTTATGTTTAATATCACGTACTGCATAAATTATTACGTGATAATTTTCGTAACGAAATTAGGAGTTATCATAACATGCTAACGTTAGTGCATATTTCCTAACTATGTGAGGGTTTAACTTATTTGGGAGTGTACCATTATTGATATCAAAACAATAATAACGTATTATTTATAAAACAAGAATTTTATGCTGCGTTCAGACGTGTGCAATGCAATGCGTCCGTTTGGACGGCGTTCATAATGGTTTTTTTTATTTAGAGCATAACAGTCACTCTATTGCTGGAAGAATATAGCTTGAAACTAGAAGATTGTAAAAATAAAATTATGAATTTACTTTGCCTCCTAAAGAAGACAATATAGTAAATTATACACTAATACAATTAAGCCCGAAAGTGGTAAAAGAATCATAGGCCATGAGAGTATACACATTTACAATCTCCTTCCCGATAGCCTGAAACGCAGATTCGAATAAATATTTACTGATAAAATTATAATATACTTTAATATGAAATAATGTTTCTCTTCCTGCACAGCCACACTGAGTCACAGAAACGCGTGGCGGGGTATAGCTAGTTACACCAGCAATCGCAAATTGTCTGTTCGGCATTTCGTAAGTAACTAAATATGCTACTCGATCAACAGGATTAACTTCACATTCTCTTACGCTTGGGTCAACACGAATTACAGTAGGATTTGCTTCTAGATGTTCTGTCCAAATAATTCGCGTTGCGTTACATGTTGCATTGCTTGCGTCTGGACGTGGCTTTACGTGGATGAAGAAAGCATGTAAGTGCTGTGAGAAAGTACTTTACCCAGCAGCGGATTCAACATGCCGATGACGATGATCATATTATTATTGATAAAAAATATTAAGGTAATTTCTTTGCTGTTCAATTATTTAACTAACAGTCTTTGGTGAAGCTCTCGATAAATATTACACATTGATTCTTCAGAGTTCATTAAAATTTATTTTTAAAAGCATGACAGAAAACAACTGCATACGGTGTGTGTACTAACCTAGCCTATTAAGCTCTCTCACACAAACGGTTGCCTAGATCGGTACAGATTGATAGCGTGCGATGAGTAAAACAATAAACTGTAAATTGTAATTATGGAGTTGGTCGAAGTAAAAGAGTAAGCAGGCACTTTGTGAAAAGATTTTATCGCGCATCGCGGTAAAATCGTATAATTCACAAAGCTTTTGTGCGTGAGCTAGAATTGCTTCTTTGGTCAAGAATTTGTGTGATGTTTTCGAGTTTAGGTGTTTAATGTAAAAAAAGGATCGAAATTTTCGGGCAATATTAATTTAATCACTAAAATAAGTATTAAAAACCTTTTCCCGTTCGTTATTAAAAAAATACCTGAATTTAATGCTTTATCTTTGCGTACAATGGATATTAAAATTTCCTTATCGTTCTAATTAAAACACGCTTTGTTTTAACTTTGAATATGAATAATTTATAATAGGCCTTAAAACGCTACCATTTTTTGAATCTGAAGTTTATACTCATGCGAAAAAAATTACAGAAATACAGAATATTTTCTTTGTATGGAAAAGTCTTTGCTAATGAAGATTTGTACACTACCCTTTTGAACGACAAATTTACATTGAGACGCTTATGAAATACAATTCTAAAAGTTCTTAAAAAAATTTCCTTTCATATTCCGCTAGTAAGTTAGAGAGCTTCTGTGTGAATTCAGTACCTATCTACACGAAATGTTGGTACTGAAATTTACAACGGTCCGAACTTAGTACCTACCCAATTAACGTATAACGCAGTAAAAAAAATGAAATTTAGGTAAATAAATTCAATTTTTCTCTTTCGTTCTCTGTTAACAAAAATAAGCATACACGGACATTATTCAAATAAATGAAAATTTGAACTAATTTTACAAATTACCAACGCATTAAAAATAATTGCATTCATAATAAATTACAAAGAAATGATACAGAGTGTTATTAGTGTGGTCACACTTTAGCCAGCGATTCTTAGTCTTATTTTTAAAAATTTCTAAAAAATGAATTTTCAAAAATATTTTAAGGTGAAAATAAGTCACCGGAGGTTTAAACACGTGCCGCGCCATCAGGAATCATTGAATCTGGATTTTTTATACAGCACAAGAGTTAAAACTGCTCTCAACCATCTTGAGCCAGTGAGACTATAGCATCACTAATTGGGCATGTTATTTTTATTTGAGACACAAACAGGACATTTAAATTACATTCTTGTATAGT